>CM074523.1:18486868-19694316 GCA_037379345.1 Perna viridis
CTGGTCTTTGTGAAATGGTGACAACTTTGCGGTGACATTTAATGGTTAAGAGCAATAAATGAAATTTAAGAGCATTGCCAACCTTGCTTTGAAAAAAAATCACTGGCCTGAAGGATGTTTGTTGGTTTATTCAAGAATAACAATGATTTTAGAGGGTTAGAGGTTAGAGGTTAGAGGTTAAGGAACAAATAGATAGATAGATAGGTGTGCTTGTTTTTGAGATATAGGCATTTGAAATTTTGACTGAAACAGGATTTCTCTCGATTTTCCATAGGTTTCATCATAGTAGGTTTTACCCTTTAAAACCATTGAATAAATCACAAGGATTTCATAAAAAAAATTAAAAGAAAAAAACATTATATGGTATGTTTAATGGATTAAGAAAAGACAATTGGAGTCACTTCACAAAACGTATTAATGCTATGAAATTGATAAAACCTTGGGAATTCAAAAATCTGACAAAATGGTGGAACTTAGATTTAATCAATGTTGATTAATTTGTTTTTATTTTAACAACAGCCCCATTGAAATAATCGACCTCTAACCTCTTATCAGTACACGTTGCCCCTTTCAATACCGTATCCGGAATTGTCGATTTTTTTTTATAAAACGTTTGCTGCAACATAACGATTTTTAAAACTTTTTTGAACAATTGTGTCATAAATTCTTGAATTGGTTATAATTATTCCCCCCCCAAAAAAAAAACGTCAAGCAATTTTATTGGTCGACATGTTAGTTCAGAAAGCATTTCAGAAAAAAAACTTTTTGAAAACCGGATCCAGACATAAATTTGATTACTTAACTAACATAAGGGGTCTCTAAAGAAAAGCAAAAGAAGCAACAGCAAAATAAATTCAATAAATAATATACTTGTAATCATCATATATTTTATGCTATCTCCAAATCGATCATACTTCAAATATTTATCTCTAGCATCTTCGTAGATATCCTGTATGCACGATTATTTCAGAACCACGTGTGCATCGCTACCAATTGAGGTGTAAATCTGAAATAAATATTATTCATGTTCTAGACGTTACTTTGATTTTGTCATAGAAAATGTGTCATACAGATCAACTTTGAAAAATAATTATAAATCTTAAAAAGACCCGTTACAAACCCTTGGTCTGAAAGTGTAAGACTGGAGGTTACTAAGGAGTACAAACAGTAGGCTGTTATTAAGTTATAAGGCAAGACAGAACAATTTCAAAACAGTATAACATTGTCACGTGATACAGGAAATTTTTCCCTGGAAACTTTTTATATTGAACTTGATATATAGATATTTTCTAATCCTTTCGGTTATGGAAACAATACACATGTTTTTACTTTCTGGTGGTTCGTTTTCTTAGACATGGTTTTGTTTGTCAGGAAGAATTATGTAAATTATCTTCTGGATAATGTTTAACATTATAAAATTCTATTTTTAGTACAACAAAGAATACTTCTATCTGTTTCATAAAAGACCCGTTTGTTATTATGTTCAGAGCAGGCTCAATTGGTACTTACAAAATATTGCAGTTTTCACTATTTTTTTCTTACATAAAAAACATAGTCGGAGCATTCTACACAAAAAGGGGATCACTCATTCTTTATGTAAGTATAGTTACCCATAATTAAAATCTATTTTTTAATTAACGCAACTCCAAAATGTACGCTTGTCGCCGCATAATGAACTAGATGATGTTATATATCTGATTTTTAAATCTATTTGATCCGCTGTAAATATATTAAAAATTGTTAAAAAAGTTGTGATGTCTTTTTTCGTCCATTTGATAACACCTCTTACAAATCAATGGAGCGTTTGAATTCTCCATTTTACATCAATGTCATGACTGATTTCATTCTGTGTCAAATGAAAGCTTGAAAGGCTTTGAAATTTATTGTTTTTGACGAAGTTTATGATGCTGGACTGCTCTTTGTCTTGTGGTTTTATTTTTAATTAATCTGTGTTCCGCGTTGACTGTAGTTTCCAAATACTGTAAACGTACTACTTTTAGCTAATTTTTTCAATAATTCACGCGAAATTGATTTTCAACACTATATCACGCTTAACGTAGAAAAAAAAATATGTATTTTTTTTAATTCCAAATTTCTTGTTATTACATGAAAAAAAGTATTGAATGTAGCGCAAAATGTTTAAATTACTTATTCACATGTAGGTGATTTTACAGATACAGTCCCGTACTTCCATACATCGTGTACTAAGTTACAGCCCTAGATTAATTCTACGAGGAGGAATGACCCGGCCATCGAAAGCTATATCTTTTATATAGCCTAGCTGGCCGAGGGGTCTAGGGCGCAGGACTTAGTGCAGGCGGTGTTGCCATAGATGTCACAGCGGTACGAGTTCGAGTCCTGCGGAGGGAACGACCAAAAATTTACATCGCAAATTTGATAGTTATAACATCGTTGGGAATTTTTCAGACATTTTTATACCATTACATTATCTGCCCTGTATCAATTTTAACCGATGTAGCAGTCTAGCGAATAGAGTCGTCACATAAATGTCTATTTCACATTGTCCTTAAGCTAAAACTTGGCGTTTGCACCCGATCAGTGTTGCACAAGAAAGACCAGATCTGGATAAATGCACACTTATTTACCAGAAGCTCAGTCTAAATTATATTGTGTGGTTAAAATGCACCAATTTAGGCACCGAGTTAAGTAAGCTTCTATTTTGATTTCTTTACTTAACCAACCTAATGAACTAATTTTGTGAAGCCAAACTGCGTTCTGTCACTATTCATTGGTTTAGACGTTTTCAACACTTACATATTGATAAGAGTTATAGTTGTTGCATCTGAGGGGTCGTGATGTGAACATGGAGGTACAAATCACCGCACATAAACAACATCATAATAAAGCATATTTACGTAACGAGCAAAACCGACTGTTTATGCTCTTACTCGTTTGAATATATTTGTGTCCTGTTTAAATATGGCTCGAAATTTGACTCGGAAGATGTGGCCTTATAGTGGAAAGTGGAGGAGGAATTTTAATTACGAAATAGAAGCAGAAAAGGGTAACCAATGTCCTTATTATAGATTATTTTGGTGAATTCTACCAGACAGTTGAATAATTCTAAAAAAAAATATCTTTGGGAGCAAAGTTTGGCAAAAAATCATATTGTGAATTATTGATACGATCAAAATAGACTGTATGATCCACAGAAGAATGTCTATTTCCTAACCAAACAGAGGGATTTAAAATCAAGAAAAAAGAGTGGAGAATATAAACAGGTATCTTCATTTAAATGACAAATCTTTGTCAGAAAGTTGGGTAAAATGTTTGCCTAAGTCCGGCCTTATTGAGAAACAACATGTCCTGCTCCGCCAACGGAACTCACAATAGTGCACGCAAGTATAATACCGATATAACCTAGAATAAATAATGAGGTCAAATACAAGTTCAATTCTTAAAACCAAACATTAAGACTTTTTTTCAAAAAACGTGAAAACCAGAACTGAATTAACATGCAATCGTAAAAAATTAACTTGTAGTATTTTTCAAGAATGCCGCGTTCTTTCTGTGATTTTTTACATCTAGATTACAACGATTATACTTTCAAAGTTAACATGTTTTTGACTGTTCATGTTTGGCGTAATAAGTAATGTGAGCGTGAACATAGTGGAGTAAAATACTCCTTACTCAGTTATGGCAAAATGTATATATTTGATTCTGCCTTTTTCGTTACAATTCGTTACAATGGTTACAACTTCCTATAATGGCAGCTATTGCGCATCGGTGTTTATCTTAAAACCTTTTGATTGGTACAGGTTCATATTGCCCAATGAAAATATCGGGTTTTTCCACTTAATTTTCAAATCCCCACACTTTTGTCCAGATTGTGAGTATCATAGGCCTTTGCTTTTATTTCACAACAACGATACAAAAAGTTAGATTAGTTTACTCAAATGTTCTTCGTATAGAGTTTCAATTTTCTTCCCATTTATCATGCTGCAAAGCACCAGCCTCACTGTTATCCTGTATTTTCGTAAACTGACAGAACATTGACTTGTATGTTTGAAAAAAAAAAGAAAACAAAAAAAACATTTTATTTCCTGGAACCAAAAGCTTATGATAAAACAAGCTACTTTTCCGTCAGGGTGTGAAATAGTAATCAAGCAGAACCAAGATTCTAGCGGAAACCATAAGAAAGAATATCTTCCAAGGATGAAGACTAGACTAGAAAAAAACAGACAGACAACAAGAAACGTGAATTCACCAAATAACTCGTACAAAAAAACAGAAATGCCCAACCCGGACTCCAATAATACATACATGGAAGCACGAATCAGGTGTACAGGTTGGGTAAGCACCCTCTGAAAGGCTTAAAAGGGAAGTTTTTGGATACGGTTAAGGAAATGTTACTGCTCTTAGGTTGGTTAGCTAACACAATATTCATCGTGTAAAAATAAATTTGGAAAGGAAATTCATGATCGAATAATTCCTTATTTTACCAATTAAATATTTATCAATTATCAACTGCATTTGGTTAATCATTATATACTAATGAATTATTGCAGTGGACATGTCTATTTAATTATATACTATCAATATCTACTTGAAAATTAGACAATATATTAATAGGGGTTGTGGTATGGTTGCCAATTAGACAGTCATCCACCAAAGGCCAAATAACGACCAATTAAACCTCCATAGGTCACGATACGGTCTTCTATAATATGTAAAACTCATACCATAAATAAGATGGTCACTCTATGTTTTTTTGTTTCATTGGTTAGTAATCTTGAATAATAAATATGTTTGTTTAGTAGCTTATTGAAGACTGATACTGACTGGGTAACTTTTTTGACGCCATGCATATTGTTTAGAAGTTGTCGTAATGTAGCCCGTTTCGTACATTGGTTTAGTGTCGGTCAATGAACTGTCAATTTACCAAAGTAACATTTGTAGCATCAACGGTTTGTCTGAATCATTTTTTTCAGCATTAATCAAACTTCAATTTCATCCTTTAAAATGAATTTGTAGCATCAATTCCAATGAAAATTTTTCCCACAAAAATCATATTTACAATAAGCTTGATTGTATTGTACATTTTCAAACCCTAATCAATAAGCAACTCACTAATTGCCGTATGGCGGGTTATTTATTTTTTGCAATTTTTTAGTAAATGATAATAATGATTATAATAATAAAAAAAAAACCACAACACTAATGGTAAGAAATACGTTATTTAGAGAAAGTAATTCTTAACATATAACCACATCGACAGAAATGAAATATTTTGCTTTAGTGATAACAAAAAAATACAAAAGTGGCAAATCTTATATAAACATGATAAATATAGATGTATTTTTTTAGTAAAATTTCCTCAGCATTTGAAAAAAAAATATAAAGGAAGATATCAGAACATAAATAGTCTGCAAGAAGTATTTAATAAATGGCTGTTATATTTTCGGTCTATGAAGAAATAACCTCAATCACACTAAATAAGTTGAGGTTAATTCAAATAGACCAACAAAATAAAACAGTCATTCCCTATAGTTTAGTTTAAGTATCAAAATTCAATGACAAAATAATTTTTAAATAGTTTGATGACATCACAGTTATTACAAATTTTGGTCTATAAGATGATAGACGAAATTTGTTATCCAATCAGAATCCGAGTTACGTCCGAAATTGAATGATTCAAAAACCAAATTTTGAAAGGCAGCCAAATCCAGCACCAATACGTTAAAATTGTTTCGCCTTAACGTTCAATATGGCAAAACCGCCTAAAAAGGATGCTTCTTAGATAATATGAAATGAATACAAAAGAAAATGTATGTACTAGAATCACCAATTTGTCCTGAAAATACAAATCTAATATGGTCTCTGTTTTGTGTCATTAGAAATAAGGTTACAAACTCCTGTTTTCTTCTTGAAGGAACAGTTGGTTCTTACTCTTGGAGAAATTGTTAAAGCATCATCACGTCAAGTCAGAGACGAAAAGACATATCTAAGAACAATTTGAAATAGAGGATTGGCTTATATACTGAGTACTAACTGAACTCTGTACGAAAAGCATAAAAATGCGAAATATTTGGGTTACTTATGACAGCTTATATCTTAATGGTAGAAACAAGCTAACGGGAGTAAACAAATACCGTTTAATTTTTCATACCACTTTTACAATTTACACAACCTCCCCTTCATAGAATTAGAATCCCCCTCCACCACCATCACCACCACATCCTCCTCCTCCACTGCATCCCCCTCCTCCTCTACTCCATCCTCCTCCTCCATCCCATCCTTTTCTACCACCTCCTCCACTCCATCCCCCATCTCCTCCACTCAATCCTCCTCCTCCTCCATCCCATCCTTTTCTACCACCTCCTCCACCTCTACATCCTTCGTATTTGCGGCAGCAGACAATTATTAACGTAAGAAGGAAAACAATTCCGACAATACTGAAAGTCAATCCTAAAATTAGTCACTTTCACATCTCCCATCTTCAAAGATTTTTCTGAAAAATAAACATAGTCTAAACTGTCAAAATCGAATAGCCTTATTTGTTGTCAATAATCAAAAGTGGCTATTTGAACATTTGGGAACATTGAAAATGTATACATGTGCCCTAAAAAAGTAATAAATCTTCGAATATAGCTTGTAGGTGTACATCCCGCGTGATAAATACAAAATTACTTTGCACACTATTTTAAGACTTGAACAGGCGGGTACTACTAAAATAGTGACACTCTGTCTTTCTTTCTTTCTTTCTTTCTTTCTTTGTTGCTTAGTTATATTGATAAACAAACCCGTTGGACTTAGTTATGACAAAATGATAGCGTGTGTAGTTTCTTTTATCTTTACATGGTTTGGCGACCCGTGACACGGGGTAGATGCAAGTGTATGAATTCGGTAATAATTGAAATATAATTGAATTTCTTTTGATTTACGGATTTTGAAATAAAGCAATTAACACGGAGAATTTGACACAATACACAGTATAATGTATATATCAGGTAACCCTAGGTGAGTTAAAAGGAGCTTTTCTGGTGAGGACAATATCGTTTTAAAGGTCAGTTAAAATTATTTTTTACTTTAGCAAAAAGATTGAGAACACAAAGAAGCTTCAGCGCGGAACCCTTATGGGTTATCAGATAAAATTATCAAAACCCAATACACAATAAACATTTTCGTATCATCCTCTGTACTTGCAGGGACTGTATAAAACTCCCTGGTACTGGTACACTTGTCAGGTGTAACTTTCTGTAAAAAGGAGTGAAATCAATATTTATTGAAGATCGAGACAGTTTTGGAACAGTTTAAATCTTAGAATATGACTTTAATTTACTTTGTGTAAAAAGTTCAATCTTACTCCGAACAAAAGTGTGTCTTTTCACTGTGGATTTTCTAGTCTTCATACATTTACATGTAATATTTCTGACATTTTTTATCATTTTCTGCTCAAAGTGGTTTAAATTGATACAACTGTAAGTATATATGTATATTTGCTGGCAAGCAAAAACTTACAATATTTTCATTGGTGAAGAAATCATGTAATAACGCATAAGTACATAAGTACTACCCATTCCAACCACTCGATCTATGAACTGAGAACCTATGATGTCACATGTTCACGTGACCACATGGCTTTTTAAAATTCATATGGCTTGGGTCATCGTCGATTTCGAAACAATTTACTTTTATCACTATTTTTATTGCATAAGCTTTTATATAGCACTTATCTAACAACTATATTACGCTAAGCGCTTTATATTACATATATAATACAACATTGTTAAAAAAATTCAAAATGAAAATGAATCATTATCTAAATAATAATAATAATATATGAAAGCTCTAGAAAAAAAGAAATTTAATTCAAAATTCAAATTAAAACAGATGAAGGAATTTTTAAAAAATTGTATATATATTCTGAAATAAATGAGAAAAACTCTCAAAGAAAATAGGAAGCGTGCTCGAAAGAAAATGATCGATAAAACAAAACACAATATGAACAGCTAAGAATCTGGATATGCAAGTCTAAAATGGTAAGACTTGAGAACGTTCATTTCGCAAATTGACAGGTAGGCTATTCCAAAGCATAAGGGCGGCTTTGTCAAAACATCCCTCGCCGTTAGTCTTTGTTCTGGCACGTGGTGGCTCTGTTCCCCGAGCGTAACGAGCGAGCCGGATGGTATCGAATAACTAGTTCTTGTAAATATGCGGGAGTGGTTCCGTAAATAGCTTTGGAAACATACATCAGGATTTTATATCGGAAACGGTAATATGCTGGAAGCCAATGTAGAGAGTTCCGAGTTGCGTTACGTGATCGTGCTTCTTTGTACTTGTAATAAATCGTGATGATGTATTTTGCACCCCTATATCTTGCTCATCAGATTAGATAGTAGTCCGTACAGCATTGCATATCAATGGTCTAATCGTGATGTAACTAGTGAGTTTATCAGTGTCTTACAAGCATTTTTCAGCTTTTCAGCGATGTAATTACGGATCCGTCCAATGTTTCCGATTTGATGAAAACATAATTTTGATTTCGCACTAATTTGTTTTTTCATGCATAATGTTTTGTCAAAATATGCACCCAGATTTTGGACACATGAAACATCGCTAACAACAGAAAGAACTCTCAAATACGAGTTAACAATCCCAAAAAAAAAATTTTTTTCACGGTGTTTGGGTGCAAAAACTCAGTTTTGTCTTGGTCAATTTTACGGAAATTAGTCCTCATCCATTTACCATCAATTAAACGACATACGTGACTACAAAGGGCGTTTTGATTGTATATATTTGGTGTAATAAAACAATTCAACCAAAAATTTAAAAAAAATACATTTTTGTGTCACTTCTCCTTTAAATCATCTATTGGGTATAGGTGGCTATTTTCCTTCTATTGAATAGCATGTTAATGTGAATAAAGTTTACCTTTAAAAGAGTAATCAAGGGAACCAAGGTTACAGCGGTTATCAAAATTATGTAGTCCAGGGACAAAGACCAGACATGAAAAACAGACATACACAACAGAGAACACAAAGTTACTTGAATAATACATACAAAGAAACAAAAGCAAATGAGCAACTCGGACTCCACTAAAAACTGGGAGCATGGACCAGGTGCACGGTAGGGTAAGCGTCCTTTGCTTTTCTTGAAACACCCGATGAGTTGCTCATAAAAAGTCAAGTCCGGGTAGACAAAAGAGGAAAGGAAAACTATGACACGTTGAACAAATCAGTTTTTGTGGCACAGATGGATAGACCGTAACGATCCACGAGTTCATGATGACGACCATAAAACTTCTGTAGTGATGACTTGTACTAACACAACCCTGTTCCAGAAGCCTATTTGTTAGATATCTAGTGCGATACACAAAGTCTGGGTAGTTTCGGCACACATAGGGAACATCTCAAAACATTATCCAGACTTGGTTCATTTTCACTCTCTGCAGAATTATTCTACTTAAAAACAACAAATGTCAGGCCAGTTTTTGATATACTTTTACATAAAATGAATGCAACTATCTTATATCTAGGGAATGATATGCCTACAAATTTTTTCTAGATACACGTTTGTCTGTAGTGAGACGGAAATTAGTGGTAAAATATAGGCCATATTTGTCGAAAGGTACTGATGTATCTAAAACGATTTAACATTACAAAATAATTTGAGAAATAAAGTTTTGAACAATGTAATTTTAAATTGGACTTCAAGTATTTAAAATGTAAAACACCCCCCTCCCCTTTTCTCCATTGTATTTTTTTTTTTTTTGGGGGGGGGGGTAATAACTTAAACAAATTAATTAGACCTATCTGTTGTTTATTATTATTTCTTTTGTTTAAACTTCTATTCAAATGCATCCGTGATGGTTAGGCAAAAAAAATTGTCGGACCGTCAAAAGAAAAGGTATGTAATATGGAGCGAATATGGAAGAGGCTGTTATTATATATTTGAATTATAATTAATAAACGCAAAATATTTTTTCTAGCTCTTCGTAGATTGTTCAAATGAATTTAAAAAAAAATCAATATTAGCTATATTTTTCATTAGCAACACAAGCAACAGCAAATTCAATAAGATAAATAGCACATTTGTATTCATCTATCATCTATTTTATGCCATCTCCAAATCGATCATATTTCAGATATTCATCTCTAGCATCCTCATAGATATCCTGTATGAACGATGCTTTCAGAACCTCGGAACCTCGTGTGCATCGCTACCAACTGAAGTGTAAATCTGAAATGAATATTTTTTTTTTCATTTTTCAGACACTACTTTGCTTTGATCACAGAAAATATGTCATACAGTAATCAAGGGAACCAATATTCTAGCGGAAATAATATATATATACTCACTGAGATCCTCGCTTATACTCTCGTAATAAAAATCGATTTTGTTCCTTGGGAAATAGAAGAAAATGGTTTAATATATAGTAGTAGCACCTTACCCCCATCCCCCAAACTTTTCCTAACTTTTCCCCTTAGATATCAGATGGTTGTTCCCTAAGTCTGAATTTCCTGTCAACTTCATAAACAATGAAAATCATATAGAATGTAACATTGATGATAAAAATACCAATTAATAAAGTGAAATTAGTCCGTATAGTTAAATTAAATTCTATTGAATTTTTTTTGTTTACTACAGATTACTTTGTAAAGACTTTGCACCCTCTGCATTATTCTAAGGCGAACCTATAGTTGATTATGTCTTTTCGATGTTAACACATAAAGAACAAAATGCAATTGTAATAATTAACCCTGAGGAACATGCAGTGTCATGTGGTACGTGTGAACCTGATAATGTCGTGTAAACTGAATAAAGAAACTTCAAAAACAAAGAGACAAACAATAAAAAACACATGTATTTCTTTTGATAATTTTTTGTTATTACTTGAAAAAGATAAAACATTGAATTTAGCGCTCAACGTTAGAACTATTTTTTTTATATGAAGAAGAGTTTTGCAAATTATTTGTTTAAAGTAAAAACAAGAATACCATCGTATGAATCAGGAACATAACTTTCTAGAAAAGCAGAGGACTCTAATCCTACGGGTGCACCTAGTCCATGATCCCAGTTTTTAGTGGAGTCCGAGTTGCTCATTTGCTTTTGGTACTTTGTATGTATTATGTTTGTTACTTTATGTTCCTTGTTGTGTATGCCTGTTTTCCATGTCTGGTCTTTGTCCCTGGATTACATTCTTTTGATTACTGCTATAACCTTGATTCCCTTAATTACTCTTCGATAATCCGGTGACAACTATACCAAGAAACGAGAAATGAGATATCCATCATTCTGGATAACTACATGTAAACCAAGGAATGAGAAACAGGATTTCCATGATCTGGGAACATCTTTTGTGTAAAAAGAACATTCGTGATACCAAATGGCTCTTAAGTTTGGGTGATTTTTCCCCAGCATTCGTTTCTGTCTATTTTTAATCTATAAAACAGTGGCTGATCCGGGGGGGCACGGGTGCCTCCAACCCCTCCTCCACCTTTTGTTGAAAAATTGTGTGAATTAAATCGTGAAAAACACCCAATTCGTCATCCTCACCGGTGATCCTGTCTAGAAATTATTTTTGCCCTCCCCCCTTTATAATTATCTAAACCTCTGGATCCGCCACTGTGTAAAAATAATAAGTTCTGCAATCGAAACTTGACGTAGGTCTGGTAGGTGTGGATATAATTCACATGTGTATTCAAGTATATATAAATGTTATGGAATGTATCTACCCCGGAATGGAATGTTATTTCGCTGCGTATCATATGTAAATATAACTTTTTCCCATACAAAAAGGTTTTCCGCTATAAGTTAGGGAGTTGAGAAAACGACGAAATAATTTATGTCAAACGTTTAATGAATTATTAACTTTGTTTACGGATATGACATTTTATATTTTTTGTTCTTTTCCACGAACGAGGAAGTATAATGTACCTTTGACAATGTACTTCTAGCGTTTAAATGTAGTTACCGTTCTTGCGGATCTTGGATTGAATGCTCTATCTTGTGTTTGCGACTTTTCAGAATTTTACTATTTGAACAATGTAGTAAATTAACATTCCAAAAATCGTTTTTAAGGTAATTGAGGAGAAATTCAAAACCAGTGTAATTCGTCATCTTTGTACCAGTTTTCTTACACCATGTGGATACAACAAAAACTAAACGGGGTGAAGTAACATGCTTTCATTTAAGTAGCTGAAGTTAAAAATTTAAATAGATGTTGAATGTCACTCCCCCCTTTAAAAATATATACTCTCAGAAAACAGCCTGATATATTTATCATGCAAATACAGATGTACTTGTAAACGATTTATACGTGCGGCTATCTACTAGTATTTTTTTTTTGTAAATACTCTTCGCAGAGCACGAAACTCATTTCGATATATACTCAAAAGGTGACTAAACCATTGAATAAACTCATTCGTAAGCCAGTTCCACGAAAACAGTTTTAGAGCCAACTCTACAAGAGCCGGATATGCTAGACATGTCAGAAGGGCAGAACTGTTCTAAGTATGTCATCTGATGTCTGACATGGTGAAATGGATTTTTACCGAGCTAAGGTAGTACGAAACGGTTAGTTCTGAAAAATTGGTCATATTTTGTTGAAATAGGTCTGTTTTGAGGTAGTCCGCGCAGAATTTTCAAATGTTTTGTCATAAAAAGGTACATGTTTTTCTAATCGTTGGTGTGTGGAGGTTCGAGTAATTTTATAAGTAATTTAGTGATTATTGTTATAAAAACCAGTAATCATGGTACATGTAACATACGGAAAAAAATATTACTGAGTTTTAGTACAAATCATGGAAGCCTTTCCAAAACTACAGCCAAATACTATGTTTTATAAAATATCAGGCACTAAGACACTAGCACATGATTAAAGCACGCATGGAGGAGGTGGAAAAGGGTAGAAATAAAAACACCTTTTTTGATTCATTTTGTCACAATTTTAGTTCCGAAAGTTCGTGCGAAATAAAGTTTTCTGAAAATCAGCCAGCTGATGCTGACGAGAGAACCTAATACGGAAGGGGACTGGAACGTTCCGGATACCATTCTTCATTTAAATTACACCAGTGGTTTACTTTTTAACATATACTAGTATTAGATCTGTCTATGCATAAATTCTTAACTATATTTTAACAGTATAACCACCAAATTTTAATTTATCAGTTTATCAAATTTGACCGAATCAACCGGTGTGCGAAACAGTTCGTCTAAATGTAACTGTATAATGCACCCTAGGCCACATAAGGATATTACGTAGGTTGACATGTCACCCCACTTGGACACGTTATTCTGACTTCGGGCCAACCCATCTTCACTCGATCTCACTTGGCGTAGATTGATTGATTGATTGTTGGGGTTTAACGTCCGAGCAGCAATATTTCAGCTATATTCAGACGATGAACATGAAGTGGATGATAAAATGAACATGAAATGATGAAATGAAAAATGGGATGGGACACGGGGAAATGGGGTCGAGAAATTTTGATTGCCACTGAAAATTGGGAGAGGTGGGTAGGGTCGGGCAATTTAGCCTCCTGTGACGGAGTCCTATGGTTCCTACTCCAGGAGAATACCACAGTAGGGTTTTTTAACGTGCGAGGAACGTGGCATCTTTTTCAACACGGTGCACCACTATGGTTTGCGGTCAGGTTATCCGTATTATTGCCTGACAACCCCAGCATGTAACACGCCAGGGGTACTCCATTCCACCACCTGAGGCACACAACCCAGTTGCTTTGTGGGCAGAGCGCCCTAGCCCCGGCTAGGGTTCTGAACACTATTTAGTCGCCTTTTACGACAAGCTTAGCGCTGCTGCAGGCCTATTCTTTTGACACCCGGACCTGCACGGGTTCACTTGGCGTAGAAGCAGGAATTAAAATTTAATTTTGATGTTACCTGGGTACGACTTCCTACACTCGTGGGGAGCATTCTCTAATGAGACCACCGTAGGATTACATTATAACGAGAGCGGATGTGGTTAATATGTCAAAGAGACAATAAGCCCACCGATATGAAAAATACCGCTCAAAGCTGGGCATGGGTCATCAATGAATGACGAGGAAACCCTCTTATCACAGGGCAGGCTGCAGCTTGGCCAAAAACAACATAATACACAGGTTCACCAAAATAGTTGCCCTTATAGACTCCGACAACATTAGGAAAACTGAAAATGAAACCGAAACAAGACATTCAGAGGCCAGAAATTCCTGACGGGACAGGCGAAAAAAAAAATCCGACGGGGACAAAGTACTTTAGCGTGATCACAACCCTATTCCTTTTAAATCTGGCCAAAGTGGAAAAAATGTTACACAATTAAATACAACTTTTATTCAATTTAAATGATATGAGTCGCTTGTTAAAACAGAAAAAAAAATTTTTTTTTACGCTACATAAATGCACAAACAAAAGACTTCTACAAGTTAACAGACATGCCAGTTCTACAACAGTTTAAAATAAAAAAAGGTTATGTCGTATGCAATTTTTCTCATGTAGGGTTGAGAACTACGGTACATTATTAGTATGTCGTGAGGGCTTAACCATTGCTATGCCGAAAACTGGTTTTAAATGTTATGTGTTAGTTTCTTGGTAAACTCTCAGACCTTTTTACGGAAAAAAAGTATATCGGAAATGGCCGAGTAGTACCGATTGAGTAAAAACCCTAAGAGCGAATCAATGTTAAAAATGCTATATTTAACGACTTTAGTACCGTAAATTTGGAAATTTAGCTGTAGTTTTATTTTGGTTTATTTGGCACCTCTCTTAAAAGCGCCAAAAATTAAACGCACCAAACTATAGCGTTTTTGAAAATTTAGAAAGCCAATACATATATGATAGAACAAGTTCTCGTAGGGCTGACTCTAGTAAAACAACAGTTCTTGTTGAGCTGGGTCTAGTAGTAGAACAGTTCTCGTAGCGCTGACTCTAGTAGTAGAACAGTTCTTGTAGTGTTGACTCTAGTAGTAGAACAGTTATTGTAGAGTTGGCTCAATTACAATTGCTCTCGTAGAATCGGCTTTTCTGACACTTATAGTAATACAACAGTTCCAGTTCTCACACAGTATTAGAAGAGTTCTTGTAGAGCGATGTTTGAACTGAAGAATGATCTTGTTACACGTTCAGCAAATTATTTTCTGTCATCAATCAATAGTATAACCATGCATTTTAAGTTATTTCTTAAGAATGGACGAAGGCAAAATTACCTTAAAATACAAGATAAAACATCCTTTAGAATTTGGTTATCAATACTGCATTTTTGATAGGTACAAAATATTTACAATAAGTACTCATATTAATTTTTAAAAAAGCGCTTCATGAGGGCCATCTCTCAAGTCATTACTGTACTAGGTGAGTCAATGATGAAAGAGTGTGACAAAAAGCAGATTTCACCTTCTATGAAATAGTTTTCCTCTAACGCCCAAACAACAATTTAAGTACCCCTCCGTCTAAGAATCAGGCAAAATGTGTTTCAGGAGTGGCACATGAAGAAAAAATACGCAGGTATTTTATTGCATTATCCAAGTATTCATACCTCATTACCTCAAGAAATTAATGTCAAATTTTTGTAAAGCTTGCGTTTTCAAGATATCGATAGGTCAAATATAGTTGAAATGCACTATGGAAAAATGGCTGGAAAATTTTAAAGTATTTGCTTATATAAGCAGTAAAAAACACCTACGTAACCAATGTTTCAGGACAAATTTAAATACCTTAATAGTTGTTTTCTAGATTATTTGAATATGTTTGAGGCAAAAAAGACCAAATTGAGAATTATGATGTGCCACCCCATGCCTGATTCTTACACAGAATGATACTTAAAGCTCTTTATGCATTGTCACGTTGATTCATGCAATCGTATTCGGGTATTTAAACTCCATTTAAGTGATAATCCCTTGATAAAGAAAACATTATTCACTTAAAGTGTTAGACTTGACTTCATATGATCTTACTATAAAAAAAAGAACGGAAACGATGAATGCAACAAAATATTGAAGTCTCGATGACAGCTTTAATCTACGTCGAACAGGAAATATTTACTCACGTCGTCAATCAGGGAGAACTTCCACATTATAATTTCACAATGACCGTATTTGAAGAAAACATTTATTTGTAGTATTATGAAGGGTAACAATTTTTTATGTTTTTAGAATAGAAAATAAATGAACATTACCCAAAATGTAAAGGCAAAAGAGAACTAAATACTGATAAATATTAAACAAAAACAGAAAGATAAAGAGAGTGAGGCCTAATTTTTTGGACTTAATATCACATATTATGTGTTTGTAAATGTCATATATATTAGCAATACAAAATTTCTTTTCAAAATGTTTTGATCCGTCCTCAATTACCCAAGTTACCTAATAAAATGGTGTTTTCATTTATATAAAAAAAAAGATTTACTGGAGTTCACTCTTTTTCAGCAACTCTATAGCATTCTTATTGAACTTAATGATGGACTTAATCATATTTCATTCCTAATACCGGGTACATTGGACAAGCCAATGTCTACCATATATAAAACATAAAGATATTATAACTGTATTATATTTTGAATTTTTGCTCAGTTTTCTCCACAGTACATATAAAGCCCTGAACGAGTAAACACTTCCTTTGTAAACCTCACTATTGTAACTTCATGTACATATGTGTACTTAAAGGGAACAATAGGTATATGTGCGGTTTTACATCCGTAGCTTCCTCGTTGTATTTCATAATAGAGATAAAGCGGATGGTTCCTACATATATTGTTGTCTGGTCCTTAAGTATATATTTAGAATATAAATATAGTATACTGAATCAGTAACATGGGCTAATTGTCGGGGCGTATCAAATAAACAAATCTATGAAACACCGGAAACGTAAAATCGTGTGCCTTGTGTGTCGCAACTGGTAATAACTACTTTCAACAAAAGTTGTACTATGACGGTGGCTTTTCCGATTAATGCAGTCTACATTGTTTTGTTATTGACGTTTCAATGTTTTGCCGATCCAACCAGTAATACAGGTAATAAAAATGTAACTTTTTACAATTGCAAAGAACAGGTCTGTTATCAGGGACCTGACTATAATTTTTAAATTTGATTGCATGTATTGAATAGAAAAAAAACATCGATAACTCTAAGAGTAACCAAGGTTATAGCGGTAATCATAGAGTAATCAAGGGAACCAAGGTTATAGCGGTAATCTAAGAGTAATCAAGGGAATCAAGGTTATAGCGGTAATCTAAGAGTAATCAAGGGAATCAAGGTTATAGCGGTAATCTAAGAGTAATCAAGGGAACCAAGGTTATAGCGGTAATCTAAGAGTAATTAAGGGAACCAAGGTTATAGCGGTAATCTAAGAGTAATCAAGGGATTCAAGGTTATAGCGGTAATCTAAGAGTAATCAAGGGAACCAAGGTTCGAGCGGTAATCTAAGAGTAATCAAAGGAATCAAGGTTATAGCGGTAATCTAAGAGTAATCAAGGGAACCAAGGTTATAGCGGTAATCAAAAGAATATAATCCAGGGACAAAGACCAGACATGGAAAACAGACACACACAACAAAGAACATAAATTAACTAAAATCATACATACAAAGTAACAAAAGTAAATGAGCAACTCGGACCCCACTAAAAACTGGGAGCATGGACCAGGTGCACCGGTAGGGTAAGCGTCCTCTGCTTTTCTAGAAAACACCCGCCGAGTTGCTCATAAAAAGTCAAGTCCGGGGTGGACAAACGAGGAAAGGTAAACTATGACCCGTTGAATAAATCAGTTTTCATAATGCTGATGGATACATCATAACGATCCACGAGTTCATGATGACGACTATAAAACTTCTGTAGTGATGAATTCAATCTTGTAGCAACATAACCCTGTTCCAGAAGCCTATTTGTTAGAGTTCTAGCGGATGCAAAAAGTCTGCGTAAATTCATAGTGAAACCAACTTGAGTCATTTGATGAATATACAGCATTTAAGCCATATCTTGTGGTCTGAAACGGGAATCAATATTTATTTATTTATTTATTTATTTATTTATTTATTTATTGGGGGTGAGAACTTTCATAATTCGTCCGTTTCAATTTTTAAACTTGATACACAGGTGCTTGTATATTAGCAAGTCTCATATAACCGTCGATTTTATAGTATAGTATAGTAATAAATAAATGAAATATGTTTTAATCGGATGAAACATTTTTATTGGCGCTAAAGCCTTAAACTATTCCAGCAATTATAATTTTTAACCATTTTTATTGTGAAGTGGTACATACACATAGTTTGGTGCTTTTGCAGGACACATGTCTATAGTTCTAGAGCTATCGACTCTAACATTGTGTATTATCTTTAAATTCAAAACAATTAGCTACATTCTAGATTGACAAATTCAGCCTTCACATTCAAGGCAAAACGATTGTTTTCTGACACATAAATACAAAAATTTATCACAGACAACTTACTATGATTAAGCTATTAAACGGTGAAATCACTTCTACTAAAATCGACAATACAAACATGAATTATCCTACGCAATAATTCGATGCATACCGTCAGGATCGATACAAACCCTTTTTTACGAATGCTGTCCAGCTCAATAAAAGTATTAAGTGAACCTTTCTTTTATTGGGTCGTACCAATACCCTAAAATACCATGTATTGTATTGGAATGCACTTAACGCCGCGTTTTGTTATTTGTTAATTCTTTTTATTAACATTAAACAAAGTATTATCTTCATTTAAGGAGGTAGACATATGGTAAGAGACACAACTCTTACAAATCATTGGACACGTTTGTATTTACCATTTTACATCAATCTGATGTAAACATAAAAGTAACTTGGACTGATTTCATTATGTTTCAAAGGAAAGCTTTGGTGAAATTGAATATGATACAAACATATTCATGATTTCATGAGTTATTCCTTTACCCTGTATCTACCTCCTTAATGTTTATAAACTGAATATCAGCGTTAGTGTCGTTTCTTTTTTTTTTCAATATATTCGACAACATTTAATCAACAGTTAATGTAGAACCATTTTATGAAATAACATATGAATTGATAAAAATTATCATTTTATATGTAGATATTGCAAATCTATGTGATGAAGGATAGATTTACCATAACTTGAATTGCTATTTTGTTGAAGGTGGAAAAAACGTCACTTGGTGTGAAGCACAAGTAAGGGAAATAGAATACAAGTGAAATTTAGATTTCCATATCCGAAAGATATCAATCGTTTTGCACAATTTAATAGAGTCAAAATCCATGTACATTTCCTGAATGTGAAAACAGGAGAAAGACAATCCACATACGAAAATTAAAAAAAAAGATAACATGTTAAAACTGACTTAACGGATAACAGAAATAAGGGTAACAAAAAAAATTTCTGAACACTTATCCGATCCATAATCAATTCATGTCCAACAAATATCTGACAAAATAGATATTACTGCACCGGAGTAGCTAGTACCGCATAAGTCGTCAATTGTTACAGGCATTCAAACGAATTCTCATTACTTTAGAAGAAACGAGTATTTTTCAACCAGGAACTGATATTAAAAAACAATTGGTAATAGACTGTGTGGCACACTTTGCCTCTATGCAAGATTAAAGTACTGGCAATATGAATTCCAACAAAAAGAAAAGGGGTGGCGTCGGGTGCTCCACAAGTGTACCTTGTCTTGCTCTAGTCAAATACTATGATGTTATGTAGCACTCAAGCAAAGAATCATGCAAAATGTGATGTATGGGTAAAAAGCCTACATATTTTTATTTTTGATATTTTGTTTGAATTGCCATAGTAAACAGAAATTCACATTCAGTTTTTCATATATTCCGTGTTCTTAGGAGATAAAAATTATATAGAATGCACTGTAGATTTCAAAATTAAGGGAGATAACTCCGTAAATGCCACTCAAATACAATAGAATCTGTTGGATTTTCTATGTTGATTATCTCCTAAGAGCAGGCTGATTTGAATGAATAATTACAAGTTTCATAGTATATATCCATAAAACAACTAAATTACAAAAATAAAAATGTGCATCCTTTTTTTTTGGGGTGTATCACATTTCTAAGATTTTGCATGATTCTTGCAGAGACTACTACTTATATAACTTGGTGTATTTTGTATTTAGAAACATTGCCAAGAACGTAGTTCCTTACTTGGAAAAATAGACGATGGTGGTGAGGATCAGTTTTTGATTAATTATCTGAAAGGTGACAAAAGATATTTACTGCAAACACCTCCGATAAACTCATGAACTCTTATAAGAGACATTTTTAGAATGAATCGAATGCAAAAGATGCAGGAATAAGATGAATATAAGTAAAGTAACTAATCAAGCAACAAATCAATTGAATGGCGAATGATAGATTCGTACAAAGTAACAAACTTTAGAAAAAAAGTTTTACTCGTACGAAAGAAATAAATGCTATAATATTACTATTTTCTTACAATACATATGTTTATAAAAGTCGGTACTTTATATGTTAGTACAAATATCAATTGAAAGCACTACATTTTTCTTTTTATATTTTATTTTTTCATTGACAGGACACAATATTCCCGGGGCATTCATTGGACTTCGCCTTCTCAACGACACAGGTAGTCAATCAGAACCGGTATGGACATGGGTTGATCGTTCGCCGATGGAATACAGAAATTGGCATGACGGGGAGCCAACAAAATATTACAAAGACATCCTAGAGGATTGTGTAGTATTATATTATTCGAAAGGAGCGTACATGTGGAATGCCGCACCATGCTCATTCAAATTCGGCTATATCTGTGAAAAAAAATTATTTTGAACACAAAATATTATGTAAAAAATAAATTCATATAATTATGTCAAGGGAAATTTGTTGTACCCGCTACGTTGCAGGTTGGTAAAATCTGGCACGAGTCTTTCCTTGGGTTGCAACTTGGTAAGATGCGGAATAAACGAAAATATCTTGACTCCACTCTCAGATAGGAACTCTATATCGGTCAAGCCCTTGGTGGTAATAATATTAAAACTGTTTTGTGACAATAGAAACAATGTTTGAAACTACCCTGTCTTAGAAGCTCGTTTTGCAATATCATTCCTGTACTGAAAATATCAGTTTACAACTTGAAAGAAGACTCATATTTTTCATTTCTTTGCATATGTGTTATGCCCCTCAGAAAAGCAATCATAGTTTATTCATGAATTGATCGTAAAAGGGGCGACGTCCTACGTAAATGCATATGTGGGAAGTAGTCAATATGAAAAACACAATATACATTTCTGTCGGAAATCAATGTTATAACTCGTTCCTCTTAAACATTGAACCCAAAGACTGGTGCAGAGAAGGGTGTTTTAAAAAGTTTCATACGACTTAAGCAAAGTCGTTATTTTACCATAACAACTAATAAATGACATGGATTTTGATAGAATGAATTATTTTATAACAGCGATAAAGCCATTTCAATATGATGTTACGATAATCGTTTTAAGCTTGTTGCTTGGTATGCTGGTTTATGTACGTAGTTCGAAAATTTCTGAAATAATTTCGTAGTTTAAGAAACATGAAACTTTAACTTTATGCATAAGTTAAAGATTCAATACAATACGCTTGACATTGGCAAAGCTTAAAATCATGGTAGACATTTCACATGCGTAACTCAACAGAATGAGCCATAATAAAACCTAAAGCTACAGATTATTAAGGGCGAGACAACTTATTTTTAATTAGCCCAGATGAAAATCGTGGAACCATTTATATTTATTTCACATCTTGAATGGAGATGAACAATATTTGCACAGCATTTGAGATATGTGTTTAAATATCATATCATGTCCAGTACTTCCGATATAAAGCAGATAACTGCGACAGGATGAGCAAATCCAAAGGTTTAAAAAAAGAAGGAGTGTGGACCGGACAAAAAAGCGAAATCTGAGGCTATTGATAACTCTTTTTTTTATGTTGCACAAAGTTAGCAAACTTTTCTATTAGAAAAGGGGGCTCCAAACTCACGACCCCCCACTCAGACCGAGATTACGTCAAAAATAAATATTTAAAGCTACAGCTATCAACGCGGAAGTCGTAAGAATGCATATAAGCAGCTTGTGTGCGTATTACATTTTTTAAAACTTAAAGTATTGGATGAGTGATATATCTTGAAATATTTTGTCGTTAATTGGATAAGTGAAAGTATGGAGTTATTTAACATTTTTATGAAACACGGCGATGTATTATGTCCATTTCAATTACCATGTACAGAATCAACGATGCCACTAAAAGTAAAATTATTTGTACATTTTGTCACATTTTAAACATCCAATGGCAGGGCGATCATTTGACATTATGTCTTGACACTAGAGATATTGCATTGAAAATTTGTGTCTAAAGCATAATCTTATGAACAGGTCTTTCCTTTGTACAATAAGACTGGAATTGAATGTACAAACAATACGAAATAATATTTTAAGATACGATCAAGTAAACAAGAAATCGGTAAAAACAGAATGTTCAATGCCGTTTTCAAAAGTAAAAAGAAGTTATGTTTTGCCATTTGATATGACGACGGTTTTTGTTACATTATGTTTCCTTATGGTCGTTTTATTTACAATAGCTACTTTCCTATACATACTACATATACAGGTCTGGTGATCCCAGCAGTTTACATTACATGTCAACACACGAGTAACTTATCCAAAAATGCTCTTAATTTTATCACGCAAATCTCCTTTTGAATACTTAAGTTTAAAAATTAGGTGTGGAACCAACAACGGGTTTTCTGGGCGAACCGTTTCTCCAAAGTTTGCTTTGCCTCAATTCTCTCTGCATCTCTGCGTTTAATTCTATCAGCAACTTCTAATCTGAACTCTTGGGCCTGCCCTTCGGATAAATTATTTTCTGATAAATGGTTTAAGGAGGTAGACCTAGGCAAGGGTAAGGGACATAACTCTTGAAATCAGTGTTATATATGTATCATATTCAATTTCACCAAAGCATATCAAGCTTTTGTTTGAAGCAGAACAAGAACAATCCAAGTTAATCAGATGCTTGCATAAGATGGATGTAAAATGGTGCGTTCAAACGTTACAATGATTTCTAAGAGTTGTGTCCTTTACTCTAGATCTACTTCCTTAAGTTAAAGATTATAACGGGAAAACAACCAATAAACAAAGAGTTATGCAACAAAGAACAAAGAAGAACACCACTATTATGTTGATTTATTCTTGCTTGTTGAAGGTTACATAATTCACGTTGATCACCGTGGCAGACTGTACTTTTTCTACGTTTTTGATACTCCTTTTTTTAAAATTGATTCAGGTAACTATTAGATTTTTATCATGAATGGAATCATCAATCATTTCTGCTCTACTAAAATTGAATAACATGTACAAGTATACGTTTTGCATGAAATGTAATCGCTTATGTTATATGACATTTGTGAAATCAAGAAGAGAGGGAAAAATTAATTTTCGGAAATACATGCGGGCGAAATCTTCAATATTTATCCGCACACGAACTTTATGAACTGTCTGCAAATAATAGTGCGTCCATTCGTTCCTTAATTCTGTGAAAATCTCTTTTACATGTTAGAGAGCAAGACAATTCAGGTTTTGCAACATGTATCTTATACTTGTTAAACAAAACAATTATTGAACTATTATTACTTAGCTATAGAAAAGTTCACTTTTATTTCTGAGACAAACATAAATTGTGTTACAAAAAAAAACTCGTTTTATCCCGACATGGCTGATACAAATCATTGTTTTGCAAGTACTGCCACACGCTGTAGTAAGTACATGGAAAAACCGGTTTTACTGATTTTTAGCGTGTTATGCCAAACAATAAATGTATTTTCCCTAGTTTCGCTAGTATAGCGGGAAAAAATTGTATTGTCAATTCGAGGTTAATCACATGATATGTGGCCGGACCAATGGTTTTCAGGTGGGTTGTGTTGTCATTCTCTAGCAACCTTTCGCAGTGACAAGTTCAAATATGGACGCCAACAGCGATGAAAAAATTCGAATTGAAGTCGCCAGTGCATTGACGGTCGCCCAGAACAACATGATGTCTGAAATAAGATCACTTTTTTCTACTGAAATGCGTAAGATGAATGCACAGCAGAAAGATATCACCGACACTCAGTACGAATCGAGAGCACCATATCCGAAGGTTACAAATTTAAGAAAAGGGGTAACGAAGAGCAGTTCAAGCATAACAACAAAATACTTGGAAAGCTCAAGGAGGTCGAATCCGAATTGCGAAGTGAGAGGAACAGTGACGACAATATTTCCATCGCCCGCGAGAGAGCTGAAGGTATTTCTTTGGTTAATCATAGGCAGAAACTTCACAAATGGGATGGAAAGTTGTTCACGAATATGAAACAAATCCATTAGCGGATGATTCTGATGATGAGAAGAGGATGGTAAAAGCGGAGAACCGAGAAGAGCGTAAATGATAAATGTTATCAATGAGGGATATAAACTTCCATTAAAAAATATACCAAAAGACGTATTTCTCGATAACAATAAAACAGTTAAAGATAATGACGTTTTTGTCATGGATGAAATTCAAAATCTATCAGCTAAGGGATGTATTTCAGAAGTTTTCAGTAAACCCCATGTCGGCAATCCTCTGACTGTGGCACACAATAAGAATGGTAAGAAAAAATTAGTATTAGATTGTAGGCATGTAAATCCTCATTTATTTCAGTTCAGATTTAAATACGAAGACAGCAGCACTGCTAGAAAAATTATAGAAAAGGGTGATTTTGGCTTTACATTTGATTTGAAGTCAGCATATCACCATATTTCGATTCCCCCCCCCACAGAACATATTTAGGTTTTAGTTGGCACAAACGATATTACGCTTTCGATGTTTTGCCGTTTGGTCTCAGTACGGCCGGTTTTATATTTTCAAAATTGGTCCATGAAATTATGAAATATTGGAGGTCTGAAAATTTGTCTATTATTACATATTTAGACGATGGTTTGGGGGCTGTTAAGAATTATCATGATGCTTTGGTTTGTAGTGAGCGGGTACGGTCCGACTTTTTGCGTTTCGAATTCGTCATAGCGGAAGAAAAATGTGAATGGGAACCTTCGCAATATTTAGTTTGGTTAGGATTTACCTGGGATTTAATAGAAGGTAAATTGAGGGTCACGCAAGTACGCATTGAACAAATTTTGTGTTACATAGAAAATTTATTAGCTAGGCTAATGTTCAACAGATTTGTAGCTGTTACTTTTTTGACATCGATCGTGGGACAAATTATTTCAACACAATCCGTGATTGGTAACAAAGTACGTATGATGACAAGATATTCCTATCAATGAATTCTAGACAGGGTTTCATGGAAAGCGCCTGTTTTGGTGAGTAGCGAGGCCGAAATGGAATTGAAATTTTGGCAGAGTAATATTTAGAGACTGAATTCAGAAGGTAGCTATTTATGTCAGTTGACAGATCACAAGGTGTTTGATATACACATGTTATGTGATGCCTCGGTAACTGGGTACGGAGGCTATTTACCTTTGGAGGCTAATGAGATTATTAATGACAGTTGCATGTTTGGCAACTGGGATACCTCTGAACAGGGTAAGAGTTCAACATGGCATGAACTTGAGTCAGTTAATAGGATGCTTAAAAATAGTCTAAGCAGTATAAAAGGCAAAACTATTTCGCTGAAGACTGACGACAAAAATGTTGAGACAATTTTGAGCGTAGGTAGTAGAAAATGTGATTTACAAGACATAAACATTGATATTCATAATACTTGTACATAACATGATGTATCACTATCTTGTTACTGGATACCTAGAAATAAAAACAAGACAGCAGATAAGATCAGTAGATTAAATGATTGTGATGATTGGGGTGTACAATCGTGGGTATTTTCATTTCTAGACGAAAAATGGGGTAGACACACTTTTGACAGGTTTGCCTCATCATATAATAGAAAATGCGACAAGTTCAATTCACGTTTTTGGTGTGAGTGTACGGCAGGTATTGATGCTTTCAATTTCGATTGGTCTCATGATAACAACTGGTTAGTTCCACCACCTTTATTAATTTGCGAGACCATTAAAAAAGTCGTTTACGATAGAGCCTCAAGTACATTGATTATTCCTGAATGGAAATCTGCGCCTTTTTGGCCTATGATACACAGTGATAGATATTTAAATAAATGTACCAGTGATAACTTATTCTTTGAAGGCGTGAATTTTACACACAGGGGGCGTGGGCAGAACGGACTATTTGGTAAACCTGTTCAAAATTTCAGATTTCTTGCTTTGAGAATAGAGTTTTTATAATCATATTTATTTTGTAGGAATCTGCTTAAAGGACGCGGTTAGTGATGCAGTCGCCGCCGCCGGTATTCAGGATGGATCATGGATGCACAGTTTATCTGACAAGATGACTTCTTACATTGTGTCTTCCAGGAGTGACAATACTATCAAATCTTATTTCAACTGTTTTAAAAATGGGAAGGGTTTATTAAAAAACAGGGGTTTTTAGCATTACCGGCCCAGCCCATATATATTGCATTATATATCGCATATTTATTAGAGTCCGATTCCACTTGAAATACCATAAACTCCGTCGTTTACAGTTTGAAATGGGTTCATCAAATTAATAACTTACCCGATCCCACTACAAATTCTTTCATTGTATCTCTTCAAGAGTCGGCAAAGTGAATTGCATGTCCTCAAAAACAGAAGAAAGATCCCGTAAATACGGATTTATTGATAAAATTTTGCGAAAAATTTAAGGATTCAGAAGATTTATTGGTCATTAGGGATCTAACCATGATTCTTTCGAGTCACGCTGGATTTCTCAGATATGATGAAATAAGTTCTTTACTTTGCAGAGATGTTAAGGTTTTTGATGATTACTTAGTCATTTATATAAACATATCTAAAACTGATCAATACAGACATGGTAATGAGGTTGTCATTACGAAAGGTTCAACGGTGGCTTGCCCATTAAACATGTTTAATAGGTATGTTAAATGCTCGGACATAAATTTGTTGTCTGATTATTTATTTGTTCAGGCCCATATTTAGGAGCAAGCCCGTATGCAAATTGATTTAGGAAAACAAGAAACTTAGTTATACAGCTGCACGTCACAGTATTCTAAACAGGTTGAGGATGATTGACAATAGTTTGAATTTAGGTTTGCATTCCATGCGCTCAGGTGGTGCTACAGCAGTTGCTAATTCCAACGTAAATGATAAATGTTGGAAGAGGCATGGAAGGTGGAGGTCAGATACAAGCAAAGATGGGTACGTTGCCGATTCATTAGAGAAACGATTAGAATTCGCACAAAAACTAGGTTTATAGACGCTCTGCTTTTTCTTCGGTTCCCCCTATCTTTGTAAGTCTATCTTGTACGGTTGGCTGGTCGGCAAATCTATATTGTCTTAATTTGTTTTTTAGCCCATTTATATATACGAGTATGACTTTACACATGAGTGTGAAAGAGGTATTGCTTTGCTGAAGGCAAATAAAGGTATTGCTTTACATAATTTACATGTAAAGACACGGAATTTAATTTTGCTTTACATTTACATGCAAAGGAATGGATTTTGATGCTGCTTTACATTTGCATGTAAAGTTTTGGATTGGAGTACAGAGAATACTTTGTCATAATGTTAGTTTTGATAAATTATAAATAATCTAAAACGAAGGCAATATTAGGCGTTACGTGATGATTGTTGATAAATGAAAATAAGAGATTTACAAGTACGTTTTTAATCATGAATCATGTACTGCATTATACAAAAAGTTCATACTAATACCCAAATTTGAAAGCCGCCCATTTTTCGGTTTTCATGTTATTCATTGACTTTTCATTCAGAATTGTCAACTTGCCTTTCATCTGTGGCAACACCCCTTCAACACCTGCGTATGGAGTGTTCATATCACAACTATACGTTATGCCAGAGCTTGCCGAATCCTCGCAGACTTTTTGTATCGAGCGAGAGCTCTACCAAATAGGCTTCGGGAACAGGGTTATGTTGCTACAAGATTGAAGTCATCACTACAGAAGTTTAATGGTCGTCATCATGAACTCGTGGATCGTTATGGTGTACCCATCTGCACCATGAAAACTGATTTATTCAACGGGTCATAGTTTTCCTTTCCTCGTTTGTCTACCCCGGACTTGACTTTTTATGATCAACTAGGCGGGTGTTTCTAGAAAAATAGAGGACGCTTACCCTACCGGTGCACCTGGTCAATGCTCCCAGTTTTTAGTGGAGTCCGATTTGCTCATTTGCTTTTGTTACTTTGTATGTATGATTTTAGTTACTTTATGTTCTTTGTTGTGTATGTCTGTTTTCCATGTCTGGTCTTTGTCCCTGGATTACATTCTTTTGATTACCGCTATAACATTGGTTCCTTTGATTACTCATTCAGCAAAACAAATAATTGCTCGTTTTAAAATATTAGTAACTACATGTATTCTTAATAATTACCATCCTTTAAAGTATTCAATGAGCTACAGACATTTAGAAATTATTCTTCCACTACAAATAACAAACTTCTTACAAGAGCCAACCTGCATTGCTTCAAATGTACAAGTACTATTCGGATGAGATTAACCACTTATTTTCCTGAAAGCTGTACTTGCTGAACAAAAGTGCCAAATCTAAACTTTAATTACCTGTATTTATAACTTATCTTTACGGCATAATTAAGTTATAATCATTTGTGTCAATAGCTGGTTTTCTTATATTTCACAAACCAGGGAGTAAATTACCCATTCCACATGAAATACAAGTATCTGCAACAACGCACTTCCTTGTAATTTCTTGATATTCTAGAGCATTTTTGTCTGTTTTATCCCAATTCCTGAAGAGTTGGAGCTGGTCTACATTGGCGCAGGCCTCACAAATTTGAATTTTTTAGTACATATGCTGTCATTACTCAACAAAAAAAAACTATCTTAAAATTATAATATGGTTATCTTGTTGTACTATATTGAATCTCCCAATTGATACAATGTATAGAATGTTAGTCGAGTGGGGGACCAAAACACCCTTAAGTGTACCTCGTCCTTTTATTGTCAAGTTGCTTTCCCATTACCTCATTTCTTTTTTGAACACTTTTATCATGTTGCTTTTTTGATAATTATTTACTAGTAATAAAGAAAATGCATTTACACAACGCAATAGGAATGATATTGAACTGAATACTGTTTTATATACATATCGGAATAAAAAAACACAAAATGACAAGTAAAGACAAATGATATGTCTTCCCAAACATGAAACAAATACAATTGAAACTCTATAATTTCAGATTGTGATTTATTGTTTATTTCTTGATTTGATTTGATTTGGTTGATCTAAATATAGGAATAAATTTTCATCGAATTATTGTAAAATTTGGCAAATTTCCATCGAATTATTGCAAAATTTTGCAAATTTTCATCGAAAAAATTTTTAATTTGCACTATTTCAACGAATTATTGCAAAATTTTTCAAATTTCCATCGAATTATTGCAAAATTTTGCAAATTTTCATCGAAAAAATAAAAAATTTGCAATTTTTCATCGAATTTGTTCTTAAAACATACAGATATGACTAAAGATATAACTATTGTTGAGTAAATGTATAACATGTGGAGACAGAAAAACGTCCATGTTATTAAGTAAACAGTATAGTTCGTCAAGCAAAAAGTTTTTGTCAAAAAGTTACAGATTTTACAATGCAATTAATAGTGACTTTAAATTTCCATGTTAATGTAGTTAATTAAAAAAAAACTGATAAATTTGTATTTAATAGAAATAATAACTCATACCACTGGAAGAAAAATACGCGCCATATTTTGATTAAAAATACTGTCAATGATATAATTTGCTTCGATGCGTTGAATATATTTCAAAAGAAAGATAACACCTGGGCAGGCAACTTGAACATAGTATTTAAATATGATTTGGAAGAAAAACGGACAAAATAAAATTCAAACAGACATAACCATCAATCAAACAAAAACAAAAACAAAAAACAAAAAACAAAAACAAACGTGTATTATTTAATCACTATGTACAAACACCTTTTTTTTTCTATTCTATATAACCCGTGCTCATAGGAGATAAAAATTATATAGAATGCACTGTAGATTTCAAAATTAAGGGAGATAACTCTGTAAATGACATACATCAAATACAATATAATCTACTGGATTTTCAATGTTGATTATCTCCTAAGAGCAGGTAGAGTTGAATGATTAATTACACATTTCATAATATAAACCCATAAAACAACTTAATTATAAAAATAATAATATGTAGCCTTTTTTTTTTGGGGGGGGGGGGGTGGGGGGGGGGTTATATCACATTTTTTTTCCGATTTTGCATGATTCTTACAAAGACTGCTACTTAAGTAAAAAGGTTTGATTTTTTAATTGCAGAAAAAAGTATTCAGACATTTTTCTATTTTGCGGAGAAATGATATACACTATTACCTTGGTATTTTGTAAAAAAAAATATGCGAATATCTGCAATTATTTGGTATTGTTACTGTTCTTTTGAATATAAAGAAGGATACGCAGTATCTATTTTCCCGGTAGTATATAATGCAGCCCCTGGCAGTTCTTTTAATTACCAGTCTGTGTTAGAATCAGGCAATAGGTGGCACATACATTTTTTTTTTAAATTTGGTCTTTTTGTCCAACTATATTCAATATGTCTAGAAAACCATCGAAAAGCTATTTATTTTTTTTTTCTGAAGCATCGCGTTTAGATTTTTTTACTACGAATGAAGGTTTAGTATAAGCGGAAAGGAATTGAAGTATATATAAGTTTGTTCCGGTTTTGTCGTCATGTCGGAGTCATTACAAAGGAAAATACTAACTTGTGTTAGCAATATGTTCCTTTTTATTGTCATTGGTTGTGAATTGGTATTACACCGCACTATAAAAAGACGTCAATGTGAGTGATTTGTGAGAATAAAAACGTTTCACCCTGCAGGACGATCCGAGATTGTACAATTCAAATATATATATATATATATATATATATATATATATATATATATATATATATATATATATATATATATATATATATATATATATATATATATAATGTACACGCACAAAAAAGAAACTCAAGTAATTCTCCTTAGCTCAACAATCTTCTTAAAAAAACGAGCATGGCCAATGTTTACTATTTACTATTTAGCGCAGTCGTTAGTTGCTAGATATAGTAATCAAAGAGTATCATGGGAACCAAGGTTATAGTGGTAATCAAAAGAATGTAATCCAGGGACAAAGACCAGACATGGAAAACAGACATACACAACAAAGAACATAAAGTAACTAAAATCATTCATAAAAAGTAACAAAAGCAAATGAGCAAATTGGACTCCACTAAAAACTGGGAGCATGGACCAGTGCACCGGTAGGGTAAGCGTCCTCTGCTTTTCTAGATACACCCGCCGAGTTGCTCATAAAAAGTCAAGTCCGGGGTAGACACACGAGGAAAGGAAAACTATGACCCGTTGAATAAATCAGTTTTCATGGTACAGATGGATACACCATAACGATCCACGAGTTCATGAGCTGCAATGAAGAACCCGTAGTTTAATAAGCCTGACACACTTCTACATTTTCGTTGTTGTTTGGCTATTTCGTTCATGTTTCTTAAATGATAAGCTTTGATCGATACTTTTGTAAAATTCCGGACTACGGAATCTCATTGGAGTTTCTGATTGTAGATTTTTAACTAAGAATGTATGAAAAACGGAGGTAACCTAAATCATATCGCCATTGTGTAACGTCTTACCCTACTCGCCGATTAGGTGACATATTTTAACTCAATCTCCACTATCACTACGAGCAAAAACCGCATTTTTTTCTACTCATAACAAATAGTAATTAACTAAAACTTTAGTCTTTTCAATTTTATTAATCTATCTAACGATTTGAAATATAATTCTGTATGCAAACAATATTTGAATGATGGAAAATAAAATGTTAATAAATGTAGCATACACAATAGAATTTCATACTTCATTCCTTCTGCCAAGACGTACGCAGTTTTTTTTCCGCGGTTATGTTTTGATCTTTAAGCTTAATATGCATACCAAGTTTCGTCAAATCCTGATCAAACGTTTCCGAGATAAATGAATTCAAAGTTTTCTGCGTAAAATTTTGGTAAAGAGTCTGGCCGAAATGGTGGAATCTGGAATTTTTTGGGGGGAATCTTGCATCTTTCTAAGGGTAGATCTAACTTCCTGTCAAGTTCAATCGGTTGAGCCACTTCTGAGAGAACACTGACCACTTAAAGAATTTTTATGACAAGAGAATTAAAATAATTATAAGAAACGGAGTAAAAATAATAAGTCTCCGACCAACTTCGTGGTCGGCGACTTGATAATAAAAAACACGGTACTAACAATAAGTCTCCGCCACTTCCTGGTAAGCGACTTGATAATAATAAGCTACTCAGTAAAAACAATAAGTCCCTGCCACTTTGTAGCTGCAGTGTGCACTGTGGTGTGACGGTTTCCTCGACATTCATTCAAGACCCATGGGTGGCCTTGAGCTGACATCCGGTGGGGTTGTTGTCTTTTTGACATTTTCGCCATATCCATTCTCGTTATAAAGCTTCAAGAACAGACAATAGATATATGGACACCAACAAGTGCCTTTTGGCCCAAATGAGCTATTCTAGATAATGGCAGCAACAACAACAAATATTTGTTTAAAATTTGTAATTAAAATAGTTTAAAATATCAAATAGATAAAATTTATAGCAATAATGGGAACGCATAAATTGCAGAATCTACGATGATAAAAATAACTAACAAATATAATTTATGCTATTAACAAAAGGAATAAAAACCTTCAGTGAAACCGGTCTAAATCATACCCCTTTAGCAATTTAAAATTTGGTTAAGATTTTAACCATTAAGCAGTAGCAGATCCAGGTTAGGAGTGTAAATAGAATTAAATTCCAAAATAATCATGGCAAGACAGCTTTTGGGTGAAGAATTGCCATTCTTTTGATTACCGCTATAACCTTGGTTCCCTTGATTACTCTTGCAAAAAAAAAGAAGCTAAATTTATGTGTAGGGAGCATCCTCTATGAATCAGTGTCTAAGTTATTTCGCTTAATTACCTCTGAAATATACCTAAAGTATAAAGGTATCATTTTCTATGTAATTTATTTCTTTTTCACTTTTCAGCAAAAAAACAAAAAAAACAAAAACAAAAACAAAACAAAACAAAACAAAAAAACAAAAAAACAAATCACTTCCCCCCAAAGAAAAACCCCAAAAGCCCAAGATTTTGTCATCTCTAAAGAATGACTTTTGAATTAAAATTTTGCATGCGCCCTCAATTGTCTAGATCTTCAATGGACACCCTCATAAATTATTTTTAATTGTATGTTGAAAAAAAAAATATCACAGATGATTGACATGGCAACAAATCTTATCACAATTTTGATCACATATAAGGTAAAACCAAAAAAATATTTACAAGTACATGTATGAGTGTAAACATCAAACTATTCTATATGCTACAACTAACAAGATATTTCTGAAAAAATGTATTGAAGTCACAAGAAGATACCAAGTAGTAATATTTTTCATTCAAAAGTAGCTGAGTAATCTATTCAAAAATGTTTTAATTATCATATTGATCATACTATATTAATCACTATATACAAATAGATAAACCGATTGTCCTCTAGATTTAAATTGTTTCTTCACTATATAAAATTCAGATTTTAACATGCTGGCTAAAGCTAAAATGTTGAAAATCTTGATTTACCATTTTGGAGAGGAGAAAAAATTAAAAGCAACCTCGGAGAAATTTAATGATTGCATGGAGGTTAAAAATCACATGCATTTTTAATCACAACCTTAAAATTGGAGAAATATAAAACAAAACTTGCAGCTATAACTAACATTACTGAAGTAGTTAATCCTATCAGGTACCTTAAAATATGGAAAATAATACCAAGGAAAACTAAATCCACGATTTTCAATTTACAAGTAATTGAGCAAATAAATTTTGAGACCGAATTCATGTAAAATAAATGCGAATTGAGCATATACATGTACCTGAATTTCATGTAAGCCTGATTCGTTAGAATTTAACAGGGATAATATTTGTCTATCAACAATTTTGAGGTACATGTAAATTTAAATAAATGCTTTTCGATGGAATGAATGCTTTAATATGCATTCAAAATCAGGCACTTACCATTTTTTAATCAATAACACTTCAGAAGTAGACAAAGGTCTAAAAAAATCACTGAGGAGTTTTTTTCTTTTATATTTGATACTAAATACAAATGCCACATAAAAATTACATAAAAGTATGATTTCATAAATATCAATCAAATCGATACATATCAATACAAGTACATTTATTTTGTGAACCACAATCATCTTTGGCGAGTGTACGCTACATAGCACCGCTTGGTATAAAAATCCTGAAGGCTTGGGGCAAGTATGTAAAGCAGTACCCTACATTTGGAATGTGAATAAAAAACGCATCATACAGTTTAAGTTCCGGACTAAGAAAAAAATAGGTATTTATTGAATAAAAAATTCATCACTCATCTAAAACGATTCTGCAGATACAAGCTAAAAAGACATTACCAGGTAGGTGGTTTAAAAATCAAAACTTAAAAGTGCAACAACTCTGAAAAAAAAGTGGAATGTATTAAAAGCTTTCTATGTTGTTGAATTTGATCATTCTGAACAATTTTACATACAATTTTGTATTTGCTATGGATTTTCAATAATAAATTACCCAAAAACTACTGCTATACAACTAAGCTGTGGTTTTAGAAATATTAGCCAACTAATTTGATCAACAGCAACAAAAAAATCATTGAGGTATTTGAAATCTGGAAAAAGTCTGTAAGATCAAAGGGAAAAAACAATAAATCAAAGGAAAATGCGGCAAAATCAGCATCAATATGTGTTCGTTGGCACCATTGTATCATGTGACAAGGGAATGTTGGCATATGTATAAATAACATAGAATAGGATATTATTTGAATTTGGAATTTTTATGGAATTTAGAAAATGACAACAACAAAAAAATCTGTACAACTAACACTTACTAAGGGGTAAGTCATGCCAGCATGGCTAATTGTTAAGGTCAGTAGGATAATAAAAAGCAATGAAAACTTACCTTAGTTATGACGGCATGAATAACCCCCTCAGTACGGTAAGTTTTATAAATAACTTTTTTTTACTTATTTTCTCAAATAAAAAATAATTCAAATTCAAATAATACCTTGTTATAGTAACATTATAAAAAAATAACTTTTGCTATATAAAGATATATTTACACAAAGTTTGATTGCTTAAATAACTTGAATGGTAGTAAATGGTCCACTAAGATAACCTATGCTAAAATTGCACTAAACTGAACACTTGCCTGCTGCATGAGCTTCCTGTAAAGAAAGATAAAACATTTGATGAAATCAAAACTAAACAAGAAATCCGTAATCTGCATGGGCTGTCAAAATTTCTGGACCCTTGTGACTGACCCCTTTGTTATTTAATTTTTAGCAACAGTGGCCATGTTTCATTTTCGTCAGATTAAAAATCCCAACTTCTGATCTATGCAGAATAACCTAAGGAACATTCATACCAAGCTGGTTTTTTGGTCTAGTAGTTTCAAAGGAGAAGATTTTTGAAAGAAATACCATTAAGAATAGGGTAAAGACCTCGGAGGGGGACAATAACTCCAACATGGCTTAACTGATTAAAATGAAAAGATAGGTTTCATCACGCTGAACACTTTTACCCCCATGTTAAATTTGGCTAAACGGTTTGGAAAATATATGCACAAACTTCAGTCTGATCCCTATTTCTATTAACAGCAGCCATATTTTTCAATGGATAAAAAATCCCCACATCAGTTGTATGCAGAATACCCTAAGGAACATTCATACAAAATTTAGTTTTAATTTGTCAAGTAGTTTCAGAGGATTAGTGTTTTGAAAAATTGTCAATGACAACGACAACAATGAAGAGGATGTATGCTAAGTGCTGGCAATAACTCACATGGACCTATAGACCAGCTGAGCTAAAAAAAATTGTTAATGACAAAGGACAATGATGATGGATGCAAAGTGATCACAGTAGCCCATGTGACCCTTTAGGCCACTAAATCCAGTGCCCTAGACCACTCCGCCAGCTAGGCTATTTAAAAATATAGCTTTCGCTGGCCGGGTCATTCCTCCAGGCGGTGTTGCCATAGTTATCACAGCGGTACAAGTTCGAGTCCTGCGGAGGGAACACCCAAAAATTTGCAACACAAATTTGAGTTCTAACATCGTTGGGAATTTTTCAGGCCTTTCTATACGTTTATGTATCTTCCCTGTATCAATTTGATCCGATGGAGCAGTGTAGCAAATAGAGTCGTTACATTCTGAGATGTTTATATATATTTAAATTTTTAAATCAAGGTTTGAAAGGGTAATCAAGGGAACCAAGATTCCAGTGGAAAGCAAAAGAATGTAATCATGGGACAAAGACTAGACATGGATAACAAACATACAGAACAAAGTTCAAGAATAGCCTGGACCAGGTGCATCAGTAGGGTAAGTGTCCTCTGCTTTTACAAAAACACCCTAAGAGCTGCTCATAAAAAAGTCATGGGGAAGGAATTGATAATCACTGCTCACTAAGGATTCTTCTTATGTGTTAAAATAGTGTCTTTACAGCTAAATCAACATTCATATCTCTCTGTCACTGGCAATCAACATCGTCCATTAAGTGCTGATGAAGAATAAGCATTCTCATATGTATTCGGTTGAAATATATTTGAAACAAAGTAATTAGATAAAAAAAGACAGGCCCCATAGCCACAAAGCTAAAACAAGAGGCTCCAAGGAGCCTAAACCTCTCAACTGGTTAAATGTTTGCCTTTCAAGAGCAAAAACTCACTATGACATTTTAACTCCAGGGTCAATTTTTCACAGGGGTCAAAATATGGGTGTATCTCGCTTCCATTTTTCTCTCCACCGAGCAATTTTTTTTTGGTTCTTTTCCGAGATAATAATATAAATAATAATTTGTCGTTTAAATGGCTTTTTATTTTTACAAGGAAATATGATATACAATAAAGAAACTTACTTCCGCATAAATATACCAGAAATCCTATCAAAACTACTACTACTACTACTACTACTCCTACTGGTATAATGATTTTAATTAGGTCCTCCTTTGTATCTGAAAGAGATTAAAAAAGATATAATAAAATAAACAAGAGGCTCAAAGGAGCCTTAAACGCATGCCTGGTTAATTTTTGCTTTTCAAGGGAAAATAAATTTAACAAGATATTGTCCATCAATTTAGGTTCAAGAAGACTTTGGTAGGACATATCATAAGGATCATTTCATCGATTGAAAGTTTCCTTCTACCTATCACAGTTTTCATGATATTGGCTGAAAACTAAAAACAAAATAAAAAGTCATTTTTCACCATTCAAGGGCAATAACACTTACAAGCAGTCATCTGCCAACTTTGATCTTTTGAGACTTATGTGGGCCATATAATAAGGATTATTTCAGCAATTGAAAGAATTTGGCTTAACCTAACAGTTTTGAAGATATTATATGCAAAATCTACAGGCTGACCATTCTGTTCTTTTTTTAGTGACGGCAGCCATGTTTTTCCACAGATTACAAATCACCTTGTCAGTTCTATGCAGGATACCCCAAGGAACATTCATACCAAGTTTGGTTCTGATTGGTCTGGTAGTGTCAGATTTTTTATGGAAATAACACTTGAAATAGCAAAAAAAAACTTGGAAAAAACTCCAACATGGCTGATTAAAACAGATTAAAACAAAAATTTGACCACAGTTAGATCTCATGATGCTTCACACTTTCAATCAAGTCAGAATTTAGCTAAACCTAACAGTTTTGGAGATGTTTGCGAAAAACCCCTATGTTCTATTTTTAATAATTTTTCGATGGATCAAAAATCCCAATATAAGTTCTATGCAGGATACCCCAAGAAAAATTCAAAAAAAAGATTGGTTTCAATTGTCAAGTAGTGTCAGAGGAGAAGAGTTTTAAAAAATTGTTAACAACAACAAAGATGATGGATGCCAAGTGATGGCAAATGATATGAAATCAGATTAACACAAAGTCATTTTTACCAGATATTTCTTTGGTTCAGCAGTATTATTTTTTCACCGTAAACTTACGTTTTCCAAAAGATCCTCCTACAGTATACTCGGCGTCACATAAATAACATACTATTAAAATTTGAATTAAAATATTTTCTACGACTTTATTAACACCTACCGTCGTTTAAATTGTCTTAAATGACTTGCTCATTCGTTTAGCCAAACGGCTTTTCCCTAAACGAGTCGCTTATTAGCTTAAATCATGCGTAACAAATCCTTAAGGGAAAATACCATACTAATATCCGCCATGTTGGTTTCAACGGGACGATTTGTTTACAAACGAAATTCGTAAGTTCCCGTCGAACTCTGGTGACAATCGTCTGCTTGATCAACTTCTCGGTATTGTACGTTGTTGGCGTAAAATAAATCCGGGATATCCGAAATAACGCCGAAATGCATTCTGGGTTCTTCGTTTTTTGGACAAACCATTTAAACGTAAACAACATCTCCTAGCAACCCGATCACTGTAAACATGGCCGACTTTTTACAATGTAAATATTGGCACCAAGAATTAAAATCTGACTGGAATTTAACGATTCAATGTTTAGGGAGAAGCCGTTTGGCTAAACGAATGAGCAAGTCATTTAAGACAATTTAAATGACGGTAGGTGTCAATAAAGTCGTAGAAAATATTTTTATCAAATTTTAACATTATGTTATTTATGTGACGCCGAGTATAGTAATATCACTACTGTTGTCTCCTGCATTAAATAGCTGTATGAGGGATTTGTATTCTATAATCACTCCTGCCAAGAACCCTTTGAAGATTAAACTTAGGCACAGAACAAGTTCTTCATACTCGTTCAATCTTGGTATTCTTAAGCAATGGTGATAATAATTTAGTTATTAAATTTTTCTAATTAATTATTCTACATGTATTAAACTTACATTGTTGGCAAGATCCTCCAATATTATTAACACCATTGTCATCATAGAATCCTGCTGCACATTGACATGTCATAGTACCAGCATTACCAGTACATTCTCCATTTAAACAAGGCACATTGCTATTACACTGTTGTCCTGGAAATATACATTTGATACTAATCTTGAATAGTAGTAATTCAAGCTAAAGATTGCTAGTGGATATGATTAATGTCTATGAATAATTCATAATATAACAATATGTATATAAACACTGTGGAAAGTTTGAATAGTATTGGTTTAATGTATTTTTAGTTAAAAGTTGGTGTGATTGAGTCGTGCGGCTGCAAAACCTGCATTCACTGTTGGTGATGCAAGTAAAAAAACAAGATGTAGCATAATAAGAATATTCTTGTTCAAACATACGAGTCAAGAGCTGGGAAAGGGGACATGTAGAGAAAGTCATCATAGCGTTGGTTCGATACTTTTTGAGTTACAAATTACAAAAAATAACTGTTGTCAAAAGCATCAAGTGGCAAAAATATGTTCCGAATGCAAAAAAATTATGAAAATATGCATAAAATTTCTCAAGGTAAGAGGTGTACATCTTCAATATGTACATAAACATTGTACAAAGTTAAGTTTGAGTTATACTGGTTTAATGTTTTTTTTTTAATTTAAGAGTACACAAAGTAGATACCCCCTAAGTGTGATGAAATAAAAAAAAATAAGATGTTGCACAAAAAGTTGTGCTAAGAATACCCCTGCTCCATCATATCAGTCAGACCTGGAAAGGGGGTATGTTGAACAAGTCAGCATAAGAAAGCATTATACCAAATATCTATGCATTTTCTTTAGTAGAAGCTGAGAATTCCATTATGCAACACCTAAAATAATACCAGATCGATCAATAAACAGGAAGTGGATAAGCCATGAACCTGAAAAAGGGAGACATGGCACAAGTCATGATAAGAAAGTAGTATATAAAATATTTAAGAATTCCCTCCAGTAGAAGCTGAGAATTTCCATTATGCAGCACCTAAAAAGCTAGAGCAAACAGGAAGATGAGCTACGAATCTGAAAAGAGGAGATATGGTACAAGTCATCATGAGAAAGCAATAAAATTAATATCTAAGCATTGCCTCCAGTAGAAGCTGAGAAATATGTTACAAAAAAGTGTAACAGATAGACGACAAGCCCACGGATAAGGTGATTGCAATATAGTCCCACTCTGATGGCTGCTTTATAACTGTTTAAAATGCTAAGAAAAGTTCTTCTATTAAAACTTTTGCATTAGTAGTAACCATCCATCTTCGGAAAGAAGGCTTAGGCATATAGAATAAGTAGTTGATATCTGACAGCATCAAAAATTACTTTCAATCTTTTATATACCAGTACAATGTACTACATATCTAACAATGGTTTTTTGTATGGACAGTTTTGGATTCTTGGGTCTCTCAAAGTATACGAGTCGTTCTGGAAACGACCCTCAGGACATTGAACTGCGTCCACAAATCCAGATTTATCAAATATTGGCATGGTACCTGAAATAAAAATAACAACTCTGAATAAAAACCATGCACCAACTATGGCAAAATGTGGCCATATACTTCAATGAATGATTTCTACGACATATCAATATCCAAATGAAAAAAAGGAGGGTTGCAAGGTCAGAGGAAATTCGGACTAATGTTACTCATGAGTAATTTTTCACTGAAAGATCGAGGGGTTGGTCTAAAAACAGGACGGTCATTTTCCGGTACATTTTTGGCTATAACTTTTCTTTCAATTAATGGCATTCAAGAATTAGGAGGAATTCTAAAGAAGAATAAATCATTTAAAGTTTTTTTTTTTCCTTTTTTGGAAAATGTCAAATAATAAAGCGGAAATCTTGACAGGACGAACTTTTGCTGACAAGAAAAATGCGATAAAAAGGGGGACATGTAGATGAATAAAATTCATTATTCATAAAATGTGTCATGTTTGACAAATAATGTTTACTTATTCTTAAAGCTTATACTAATTTCATTTGAGTCAATTAAAGTAGAAAAATCTTGTCAGGATGGACTTGTTCTGTGATACGTGATTTGTATCGTTTTTTTACGGTTGTACGGTAAGAAAACATCAAATATCTGGATTTTAATTCATGTCTGTCACAAATACTTCATATATTGTTACAGCTTAAACTTTTTGGTATATTTTGGTGAACAGTGTATATTTTTTTGAAACATGTTCATAAATCAGTTCAGAATTCCACAGGACGAACTTTTTCAAACAGGAAATTGTGACAAGAATCTGGCACGGATAATAATTCCAAGACGTGTACACTGACTGTTACGTTTATTCCAAGGCTAAAAGTGAGGATCACAGAATATACAACATGTTCAAATATATACTGTTCAATTATATAAGACATATCCTTAAATCAATGTGAATCTGGACATAAATCTGGACATAAACATTTTATGTGTCCACTTTACCCGCCTTGCGTACGATGTACTGACCCATTTTATTATTTGTGTACAAGTATTTATTGTCCTCCAGGTATCAATACATTTCTTTTCACTTGTTTATTACTTGTATTTCACGGAGGTATTTTTGTATACATGTGGATTTGCTGACATTTTATTTGTTTAATATGTTCTTTTAATTCCCCTTTTTGGTTGTTTTATACCCTAAAGTACATATAATTCAGTTTATAATTAACATGAACAATACTAATTCTTAAAGTCATTAACACATTCCTCCCTTTCTCAAAAATCAATTAACGGTACACATTTTTGAATGTGATGTTAATTGCCGTGTTAATTTCAAATTTGGAAATGATTATCACGTAATCAGAACACCTGCTGGGTAAAATGTTACAGGTAAGGATTACCTGTAAATAATTAAGAACCATTGTGATGATGCTCAACAGGTAGAAATTAACTTCAATCAACTTTGAGCAAAAAAAAATACTACAATCTAATTAAATAAGTAAACTGAGGTGAAACACAAGTATACTTTAACTATATTTAAAAAAAAACAGTCTTTTAAGTACATTTTAGGGACCAATGTTGTGGACACAAGATTCATACCAAACACAAGTTTCATGGGGGAAAATCTAAGGACTTTTGATACACAATTATGCTGCCATTTCTAAAACACCCAACTCAAAACCACAACCAGTACCATTTTTGTTGTTGTTCACAACACAATGACAGAATATGACTGCAAATTTACCTCAAACATAATAGTGCTCATACAGGTATCAAAAAGTGCTTTAGTTTTCGTGTTTAATGGGCCTAAAGGGTATACGGCTATATCGTATGTCAATGGAAAGATAAATCAATGTAGTATTGGAAATTCATACTTATCAAAGTGAAAAACAGATGTCCCGTGTGTAGGAAAAGCTACGTCCAATGCACGTTAAAGACCCCTTTCAATAGCTCTTCCGAGTGGTCCATCAGTGGCCAGTTGTTAGGCAAAATTATTCATCTCCTGATTTTCGGAATGACATTTCAAAGTAGCTTCAAAATGATTTCTTTGGCATCAGTAGCTTTGGTCTTAATTTACAAAAATACTAGTAGTTTCATACCATTTCTATTTGAACATAAAGCATTTTTCAAAGGTTTCATAATTATCTTTGTTGAGTGGCAGCCCTGCATGTTTTAGACAATTCAATGACCATGGCTTGGATATGCTGCCGAATATGCGGAAGTTGCTGCACAAGTCAGTTTTCTTCAGAGACGCTGCTGAATAAGAAGAGGAAGTCAATGGTCATGGTATAAACTAACATGTCATGCAGTTAAACATTCGATTTTTAAATTCAAAGGATACCAAATTTTAAACTTTATAGCAGGTGAAAAATGTGAGGACGCATTTCTTGGAGGTGTGGGTAATGTAATAATTTTGCTTTGTAACTTATGAATTCTGCAAACATTTAAATCTTTACGTTTTCAAATACACCTGTTTATCCGTTGCTAGGCAATTCTGGAAATCAAACATATTAAAAATTACATTACGTAAAGTATGCACTTCCTGTACATTAATGTCCTGGTACGCAGCTGGTAGGTTCTGATATAAATCGAAACATATTATATCATTGGTTTAGAGATTAAAATTGCTTTTGGTTCCAGATTATTTTGGGAATATAAGCAGCGAAATTTAGTTTATCAGTAAGTCAGTCTGTAGTCGTTGGATGATAAAGAAGACAGATTTTTGAGGTACGTTGGAAAGGTTAGAGTTGCAAGGTAATTCTGAAAAAGAAATACGGTGTATAATTCTGAATAAGAATTATTGAAGTGGTTCTTTGTATGGAACAAGATTTTGGACAACTCATTTTACCATTGCTGAAGACGCATTGGACACGTCCAAGCCGTGGCATAAAGCATACCTTTATCAGTACAGCGGTTATTTAGAGTAAGCGACCTCTGTTTGCAGTGGGTACAGAATCATTGCTTTTCAAGTAAGCTACCACTACTTAGATTACGTTACGCGCTGGTATTGAACCATTGCTGATAAAACCACCCATTTGTTTTCCGGACTGTGTTAGTCAAGGAAATACATAATATAACTGTACAATATATGACCAGTTCAGGCATGCGTTGTGTCCTTGGCTCATCTCGTTAAATCCCAAGCATTGGTCTAAGGTTAAGCATTGGTATTGTGCAATGGTAATTTTCACTTTATTACATGCTATATTACAATACCATCGCTGTATCCAGAGATATAACTCTGGTACGAACCCAAGAGCACTTTGATCACTTACCCCCGGTATGTGACAGTAAGTATGTATTCAGAAACCTTTTCAAAGCTCATTTTGATTCAAAGTCATTCGGAATTATTTTCCTTGTTCATTTTTCCAAATTCATTTGTACTTCCGAACCTCATTCAGGATTCCATGCAATTTTCCAGGTTCATTCGGAATATTTGGATTTTCCAAAAATCCAAATTCCGAGCTAGTTTGGAGTATTCTGGCTCTTTTTGAATGAAATTTTCCTAACTTCATTTGGAATTCCATTCAATATTCCGAACTTCCTTTGAAATATTTGGATTTTCCAAATGACAATTCCGAGCCAGTTTGGAGTATTCAGACTGTTCCGAATGAATTTTCCGATCTTATTCAGATTTCCGTTCAAATATTCCATATGAAGCTTGGAATTCCGAATTATTTTTTCCAAATAGACAGCAGAATTCCGAATAATTTTCCGAATTCTGTTCAGATTTTTCATCCAAATCCTTGATTTTGGGCCTAAAATATTTTTTTAGGTCGGAAAAGTTTGAATACTCCGAACTTAATTACTGACCTAAAAGTTCAGAATCTCCTGCTACGGGGGATTTGGACCAGGTTCTTATGTAGGATATTTATTATTAACGCCTTTTCTCCGTTTTTTCTTAAGTGCCCTTCGATCTGTTCTTATATAAATGAAGTCATTCCGGATTTAAACGAAGGAGGAAAACTCTGGCATTGCTTAAAAGTTATCCAGTACATTTTGTACATGGATTATTTCAAATAAAATCTGCATTTACTATCATATAGACCGATGAAAAGTTTCCAAGTATATGAGTGGCTTATTTCCGATCTAGATTTTACAGCATCTTAGCTAGGTAAGGGTTACAGTCCTGCCCCTCCCATTGCGTGAAAGGAGTGGGCAAGACCGTAAAGACTGTAGGAAAGATGCTGTAAAATCTAGATGGAAATAAGCCACTCATATACTTGGTAATGGTAAATGATATCCTAGCACAAACCCCCCTTTTCTGAGGAACCCCGGCTGGCACCCCTCCTTTTCATAGTGTGGATCTGCCACTGCAGAGGATATTGCATTGCAAGCATCAGCCTGGCCCACAGTTAAACATTCTAAGACATAAATACTGTGACAACATGCATGTACATGTTTTCACATGCTTCCATGCAAAGTTCAAAGTTCACAGTTTATGTACTGTCAAATTTATTACGAATTTCAGCCTTATCATGAAACCCCGAGTTGCATTTTCGTTTGAGAATCCTGATTCATGGTTAAATCTTGACCGTTTTTATTTGAAATGCAAGCATATAAAGACAATTGAAGTGCAAGCATATAAAGACAAATGCAAAAGAATATATATGAGAGTCTCAAAACTTTAAGTCTTTTCATCAAAACGTAAGGTAGACTTGATACTTTACACGTGTCTCTGTTCATAAATCACTCCGGAAACTAGACAAATTGTCCGGAAACAATTCTATGTTATACAATTTTTGTACAATTAATAATTTAAATATGTGAAAATTTGCAACTTTAAACTCATTTTGCAAAGCCCATGTTGCAGACCGAATCGAGAATGCTGTGTTTTATTTGTTATTCAGTAAAGAATACTTAGATATACATTGTCATATTCTACGGTATCTTATTACCTCTAAATCATAGAAAACGCACTAAAATACAACCAATTTTAGGAGCATTTTTGTTTTGTGATTAAATAATCAGATTTTGTCAGAAAAAGTTCTTTTTTTTTTAATTTTTGAAATTCTATACACATGACCTTTACATGTTACTTGTTTTCCGATACCGACAATGAACGATTTCACATAAATTATTGATCAAAGTGTATTGGGGTCCATTGATCATTGACCCCTCCTCAACTTGATACAAAATAGCAGAAAACTTTACCGTTTTTCACATCCAAAAACTATAGGGCCCTCTACCATGTTCATAGGAACAATGTCATCCAAAAACTATAGGGCCCTCTACCATGTTCGTAGGAACAATGCCATCCAAAAACTATAGGGCCCTCTACCATGTTCGTAGGAACAATGTCATTCAAAAACTATAGGGCCCTCTACCATGTTCGTAGGAACAATGTGTAAACATTTCAAAAAGACAAATAGATCACTTAAGCTTTGCTCAAATAATTGTAGATAAATGAAGGTTATCAGATGCCAACAATGACACTAATACCATTATATATCTGAAAATATTGTTTGCATTCATTTAAAAATACCGTGTTCAAATCTTGGCGATTTTAAGCGTCCAGTACACTTCTCATAAAATTCCTTTTCATCGTGTCCCTTCATTCTGAGGCATCCATACGTGTTCTCATCTGTGCAACCAAGCTCATCGCTTCTCTTGTCAATTTCTTCTTCACTTGCAGGACATTCTCCATCAACTTTTTGGGAAATACTTTGAGCAACCTACAATATTCAAATTCCAATCTAATGTTAAATTTATAATAAATATGTTTGGCAAGTTTTCTAATTGGTTGCTTCACTTACAGCAAACCATGTTACCGGTACTTTGTATTACCTAGTTATGGTACTATGATCATCATTGAGTTAGACAGTACAGACATAAAGATTTACTACTTATTATTAATTTCTATGCTGTAGTTTGTGCCATTAAATATGTCTCATTCAATCTTATCATGTTTATTACAAAAACCAAGGATTGTTGAAAATCGAGCAAATGTAAATAAAAAAAGCAGGAAAATAATAGCTGCTCCAATCAAATTTTCAAAATCACTGTTCAACTCAGGATAACATGTTTCCCTACATGTACCAAATTTAATTGAAAATCAAATATTTTTTTTTCAAATACTGCCCAAAATGGCATTATTTTAAAATGCTACCAAGTGATTGGTAAAGGGGGTATCATGCACTAAAGAATGGTGAATGATAATTCATTCCACGGTTTATGGAAAATAAAAGCAAATAAAATCCCTTAGTTCGTGGGAAATTGAAAGTCACATGCATGTTTAAAAAATGGACTATGATAAACCTAGTACAAATGACATAGCATGCCCTCAGTGTAGAGCGATGCCATTAAAGGTATGCTTCAAATTTTATGAGAGTTTTTAAAGGGTCCCCTCTATGATAAAACCTGTTACGGTTCATTTTAACAAACTTTAAAAAAGATTTGGACCTTGAAAATAGCTTAATTCAACATAGAAAATAATGGGACTTGTAATAGTGGTTTAACACCAATAAACAGCAACAGAAACCGACAGAATGGCGTCTATGTGTTTATTTAAATTTACAAACAATCAAACAAAAGGATATGGGAAAGACCCAAGAAAGCTAGTTGCATCATTGATGCACTTTCATATATGTCGATAACAAATGCACTTTTAAAAAAAGAACAGTGTCCCCTCCTTATGTATTTGGCTCCTCCATTTCATAGGAGCACCACAGCATGGATTTCAACATGAACTACAAAAAAATTTCTACACAAAATCAGCATAAAATTATTTGGATTGCAACGTTTTTTTTTTCGGGTTGGTCGGGATCCGGGAAACAAAGAATATTTTATTTTTGGCCCAAGCATCAAAGTAACCTGGACTAATTCTATTTTATTTCAAATGAAAGCTTGATAGGCTTTGGCGAAACTGAATGCGATACAAGCATGTCACTGATTTCAAGAGTTATGTCCCTTACCCTAGGTCTACTTCCGTGATTCAGTATAGACAATCATTACAAAATATCATATTGTATACATGTACAAAAGAAATTTTTGCATACATTTAGGTCAGAAATATTTCAACTTATAATACTGTTAATATTTTTTCCCTATTTAGTCCATTGTGAAAAATCATGCAGTATATTTCCATATTTTACTCTGTGCCTTAAAGATAAATTCAGGAAAAATTACGGGTGAGTTCCGAACGTCGATTTTGATATTGCATGGTTGTCGTCTGGGAAACAACCAACCAAAGCGGGACAAGACATCACCTTTTTGTTGAAAATGGAGAATTGTCAGAAACCCCCAAATCCAAAGCAAATGAAATTACCGGTCATAGACTTGTCAATAAAACAAGGTGAACATTTCCATTGATCAATAAGTCCAGTATTAGAAGAATATATGAAAAATCAAAATCGTAGGTGCAAAATGGGAAGACATGTTTGTAATAAAGATTCTTTGAAATTTCCATTCCATTCAGTAGTGTAGAAAATGTTTCAGATTAGTACTTCATATATTTCAGACAGTTATTCCAGTTGTTATTATTTTTTTTGTTGTTGTTCCTACTTAAGCATTTTTTCACAAAATCATACATGTAGCACAATAGACTTTTGAATTATTTTTGTAGTCCAATAAATTGAAGATATTTCTGCAGAAAAATGAACTGCAATAAGTCACCTGAAATTTACCTACCTAGTGATTAGTATGAATGTTTTGAAAAGCATGCACCTTTGTTGTGATAACCACTGACATCTAATATATTTAGTAACGGGGCCATGTTTTTCAACAGAATGAAAATCCCCACATCAGTTCTATATAGGATACCCCAAGGAACATTCATTCCAAGTTTGGTTTCAATTGGTCCAGTAGTATCAGAGCAGAAGATTTTTTTAAAGAAATAATATTAAAAATAGCAAAATTCGTTGAAAAAGGGCAATAGCTCTAAAATGGCTTTATAGATTAAAACAAAAATTTGACCACATTTAGATCTCATCATGCTGAATACTTTCAACTTTTCAAAATTTAGCTTAGCCTAAAGGTTTTGGAGATAAATGGGAAAAAACTATTGTCTGACACCTATGTTCTATTTTAAGTAACAGCGGCCATGATTTATGATGGATTAAAAATCCCCAAATCAGTTCTATGCATGATACCCCAAGAAAAATTTATACCAAGTTTGGTTACCATTGGTCAAGTAGTGTCAGAGGAAAAGGGTTTTGAAAAATTGTCAACGAAGGACCACTACGGACACCAAGTGATGACAAGGTGAGCTTAACACAGCAAAAAACATCGAAAAAGGGCAATGCTGAACACTTTTTATGTCAGAACTTGGGTAAACCTAATGGTTTTGGAGATACATATATGGAATGCCGCAACTGTCTTTTGTTGATGGTTTTCTATATACGCAGTACATTTCTCATTATACACAGTACATTTTATGGTATACATAGTGTATTTCACATTATACGTGGTCGTGGACTCATTATACACAGTGTATATAACTTTATGTGTAGTATAACTGTCATTATACGTGGTGCGTTTTTCATAATATGCAGTACAAAACTGTGTATACGCAATACTTTTTACATTATACGTGGTACATACATCATTATACGCATTGCATTTTGCAATATACGCTGTACATTTCATGTTATACACAGTACATTTTCTAATATGAGCAGTAGATTTCACAGTATGAGGAAAGACATTATAGGCAGTATTTTACGCCTATTTGCAGTAGTTTCAACTTTATACATAGTACTTTGTTTTATATATGCAGTGGAAAATTCACTGGTTGGTATTCCAATGGGAACAAATTGTGCTCCTGTACTTGTGGGCCTATTCTTACACTCTTATGAGGCTATACAAATGACGTACTATTGTTAAAGCTGTCATTTTCGTAAATTTTTGTTTCAGTTGAAATATGCCTTAACTCTGAATTATTTCTACTAAATTGTACTTTTCTTGTACAATTTCATTTGATATCCACAAATAAAATGCTTTAAATACATGAAATAGGTGTCTATATATTTATTGTCTTGCAAGACAAAAAATTACCTAGATAAGTTCATATGCATGTGACTTCTTGTGACCTTAATCCACACATGTGCTGTAAGGGTGACCTCTTTAATAACAAATCTGATTGCAAAGCAAAAGTGGTTTTTCAACGGTAAGGAAGACCGACGGACTCAAGCAGTAAAAGAAAAAAGTTCGAATACAATGCAAGGATCCTTTTGAAATTTACTTATTGGGACATAATGTGGCTCAAATATGGTCATTATTTATTTGAAAACTAATCAAGAAGTAGATGAAATGAAATGAAAACAAGACATGTGCTTACCTATGTATCCCTTATTGTTATTTTTTTACAAGAGTTAAAGTATTTTTAACCCAGGTTAATGTCCTGCCGACGATCTTTGGAAGTAATAGCGAAAAATAATTAGATCAGAGCTATCGATCTTCCCCGATTTAAAATTTTTAATGAAATATTTTGACTTTTCCTCGCTGAATTAGACAGTTATAATTAAAGGGGTTTTCCTGAAAAAAATTATCCACTAAAACAATTAAACATAATCTTGAAATTTTTTTTTACCAAATCACGGCATCTGAACGATACAACTCTGAACTTAATGAAATATTTTGACTTTTCCTCGCTGAATCAGACAGTTAAGAAGACTTTGAAGATTTTGATATTTTTTTTATATAATAAATAATGTGCAAATTGTACAGCAGATAGACTTTGATTGATCGTTAAAGGATGTGGAAGTGCCATAGGATACAGAAATTTGGAGTTTGAGTGATGAATTTCCAGTTTGTGCTCCATTTACTGGTACTCTGGGTCTTAAAATATCACTGCCTGATAACTCCAGTGAAATGGATTTTTTAAATCTAATGTTTAACAAGAGGCTCCAAAGAGGATGAATCGCTCACATGGTTAAAATTTTTGCCTTGGAAGGGCAAAAACTTTAACAAGGAGTTGTCCAAAAATTTTGACTCAAGAAGACTTTGGTATACCTTATCATAAGGATCATTTCATCATCGAAAATTTCTTTCTATCTATTATAGTTTCCAAGATATTGGCCGAAAACTGCTAAAAACCTCATTTTTTTACCTTGAAGGGCAATAACTCTGACAACTTTGATCCCCTTCAGACTTTTGTAGGCCTATTAATGAGAATCATTTCGGCAGTGAAATAATTTGCCTTAACCAAACGGTTCTGGAGATACATTGTATGTGAGAACAACTTCTGACTGACCCCCCTATGTTCTATTTTTAGCAACAGCAGCCATATTTTTCAATAAATCAAAAATCCTAACAGCAGAATATCCTAAGGAATATTCATACCAAGTTTGGTTCTTATTGGTCTGGTAGTGTTAGAGGAGAACACTTTTTAAAGAAATAAAAATAAAAATAGTGAAAAAAGGATTACCTGATCTCAGCCCAGCCGTATGATCAGAAAAGTGCAGATACACTGTATCTTAAAATTTTTGTGTATCTGTCATGGCTCATAGTTGAAGAAAAGATGGATGTTGACATGACAGATCAGTAGACCATTATAACTTGGTGCTAGGTTATTGGTATATACCCATTTGGTATGTTAGACCAAGAAAAGCTTTTATTTCTGGTTGGTGTACTCCATGTCATTTTATTACCACCTGGCATGTTTGTTATCTGGTTATTGGTGTAACTGTTTGGTTTTTTTTTTCTATCAATTTTTGTAAAAACCTATCATCAATTAAGAGTTGCCAAAAATAAAACGCCTCTTTTATTTGGTCCATTGTAGTCTGGGGGCCAGTTATTCCCCTATAGGTGTGAATATATGTGGCAGACCCCTTTCAAGGATATCAAATTTTGAATGCCAACCATCAGCAGAGTCACCCCTCTCATTGATATTAATGGGTACATCAATCTTTCTTCCGCTGCTAAAACTTCCCTCTGAGCATTTGCAACATCAGATTTGCTAAAACTTTCAAATTATGGTAAGTCATTGTGGAATTTATTACCTATTTATTTATATTGATATCAATAAATAATTTATTGATATCATTTAATGAATTGATATTACGGAGTAATTATTGATATCAATAAATGGTCACTTATTGATATCAGTAAATATAACACATTAATTCACTCATTAAAAAATAAAAGAATATATTGATATCAATAAATAGATGAATTATAAAGGTGCTGTTAAAAAGAGTGCCACTGGGTGGTTTAATCATGGTCAGAAAAAATGTTTGTCATTGCTTATTTTATTGGATATTGCCTGGCATGCATAATCCGGAATAAGGTCCAATAACATGTTAATTGATATTTATCAACATCTCAATAATTCATCTATTTATTGATATCAATAAATCATTTATGGGCATGTTGATAAATTACTACTAACATGTTATAAAATATTTATCAACATGTTATATATATTTATTAATATCAATAAATGGGGAATAAATTCCACAATGGCTTGCCATATCAAATTCACATTCAGGTTTGTCCGATGACATATTTAAGATCAGAGCAGAGTCTTCTGAAATTATCTCATATAAATATTAGTACTGAACTGGAGTATATTTCAAGTCAATATTATTCCCATACAAGAGGCTCCCAGGAGCATGTTTTGCTCACCTGATTAACTTTTGCCTTTCAAAGGCAATAAATTTAACAAGATGTTGTCCAACAATTTTGACTCAAAAAGACATTTGTAGGACTTATCATAGGAACCATTTCAGCAATTAAGAGTTTCTTTCTTAGATATTGGCTGAAAACCTTAAAAAAAAAACAAGAGGCTCCAAGGACACTGAATCGGTCACCTGGTAACTTTTCACCATTCAATGGCAATAACTCTTACAAGGAGACGTCTGACAACTTTAATCACTGGAGACTTTTTTAAGCCTTACAATAAGGTTCATTTCAGAATTTGGCTAAACCTAATGGTTTTGGAGATAAAATATACGGAAAAGCTACTGTCTGACCCCTGTTCTATTTTTAGTAACTTTGTCTTTCAAGGGCAGTAAATTTAAGAAGAATTTCTATCAAAGTTTTCAAGACATTAGCTGAAAACTGTAAAAAAAACCTGCCATTTTTTTCCTTTTCCCTGGGCAAAAACTCTTAGAAGGAATCATCTGACAATTTTTATCCCTGAAGACTTATGTAGTCCTAATAATATGGATTATTTCAGCTATTGAAAGAATTTGGCTATACCTACAATTGGAGATATATGCTAAAAACTACTGTCTGACCCCTATCTTCTATTTTTAGTAATGGCAGCCATGTTTTTCGATAGATCAAAAATCCCCACTACAGTTCTATAAAGGATACCCCAAGGAACATTCATACCAAATTTGGTTTCAATTGGTCAAATAGTGTCAGAGAAGATTTTTAAAAGAAATAACATTAAAAATAGCAAAAAACATCAAAAAAGGACAATAACTCCCAACATGGCATAGGTATCACTAACTACTTTCGGGTCAAATGGCCACCCCACCTATGTAGTACCAAAAACACAATGAACCTAGACCTATGGTTTGTAAGTGCATTATTTGTGTGTATTCTGATTAAAAGTAGTCAAAATAAAGCTGAGAATGTGTACCGTATTTTCCATACTTTAAGTTGATGCGGAGTATCAGTCGAATTGCCTAACTTTGACCAAAATCGACGAAAAAAACATAGATAAGTCGAATTCGGCAGATAAGTCGAGGGTCAGACATGTACATTTATATCATACATGTCAGCAGAGATCCAAGTTGCGCTGTTTGTTTTCAACAGCATATTATACCAGTGATGTAACTAAGTATAAGATTTCTGAATTAAATAAATATCTCTGTTTTTGTTAAAGTGTACTTTGTCCGTGAGTTCAATTATTTTTATTGAATGGCTTGTCAATGGCTCTGAAGCCATAGATCATCAGGAGTACGAAATCATAAACATGTAAAACGTGGGCAGCCATGTGTAAAATAAGCGAGAAATTCGTTTGATGAATTGGTCATAATTATGAGCGGTAACTAGTAAACAATATTACCTGGTATTACAAAGTACAATAAAAAATATGTGTGGCCTGCAAATTTGGTTGCAGTTAATCACTTAGATAACACCTTAATTGAATTATAATTTGAGCCACGTGCAAATGTGTTACAACATACCGTAAATGGGTATAAATTTGCATATTAAAGGACTGATAACTCCAAAACACTCGGTAATGTTTAAAAAAAAGAGTTTTGTTAACGTATCTTCTAGAGTTTATTTATATTTTAATGGCTTCAAAGTTTCAGAGTTTTTATTAGCATCATCGTATTCATTCTGCTGTTTACCAAAAATTTTGAATTAAAACAATCAGAAGTGATTTAAACAAATCTAATGAAAAGCCTTGTTGATGAACATATTTCTTGAAAAATCCTTAGATAAGTCGAAATGGACGATAAGTCTAGGCTGACACTTTGTTGAAAAAAATATCGACTTATAGTCCGGAAAATACGATACTTTAAAATCATATATGTAATTTACTACAAAAGTGTATGAATATTGTTTACATGTGTGAGTAATTTGCCTCCATGCTGTCAGTTAGCAGAAAAGGTAAAGATGTTGATTTTCATTTTTTTTTTAATTCAAGTACATGTACATTTTGTGAAGAATTTCTATGGACATTGTACCATTAGAGTAATGATTTTGAAAGCCTTATTTTCCAAGCTTTGTAATGGTATGCAACTTTAAGGTGTCATTTGTCCTGGGAATTCGCAGTGAAACATTAAAAATTACTTGTTTAACATGTAAAGTAATAGAAATGTTAGAAGTGGTTAAGGAGACCTTAACAGGTTAGAACAAAAAATTTACTACAGATAGATCTCATCATGCTGAACATGTTTACCCATGTCAAAATTTAACCAAACCTAATGGTTTTGGAGATATGTGAAAAACTATTGTCTGACCCCTAAGTTCCATTTTTATCAATGGCGGCCATGTTTTTCGATGGATCAAAAACTCCACATCAGTTCTATGCAAGATACACTGAAAACATTCATACCAAGTTTGGTCCCAATTGGTCAAGTAGTGTCAGAGGAGAAATGACGTTAAATCTTCTTTTAAGAAATGACATTAAAAATAGCAAAAAAACACTGAACAAGAGGCTCACAGGAGCCTGAATCGCCCACCTGGTCCAATTTTGCCTTTCAAGGACAATAAATTGAACAAGAAATTGTCCAACTATTTTCACTCAAGAAGACTTTGGAAGAATTTATCATAAGGATCATTTCAGAAATTGAAATTTTCTTTCTATCTATCATAGTTTTCAAGATACTGGCTGGAAACTGTAAAAAAAAAGTCATTCTTTCCTTTTCAAGGGCAATAACTCTTACAAAGAGTTGTCTGACAACTTTTATCCCTGAAGACTTTTGTAGTCCTAATAATAAGGATCATTTCAGCTATTGAAAAAATTTAGCTAAACTTAACAGTTTTGGAGATGTATGCGAAAAACTACTGTCTTGACCCCTATGTTCTATTTTAATTAACAGCGGCCATGTATTTCAATGAATCAAAAATACCTACATCAGTTATATGCAGGATACCACAAGGAATATTCATACCAACTTTGGATCCAAACGAGTCAAGTAGTGTCAGAGAAGAGTTTTGAAAAATTGACAATGACGACGACAGGCACCAAACATTAAGTGATGGTAATAGCTCAAATTGCCTTGGCCAGGTAAGCTAAAAAGTATTGATGACTTAAAGTTGATGCCATTCAATGGATTTTATGCCAACCAAAACCAAATCACAGGTAAGTGAAGACATCATGAAGAACTCTCTTATATGCGATTTTTGCCTTTAAATTTGGTGTATCTAGTGAAAAAAATGAACACATCTGACTCCAGTGTCATTTATCAACAATGTTTTATATGAATCATTACCTTTAAAGTACCATAAATGTTCTATTGGCTGTAATTCTGTAATTTTATCAGTGGAGCACTGTGTTCTATGGCTGACAATACAGGTGTCCTTGTCTCGGGTTGTACTTAAAATACTTAGTACACCTGCCATGTTAAAATGCACCTGAAGAAGAAAAGCATATGCCTACTGCATTAATATTGTGTTTTCTGTGAAAGTAATGTAACATTAGCTTAGTAAGATGTATTTTGTTCAAATAAATTATACTTTCAGGCAATTATTTGTTGATGGGAAGTAAATCATTCTTGCACTGAGTGTCCGTCACCTTACCAAATAACTGTAGGGAGCATTTCAATTTCAAGACAGGGTTCCCACAACATTCTTATCCTGAAATTCAAGGACTTTTCAAGGTCTTTTTCTTGAATATATTCCTTGCTTCATATTGTTATATTGCACGACGGGTGATGCTAGCATAGCAGGAGATGCTTACCCTGTTGATGCACCTGATCTCACTCTAATTTGGAGTTAATGCGATCGATGCTTTATACCCGATTTGTTTTGTCCCTTGGATCCTTGACACTTGATTACTGGATGGTTTACTAGCTGGGACTGAAGTGGACTTTTTTAAGACAAGGATTGTCATTAATTATACATTTTACTGAAATGAAGTTCAGTTTACTCAAGTTCCAGCTGCTTTAAGGCCAAAAATTGGGTTTTTATACATGCAGCCATGGTCAATGCAATTTTAGACCATGTATAGGGGTACACATATGAAAACTCATTTTATGATGCTGACAATGACTTAAATTGATCAACTTCAAACATAGAGTGGTCTACACATATCAAATGTACATTGAAAACAATAAGAAGTGGTTTCAAAGCTAAAACTGTCACTCCAAATCAATTTAAACCAGACCTGTACAGAGCTTGTTCAAGTGCGATTGTGTCCGATATTAAAAGTTAGCCTTTATTTGGGTTTTGAATGATGAAAGATCTGAAACAAATGTAAAATAATGTAAGGTTCTAAGCTTATCAGGTACATAAGCAGACAGTCAGCTGTATTTTTCCAGTTTTTCTACAAAAAAATTCATTTTTGAAACCTTATAGTGTATGTGGAACTCTAAAATTAGGTGTTTTTGAGACATCACAAGGTATATACATGTAGTGACTTACATTAGATCCATGAATATCAATGGAATGAATATATTAGGTTTTTTTCACATTATTTATATTATTTACTAGCAAATACAAAAGATTCAGACCAATAAAACACATATCTGTGATTTTATAGATCCTAAGACAAGGCTGTGAAAACCCTTGATTTTGCCATATTTCATTGACTGGATTCATAAAAATTACACTAAATTGTCAGATTTCTGCCTAAACCTTGTTCATAAAGTATGTTTTTTGTTGATTTGATGTTCCTAGTGTATAGTTAGAGGAGAAAAACTCAAAGCTGTACAATATTTTCCCCACTGGTCTATATTTCATACCTAGCACCCTAGCAAAAGTGCAATTTCAATGGAAAATCCCATAGAAACCATATTTTTTATTTTAATTTCAGAAAATAGAGAATAAAGGGCCAAAATCTTATTATTTCATGTAGATTTACTGAATTCTTGAAAATAAACACCAAATTACCCCCAGCAAATACTAGCAAATAAAATTGCTGATACCCAGGCAACCCCCTTATTAGATCAATAAATGTGCTCAATTTGAATAAAAACTGCACTCATGTCAAGATGAACCTTTTTTGACTTCAAGTACAAAGTTTCATCATGATTAGATGGAAAATATTTAAGTTATAGCAAATTTAGTATCAGTGGTACATTGCATGACTCGCATGTCCAATGGTCGAGGGAAATAAGGCCCCTCTAAAATGTACATTTTTTTTTAAATGCAATATTTTGTGATTTTTTACATTGGTTGCATCATATTATGTGTATTTGATGCAATGAAGTTCAGTTTACTCAAGTTCCAGCTGCTTTAAGTCATACGATGGTAGACTTTGGTGGTATTCATTTGTTGATTTGTGTATGTTTGGTTTATAATCAAACCTGTCGATATTCTCTTCATGTCTTGACTGGGTGAATTTATGGTCAAGAGTAGACAGATGTTAACAAGATTGAATAGCATCATGGGAGATATCATAGGGAGAAAAAAACACAATGGAGAAAATTTTAATTTGTCTTGTGTTTTTTTGTAGAAGGTTTGGAATTATCTCAAACTACAATTTTCAGGTTCATCTGTATTCACCTTAATGTGTCACTTACCTTTTGGTGGAATATATATATGTCCATATGTCCATATTCAGACCCCCCACCCCCGAAGTGACAGTATGGTTTTTCACATAAGACTTATGTAACAAATAACAAAGCCCAACAGATAATTTTTTGTTTTCCAAAATGTCCAAAGGTTACATGTATATTCTTTTACCCTTTTCAATGGCTATGCCATTTTATGACCGCATAATTTACTGCATTTTGTAAATAATTTTGTGTTTACGAGTTCAATTTCTTTAGTTTGTCGTTCTTTGCGACCTTTTATAGGAACTTAGATTTATTTTAATTTAGTTGAAGAGTTGTCTCCACTTGAGACGCCAAAAGATGATTTGATGTTTGTGTCTAGTAGGATCTATTTATAGATTATGATTTATGGACACAGGTGTTATATTGTGTTATATTTAATTCATATGACATCTGAAAATAGTGTTTTGTCTCTATACTTTCTACAGAAAAAGGGGGCACTATTTGTATTCAATTCAGCCAATGAACTTTATTATAAAGTTTGTCAATCACTCACTGCATTTGTTGTATTTGAATGATTGTAACATTCCTGATTTGGACGTCTAACTAGCCAGTTGTAATAAAGTATCTTCATTAACAGACCTTTGCATATTTTTAGTCTGCCAAAGACCAAGTGTCAGAAGCTTAGCTTCCTTCAGACCACTAAAATTGGTCACCTACTCGTAAGCCTAACTCTGTAAATGCTACCATTGTAAACAAAACACACAAAAAGTACCCATATTAAACTAAAGTCGTTGGGACACGATTCTAAAATTATAGCTTTACTGGTTGAATTTTTTACCATTCCTAGCTCCTTGCTTTGCCCCAACATTCTTCACTAAATTATTGTTCTTTATTTCTTGTAATAAGAACAACACTACTAGAAAATATGAACAATTCTGGGCTCCATCACAAAGCATATTTCAAGAATGACATTCCTTTTTCTATTTTAAATGAATCATTTAAATTGTATGGACGGTCAAATGCTTTTTTATTTAATAAAATGTTATTATTTTTGAGTATATACATATACAAGTGAAAGCCAGTGAGTGAGTATGTGTGTGTGTAAGGGTGTGTGTATAGGGAATAATAGGGAGTGCCAGTACTTTTTATTAGTGTTATTATTAGTCTTATTTCTGCAAGTTTGTAACAAAAAATAGTCTGTAATAGCTGTATGTAGTAATATAACAATATAACCTCTCAACATCTTAGTCTGGTGGTGGTTGTTAGGAGGAATGTAAATTCCAGGCTATTGAAAAACAAATAAAAGATAAAAAAATGTATATATAAAAAAAAAAGGTACTTCCCCACAGATCAACTTCTGGGACGTAATGTACATGTACTCCCATCCTGAATCTGCTAAAAGCGTTCGAAAGTTTGCTTTCACATTAAAAGTGGAATAGATTTACCAATATTACAGGTAATGAATGTGCGTACCACCTATGCATATTTACATACATGTATATACATCTCTCCTTTAAAGCCGAAATCTATGTCTGTGTGTGTGGAGGTGGGGGTAAAATGCTAAAATAAGGCAGCTAGGGCATTGAGAGTTCAAATTCTACGACAGTCGGTGGGTAGATTGAAAATTATATAGTAACATCACTTTTGTAAGAGTAATCAAGGGAACCAAGGTTATAGCGGTAACCAAAAGAATGTAATCCAGGGACAAAGACCAGACATGGAAAACAGACATTCACAACAAAGAACATAAAGTAACTAAAATCATACATACAAAGTAACAAAAGTAAATGAGCAACTCTGACTCCACTAAAAACTGGGAGCATGGACCAGGTGCACCGGTAGGGTAAGCAGTGAGTCAATGAACAGCCCCTGTGTATACGATGAACGGTCCCTTTGTAAACAATGGATAGTCCCTGGGCACACAATGAATGGTCCCTTTGTAAACAATGGATGGTCCATATGTATACATGCCACTCCTTGTTCTTAACTATTTTTTGGTTTGTTTTGTTTTGTTTTGTTTTTTTGTTTTTGTTTTTTGTTTTGATTTGAATCTTAATACAATATTGGACCCAATCGGGGTTTAATCGAGTTCAACATATTTCGAGAAATAGTTGTCCATTGAGGAAACCATTGTTACTTTAAATTGTATTTCAAATAACATAACACAATATTAAAAATGACATGTCTGCAAAATTGAAAATAAGTTTCCAAACATGATTTTTGTCCCGTAATTCTTGCATCTGTTATCCCTTTAGGGATTCAGCGCTGGAGATATTTTTTTTTGTTTTGACCACCATCAAAATTAAAAAAAAATATCTTCAGCACCGAATCCTTAAGGGATTATTGCATCTGAAGATTGGCTAAACTCTCCAGGCAAGGAGTGTCCGTCCTATGTTCCATTTTTTTTTTGAGGCGTGTGTACACTGAAAACGATGTATTGAATTATTGAATAATATGATCATTTATTAATACCAATAAAGGGACTGGTTCACTCCATTTTAACTCAAAAACCAGAATACTCCGGTTCCATGATATGTTTGTCGTTCCCGTAACCGTACAGGCTTTAATTGAGACATGCGACTTCCGCTATTTTGTTAAAAAAAATTATAGAAATTGATCATATTAAAGCACACAGAAGCTCATTGAGGGACCTGTCCTCATGTATCTGTAGTTGGCGGGACAAATAGACATGATTAAATCGTGTAAGTTGGCACGTATGACCATTTTTGATACTTTTACTCTATTGATTAAATGATTCTTGTGAAAATAGTACAGTAAGGTCAAGAGTCCAGCTCTAGAAACTAAATGACCAAGTTTGACTAGGTGAGCAATAAAGGTTGCCAGTACAGGTAGGATAACTCAGTTAATTCGTAGTGCATTTATGACAAATAATTAGCAAGAAACACACTAAAAAAAGAAACTGTATTCATATAAAATGAAGTCTTGGGGAATTAAATGTGGTCTATTACCTTTTAGATCGGCTTACTCTGAAACTCAAATAAATGCTTCCTTTGTTGAAAGCTCATTCATTTTTAAGTCTTAACTGCAAAGTTTTAAAGAAATGTGTTGAAAAAAAAAAGATTTATTGCAAAATTTATATCCATGGTGCACATGTATGTCGCGACTTCAACATTTTGCAGATTGGGTAAAGAAGTGTCTTCTAAATAGCCTCAATTCAAATATTTGAAGATTTTCTCAATCTTTTTTCCTTCATTTCAATTGCATTGCATGTTTCTGAAGTAGAAAACATGAGCTAGTCAGGTTTCCATCTGATTTAAGACAAAAATATGTGGATTAATACATGACCCCTCAGTATTTACTTACTTCTAAAGTGCTCGAGACACATTAAATGTATTTTTAAAAAAACCAGAGGCTGTCTTTTGAGTAATCTGTCAGATAAGGTCATTTAAATAAAGCTAAGACCAGGGCTGTTAAACTGCTAGTTTTGGTAAATATGCCATTTATACTAGGTTGTGTGCCCCAGGTGGTGGAATGGGTACCCTAGCGTGTTACATGCTGGGGTTGTCAGGCTAAAATACGGAAAACCTGACCGCAAACCATAGTGGTGCACCATTTTAAGATTACGTTTCAGTAGAAATAAATTCATCTTTTCTGATAGTCTTCAAGTCTTTTTCTAATTTATTTTAATTATTTAAAGAAGTGAATGCTATGTTTATAAAAACTTCGGGAAACAAGTGGATATATGTACGTGTATCTCCACTGTTCCACTGTTGTTGTTGTCAAGAACCTAACCCGCCTCGGAAAACTCCGATTATATTATCAAAATCGCAGCATAGCTTTTCTAAGATAGGAAAGGCAATAATTTTCTTGTTTGGAATTTGCAGCTGTCATCTGAACTTTGTTTATGTCAAATGTAAAATATTCCCACCATCCGTGGAGAACTGTAATATTTCCAATATTTGTAGTTTGAAACTAAAATTGATGTTGCTAGAGATGCCCTAAAGGGATAAAAAATGTAAAGTATTGCAAAGTGTTGTAAAGTTATTGACCATTTTGAGAATGAGGGGAAAGGGGAGTATGGAATTTTTTTTTTTTTTTTTGGGGGGGGGAATGTTCAAGTTGTTCATTTATTTAATAAAAAATCCCCCATATATTAACAAGACAGTTTTTTTTTTTAAATAGAAATATTGATTTTGCTTGCTGCTTAAATGTTAATAAAAATATTGAACTTGCGAAGCAAAAATTACCATCCGGGTCGACCCCCCCCCCCAAATCATTGTAATGTCCTTTAATATTTTTACGAGTCTCGCACAGACGGTACATATATGGTAAAGCTCACGGTGTTCGCTGGCTTCGGCAATGCCTATTCAGTATTAGAATCTGAATTTGATTTTGTGAAAAACCTCATGAACTTGACGAAGTTCGGGCGTGCTATGAATTAACATTTGTACAGTAACCGTGTGTGGTTTTAATTTGTTGATACCTCCGTCAAAACTCCGCTTCAAGCATCATGGTAATATTGTCGTTGTATATTTCTCTTCTTGGTATATAACTTCGCTACTTCTTCGATAGATATCTACCAAGATATCATTGTTTTCTCGTTGCACTTCGATTTCAAGCATTCCGCCGTTGATCGTATTTACATACGGGCATTTTCGAGATACGACGAAAATCGTAAATTTAAAATGAAACTGTATTAAAATAGTTTGAAAAGAGTATTTGTTTGAATGATTTAATTATAAAACGTGATTTTAAGAAATTATTTCTCAAGCGAAGTATCATTGAAAAAATATCATTTTAATGTCGACGAAGTCCTTTACGTAGCTCGATTTTGATTGGCAGATATATCTGGTCCTACTTAAATACGACAGCATACGCCTGCCAGGTTAAAATACGCCTGTGGGAGAAAAGCATACGCCTGTAGCATTAATATTGTGTTTTCAGTGAAAATAATATTATATTAGCTCAGTAAGATGTATTTTGTTCAAATAAATTATCTTTCAGCAAATTATTTGATGATGGGAAGTAGAACTAGCCGATGTAAATATCGATCTGACAGGCGTTTGATATTCGTTATTGCGCATGCGTAATTGTGTATTGAAATAAAACATGTGGACATGTGGTTTACAAAGTTGACAAAAACAAGCCGCCATGATACATGTATAATGCACACACTTCGATCATTTGAACTAGGAAAAAAAACGAGAAATAATTGATGATAAAAATCGACATGTTTGTTTATAAAGCAACATTCTGATCTTTGAAATGTCGACAAGACGAGTTTTAACCAATTATTCTGACTTATTCTGAAGAAAAAAAACTAGGAATCGGGTGTACCCTATGAGCTTCCATAACTAATCGTGTGTAATCTGTGAAGTTGTACCAGGAAGTAAAAAGATAACATTCCATATTAAACAAACACGCTAACGTTCAAATAAGTTAACTTCATGCTAATTGGGAATACTGACCAGTAAAGAGTAAGATTTACTTTTCCATTCAGCATTTGCTTCAGTTCATTGTACCATCTTTTTATATTGTCCGTACTTTATTATTTCATAATTGTTGATAAATATGTCAACGGTCAAACTTTAAGACTAAGACTAGTTTTTTTTTTGTTTTTTTTTTAAATATCAAAACAGAATGAGGTCTGCCACATACAGTGTACACACGTTAAATCCATATATAACAAGCATTAATACATGTATATTCAAGTACCAATCCACGTAGAATTCAGACACTGTAAATGGTAGAGGTGATTCATGGTGTAGAGTCAAAGTACTCATGTACTGAATCAATTTATATCGATCGTTTTATCGCCTCAAATATTCGTCGTATTGCAAAAATATGGAATAAAAGGAAAGTACGGGAATCGAATTCAAACGTATCGTAACATAAGCTTATTGTTATAAATGGTTAATATTAAACTCATCGTTTTATTATTCTTAAATTCACCATTCTGATTATGAAGGACATTTAAAAAAACACACACACCAAAATGCATTATAATGCATCATAGTAGCTTGCCAGTTTGCCTAATGTTCAGATTCGATATCAGTTAATTCAAAATTCAAATTTAAGGAGGTAGATATAGGGTAAAGGACATAACTCTTACAAATCATCATAACGTTTGTATTCAGCATTTGACATCAACCTCATGTAAGCATCAAGTAACTTGGACTGATTTCATTATGTTTCAAATGAAAGCGTTATATGCTTTGGTGAAATCGAATATGATGCAACCATATCACTGATTTCAATAGGCGTCCCTTACCCCAGCTCTACCTCCTTAAGCCACAAATAGGTGAAATAAATCATATCCTTAGAAACGTGTTACACTCAACTATCTTCATTTCTCAGTTGATAAGGTTCATAGCTCAAGTGCTACAAGTTGTTTCATAGACACCTATGTGTCATGTGAAAGCGCTTAGTTTCTGGGCACCTAGTCCAGAGACACGTACATTAACATAAACGATAAAGTATTATAATACTATCACAGGGGATTGCTCCCACTCCCAGATATGCAGTCCGAATAGTATATAACAAGAAAACAGGGATCCCAGATTTTGGGGTAACTCGCTTCAACTCAACCTCCCCCCGCCCCTGAATAAAATCAAATATAATTATTACTTATTACTGCACTGCAAACAGCCTAATAAATAAACACAGGTATCACCACCAAATACTTCGTAATATATAGAGTCGGGCTGCATATTTGATACTGGGAGCAAGCCCCTGTGATATAATTCCACCAATCATGGTCAAAATAGCAAAATAGAATGATTAATATTGCAAAAAGCAATAATACTAGACCAAAAAATGGCACAATTCCCAAGAAATGCATTATCGAAATTCCTATGCCATTGTCTATGCAAAGTTTCATTTGTATTTGCCATCTCGTAGCTTCCGTTGTCATGAGGCGGTAACCGTAATAAAAATATATTTATGATAAAGTGGATGATACGTCAGGATGGTTTTGGGGGTTATGCTACCTTTTTGTAACAAAAATGGGCGAACGATGAGCGGCAAATAAAAGCATGGCATCCCTTTCTTTATAATGTTTCTTGACTGGAACCACTGCCTCAAGGCCTGCATATGACTGTTTTCCCAATTAGTACTCGGCATTCCTTTTATTATTCCTTTTCTATGATTGAAGACTATTTACAATCTCGCTGGGTTTTTATTTCTAGTTAAATTCAAATGGTTTATTATGCGTTTAAAAATGAATAGGTAACTTGAATATATTCGTATATAGTTCCCTTTTTACCTTTAAATGTGGCTATTGTTAACTTATTAATTATTCTTATATTCTTACCCAAAACACAATTAATTGTTTTAACGGAGCGTCAGCGACCTATATACATGTATGTAGAATGTAAGACCAGAACTATGAATGGCGAAAATATTCTGACGGAAGTAGACGGTTGCACAAGAGCTCCGTCCATCATTGGCATAGCCTAAAATCCTATTAATTATAATGATTATTGGGACATGTTTCAATTTCTATATTAAAATAATGGATCTGGTTTGATTGGTTCTGTTATATTTCATTTCTTTTGATTTCGTTCTTCGTTTCGTTTGATGTTATATTGAGTTCGTTTCGGACTTTACAGGTACTTCTGATACTCTGTATTATGATTGAACTAGGAAGCTTTAAGACAAACTGCAACAAGCTATCTTACCGTGACTCAATGTCGCATTGTTTGGCAAACTATAACAAAATGTTTCCTATAGAAATTTATAGTTAATTAGTGACAAGAGGTGTCAATTGGGGACAAGAAAGGTCAAGAATTCGAGAAATTAAAGCGACATTTTTTTTTCATTTATAGGCAAAATAAAGTGACATAGGAAAAAATGAGATAATTATTGAAAAAATGAGTTAATTATTTTTAGGAAAATTTAGAAAAAAAACGGAAGTCAACTGATACAAATTTAAAATTAAAAAAAAACATCTTTTCAATTTGACCAATGAACCGTTTAAACAAATTAGATACTACAATTCATAAAGAAACTATATCTATATATATTAGATTTGATTTGATGTGTTTTCAAATTGATAAAAATATGGAAACATGTTTTATGTGAAATAACAAAAACGAAATTATTTGGAAACAATATTAAGTAGTATGATTAAAAGAAAGGGTGATTTTTTTTCTTTAAAGAAAAATATAGCAACATGCATTGTTATAGAAGAACTTAGTTCAAATATATTATAGAATAGGTTATTATCTAGAGAGATATGAAAACTTGAAAAAATAATACCAAGATTAGCAATATGCCTTACTCTAAAAAATTGGGTGTATTGGTATGTCGTAAGTTGTGTGGTCGGAGCTGAGAGGTCGAGGGCATGGCATGGCTCCTCGAGATGTCGACTGCCTCCCCCTCCGACACGTTTTTATGGACAGTCACTATAGTTTTCTTTTCGAGTGACATTTTGGTGTTTGGGGAAAACTAGTTAATGATAGAGTCTGGTGGAGCGGTATTGGTATTTTCTTGCTGTGATTCTGGCATACTTTTATTTTTGTTTTGTGTCCGTGGCCCATCGGACACTGCATGCTTTCGAGGCTGGCCTGGTAAATGAAGATATCAAGTTTTTAATCTTTATTGTCCTAAACGTACACATGTAATGATCAAAATATATTTTTCTAATAATATAAGCGTAATACTATTTATACATTTATTTATTTAATTAATATACTTTTTCGTTTATTCATTTTGATAAATAAGAATTTAATTATTTATATTTACTTAGTTGCTTTAAATGGAACTTCAACTAAAAACATTACTTCTAAAATTCTAATTAAAAAAGTTGGAAATATAACATCAAATTTAAATTGTTCACGTACCTGGTAAATAAAGATATCAACTTTTTACTCTTTATTGTCCTAAACGTACACAGTGATGCCAGGGCTGGGTTGAGCTCCCTTAAAAACCCAGTATCACGTGCTGTCGGACCTGTCTTTATTTACCAAAGCAATCTCTTAATTTTATTTAATGACCAAATATGAATATTCATAACGCCTGAGTATATGAGACGTTTGGTTTTGTAAGATTACGTTTACTCAAACTTACTTTATCTTTCATGTCTAATATTGTTTTAATGTATTTATCCTTAAACAATGGAAACTATTACCCAAAGCAGTTAAATACATTTTACCAATCTCTATAAAGTGTTAGTTGTTTACATAAATTATTAGTAAGACAATTAAGCACGTGCCAAAGAATTCAAACCTATTTATTCTCCTGTCACAGATTATGTATTATTCAATATTACAAATATTTCTTTCTTTCGGCTAAATGTACAAATATGTCAAGACATTATCAATTGACTTAAGCTAAAATGCAATTTTATTTATTTTTGATTTATTGCAGAATCATATAGAATTTTACTGCATCACAGTATATATACATATATATTTTTCCCAAGCCACTGATACAGGGCGCATAGTTGTAATTAGTATTACCGGTAACTCGACATTGTGTTAAATTTCTGACAACCTTGTTTTTTTTTTTTAAATATTTTCTTGTTTATATGTTAGTATTTAAATTTACACAAATAATTCCCTCTCACTGTTACCTTCATTATATCTTTTTATATTCAATGAATTTTGATGACATATTTCGAAGTCAGTTGTCACGGCCTTTTGGAATATCAATGGATCAACAGCAGAATATTTTTGTGTGATCATGACAAACATAATTTATAACTAATTTTCAAGACAACAAACTTAACGTTAATATTGAGGTAGCCTTTATAGTGCAATTTTTCAAACAACCTTTTATCTTCACATGTTTACCTGAAAAATATTCTTTTCCTGGTTTTTTAAAACAATATTTTCCTATTTTTTTTTTTTTTTTTTTTTTTTTTTTGCTTTAAATCAAACACATAAATAAACAATTGTATGTCTTTGTTTAAATGAAAACAAAATTGCCTTTGGGCTATTCCACTTGTTGTTTCTTGTCGCTTTTTGTCACTTCTTGTCGTCAATTAGTGAGACTCGCAGACTGACGTCATCAATGAAACAGCAACTCCGCGTCTGTCTGAAAGGCGCAGAAACACCGCTAATTTAAATCCCTGACTGTGTTGCATGTCTGTAAGTCATCAACTCAATAACTGTGTTGATTTTCAAACATATATACGGTTGTGCCAAATTAAGACATGACAGTAACCTTTTGGGATTCAGTGCAGGAGGTATATTTTTGTTTTGACCCACCGACCCCGAAAGGGATTAGACATGCCAGTACTTAAATTTGAGATTTCTGAGAGGTTTAACCTTACTCCTACGTAAGAAGTTTGAATTCCGTTCCCCCATACCCCAACTCTTAGGATGGCACCAAGTCAGAAAATAGCTTGCCAAATCGCCTCTGGCATTGCTGGAGTAGGTTTAACCTATGTAATCACAACTTTGGATTTTTTAACGGAAAACAAGGGCTTAATATACATGTACGCACAGTCATTTGAATATTAGTGACAAATAGCAAGAAAAGAGTCAAATATTGCTATTTGTCGCTACAATTCAAACGACTGATGTACGTATCTGCCAAGTCAGGTCAAGAGGCTTAGTATTTTGACCACTCCGCTCCATGAGGGTTAACCCACTGTATGAATAGTAATTAAGGGAACCAAGGTCCTAGCAGAAATCAAAAGAAAGTAATACAGTGACAAAGACAATACATGGAAAACACATATACCAAAAAAAAAAGAACATGAAGTATATGTAACTAAAACAATACATAAAAATAGGTTGAGTGTCCTCTGTTTTTCTAGAAACACCCGCCGAGTTGCTCATAAAAAGTGCAGGGTAGTTGAAAGAAGAAAGGTTTATATAAACTCATTCTAAAGTTGATAAAAAAAATTAGTAATAAGCTGAATCCACCGCCGTCAAAAGAAAAAAATATCCCCAGTGCCAAATCACAAAATAATAGTTAAAGCTACGTTTCACAGCACAGCTGTATGTAACTGATTTTAACCAGTATGAAAGGTCTAAACTCATTCAAAAGTCAATAAAAAATACATTTTGTAACAAGCTTAATCTGTTTTTGGATTCGACGCTGGAGAAAATTTTTTGCTTTGACCACCACCTCAAAACAAAAAAATATAACCAATGCCAAATCCCAAAAATACTAAGCAATATATAATTGATTTTAAGATAATTGTCTCCTGGAATAAAATTAAAATTCATATTTTTCACTTTACATTGCAGAAAAATGGCATCATTCATCAACAAAAAAATTCAACTCGACTGTGAAGAACACAAGCAAAGATATCAGTATTACTGTAGATCACACGATTGTGTTATTTGTCAAAAATGTCGACTGGAGTCCCATAGAAAGTGTAAAGACACTTTAGATATAGAAGATGTCATCTGTGAAGTAAAATCATCTGCAGTTTTCGAGGATTTGTGGACCAATATAAAAACAAATCATCAAGCTGTCTTGAATGCAATCATTGATAGGGAAGAAAATGTGAAAAAACTACAGAAAAAGAAGGAAAAACTATCAACAGAGGTGAATAAAAGAACACAAAATCTTATTGATCAAATTAAGAAACTAGAAAACAAAACATTATCAGAGTTAGAGTCAGTTGTAAATGAAAATGTAAATGAAATCAAAGCCACCACAAAAATCCTGGAATCAAATAAAAGAAAACTTGGTGAATTGTTAGAACAGGAGGAACTCATTAAGAACCATGCATCAAATTTCCAAGCATTCATAGCAACAAAACAAATGGAGAGAGAAGTTGAAGAATCAGAAGAAATCTTACACAAATTATATGAAAAAGGAGCCATGGATAATACAGACATAGAAATGAATGAAAACATCACAGCAGACGACACAATTTTTGGAATAAAAACTCTGTGTGACATTAAAGTATCAAGAGAAAAACAAACAACATCCATAGACATAAACAAACCAAACATAGGTCAGGCAGAGGTGAAGACAAGATTCCCCAGACAACTGACACTTAAACAACAGTTTACAGTAGATCAAGGTGAGTGTTATGGTTGTTGTACGCTGCCTAATGGACTCCTGGTGTTGACTGATTGTCACAATGGTGTAGTAAACATACTACACAGTAATGGTCAACACAAATCATCAGTCAGACTTAATAGAGGAGCAGCATGGGATGTAACAGTAGATGGTGTAACAGTCATCAATGAGAACCATGTTGCTGTTTCTAATCCTAACCCAGAAACAATCTCCATCATAGATGTAGACAGGAGTAAAATCATTAAAACACTTCAGATAAAGAGTGAAGTCTGGGGAATTACACATAGTGATGGACATTTATACTTCTGTGTACCTGAGGTAGGAATCCGAAAAATTAATATAGATACAAAAAAAATAGACAAACTCCATGATGACAAGACTGTTTATTATGATTCATATATAGACACAGATGGCAACAGAATATGTTATACCTGTCCTAGCTACAACACAGTTACTGTCTTAGATTCTGACCTCAGAGTTATCTTCACATTCAAGGATCACAATACAATGTCATGGCCTCTTGGAATATCAATGGATGAACACCAGAATATTTTTGTGTGTGATAATGACAAACATAATTTATTACTAATTTCAAGGGATGGAGATAAACATGAAGTTGTAGCCGGTGGAGATGATGGGTTGTTTCGCCCTCGGTGTGTACATTATGATAAAGTGACCCATAATCTCACTGTTGTTGATAGGAATAAGGTGGTCAGGATATTTACTGTATATTGACTTTTGATGGAGAACCATCACTGAGATAAACAAATTATTGAGATTAATTCGATTTCAAGGTAAGAAAACATGTTTTATTTTTTATATGTATACTCGAATTCACCTCAGCCTGTTTGCAGTTTTTTTTAATTATCTTTTAAATTACTCATAAGTTCATTTTAAAAAACATGCCATTTTATTCATGTCGTCCTGTACTACAACTTTCATACAATTATCTTTCGTTCTTACCTCCGAGATCGAAATAGTTCCATATTTATTTTTTATGAGAATTTGGCATTGAGCGTATTGTTTATCCGCCATCTTGTTTCTATGGATATTTTGAAATGTTCCCTAAAATCTCACAATTGAAGAGCTGAAATACCAAGATTTCCCGCCATATTTCTGGTTCCCTGCCAATTGAATACTATATGTGGTGAGTTTCATATTACGTACCAGTAGTAACATTTTCATTCGGAACTTCGGGTTTTTCTTTCCTTAAATGTAAATAGCAGAAATATGACGGGGAAATCATGGAATTTCAGCTCTTCAATTGTGAGGTAATAGGGAACATTTCAAAATTACCTTCTATTGTATATATTTGCATTTTCATGTTTCTAAATAAATGAAATTTTCTTGTTTGAAAACTGAAAATAGTAAAAATAAAAAATTTTAATACCAGTATTACTTTGTGTAAATATCTAACACCATACATGAACATGTACAATATCAAAATAGGAACCCAGTATTTACATCAATACATTTAGGCCTTTAAAAATAACTTTCTTTAAAACAATAATTAAAAAAAGTACAGTCATGTAATGTACATGTAGCATTTTTTTAGTCATGGTTTGAATTAATTTAATAGAATCTTTTTGGCAACATGTGATATCCTTAAAACTTATAAGTCTTCATTGCTTCAACTAAAATGAACATATTTTTTTTAAAAGGTTGATTTATTTCAGAACTTTTATTGTCTTTTTTTTTCTTGAAATATTAATTACATGTACATTGTATATTATTGAAAGATACTACTAAGGACATTAAATTACCCACAACAGTGAATACATGTACATTGTTCTTGCAACTTCAACAATAAATAGAAATATCTCCAATTTATTGATTCACATGTAGGTACATGTATAAAATGTTGATTTAAGTCAGTTGTTGTAAATATATATATACATGTACATGTATGTGTATTTGATTTTATATATTTAGCACAAACAGGGGCGGATGGAGAAATTATGAAAAAGGGGAGGGGTGCCAGGTTATTATTTGTTCATTAAAGTTCATAGATTGCAAAAATTGAAAATTATTCAATGGGGGGGGGGGGGGTTACACCCTGAACCCCTGGATCCGCCACTGTAATTATGTTAACACCTATACTGGTATTTTATAATTAGTTCAAATCTAATGAATGATTTATGTGAGGAACAATGCCAGTTCGTATTTTTATGACTAATAAGATTATAACATGTATGTGTAGTTTGAATGGTGCATTTAGAATGATTTGGTTTTTTTTCTCTTGATGGACTAAGACAATATTAATTTATTAAACAAATTCAGACTTAAATAGAAATAAAATATGTTTAATTTATAATGATTTAATTTATCAGAAATCTTTATAACAATACCAAAAATTATTTCTTTTTTTTTTCTAAGAAATGTTTTCAGAAACATGTTGTAATTTACTGACACAATTATCTTAAATAACTTTTTTACTTTTTTATTTACATAAATGTGATACATTTTGTAATTAACTTAATTAAAATCTTTAAAGGAAATAATACAAAATTAGTTTATTTAGTAAAATGATTGATTTTTTTGAAATTATTTCATATTTCTTTATTAATAAGTCTTGTGTCATCAGTGAAAATCTGTTCACTTCATTGTTGTTGTACATGTATATAGGTTACAGACCACCAATTCAACCAATGAGCATTCGGAACATACGCAAAAATAGTCCTACGCAGAAATTACCCCTGTTCCTCATAGTGCTGTGAAAAAAGTTCTCATCTTATTTAAAAAATTTAAACAGTTTCTGAAAGGAAAAACATTTCTGTACATTTTATAGGTGCATTTTGCTTCTTGTGATGTGAAGCCTAATCTCCATAATGATTTTTAAATATACCCCTATCTTGTGAAAACACTGGGATTTCCCATGCTATTTATAGACCCTTCACTTCCGGTGACCAGTACTGCACTGCAAGTCTGCTAACCCCACATGCCATTCTGAGGATTGTGAGCTGACATATGTAGAATCATGCTGATATATAGTCATCTGCAGGTTAAAGTTAAGGTAAAGTCCAGAGAAGCCATTGAATATTGTGAAATTAGCATAGAAGCCTATGGGAAGTGGAATTAGTGGTTTTTAGCCTATAGTTGTATTTATCATTTTCATGTTTCTATCTTTGATTTAGTCGTACTCAAATGATTTAAAAAATATTTATTTGTTATTTGTCATGAATATCATATATACATGTACATGTATTCTTTCAAAACACTCTTTAAAACAATGAACATTTAGGCACTGTAAACAAATAGTTATAACTTGTAGTTATAAATATTATGAATACATGTACATGTATGTATCCTTTTAATGACTCTTTATAAAAACAATACTTTCAAAAAATTAAAATGAAACTGTAGTTATGTAAAAACATGTACTATACTTTGTTTTTTATTTTTAATTAGGATTTGAATTGTTTTACGAGACATTTCACCTTCAACTTTGACAACTTGTGATATCCTTGTACATGTGCATGCAAGTCAAATTTAATTTAAAAAAAAATTTAAATACATTTCTTGATGTACTGTACATTTATAAATCCTTCTGAAGTTACATGTATATTCATTTTCTTTCTTGAAATTTGAAATATTTTTGACTAATAGAGTAAATAAACTGGGAATTATTTTCACTAATTGTAAATACATGGAGATGTCTTCAATACTTACCATGTGTACAGTACATCATCTACATTTAAATGTAATTTTTATCAATATATAAATGTACATGGCATGAGTAGAATGCACATTTATTTATTTACAATATATGTTTATTTTTCATTTTTATTTTTTTTTTGTAAATATATACATGTATGTTTCGTTTTCGTGTGTATGTACTTACAGAGTTGGATTGAGAAATTTAAAATAAGGGGGGTCCCCCAAGGGCACTCAGGTCATTATTTGCTCATTGGATATTTTGAATGAAGATATATGTAACACAAATTTTCCATCACCCCATGAACCCCCTGGATACCCACTGTAAATATGTTTACAACAGTTATTTATGGTCCACCAAAGTCTGACAATTTAATAGGAAATCTCAAGTGACTTGTTAACAAGACCAGTTAGGATTTTTCCTGAGATGAATAAATCCAGTTTTTATTTTAGAACTAATGAGGCCTAGCCATATGGAATTACATGTACATGTACATTGAACAGTAGAATGATTTGGAATTTATCTTCTGATACACTGAGAACAATATTCGTGTATCTACATGTAGATGGCCAAGGCATGGTTGAAGTTGGTTTTAAACACTTAGTGAATTTGGATTTTCCGATAATGGGCGAATCCAACATATTTTATCATGATCAATATGGATATTAATGGCAAACCTAATATTTAATGTCCATCAAAAATGTGACACATTCCAATAGAGTCTGTGGAATATGCATTCATCTTCAGGACGCAATCAACATAGACTATTTAAAGATTGCGTATAGTTCAAGAGACTTTGCCTATTCACGGAGTCTTTAAATATGTGCTCTGCCAATATGGATTATCGCATGAAAGGCAGACTATTTGGATTCTTTTTTGAAGATGGAATTATTTTCTCTAGTGAGAACTTTCGTCTATGTAGAACTAAGCTATCAAAGGTTTTTCATGTATTATACATTGTGTCTTGATTATTTGTTTGAACTTGCACTTCAGCATGTTGAAGAGTGAAGTTAATAACACTTATAAAATACATGTACATTGTACAGGGTTCGACATTAACGGTTGCCCGATTGCCCGGGGCAAGTAAATCGCCAGTCTGGGCAAGTAAAAACGACATCAAAGTTGCCTGACTGGGCAAGTGAAAAAAATATGTGCCCAAATTACATTATTTCTGATCATCGCAGCTCTAAAACATCGAAAATTACTTCTGTATAGTTCGCCGTTCTTCCCGACCTTGCTGACCTAGATTATCATTGGATAGTTTTCTGATTTTCCCTTTGCCAAAATATATCGTATGATATTAATGTCGACCAATCGGATGCGTCCAATTGTACATCTATTTTCGTTATCCAATTGAACATCGCGATTTATTTATGGAATTTCTTACTTTGGAAAACTATAAGAAATCTGTATCGAAAACTTCGAAAATATGAGAGAAAAAGAGAAATAAAATTCTATTGAAGATAGTTATTGTTGTCCATTTGTTAAACTAAAGATGTGAAATAAAAACTCCTCATATGAATACTTGTAATTTCTTTGCTTCTTGTTTTACCCCTTATTCCCGCAAAAAATATGACGGCTTTTCCATTTATTTGGCTTGCAATTAATCAGTTCTCCCCAAGTGTCGAGGGAGTAAAATAGTATACTCAATAATGTTGATTGATCATGGTGTCTAACTCTATGTATCACTGTAATCGAATCTTAGAATGGTCAATTTATGTTAAACCACTGTCATCTGCATTATAGTTGAACAGTTTCTTGCCATCCACGTCTTATTAAACAAGGGTTTCTGGTTTAAACACTATATAGTGACACAAAGTTCCGGGCAAGTATTTCAATATTTCGGGCAAGTGAATCACATATGTCACTTGCCCGACTGGACAAGTGAATATAAAAGTTAACGTCGAACCCTGTTGTATTACATTGTACAGGTAGTTCTAAGGGAGATCCATTTTGCTTCCATGTCAATGCTGTCCATCATTCATCAGTAGTAAAATTTTGTGAACAAACAAGAGTTTTAATCATCAAGATTTTTTTCATAGTGGGGACCTTTTTGTTGTTTTGTTTTTTTTTTCTTTGTTCTTTTTTGTACACTTTATTACAATATTTTAACAACATTTACCGCTTAATTTTTTTGTAATTTTTTTAATGCTATAGAAGTTAAAGTTCTAAAGTTACAATTGCAATAACTTAATAATACATGTATGTCAATTTTGATCATGTGTTAATTAAATATGCTTTCAGTTCAAAATTACTGTGAAACATTATTAAGCCATTGCAGTCCTCCATAATTAGTCAGATTTTATTCAACTTTAGAAGAGAAGAGTTATTGTTCCTGAATTTTTTTAAGTATCCAGAATTTTACTTTTAATCCAAGCAAATTTGATATTTTTTGTGTAAATTGTCATGTAATAGTATTCAGACTGCTGATTTAAAAAAAAAATAAAACATATTTTACGAAAATCTCCTTTTGTTTGCCCTTAAGGGCTAGTTTTAATGTCCTGGCCTGTCTTTGGCCATTTTCTGAAGATGTTCCCATGAGGGGTTAATTTTGCGCATTTCCAACACAATGGTATGACGCCATGTTATCTCTGCTTGGCTTTAACTCTAGTGTCAATAGAAGGGCTGTTGATGTGGTCTTGTTGATGTTTTGTCAAGATGTGTCCAATTTATTGCTACCATCTAATGATGATATGTTTCATGCCTTCCTGATTGTATCTACTAAAGAGGTCAAGTTTTCCTGATTGTATCTACTAAGGAGATCCATGTTAGAGGCCTTATTAAAGAGGGTTCCTTTCAATTTCACTAGTATAACAACATTTTACACAAGAAAAGTTTGAAACAGATAATTAACTGTGGTGGAATAATGGTATCACGCTGTCGTCAGTTCGTTATTGTCATCTGCCATTGAATAATGGTATCGTGCTGTAGTCCGTTTCTTTATTGTCGTCTGTGGTGGAATAATGATATGCTATAGTCAGTTTCGTCATTGCCGTCTGTAGTGGAATAATGGTATCATGCTGTCGTCAGTTTCACCATTGTTGTCTGTGGTGGAATAATGATATGCTATAGTCAGTTTCGCCATTGTTGTCTGAGGTGGAATAACGGTACCACGCTGTCGCCAGTTTGGTCATTGTCACCTGCGGTTGAATAACGGTATCACGCTGTTATCAGTTCCTCGTTGTCATCCTTGGGGGAATAATGGTATCATGATGTCATCAGTTTCATCATTGTTGTCTGCCGTGGAATAATGGTTTAAGCTATGGTCAGTTTTGTCATTGTTGTCTGTGGTGGAATAATGGTACTACGCTCTCATCAGTGTCGTCATTGTCATCTGCAGTAGAGTAATGGTATCACGCTATCATCAGTTCGTTATTTTCGTCTGTGGTGGAATGATGGTATCATGCTGTCGTCAGTTTTGTCATTGTTGACCGCGGTGGAATAATGGTATCATGGTGTCGTCATTGTCGTCTGCAGTGGAATAATGGCATCATGTTATCGGCATTGTTGACTGCGGTGGAATAATGGTATCATGCTGTCGTCAGTTTCATCATTGTCGCCTACTGTGAAATAATATCATGCTATAGTCAGTTTCGTCATTGTCATCTGCGGTGGAGTAACAGTATCACTCTGTCGTCAGTTCCTCTTTGTCGTCTGGTGGAATAATGGTATTATTATGTCATCAGTTTCGTCATTGTCGTTTGCGGTGGAATGATATTATCCAGCTATCGTCAGTTTCATCATTGTTGTCTGCGGTAGAATAATTGTATCATGCTGTCATCAGTTTCGTCATTGTTGACTGCGGTGGACTAATGGTATCATGCTGTCTTCATTGTCGCCTGCAGTGGAATAATGGTATCATGCTCTCTTCAGTTTCGTCATTGTTGTCTCTGGTGGAGTAATGGCAGCATGCTCTCGTCAGTTTCGTCATTGTTGTCTCCGTTGGAATAAAGGTATCCTGCTAGAGTCATTTTTGTCATTGTTGTCTGTGGTGGAATAATGTTACTACGCTCTCGTCAGTGTCATCACTGTCGTCTGCAGTTGAATTATGGTATCATCTTGTCGTCAGTTCGTCATTGTTGTCTGTAGTGGAATAATGGTATCATGCTGTCTTCAGCTTCGTCATTGTTGTGGGCGGTGGAATAATGGTATCATGGTATCGTCATTGTTGACTGCAGTGGAATAATGGTATCATGCTGTCGTCAGTTTCGTCATGGTCGCCTGCGGTTGAATAATGGTATCATGGTATCGTCATTGTTGACTGCAGTGGAATAATGGTATCATGCTGTTGTCAGTTTCGTCATTGTCGCCTGCGGTTGAATAATGGTATCATGCTATAGTCAGTTTCGTCATTGTTGTCTGCGGTGGAAGAATGACATCATGCTATCGTCATTGTTGACTGCGATGGAATTGTATCATGCTTTAGTCAGTTTCATCATTGTTGTCTGTGGTGGCATAATTGTACCATGTTGTCGTCAGTATCTATTTGTGATCTGTGGTGGAATAAAAGTATCATGATGTCGTCAGTTTCATCATTGGTGTCTGTGGTGGAATAATGGTTTAAGCTATGGTCAGTTTCGTCATTGTTGTCTATGGTGGAATAATGGTACTACGCTCTCATCAGTGTCGTCATTGTCGTCTGCAGTGGAGTAATGGTATCATGCTCTCTTCAGTTTCGTCATTGTTGTCTCCGGTGGAATAATGGTATCCTGCTATAGTCATTTTTGTCATTGTTGTCTGTGGTGGAATAATGTTACTACGCTCTCATCAGTGTTGTCATTGGTGTCTGCGGTTGAATTATGGTATCATCTTGTCGTCAGTTCGTCATTGTCGTCTGTAGTGGAATAATGACATCATGCTATTGTCATTGTTGACTGCTGTGGAATAATGATATCATGCTATAGTCAGTTTCATCATTGTTGACTGTGGTGGAATAATGATATGCTGTCGTCAGTTGTCGCCTGTAGATTTTGCATGTTAGTATACATTGAGTGTATCGATTTTCATGAAATAAAACCACTAAAGAAAGCCTGGGATTGATTTTAGGGGTTTCAACTTGAACTAATTACGAATGAGGGATCAGAAACAAACATTTTCCTGTTTTGGAGATAATAGCTTGAGTAAAGATGAATGGATCTTATAAATGAACCTCAAGGTGACATACCTATCCTTAAAAGAAAGGCTTTGATTGCTTGTGGGGGTTGTGCTTATTGAGCAATAAAGGGCAAAACAGGGACTTTGGGGTCAAGTTCTTTTCCTGGCTAATTGCTATTAAAATTGAGATTTGTATCAAGCTTGGAAAGCGTGTAAAATTTTGGCCCAACTGTTCATGATTAGACATCTGCATTCTAATCAAGCATTGCTTAATATGAAAGTAAGACACAGACCATTTTCTTCAGATTTAATGTTGAGTTAATTTTTGCCCACACACGAAAAGTATTTCTTTTTTTTCAGCAGCAGTCGTAGTTAAAAAATTGTATTTGAATATCTATATTGTTAAGTGATGGTGGAAATATTAAACAATATTAACATTTTTTTTCAATTAATGACTGAGTAAAATACTTATGGCAAAAACTTGGAGTAATCTTATTTCTTCCATAACAAACCAAGCCTCCCCTTCAGTACAAAAAATGTTATGTACCTAACAATTGGTACAAGGAACATATTAAAGGGAAATCTATTAGACTAAGAAGACAAAATTATCAAAAGGGTGGAGTTCTAACCCTTATACACCACATGGAACTATAGCACGTGAGCTGAGATAACACCCGTGCACACCCCCACCCTAATCAACTAAACTATGATTTTCAGGTACCCTTATACCTCCCATTTCCGAATATTTTTGACGCCAAGAGATAAACTGAAACATTTTTGTATTTTTTAGGAACTTTTTATGCATCGTTCAGGCAAAAATCTTTTTTTTTAAAGTTTTTTTTTCTACTCAATTCTTTTTTCTTCCATGTCTTCTTTTAATGCTGAATTGCTGATAAACAATAATCACCTGTCATAATGAAGATTGATTTTGCTATAAACACAGAGAAAAGTCAAATGCAGTAAAAATAGAAAACACCACATCATTTATCTGCTAGTCTTTTATTATTTTCTGTCCAAAAAAAGAAAAAAAAAGATAAATAATCCATTACTGGTATAAACATGTATGTGATACACGGAATATGTACAGCCATTTTAATATCGCCCTTGTTACTGGCCCTTGATTGATATTGTCTTTGACCCGCCGATATCAAGATCTCGGGTTGAAAAAAAGGGCAATTAACAAGGCCACATTTTAATATTTGTAAATTTTCATTGTTAAGTAATAAGGAAATATTGATTCATAATTTTTTTTGGTCAATGCCTGAGAAAAAAGAAAAGAAACAAGAAGCTCCCAGAAGCCTGAATCGCTCACCTGGTTAAGTATTGCCTTTCAAAGGCATTAAATTTTAACGAGAAGTTGTCCAACAATTTTGACTCAAGAATTCTTTGGTAGGACTTATCATAAGATCTTCTCAATAATTTAAAGTTTCTTTAAATCTATTATAGTTCTCAAGATATTAACTGAAAACTGCTAAAAAAAGAAGTCATTTTTCCCCTTTCAACGGCAATAACTCATCTGACAACTTTTATCCCTGAAGATTTTTGTAGTCCTAATAATATTGATCATTTCAGCTATCGAAAGAATTTTGCTAAACCTAACGGTTTTGGAGATCTATGTGAAAAAAACTACTGTCTGACCCCTATGTTCTATTTTTAGTAACGGCGGCAATGTTTTTGACGAATCTAAAATCCCCATATCAGTTCCATGCAGGATACCCCAAGGAACATTCATACCAAGTTTGGTTTTAATTAGTCAAGTAGTGTCAGAGGAGAAGATTTTTAAAAAGAAATAACATTAAAAATGACAAAAATCATTGAAAAAAGGCAATAACTCCAACATGGCTTAATGGATTAAAACCAAAATTTGATCAGAGATAGATCTCGTCATGCTGAACACTTTTACCCATGTCAGAATTTGGTTTAACCTAACGGTTTAGGAGATATATGTGAAAAACTACTGTGTGACCCCTATGTCCTGTTTTTAGTAATGGCGGCCATGTTTTTCGCCAAATCAAAAATCCACACATCAGTCCTATGCAGGATACCCTAAGAAACATTCATACCAAGTTTGGTTTCAATTAGTCAAGTAGTGTCAGAAGTGAAGATTTTTGAAAGAAATAACATTAAAAATGACAAAAATCATTGAAAAAGGGCAATAAATCCAACATGGCATTAGGGATTATAACCAAAATTTGACCTTAGATAGATCTTATTATACTGAGCACTTTTAGTCCGTCAGAATTTAGCTAAACCTAACGGTTTAGGAGATATATGTGAAAAACCACTGTCTGACCCCTATGTTCTAGTGTTAGTAACGGCGGCAATGTTTTTGGAAGAATAAAAAAATCCTTACATTAGTTCTATGCAGGATACCCCAAGGAATATTCATACCAAGTTTGGTTTCAATTGGCCAAGTAGTTTCAGAGGAAAAGAGTTGTGTATAATTGTTAACGACGACAACGGACGCATAGTGATGGCAATAGCTCACATGGCCTTTGGCGAGGTGAGCTAAAATGGCTTAAATTTGGAAAATTACTTTTCTCCAAATTATCCGACCCCACCCCCTTTCCCTTCAGTATTAAAAAGATTCAGTGCCTAAGATGGATATAGTGTTGGTCTTAAGTTTTCCTTGGGTTGTAAAAGAAGTTTTTCAAATATTATGACTATAAATATTAAAAGTGAATTTGAGAGAAGCTAAAAATGGTCTAAGGGAGGTAATTCAAGAAAGTTTTCACTTCACATTAAAAAAAAAGTTTGACACAAAACTAAGATGGTTTCATATACGATGAAACCTGTCTATACCAAACACTTTTTTTAAGATCTTTATATCAGTGTAAATGTTCATTTTGGAACCTTAGAAAACCAACCACCTATACAAGTCTGAACCGAGCCAGTTTTAAATTTGAAATATATACGTTTAGATAGATTTCTCACTATGTAGTTTTAATAAAATAATGCTCATAGATAAATAAGTATTGTGACATTCCTTCGTCAGTTCATTTTGTGCTTTAAACAGCTTGCCCAAAACCTGAAACTAGTAAAAACTGACTTAGGTTAGTGAAATATGTGAGAGTTTCAGTTGTGTTCTCAAGAAAAAAATTACTGAAATTGACTGTTCATTTAGTAGCTAATTGTATTTGAGTTAATGGCACATATTGTTAGTTAGTTGCACTGTTTGTTTGTGTAATACGTGAATTGTAATGTAAATTGTCATATCAAATGGCCTAAACCCTACATATTTGGAAAGCCTAAAACGCTTCTGAGTTTATTACACTGAAAAAATACATCAGAAATGTAACAAGATTATCCTCACTGGTTATATTTCAACCCCCCCCCCCAAAAAAAAAAGAAACAAAAAGAGAGTCAGGCTGGTCTTAAAAACAAAGGGTTAGGCCGGTCTTTACAAAAGAGGTTTAGGCTGTTTTTAAAAAAAGAGGATTATGGTAGTCTGAAAAAAAAGTTAGGCCGGTCTATATATTTTAGAATACTCAGGAGGTCAAGCTAGTCTTACATTTGTCTTTAGGAAGGGAGAGTCGAAATCCATTCTGGAAGATTGAAGAGTAGAAATTCTATGGTAGGTCCCCAGTTGCTGAATCTACGGATGATGATGAAATGCCATAATCTCAAACAGCCCCATGCACATAGTACTGGAAGATGATATATACACAGTCAAGATGAACATGGAACAATTGAGATGAAAGCAGACTTTGATTCCATCTGACAAATTCTTCAAAGCCACTAGAGGTACAAATGTCCTGAAAAAGAAGAACAAGAATAAAAACGCTGTACTTCCATGCATAAAATATGTAACAAGTGAACGAATGACCTTAATATCTAATACTAAACACTAATCTGTTATCAGTTAACTAATGACCTTAGTATTTAACAAAGAACACTAATAAGTTACAGTGAAATTTTTGTTCTTATATCTAAAACAGAACACTCAAACCTGTCTTAACTGAACCTGAATAACCTGAATACCTGTCTATAACAGACACTTTTTAATATAAAGAATCTTAGTGAGTGCGCTAATATACCCTGCACATCCACAAATATGACTCTCAAATTAAAAGTATTTAAAAAAAAAAGAAAGTTCAGGGGCCTAAGTTCATAGAAAATCTCAACACAACATAAACTTGATCTGTAATTGATCATGATACATTGTAAACTCACATACCAAACATCAGCTCAATATGTTGAAAAAAAGTCCTGAAAACTGTTGATTTAAAAGACATTGTTAATTCGAAGGCCTGTAATTTTGGTAAAAGTCAGCGGAGCAGAACAAAACCTATAGACACTCATCATGGTAGAGTTACATACCAAATATCAGCTCGATATCTGTAAGCGTTTAGAAAAAAAGTCCCAAAAACTTTTATTTTTGAAAATTTGCTCATTCCAAGGCAAGTAATTTCGGTAAAAATCAGCAGAACAAAACGTAAACATGATCTGTCTATCAAGATGGTAGTTTCACAGACCAAAATCAGTTTTGTTTGTTTGTTTGTTGGGGTTTAACGTCCAAGCAGCAATATTTCAGCTATATTCAGACGATGAACATGAAATTGATGACAAAATGAACATGAAACAACGATGAAATGAAAAAGGGATGGGACACAAGGACAATGGGGTCAACACATTTTGATTGCCACTGGAAATAGGGAGAGGTGGGTAGGGTCGGGCAATTTAGCCTCCTGTGGCGGAGCCCTATGGTTCCTACTCCGGGAGAATACCACAGTAGGGTTCTTTAACGTGCGAGGAACGTGAAATCTTTCCCAACACGGTGCACCACTATGGTTTGCGGTCAGGTTTTCCGTATTATAACCTGACAACCCCAGCATGTAACACGCCAGGGGTACCCCATTCAACCACTTGGGGCACACATCCCAGTTGCTCTGTGAACAGAGCGCCCTAGCCCCCGGCTAGGGTTCAGAGCACTATTTAGTCGCCTTTTACGACAAGCTTAACGCTGCTGCAGGCCTATTCTTTTAATACCCAGACCTGCACGGAGCCCAAAAATCAGCTTAAGGTACGAGATCACAATTAATTCCCCTTGACGAATATAGTTCCTTTTTTTTAGTGTGTTTCTTTCTGATTTTTTTCTTTGCTGTCATAAACTTTAATTGCTTAGTATTAACTGCAGAAATGTAGGGCAAGGATCAAATTTACGAGGGATTTTTTTTCATTCTGTAATTTTATGTGGAAGTTGTGATTTGATCCTATGAAAGAAGGTCAAAATTTAGGACATTTGGCAGTGGTCACTTTTCATGTCTACGGGGTCTCCGAAGCAAAGTTGCTAAAAATAAAAAATGATGGTGAATTTTTCTGGCACTCTTATAGAAATCTGCTTTTATACATGTTTCCATATTGGTGAAGTTTGAATGAGTTTGAAGGGGTGGAATTTTTTTTATATGTCAAGATGGGTCTGTTGAAATGCACTACGAAATTAACTGTGTCCTTGTACCTATAAGAGAGGTCACATTTTTGTAAAACATGCTATTTTTATATGTTTTTGGGTTTTATTTCTCAAAATTCTTGGAATAAACATGAAATGTGGCAAAAAAATACATTTCTTTTCTAATTTTTTTGCATTTTAGTCCAAAAATGGGTTTCTATGGGATTTTCAATGTAAAACTCGTAATTGCTTATGGCATCATGGTAAAATTGGGCAAATGAGCTAATTATTGTCTCATTTTGAGTTTTTGCACACACAGTGTCATAATAACAGCAAATAAACACTATTCACAAGCAGTAGACAGGGTAAAGGTAAAAATTTAGAATTTGTTTTTAACCTGCGGCAAAGGTCATTTGGCAAAATTACAGTGTTAGTCAATTGTCTCAACCTCTTGGAATACTCCATTGCACTGCATTGGTATGAAATTCTGGATTATGGGAGGGAAATGTTTTAAAAATGTAAAAACAACCATGATTTCCCATTCTTTTACATATATATTGAACAAATGTGGCACTTAAACCCCTACTGAGTTGACAAAAAAACACTTTTTTTGGAGCCGGTCATACACTAAAAAGCCTTAAAGCAGAAAAAAAACCTGACTTGATATGAAAAAGAAACATCCAGATGAGTTCATATGTACCACATAAGCATCAAAACATGCATTTTAAAATATCTTTTCACTATTTTGTGGCTTCAGGGGGAAAATCTTAGTATAAACAGCATATTTACCAAAACCCGCAGTTTTACAACCCTGGTCCTGGCTTAATTTTAATTACACCATATGATAGTTTACTCTAAAACACTGCCTCTGTTTGTTTTTAAAGTACATTTTAATGTGTCTATAGCACTTTGGAAGTAAGTTTGGGTTGATTCATTCTTTTTTAGCTTCTAAAAATGAGTTTTTATAGAAGTACTCCTGTACTATGTGAAAACACATATATCTGTCTTAAATCAGATGGAAAGCTGACTAGCTGTTTTTTTCTACTTCAGAAACAGTCAATGCAATGAAAATAAAGAAAAAAAAGAGAAAATCAGTCAAATATTTGAATTGAGACTATTTAGAGGACACTTCTTCACCCAATCTGCAAAAAGTTGAAGTCGCAAACATTTTTAAAATTATTAATCTAGAATAACCATCATATCATTTAGAAAATATGTACCAACTTTTAGTTGGAAATATCATGTAATAATGAAGAAATTGACAAAATAATATTTGGGTATGGGGAAAAGTTGTACGGGTACAGGTACGAGAACACAATTAATTCCCCTTGGTTTTTCGTTGTATACGAAAATAGTTCCAACTTTGGTAGTAGGTACCTTCCACATTTTTTCGTATTTTTACTGGAAACTTATTTGCTGAAGTGTTGCCTCTAATTGGTAGAAAATAGGTTAAAATTACATGGGATTTTTTTTCATTAATCAATTCTGACTAAAAGATGTGATTTGGTTCAGTGGAAGAAGGTTAAAATTTAGGACTTTTAACTCAGTTCATTTGTCATGTTTACCCCATCTCCGAATTGTATGTATTAATTTCAGAAAATGATGGTAAAATTTGCTACAATTTATATATAAAATCCTGTTTGTACATATCTTTAGGCCAGAGAAGTTTTATTCAGTTTGCGCCGGTGGATTTTTTTTAATCTGCTCAAATGTGTATATTGAAATGCACTTGAAAATTAATTGCGGTCTCGTACCTACATGTTACACACTTTAGATCATACCTATCGGAAGAGAGATAAGTCTAGTCAAAATACCACTAAATGAGGGAGTACAAAAAGTCTAACAAAAGTCTGATTTTAGTTCAAAAGTCATGTAAAAGTCCGAGAATTCCGGCAATGTATAAGACTCGTCATATCGCTGAACCCGGGACCCATCCAATATCCATGTGGTATCTGTGCAAAAGCAGTTAGGAAAAATCAAAAGGGTATCCAGTGTGAAATATGCGAATACTGGCACCATATAAAATGTATACACATGCCAATTAACGAATATATTGAGTTATCAAATTCGAGTGAAAGCTGGTACTGTAGACCATGTACCTCGCCAAATTTCTCTGATTCTTTCTTTGATGAAGGACAACATACTTAATATACAAATCAGGTAGATGACGAGCATATTGTAACTGGGCATGACAGAAACAACACTGACGATATATTTCATGGGCTAACAAAGTTGAGAAAGACCTCTGAATACATAATTTGTGCATACCTTAATATAAATAGCTACAGGTATAAATATGAACATATAATTGAACTTCTACAAAGAAATGTAGTTGACATCCTTTTTATTGCAGAGACTAAGCTAGATAGCTCATTTCCAGATGCTTTGTTTAAAGTTGACAATTTTTCTATGCACAGGGCTGATCGAGACCAACATGGAGGCGGCGTTCTAGCATATGTACGCTCAGACTTAGCAGCAGACAGGAACAGACAAATGGAATATAAAGAAATTGAATAGATTGGACTAGAGGTAACATCTGATAACCATAAATGGTTAATTGTTGGTGTAGATAAACCACCTAATATGCCAGACAATATGTTTACTAGTGACTTTAATTGTAATACTGATAAAGCTAGCAAAAAATTTGATAATATATTAATTATGGGTGATATGAACTTTAATATGCTTGATAATAAGAAAAGTCAATCTCTAAATAAATCATGTGATATATTTTGTCTGAATAATATGGTAAAAAAACCAACTTCTTTTACTAGAAACACCAAACCAACTCTTATAGATGTGATACTAACTAACCAAATGAATAAATGTGGTAAAATTTGTAATTTTGGCACTGTACTTAGTGATGTGCACAATATGATTGGTATCCAAATTGATTGTAAAAGACCAAGTTTTAGTTCAAAATTTATAATGAGCAGAAGTTATAAAAATTTTGATGAAGCATCTTTTAAAAATGACATAAAAAGTACAAACTGGGAAAATAATAATCAATTTAATATAAACGCTGCATATGAAGATTTTGAGAACATTTTTTTAAAAATAGTAAATAAACATGTACCCCTCAAAGAAAGAAAGATCAAACCAAAACAAACTCCATATATGAATAAACACCTAAAATCTGCTGTTTACAAGAAAAGAATGCTATACAACAGATATCAAAATATATGCTCAAAAGAAAATTGGGAAGCCTACAAGACACAAAGAAACAAAGTAACAAAAATAATAAAACAGTAAATAATTATATACTTTATGGAACGGTGCTCAGAGGGGCCAAAATCAAGGGATTTCTGGCCCACGGTCAAGCCTTTCCTTACAAAGGCAGTATAACATCTAAACATACCATCTTACAAGAGAATGGTCACATTATTACCGACCAGCAAGAAGTGAGTGAAACCTTCAATAACTACTTTGTAAATGTAGCAAAAAATATAGGTAATAATAACAACACTGAAATAAATGAAAACCATCCTAGTATTGTTGCTATAGATAAGAAGCATGGTGAACTATCTGTATCTAATCAATTTGTTTTTGAACCTGTAACTGAAAAATCTGTTTTGAAAAGAATTAACAAAATTAGTGCCAAAAAAGCAACAGGTATAGATGGTATCTCACCTAAAATTTTACATTTTTCTAAACATGAAATTATAAAACCTCTCACAAACCTTGTAAATCTATCGCTGTCCAACTCAGTTTTTCCAGATCAACTTAAAATTGCACAAGTTGCACCAATTCATAAAAAAACAGTGTTTTGGAAAAAGGTAATTATAGACCGGTTAGTGTTCTCCCAGTTTTATCTAAAATTTTTGAGACAGCTATAGAAAGTCAATTATCAGAACATTTTCAGAAATTTTTCAACCCCTATCTAGCAGCTTTTCGGTCAGGCTATAGCTGTCAGTCAACGCTTTTGTGCATCTTGGAGGACTGGAAAAAAGCACTGGACAGTGATAGATACCTTGCTGCCATACTAATGGACCTCAGTAAGGCTTTTGAATGTTTACCCCATGATCTGCTCTTGCTTAAACTCAGACATTATGGTCTCAGTGAATCTGCTATATGTCTGATGAACAGTTACCTCTCAGACCGTAAGCAGTGTGTCAAAGTTGGTCAAAATATAAGTAAAGTGTTAAATATTTTTAAAGGCGTCCCGCAAGGCTCCATTTTAGACCCTGTACTTTTCAACGTATTTATAAATGATATCTTCCTTTTCGTTAACCACTGTGACTTATGTAATTATGCTGACGACAATACTCTTGCTAAATCTGACTCCATTTTGGCAAATGTTATTAAATATCTAGAAGAAGACAGTACATGTAATAATCTAATATCATGGTTCTCAACAAACAAAATGCAAGCAAACCCTGAGAAGTTTCAGGCAATATCTATTGGCACTAAAACTCACAATGATAATATTGTATTTAATCTAAATGGAACACAAATTAATTGTGATGATGAAGTAAAACTACTAGGCGTTACCATAGATTATAAACTTAATTTTAATACACACATAACCAATATATGTAAAAAAAGCAGCCAGACAACTAAATGTACTTAAAAGAATTGGACACCACTTAAACAAGACATCAAAATTAACCATTTATCACTCATTCATTCTCCATATACATGTGCTCAATGTGATTGTGCTATGTTTTTATGTTCCCAATGTGTGTGTTGTGTATGTGTGCATGTGCTTGCATTGCTTATTTGATTTCATGTTTTATGTGCTGCATGTAAATGTATGTCTTTTACCATGTCTATGAATGCCTGTTATTTGTTTTAAAATATCAGTCGGTTAAAGAGCTCTACTGAGCTCATGTTGATTGTTATACTGTACATATATCTGCCGACTTTAAATAAAATTTACTTACTTACTTACTGATCGAAATTACCCAAATTCAATTTTTAGCTTTCGTACAATTTCGATCACCAAAAATTTTAAAAAATCATCTGAAATCAATAAGTTCAGAAATGGAAAATATAGAACAAATAAACATAGTAGTCATTTATACCAGTACATCTACAACAAAGCATCATAAAGAATTTTACAGCTAAAACGAAATGGATTTATTTAAATCAGTTAATTGACTAAATTCACTTTAATACAGAAAAAAGAATGGAATGTCACAGAGTATATTTTTAAAGCACAAGTCATCATAACCCAATTATAAATATATTCGAATGTAGAGGCCGAGCCCGCCTGCAAATGAGTACAACCCTGTACCCCTTCCCCTTGAATTATTTCTTTATTCCAGTGGGATCTTTTTTATTTTTTTTTAATATTGAATACAAAAAATGGTCTATAGATCAATTAGATTTTCGTAGCAAAATTGTACATTTGTTGTAGGATGAAATATCTAATTATTCCCAATATGTGGATCGTCGGTATGCACCTATTCTGCGACATGCAAACAAATCAAACCACTGCCACCGGCTTGAAGAAATTTGTGTTCAAATCGAACACGTTTTCCTACGCAGAACAAATCGGATGAACTTGTGTACCATCTTGTATCAAAATATTTTTGGTACTTTGTTGATTTGAATTGCTTTGTCTTGATGTGTATTTTTATGTTTTAGTGTAACATTGTCGTAGCGAATAAAGAACTACATTTTGTGTGACTTGTTTCACATTCACGACTTAGTACGTCGGTCTCGAGGTTAAAATGGATGAACATGTTTTCCGCCACTTCGGTGTGCATCTGAAAGAATTACAGAGGGATGCACTTCAGTATCTTCTCGAAGAAGAGAGGGATTTGGTTTTAAATTTATCCGTTGGGTATGGGAAAAGTCTGATCAGGCTTTTCCATTTGTAGTTAACGATTCTAATGCTGCTTCTTTGCTTGTTACACCCCTGAACATCATATAAAATGATCAGTTAGCATCTTTAAAAACAATGTAATGTTGAAAACCTTGTATTACATATGTACATACAAAATAACATAAACTGTGGGAATGCTCATTACCTAATACAGACCCCCATATAAAGAGCAACCCACAGGGGTTAACTGAAAGTTAAGTACACTGGGTAGGTACAGTTGTGCGGCCATATCGGTCTACTTTTCATGATAAGTAATATATGAAAAGGGTAGGAATTTAGTAATTTAGTTGCAGTATACTGATAAACACTATGCATATATATATATGAATGGGTTACATAAATTCATTACATATAAATGAATGGGTGTCGGTTTTTCATTGTCAGAACATAAGAATGGGGTGGGTAAAAATTTTTGGGGCCACACACCTGTACACTTTTACCAGTTAAGTTACCCCCCCCCCAAAATCAAGCTCAAATTAGCTTAGAATGTGCCACTTCTATATGAAATCAGGGGCGGATCCAAGATTTTATATGGGGCTAGGTGGTACAGTTGAAATTTTTTTTAGGTTAAACTCTTGAAATATTCCTCTAGAGTGGGTGCAATCGAGATATCTTTTACTTTTGTGGTAAAATTAGCGAGAAATTTAAGCTTCATCCTAAAACCGCCAAAATCTACCCCGAACAACCCATGCTGCCCTTGCCTGAATCTGCCCCTGGAAATGAGAGCACTTTTGTCCCATTCGATAATACATGTATAAACTTTTGGTTTAAAGTTTTAACCGTTTAATGTTGAATGCACTGTGAAGGGTATTGGAAATCATTTTTTTTTCATGTACTACTTTTACGCCATGGTTAGTCCCTATCACATTCCTTTATACTCGGCGTCACACAAATAACATACTGTTAAAATTTGAATAAAAATATTTTCTACGACTTTATTGACACCTACCGTCGTTTAAATTGTCTTAAATGACTTGCTCATTCGTTTAGCCAAACGGCTTCTCCCTAAACAAGTCGCTTATTAGCTTAAATCATGCGTAACAAATCCTTAGTGGGTCTGGTCATTTTTTCACTAAGGATTGTTACTATATATAAGCGTACGTAATATGTCCCAAAACGGAATGCATCAAACAGTGACGTCGACACAATTTGTGGACCTGATCAAAACAATATGGCGGCGCCCATCATTATAAAAATGATTCAAAAATATATTTTTTTGTTCAGGGGCACAATATATCTAGAACACAAATATTGAATTGGATCTATTGTCACATAGAACATATATATGTATATCTAGGACCTCGTGTATTAGTGGTATTTGACTGGATAAAATTTGTCACAATAGAACAGACTTATATTTGGACCATTTTCTATCTTTTATGGAGCTTGTGTATACATGGTTAAAATATTGTGAGATGAATATTGGGAAATAAATTAATTTGAGATAAATAATGTTATCTGATTGGTTGAAATAATATTAGTTAATTTCAGAGCTACTTTTCTAATTTTTAAAGATAAAGATACGTTTTACAATTGGCTATGATGAAAATTTTGTCTATTGAAATAACATGAATTTTCCATCAGTATATTTTGTTTATTGCAATAAACAATATTCACATGGAAAACCAATGTTATTTTTCAATAGACAAAATTTTTATAATAGCCAATTCTTAAATGAATATCTCTCTTTGAGTATATACATGTATTGCACTGGTGCAAATATGAAATATGAATATGTATATCTAGAACACAAACATAAAACTGGATGTATTATGTCACATAGAACAGATACATGTATATCTAGAACACAAGTATTTAACTGAACAGTGTTAATCACATAGAATCAGTTTATACATATGTCGCATAGAACTGATTTATTCACTTATATCTAGAACACAAACATCGAACTGGACATATTATGTCACGTTGAACATATATATGTATATCTGGAACACAAACATCAAATTGGACAAATTATGTCACATAGAACAGATACATTTTTATCATAATCTTTAACACAAGTATTTAAATGGACATAGTAAGTCACATAGAACAGATCTATACATGTATATCAAGAACACAAACATGAAACTTGATTTATTATGTCGCATATTACATATACATATATATCTAGAACACAAGTATTGAACTGGACATATTATGTCACATGGAATAGATACATGTTTATCTAGAACACATGTATTTAACTGGACATATATAGTCACATAGAACAGATGTATACATGTGTATCTAGTACACAATCATTAAACTGCCCATATTACGTTACACAGAACAGATACATGGACATTTAGAACACAAGTATTGAACTGGACATATTATTTCACATAGACCAGTTTAATACCTGTATATCTAGAACACAGACATGAAACTGGACAAATGATGTCACATGGAACATTTATATGTATATTTAGAACACAAACATTGAACTGGATTTATTATGTCACATAGAACAGATACATGTTTATCTAGAACACATGCATTTAACAAGACATAAATAGTCACATGGAACATATGTATACATGCATATCTAGTACACAAACATTAAACACGACATGTTTTGTCACATGGAACAGACACATATGTATGTCTAAAACACATTTTTTAAATGGACAGGGTAAGTCACATAGAACATATATTAAATTATGTCATATTGTATCATACGTTACAACACAGACATTAAACTGGATGCATTACATCGCATAGAGCAGATACATGTTTATCTAGAACACAATGTTTTAAATGGACAGGGTAAATCTTATAGAACAGATACATGTATATCTAGAGCACAAGTATTGAACTGGACATATTATGTCACATCGAACAGATTTATACATGTTTATCTAGGACACAAGTATTAAACTGGACATAGTAATTCAAATAGAACAGATTTGTATATGTATATCTTGAACACAATCATTAAACTGGACACATTATGTCACATGGAACAGATACATGTATACCTAGAACACAAACATTTAATTGGACACATTATGTCACATGGTCCAGATACATGTATATCTAGAATGCAAACTTTAAACTGGACGTATTTTTCTATTTTCAGAAGAGAATAAAAGCTGCAGATATTCTCAAGTCATCAAGATCTGTTTGGGAATCAAAGTATGATTTTTCTAAGATATTAAAACTAAAAGGAGAAAATGTCAGGGATGTATCAAAAAAGGGTAGACCAGAGGGCATTTCCTGTGTTCACAGGGATCCACAACAACATTTAAAAACCTTCCCTAATGATGTTGACCAAGATGCAGTTAGTTCAGATTTGCCTTTATGTATTAAATTCTAGGAAACAATCTTTATGCCATTCAAACTTTTTTAATTAAACTTTTTGTATGTCCCATACGCATTACATTTTGATTTATCTTTAAATATTTTTTTGGATAAATATACTTCAGGAGATCTTGAAATATTTTTCTGGATAAATATACTTAAGGAGATTACCGTTGTCACAGGCAAGGCATGCTTTGGTCACTTTATGTTTGTTGTTATTCAATGAGATTATCCTATACATGTATATAGAAACTTCAGTAAATTTGACAATCTACTTGTGGTCAGGGTGCTGTTATGCTTTTTTTCTTTTCAGGGTGAAGAAGACGGAGAGGATCTTGAATTTACTTTGGAATCTCAAACAGATCTTGAAAATGGGGAAACATACCTTAATTTGTTAAAAGAAAACTGTGGTATTTTCTGTACAGACAATTGGTATAAGACCTTTCTATTACAAGACTTTGACAGTAAAAGGTTAAAAGGTCACAGCTAAAAGTAAGGTCAAAATGATACTTCTGTTTTATGTTATCCTACATATTCTTTTTTATTACTATTACTTATTTTTTTTTCAAAATACAATGTGCTACTTCATTATTTTGGCTGAAACCAAACAAAAAATTCAATCAAGCCACTTAAGCCAGTCTTTAAAAAAAACAGTATAACCTCTTTCTTTCCCCTATTTTTTTATTCAATAGATCCATAAGAATTTATTTTCCTAATTTTAGGATATGATGTGAATGTCCATGTCATTGAAAACCATGCAATACACTTAAAACTCAATTCAGCTAAGCTTAATACTAATATTTTATACCATTTGATGATGAAATATCAGAGGTGTGAAGTGTTTAATTATCTATATGAAACTATGTATTGGTTTAAATTTGAATTGAAACATTTCAGAAATGGTAAGAACATAAGTATAATGATAATTAAAAAAAAAACAAGATTTACTTTCATCTCAATATTTCTGAATATGATAAAAATATAGTTTCAATATTGAAATATCAAGTTTTTACTTATTGGAAATTTGCTTTTCAGACAAAACAGTTCTTATTTTTCTCAAGGAGATCAATGTCGTTACATGGTGACTGGCAGTGGGTTTACGTATGCTCATGCGATGTTGATGGTATGGAACTGATAGAATGTTGCGGACAACAAATGGAAGTTTCATATGCAGGTTTGTTTATATAATAATATAAAGTAGTATTTGCATCTGACATAAGATATTTCAGTATCATCAGTAATTTAAAGCACTGTGTAAAGACATTATTACTAGCAGAGTGTAGTTATAATAGATATGAACTGCCTTTACATGCACTAGCTATACATACATTGGACGGACATGAATTTTCTCAAATATGTACAGTTGTTTTTGTATTTCCCTGTGTTGCCTCATAAAATTCTATTTGTAGCACAATATCAACTGTGATTTTAAGGATCCAAACCAAGTTATTCACAAATTTAAGTCATCATTTCAAAGTTATATTTATATAGCATTGGTCTCTGGGGAGTTCATTGACAGCATAAATGATATTTTCTAAATTTATCATTTTTCAAGATTGTTAATATTTCTGACATGCAACTATAAAATAGAGTGACATCTGTGTATTGACCAAATTACCCACATTGATAAATAACTTTTTATGTCATTTTGACACAAAGTTAACAAGTAAAGTAAATTTTGTACCAGCATTTGAACTTTACTGACATTTACTGTGTGCATTTAAGTCATGCTTTAGTGGTCAAGAGATCGACATTTTCTCATCATGCATGATTACTGTAACTGGCGAATTAGGTGATTGTTAACACAAAATTCTTACACCTGTTGCATATGGTAATTAGTTCGGGGTAATAAAATTGTCGCTTTCGCCACTTGATACAGTTTTTCATGTATTTTGTACTTTCAAAGATTTCAGGTGACGTAATGAGACCAGATTATTTTCGTCATTCTGAAAAGTCTTCCATCAATGACGAAAATGATGAGCGCTAGAAAAATCACTGACCCTTTAAATTTGCCCCGTACAGGTCAGGGTGTCAAAAGAATAGGCCTGCAGCAGCGCTAAGCTTGTCGTACAAGGTGACTAAAAAGTGCTCAGGAACCTAGCCGCGGGCTTGGCGCTCTGCCCACAGAGCAACTGGGATATGTGTGCCTCGGGTGGTGGAATGGGGTACCCCTGGCATGTTACATGCTGGGGTTGTCAGGCTATAATACGGAAAACCTGACCGCTAACCATAGTGGTGCACCGTGTTGGGAAAGATTTCACGTTCCTCACACGTTAAAGAACCCTGCTGTGGTATTCGATAGGAGTAGGAACCTTTGTGCTCTGCCACAGGAAGCTAAATTGCCCGACCTTACCCATCCCCCTTTTTCTAGTGGCAATCAAAATTTGTCGACCCTATTGTCCTTGTGTCCCATCCTTTTTTTTTCATTTCATCATCATTTCATGTTCATTTTATCATCCATTTCATATTCATCATCTGAATATATCTGAAATATTGCTGCTCGGACCTTAAACCCCAACAAACAACAAACAAGCAAAGACCCTTTAAATTTGTCAAAATTTATTTGCTTGAGGAACATTTATTACACACATATGTCACAGATCTTATCAGAAAGTATACTGGTGTCAATAAAGCTAGACGGCAAAATAGTATACCCATGGTTTTTAGTCTTATTACCTATATTTCAATATAATTTATATAATATGTATAATATATGATTTTTTTTAGACATTAAATCGGTCTTTGTACTTATATTTTGATATGATTAATGATTTTCTTTTAGATTTTAAATCAAGAAAAAATTACATGTTAAATATAACATTTGTAAAAAAATACATGTATTATTTATAGGAAATAACAGAATTGAAGACTGACTTGTGTTTGGTTAAAAGCAGGAAATGTGTGGGAGTCATTCAGAAAAGTGGGGGCAAATGTCTAACCTGCAATGCCTGCGTAGTGAGATGTCATCATCTTGATGTTTATTACCGACATCATAATGAAAATGACAGTCATGATAACAGTAGCAAATCACACCACCAACACTGCTACTCCTCAAAAAGGATTCCATTTCATTCTAGTCCTATAATGCAAGACACTTACAAGAGAGATCAAATCGATTTGTTTTTAAGGAGGATGTTATTTCTTTAACACCAGAAGCAGATGTGTGTGATGTTTGTCATCAAGATCTTGTTATAACTGATGAAAAAAGGTGTACTTGTTTATTTGTGATGAACAAAATTTTAAAAGCAAATGGTAGGTCATTTATTTTTTAAAGATCCATAATATAGATGCCAACCATTCCATTCCCTAGTAAATTATATGATCTTTGTTGGCCATTGTGTTCTCCATCTATAAAAGGAACATAGAAAAATGTTTACATATTTAGAAATCGTTATAGGTGTTTGAAATGGTGTCCACAACTGTATTCTTTTAGTTTGTTTTAAAACTCTTCAGGTCATGTAGATGCTTTATTTCAAGGCGTTAAGATGCTCTAATGTAAGAGCAGAAATGAGTCTGATTCAGCTTTCTCATGGGTCATTGACCTACAAATATAAAAAAAAGTATGTGTACACAGTTTTGTTGTGATTTTTGAAATGAAGAATACATGTTTTTAAAAAAAATGCTATGTTCTATGAATCAAAACGTTAATACCCTTTGGACATTTTACATTTTACTCTTCCTCTCTTGTCATCTCTGCCTTTCCCTCTGTTGTCACCTTTGCGTCTACTCCTGTATCTCCCCCAGTCATCACCTCACCTTCTCCTCCTGTGATCTCCTCTGCCTCTCTGTCTCCTGCTGTGTATGCCATCTGCTCTGCCTCTGCTTCTTTTGTCTTGTTCTCTGCATTTACCAGTGTCGTCTCCGCTGCCTGTCCTGTCAACTCTGCACTACTTTCTGTCATCACCTCTTCCTCTACTCCTTTTGTTATATGCTCTGCGTCTCTGTCTTCTGTCACCACCCCTGACGCTCTTCCTCCTGTTATTACCTCTGCAACGCCTTCTCCTGTCACCTCCTCCATTGTTTCTTTAAAGCTACATAGAAATACACAAAAAGTCATGAAGTAGTATATCCTTTACAACTATGATCGTACCAAAATTGACAATGCTTGAAAATACAGTATTTATGGTCATTACAGCAAATAAAAGTAATCAAATGAAGAAAACCATTATTTGTCTATTAACCAATAAATATATAATGAGAAAGTACATTTATGAGGATGGAAACAATAAAATTCAATTAGTAACATGGTTAAAAAAGACATCATATTTCTAAAAAGTATCATAAATTTTGTTATCATTTAAGCCTGTGTAATAGGCGTGCTTTAAGATAAAATGCAAATGAATCCTTTTTGTTCTGATCCAAGCTTGTTAAAACTTTACAAATCAGGAAAATGTATCCATGGAAACTCTAAAACAGTTCTGATTTAAATATAAAACATGGGGTTGCATGTGATGTCATATGCGATTAAAAAAAAATTCAATCTGGACTGACACAATATTTAAAGGATCCTGTTTAAACTTAAACAGTAAAGACACAGAATGAAAATGAATACTTCCCATGGCAATGTTTAAGCACCGGGCATTAAATTTGAATATTAGGTTTGCTCCATTAAAACGTACATGACACCACGAAAAGGCACTTTTATTCCTGGATAACACTTAATAAAAGCAAATACGATTCTCATGTATTGCATATGCGAATGAGGCCGCTGAAATACCAAGCCACAGTAGCAAAGTGACTTCCCTTGGTGTCACCTGTCATGTATGTTTTAATGGAACAGTCATTACTTGATGAACAAACACAATCAAAAATTAAAAACTAACATATACATGCAAAACATTAAATAACATTCATAATGCTAAATAAAATCCTGATACTCAGCACACACATTCTATATCTATCTTTGCAGTTCCTTAAATAGGACCCTATAACCTTCCTCAACTCCTTAACATTAAGCCTTTTAGAACCTAAAGGGTAAAACATATGATATATATTTACTATTGAAGCTATTATTTTTCAATAATGTGATACTGAACATCACCAGGGTTTTACCAGAACTGATTGATTGAATATTGTCAGGAGTACTGCAAAATGAATCTGATGAAATTAGTAAGCAGAAATGCACACGTTTAATCTGAATATTTCTGGTGCAGTGCCATACCCAAATTTGTTGTGAAAGCTATTTTTAAACAATTCAATGTGCCCTAAAAATCGAAAATAGTGACAAAAAGTGCCATGTGAAAAAAAATTTACCATGCCCTTTTCTAACCCTATATTCAATACCAGAATAGTATAAGTGATCATTCTTTTCCAATAAATACCTTGCGAGATGTGGTAGTGTTTGTCATCATAACATACAGAAAATTTATTCTTTGTTCCTTCCCACCAATATTTGATCTAACTATGGAGCAAAGACAAAAAGAGCTTAATTTTTCAAATGAGAATATTGGAATTTAATAGGATTTTAACCCTTGAAATGTTATATCAATAATAATAATAACCTGCAGTTGAACTGTTTGCTGAGCAGAATCTCACCTCTTCTGGCCACAACGAAGGCTGGTTCTCCTCTCTATAGGCATGTTTACCTAAAATAAAAGCACTGAGGATTAGATAAGTAAACTTTATAATTGAAGCAATACATTATAATATTTCTGTTGGCCATAGGTGGAGTGCCCCTAAAATTGCATGTGTGATTAAAACATCCTATTCCTTTTGTTCACCACATACCATTGATTACCAACTTAATTGGAATCTTTAATTGTTCATATTCATGAGCTACAAAGAGTTTTTATCCTTGTTAGAACTGAAAAATTCCTAGAGAAAGACATCCTTTATTGTACAAACCTTAGCCTAATCTAGACAACAATGACAAGGACAAATTTTAGTTTTAATTTATTACAAAAAAATTCTACATCAAAGTGGTACAAGCAAGGAAAAGTTTTTGGCTCATTTCTCCCTTGAGATTGGGCCTTTGTTCAACTTCCTCCAGTCTGCAACATTCATTTCTACTTCATGCATCTCCAAACCGAAATTTTAAGGTGTAAGTCCATTCTTACTTTGAGTATTATCGAATATTGATTGTCAGTGATTCTCAGTGGAATTCATATTTTGTAAGAAATGCTGATTTAAGTATTAGGAAATTTGAGGACGTGTACAGCCAGCCAGGAATACCAAAAACAATAATACAAAAGAAGATTCAAAAATATATATTGATAAACGGACTGTATAAATATACACTGCATTAAAACAAGTGGTTATTCTTTAAAAGGACTAAGTTTTGATTGGTTTATTTAGCTTACAATTTGGTTACATGAATATTTTTGATTACTTCTTTGACTCAGTGCCTTAACACTTTGATTATGAGCAACCCTGCGAGTGTTTCTAGAAAAGCAGAGGACGCTTATCCTACCAGTGCACCTGGTCCATGCTCCCAGTTTTTAGTGGAGTCCGAGTTGTTCATTTCCTTTCGTTACTTTGTATGTATGATTTTAGTTACTCCATGTTCTTTGTTGTGTATGTCTGTTTTCCATCTCTGGTCTTTGTCCCTGTATTACATTCTTTTGATTACCGCTATAACATTGGTTCCCTTGATTATTCATTCACTCCATTTTGTATATATTTATTGTACATATAATTCACTGTGTCTTGAATTCATAAATTGATTTATCTTTTTTTGTCTTCTCTGTACCAATGATCATTGGATGTATGAGAAATAAACTTGTTATATCGTATATAATTATAGTTCCAGGTCTAATTATTTCGATAAATGAAGATTTTTCACCCCGTAAAAAATTTGTCCAGTCAAAGTTCAATTTCTTTCAAAAGATATTTGAATACAATCTTTAGTTGACCATTTGTACGTCTTTTGGCGTTTGTTACAATTTATTTCAGATTATTTCATAAAAACGGCGGGGTTTTTCCGGCCTTAGACCATTATGAACCCATTTTATAATAGGAGCTTATGGAAATATTCAGGATTTCAATGGGGCATTTGAAAAAAAATGGGCCCTTGCAAAATTTCAGCTGGCCAAAAATCTCTTAATACTGGCATAAAGGACAATTGAACGGTTTAATTTGGTGCCAAATCAATTGGCCGAGCCAAATAAATAACCAGTTTAATTCTATCTCCGCACATTTTCCCGTAAAATTGAAATCCCTGAAAGCAGGAAAAGTAGTTAACTAAATACGTGGAAAGGCCAGGCAGTTTTGTTCTCCGCGGCTTGATAATCTTATCTCTATTAGCACATGTCTCTGATTCTACTTGATCAAAAATATCTCTATTGAAGTACTTTAGATCAATTTAAGTTTCTTTTTTTCCAGCCACTGTAATTTTGTGAAAACCAGACACTACCATATATAATTCTTATAGTAATAGAAAGTCAATATGAGAACTAAGGTTTTTCCAGATTTTCTGTTTAATTGGAACAAAATTTCAGAAATCCATTTTATATTGTGGTGGATACAAATCAGTTAGAAGGACCAATCTTTTTTTCTCTGTTTTTTTTATATTTTAACTAAAGGGAAGTAGCTTAATTTCCACATTTATGTAAATCGCCAGGCTGATGTACATTAGAGCAAAGGACAGCAGTAGACAAAAAAAATCAAATAATCACTTTAGTCGAGCTGTGATAATCTTTAGTTAAGCTGGATCATTTTAATCACTTCAAACCATTCAGTGAAAGCAGTTCAAAAATGCAAAAAATGCTTTCATAGCATATTTTAGAAGGTACGTGTAAAAAAATACATAGCACTCTTTTTATGAATTTTTTTTACAGAAGCTCTGTTTGTCACCGCTTCAATGTTGAGATTCGATATAGATTCTGTTTGTCACCATGTCATCCCGTAACCGCGACATTTTATAAAATTTTAGAAAACTCTGTTTGTCCCCACTCCAATGTAGAGATTCTATATGATCCTGTTTGCCACCGTGCCATCGCGTAACCGCAGCAAATTATAAAATTTTAGAAAAAAAACTCTGTTGTCCCCGATGTCCCCGCTCCAATGTTAAGATTCTACTACAGTCTCTACAATATCCGAACGGTGGCACTCCCGGACATGAAAAATGCCCCAAATTTAGCGTGATATGTTGCGAGGATTTATTTTAGAATACAGCATTTTAACACGTATACTGTTCTAATATATGAAACTATGGCGAGCGTAGCAAGTCATTTTTTTAATGTTTTGCGGAGGTCAGAATATTTATTTTCAGTCTACTAGCCAACGTCTGAATATTTATTTTCCAGCAATTTGCAAAGTCAGACTATTTATTTTCTGGTATGATGAAGCCGTATTACTTATTTCCAAAATAATCGGAGACGGATTATTTATTTTCAAAATCTGCCAGGCCCCCTTAAGAATCTAATGGTATAAAAGACCGGAAGTTTAAATAGTGGAAAATGAACGTTGTAGGACCAGAGTCTTGGTAATGAGGGGTAATTTAGACATGGTTTATATACATATGTCTCTAGATTTTGAAGTAATCTGTTGGAGAGAGTAATCAAGGGAACAAATATTCTAGCGGAAATCAAAAGAATGTAATCCAGGTACAAAGACCAGACATGGATAATAGATACACACAACAAAGAACATACAAGTAAAATAACCAAAATAATACATCCAAAATAGCAAAAGGAAAGGTAAGGTATGTCATACCACTTTAACACTTCATCTTGTATATCCTCAAACATCAACAGGAATATCATCACAGCCATAATAAATTGTTAGTCCTTATACTTAAGTGTGTCAAAAACTAGTATCGTGTCCACACTTGCCCCAACTGTTCAGGGTTCGACCACTGCGGTCGTATCATGCTGTGCTCTGCTTGTTGCCGTATTGCTGGTATCATAATCTGCTGATGGATTGCAGAACAGAATTTGATAATGTTGATAAGGATCTTTAAAAGTGGAAATTGACCGTAAATCTTAATTGAAAAAGAATTATGATACTTACATTTTAAAATAAATTTGGGGGGAAAATCCTTTAAACAAATTCCTCTAAAGGAAAACTGTTAATGAACAAGCTATTAGTATAACATAAAAATATATAGAAGTTTTGGAACCCTGACCTTGGCCAATTGAAAAATGGTAACCAAAAAAAAAAAAAAAATAAAAAAAAAAAAGAGAAAATCTTTATACACCAAACACCATTACAATTCTACATACATGCAGCAAAGACCTTGGATAACTCAATTTAAGTTGAAAACTAACAAACTAGTGTTGACTGGACCTTGATGTGAACCAATTTAAATAAAAACAGGACAAATAAAAGAAAAATCTAAATACACAGATCATTTTTTAAATGAAATAAAAATGAAACTAAACAATTAAACGCTTTAGACAATGGTGTAGACTACTTGATGGAATTCATACCAGACTTGTTATCAAGCACCACTGAAAATGGTCAAGAAGAAAGCAATACAAAGTCTCACAAGTGCTATCAAGATAGCAGATGCATTTTTTCCCTTTGTCAGTCTAATTGCTTAAATAACAAATCCAATTAAGATTTTAATTGGTGAACTGTGCACTATATTTCATATTTCAATAAATTATTTGATTGGTTCAACAAATAAACTGTTTACAAATATTCAATGTATGAAAGTGATTGAAAATATTCTGGACACATATACCCCAAATGGAACCTTGAATTTTACTATTGGCATTGATTTTGTCCAATGAAATGATAAGTTGTAGGCTAAAATGGTTACATCGCAATAGTTAAGCATTATAGGTGTCATCTGATGTCAAATCAAACTAAATACTATTAAACTGTGTAGGGAAAAAATTGTAGTTTTTGGCCCCTGATTTCCAGCATTTCAGGTCCTAACACTAACCCCAACCTTCATTAGTGGTTAGGAATATTGTGTTAAAGTTTCATAAAGATCCATCTACTGATAACTTTTAAGTGAACAGAAACCCAGTGTCAATTGACAATGACAACAGCATTATACTTGTTTAGGATGCAAAATTTTTAGTAGTCGCATAAAGACTAAATTTTTAAACTTATATAACTTTAATGAATAATGTTACTATGTACAGTTATAATAATAATAATTCATTAGGTTAAGAACACCTTTTTTGTCACTAAGGTGTGTAATACATCCAGTCTCAATTTCAATGTTAAAAAAATATGTAACAGATTAAAATAAAACTTAGTAACACTATATCGTAAAATTAACACTATATATAGGTATATAATGATGAATAAATAACCCTTATTAACCATCCATATAGTTCAAAGGTCATTTAATGGGACCAAAGTAAAATGTCAGATCTCATAATAAATGTAGATGAACACTAATTAACTAAGTATCATTTTCTTTAAACATCTACTGATATAATTGCTATGGAAAAATGTTGGTTATCTATTCAAATGTGCATAAATAGAAAAAAGGCAAATTTAAAGAACATATTTAGTTATAAAGTAAATTAAATACTATGAAAATATGAAGACATGACTAGAAAATGCCACTACTGAATTAAACAATTTATATGGTTGAAAAATGTAGTTTTTTTTGGAAACTTAAAACAACAACTTTCCTGATAAAAAATGATTAAACAGCAAAGCACTTGCATCATTAAAATGGTAACAATAATTAAATTGAAAAATGTGGTTAAGATAGGGGGAAAAATATAAATACTACAAAGGGAAGTAACTAAAAAAAATACTAGAAGGGAGATAACTCAAAACACTTTTACAAATGGTCAACAACATATATCACAATTATTAAGAAAGACTAAAATGAGAAATTTTTGGTGATTTGTTTTCTAAATCTAAATGTAACAATGACAACCAGTTATATAACTAACACATGTTTTAAAAAATAATGTCAATAATGAAGTCATCACAATCTATGGTACCTAATCTGATCCCTGCAACTATATTTATGATCTGTCATTGATCTGACAAACTGATCCATTGACCTGTGACCGCTTTGGCTTTACACCATGTGACCAATGATTAGCTTATATATTTTGTGGAATGATTCGTACCCCGGACTTGACTTTTTATGAGCAACTCGGCGGGTGTTTCTAGAAAAGCAGAGGACGCTTACCCTACTGGTGCACCTGATCCATGCTCCCAGTTTTTAGTAGAGTCCGAGTTGCTCATTTACTTTGTTCGTGGTACCAATTTTCATGGTTTTCATGGGTGAGCCATACCAGGAAATTTGGTGCCCATCAAAAGACAGATTCCCACTGATGTGTACACTGAAACCCTAAAAACCACAAACTCAAGAATCCAAGAACTTGTGTGACTTCCCTAACCCAGAAAATTGGTATCATGAATTTAGAAGTACTTTTCAGGGTAATAAAACTGTGATGGATCACTGGTCACCCATCCTTGATTCGTTAAATAGCTGCACGGTTCAGTTCAGAGACCATACACATCTCTATTTGCATGTGATGAACAAATTTTAATTTTTTTCCAGATAAACACCATAATGAATGGAAATCTATTTACATCTTTTTTCGTCATTTTAATATTACTGAAACCTTAACATCATTGAAAACTTAAAACATAGATGTGCAAGTCTGCTATGCATCTAGTGAAAAGAGAAAAATCTACGAGAGTGTACCGGTACTTCACCTTGTGGTTGTGATATAACTGGTAGTATGATTATAATATTGTACAATAAGTCATAACAAAGTATATTTAATATATCATTAATATATACAGTCAATTTTATATGTACATCATAACATTACTTTCCAATTTGATTGATTCTCACAAAATAAACTTGCAAAATAGTAAATTGTGAGGTTTAGACAGAAATGGGATTTTTATGTGGTTGTAGGAGTACATAAAATAAAAATGCACAAATTTTATCACATTTGAATATAAACATAGAAGCTTTCTAAAGACCTTGTCAAGAAAATTAAAATTTCTTGATATTTGGATGAACAGCTGTCTAAAAAATATTACCAAAGTTAGTTAGTAAGGTTTACACATACAGTACTTAAATTACGACCATAAGTTACAGTTTTTTGTGAAATTTTTTAAAAATCTTTCAATGAAACAAAATCCTAATTAACAACTATCTTAAAGGTAGATAGACCTTTACAACATAACAATGCAACAAAAAAGAGTCGCCAATTGGTACTTCTAAATTAACACAATACTTGAACTGACAATTGCACAAAAACACGGCACTCAGTTAAATCTGATCTTACAAAAATCCCATTTCTGTCTTTTAAATATTCAATGGTTTGCATATTATTTCTTATTTAAAAAAGTTAACAACTATGGTACAGCTGTGGTTCAGATAAATAGTAGGAAAGGGAGGTAATCTAATATAAAGGAAGGTAACTTAAAAAAATGTCTTTTGTCTTGAACCAAATGAATATAAAAATTCTTGAAAAAAATCATTTATCATAAAATTAGGGAAGAAGATGCAGTTTTACTTGAAGGAGACTATAATCAGATCTGTACCAAGAAAAATACATATATTTCATAAATTAATTAAAATAACAATAATTTTCATATCTAATAATATCTAGTTCTACTTAATGAACTTTGCTTACTGTTTGTCAAGGCAATTTGTTACTTGAAGAAGAATATTTTCTGTTGAAATTATGGCTCAGAATTTTACATTATTTAAACAACTGAATGTAAAACTCAAATTTAAACAGTTTCCTAAAAAAATTAATATTATGGAATGATAATATATAATATGCATATCAGGACAGGTCTTGATCAATGCACAGCCTAAATAAACTAACTACTTAATAAAGCAGTTCAGTCCTAAAACAAAATATTGTTTGTTTCACTAATCACACACAGCTGGCTCGGCAAATGTGATAGGACATACAAATACTGGTGTCTGTCACACTTGTCCTATGTGGACAAAACTCCTCAGAAACCACTCAACGGATTTTGTGCAAATTTAATAGGATTGACACAACATGTAGTTGATCATATGGCATTAAAAATTTGATTCAACAAACTTTACAGGAGTTCCGGGACTTGCACATCGTTTGGCTAGGTGTAGCAATCTTGATTCTTAAAAAAATGTCCAGAACTCAAAAAACAATTCAAACTCTTCCTATGTTTTAGGAAACAACTCATCTGAACATTTAGCAAGATTCTGTCAAGTTTTTGCACCCCCCAAACACACATTATCAAAATGATCAAAATATTTTTTCCCTGGAAATTAGATTAAAAATATTGCCTTCTAACCCACATCAAGCTTGGTAAAGTAGTGATATAGGAAACAAACAATTTATTAGTTTTGGCCTAAGTGCATTATACCAGCACAATCATATATTATCATTTTGTGATTAAACTTATTTACTGTTTGCTCTACAATTAAGATATATTAATAATTCCAATGAAGCCTATGTACTGCTAAGATTAAGAATGCATGTAATTAGTAAATCAGCCATAGTTCATGTCAGTAATTTACTGCTCCATCAAAGATTCAGGAGTGAGTGTAACGGTAGTTTGTGATTTAAGTCATAGTTAACATCAGTAATTTTAGTAAGCCTATGTACTGCTCCATCTAAGATTTAGGATTGAGTGTAATTTGTGAATTAGCCTGAGTTTCATTAGTTTTTAGTTCAGTAGGTTTGTTGTCTGAGTTGTTGTTATTTGAAGACTCATTATTCTCCATTTCTTCTCTCTTCTTTCTCTCTTCAGCATCTGAAAAAATGATATTGAATGAAAAACCATATTCTTATATGTGTTGTAATACTGTGAAACATGTCATCACAGATATTTTCTGTATGGGTTAAGGAGGTAGACCTAAGGTAAGGGACATAACTTTTGAAATCAGTGATATGTTTATATCATATTTAATTTCACCAAAGCTTGTCAAGCTTTCATTTGAAACAAAATGAAATCAGTCCAAGTTACTTTGATGCTTACATGAGATTAATGTAAAATGCTAAATACAAACATTCCAATGATTTGTAAGAGTTGTTTACCTTACCCAAGGCCTACCTCCTTAAGTCACATAAAAATTACATTGCCCTGTCTTTAAAATTTAGGAACAGCCTACGTGTGATGTACCCAGAGTTAGAAATAGTAGCCTGCCCGCCAGCCCGAGACTGGCTATTTTTTGGCAGGGCTGACTAATTTTAGCAAAAATCTATATAGCCATACAGTAAATATATTGAAAAATTGTATTCAGGATTGGCTAGAATTTGAGTGAGTTTCCTACCCTGATGTACCCAACCAAACCTGTAAAATATTTGTCTAATATATCTACAGAAAGCAGCAAAGTTGTAAAACCATTGGATTAAATATGTCATGTAATAATGTTCCAAGATTATATGATTTGTTCTCAAATAAAATTGGACTTTGTTGATAATGTTACATGTGGCCCATATGCAAGACTTTCTATAACATATGCTGTTCATCTGCATTAATTAAAATTTTGCATGTCATTTCTGAAGTAAGCCATTTCTGACAGAATGATTTTGAGTCTTTCGTTGTTTTTTATCATCTACATATATAGGACATTACTGACACTCTGTCCCTATTATAATCCATAAGCAAAAAATATCCAAATTCATCAATATTAACTTTAGTCATTGTATAAACATGCTATTCTCAAAACCTATGACTTTTTAACAAAAAAATCAGATTTCCCACAAAAAACCCTTGCTTCAAAAGTCACCAAGAAATTACTAGTCATTAGAAGTCAAACATAAACATTTTTTCTAATAGTTTCATGTTTACCTAAGTTACTACATCAACATGACTCAATTTTTTCAAATCTGTGATTTTTCAACAAAATCTAAGATACTTGCTTAGAGTACATCTATTTTACGAATTAATAACCAAATGTTCGAGCAAAATGCCAAAAAAAAATTTTCAAAGCCATCAAATTCTACTCAAATCAGGCTATAGATAATGTATGGTAAACCAAACCTACCACTTAGACAGTATTATACACTCATTATCAGGGGTTTTTCATGTCAGTTTGGTAAATTGAGATGTAATTCTATTTAAAATGCTCCTCATTTCTTATCTTGACACCAAAATTTCCAGTGGTTCTGAGATCAAATAGTGGTAATTTTTCTTTGAGTGGAATTATATTTTCAGATCAGTGGGGTTTAGACATGCATGTTTCTGTTCCTTCCATTTTGCCAGATTCTTACAAAAACTTCTACTTAATACCTTTAGCTGCCCTCTCTTTCCACAACATTTTGTTTTTCACCAGGTGTTCATTCCAAGGTTTACAAAATTCATACTTTCCATCTAAAAATAAAACAAGTTGTCGTTAGTGTTGCTGAAAGAAAATTGAGAAATAATTGTGATAAATATCATGATATAAACAGGAGATTTTATCCTGATTTCAAAATTATATCAAATCAACTAACCTTTTAAAAAAAATTGTTTAAATAATCTCAAAGCCCAATAAATTTTCCAGTACAGTTAACTTATAATTTTACTCCTCACTCTTAATTCTAATCACACATTGGAACAACTAGAAAACTCTGAGCAAAACTAGCTTGGCGATACATTGGCTCCCCTCCCAGAGGTTTCATTAAGAACTGGCTACTGTCAAAATGTAGACAGTTCAAAAAAGTGGAAATGGACGGTTCAAATTCACAATGGGCCCCACCCCATCCCCCCCTTTGATACATTTTGAAGGTGAAATCAGTCCATTCTCTCTATTAAACCTGTTCACTGAAAAGAAAATAAAAGCTCCGCCCCCTAAAGTCAAACTGACGGAAAAACAAAATACGTGTACAATAGCATCGTGTGATAAAGAAGATGTGAAAGATTCATAGAACTTTATAGTTGTATGATGAGTTGCCAGAACAGAGGAATGGACAGATGAATGGACTCCAAAGGTAACAAAGCCCAGCCTTCGTGATACCTGACCGAAGAACTCAGAGTACGTTCCACTAGAGACTGGGCTGCTCTGTTGATACTCTGGCCTACTCTCAGACCCAACGTGGGTTCAAGAGCATTTCCCCAATACTATTTGGGGGTACGTCAACGTGTAGAGTGGATGAATAGATGGACAGCATGATCACTATATTCCTTCTGCTTTAGAAGCAGGGGGTGCCACTATAAAACATCAATACATTGATAAAATGGCACTGAATAACCCGATGCATAATTTCACAATCCTTTACAGCAAGTAAAATAGTTAACTTCATGGAATAGAGTTGGTTTTCCCTTAAGCTTCCTAAGGTATTTAACTGGACAGCTTTCAAGGAGATCTTAACTTTGTATCAAAAACTTAAGATTAAAACACCAATGAAATGATAGAATAATAGATAAATCTCCTTGTTAATTATCCAGTTAGCTACATGTACCTAAGACACTTACTTCATCATGTAATGGTCATTCAATCAAGGAAAGACTCACAGAAATGATTGATGTGTTTACATCATTGTTTATAGACAGAAAACAAATTATAATAATTTCAATCTAATTAAACACATGTTTTTTTTTTTTTCACACATAATGACAGGTTGTTGATCTTCTGCACCCAATGAGTGGCAGTTTTTTTTTAAAACGGTGTAAATTCCATCCATGTATTGTAAACAAGCATGCTACAATCATTTCCCCAAAAGACTGAGCTGATAAAAGGTGTGAAATGAAATTTCTGCTTTATTCCATTAATTTTTGGACATCATATATATTACAAACAACAATTTTGAAAGAATATGGTTATCTGTAGCACCTTTCTACTTGGAAAACCTTGAAATTAACAACCATGCCATGTTGTTGGTTGAATGCCACCATTAGCATTGTCAATTTCATTGAAGGAGAGTCTCAAGAAAAACTACCTTTAAAAACGATACCCGATGGAAAGAAAAAATAAAGCAACAAAAATTGGAATTATAAGTATTTAACACATTTTTTTGTTTGTTTGTTTTTTTTTTTTTTTTTAGAATTTATGAATGTGTAAACATCACTTTTTTTTTAGAAACAAAAAGTGATATCAACTCAAAGAATCAACAGTAACGACAAGTGTGAAACAGTTAACGCCCTCTCCTTTAGACACAGTGAAACCTGTCTAAACCAAACTCTGAATAAACCAAAAACCTGTCTAAACAAAACAGGTATGACAGTTCTTTCTTTAAAATATCTATATAATTTGAACCTGTGTAAACCAAAAACATGCTTAAACAGAACACCTTATTCAGTCCCAAATTGGAATTGGTTTAGACTTAATTCATTAATTTCTAGGATTAACAAAACAATCACTGTCTTATTTATGCCAAATGACATACCTGAATTAAACAACTTCGGAGTAGATGACCGTGAAGACCCAGAATGTAAACTGGAAGTACTTGTGCTCTTGTCTTTCTTCACGTCGTAGGTGCCCTGATCCTCTGTGATCGATGTTGATGACCCTCCTCTCTGCTCTTTTAGAAGATGTACAACAATTTTCTCCAACATGTCAGACATCAGTTGGAAACTTGGATCCACAATAAAGTCAATGAACCCTGAAAATAAATTAAAAATTAAATTATTGTTCATAGTACCGGGACAGAAGATGAAGATCTGCTGTAGCAAGTATGTTACAGCCAGTGGTTCCTTTGTTTGATTGCTTCAGTTATAACCATCCTCTTTCAACTACTACCATGACTATAGAAAAACAATTATAACATCTGACCTGAAAATCTTAACAAAACATGATGTTGCACACCATATTGACCATGTGTGTTGATATTGGTGGCAACTAAAATCCGCCACAACTTTTGCCTATCTATCTAAACCCATGTACCACATATGAAATCACAGTGGCAGCTGAGATCTTTAGGACAAAAACATACTCTATCATTCCATTTAGTGCAAAATGGCAAAGTCCCATGAAACAGAATGTTCATATCAGATGGCAACCAAAATTGCTAAAACATATGCAACGTCTATATAAAGTCACATGCCAAATCTGAAATCAATCCATCCAAGGTAGTTGAGATAATTGCTACGAAATTTTATCATACATGTATGGACAAAACAAAGGATGGACAAGGTGATTCCAATAAAACAATTAGTCTTTGGGTGGGAGTCTCATGTTGCTCTATAACCATTTACATTTACTGAGTTCTATCCATAAAGATGGTAGACATCAATCATATACAACACACGTCACTTTAAGATTTTCTACCCCCATAATATTTGGCTTTACATACTATTAAAACTTTGAAGAGTATAAAATGCCCCCCATACATTGGGTAAAAGTGCATTCTTTTTGTAATAACATTTACCAATTTGTGACTCTGCCACCAATACACTATTTCTATCACATAAAGGAGAGAATGGGAGACCTAACTCCTTCTCCCTATCTCCTTGTCGGAAGAACTCCTCGAGCAGCTGATTTGTCCATTTAAAATGCATATCCCAAGTCTTAGCAGGGTGACCAATGTCTGCACAGTGTAGCACCAGAGATAAAGCTTTACTTTTGTCAATGCTGCAAAAATTAAAATGTCATGTTACTGTATTAAGAATAATCAAGGGAATCAAGGTTATAGCAGTAATCAAAAGAATGTAATCCAGGGACAAAGACCAGACATGGAAAACATGTACACAATAAAGAACATGAAGTAACTAAATCATACATACAAAGTAACGAAAGCAAATAGCAACTCGGATCCCACTAAAAACTGGAAGCATGGACCAGGTGTACCTGGTAAGGTGTTCACTGGTCATGTTCAGTCATATTTGTCCGATTTTCCGACTCCTCCGGTTTTATTCATTACAAACGTTAAAATATTATTTTAGAAGTTTCTTATGAAATTCTTAATATTTCTTTATAGTTTTTAATAGATACCCTAATAGTTTTCTAAGACAAGACCTATGGAAAAACTAGAGAAATTCTTTTCTCATAAAAATTTCAAATGCTTATACATATTTTTGTATCTTTAAAAGAAGCACACTTACCCATCATTTTTTTTTCTATTCATATAGTTCTTACATGAAAAATCTTAAAAGATTTCACACCTCTTAACAATCCTTGTTGTTCTTAAACAGAGCAGTGAACAACCTAAAAGTGTTTTTTTTTTTGTTTATGAATCTTCCAATTTTGCTTCATTCATTGTAATAGACAATGAGATTTAGAGTTGTTCCTCCTTGTTAGTATACTTGGTATATTCCAACATTGCGAAATTCATTCGAAAATAAAATTACTAACAATTTCAACAAAAACTTGTAATTTTCAACCTTAAAAAGCTGGTATTAGGCCATTTATTACATATTAATATTTATTTTAGTTAAAAAACAAATAAATAAATAAAAAAAAACAGAAAGTTTAACAATAAAAATTAGCCCTTTGCAATTCTACAAATTGTCCAAAATGCCTTCTTTCAAAAAATAATCTCAGTTACAGGTGGTGCTTATATTATGAATATCTACATGTATATTGAGTTATATGAAACAATGTAATACATTTATATTATAAAACAGGTATCAAGCTAAGATGTGATACCTTATATTAACAAAGAATCATTCAAATAACAAATACTGTAAACAAACTTAATTCCATGGTTACATATTTTCACATATTCAGGATGTCAAATCAAAAGCACAGTTCTTTGATTTACAATCTGTGTAACACATCTCCCATATTGAAAAGACTTACTCAAAGCAATTAAATTTTGCCATTGTTTTTAGTGTTTGTGATATTAAAGAAAATGATTAACTCATGGAACTATGTTGAATTACAGTAACAGCAAAAATAATAAACAAAATTATTTCTTGATCTGGGCAGATCTTCAACACATATCAGTGTTCTAGGATTTTTCAGAAATTGAGGTTTCCTCGGGAAATATCCATATAAAATCAACTTTCTCACAGTCAATGACTGCTTTCCTAACAAAACAAATCATTACAGCATATGAAGTTTTCAACTTGCCACGAGAAAGTGTAACTAAGTACCTAACTTTCCCTGACCCAAATTTCACTTGCCCCGGGTAACGGGAAATAGGAATCCTAGAACACTGCATATTATCTTATTGTTGGGTCATGTACAGTGAAATCTATCTTAACTGAACCTCTTTTGGACTGAAGTATTTATTTGGTCAAAGCAGGTGTTAGGTCAAAACACCTTCAATATGTACTGACTCTTTGTAAGGAGAGATATGGGAGATATCTGGTTTACACTGGTTTCTTCAAGCTCCGACCAGCATATGGCATTTGAAATTCACTTTATACACAGCAGCCAGCACTCCAAAATCGGAAGAATCTTGTAAAGTTGGGAAAAAGTGAATGATTTTACTCCACATTAGCCAATTTTCAAACAACGTTTGAATTGAATATTGTCTGAGAATTTTGAAAGGCCTGTCTGCAGTGGTTAGTGAGAAACAAAAAGAATGTCTGCCACTGCATGAAGCTTGAGGTTTCTGGTGTATCTAGTGTTTGGTTATGACAAATTTCACTGTGCAACTATAGATATAGGCAAGTCTTCATTTAGCTAGATCATTGAAATTAAATACACTTTTTTGGTAAACATATTAAAAAAAAACTTTCTCACACCAAAATACCACTTGCTCCAGGTGACTGGAAAGTGGAATTCTAGAACACTTTTAGAGAAGGACAATGTCGAAGATTGCATTTTGTCATGTTCAACAATTATACTCACTGTTGTGATTTCAGACTAGAGCAATACATTGAATGTGATTTAAAAACAAAAGCGTAAAAATTGTTGTCATTTATTAAAAGAACCAAAATAATTCACAGAGAATCAATTAAGTCATTTTTCAACCTAAGATTATCCACTCAATTTTAACCCCTCCCAGAATTTAATGGTAAAATAATTAATATAAGTGACCAGCTCATGGTCAAACATGTAATGAAATTAAATCTTGGGACATTGTAGTTTGTAAGAGTACCCTAAAGTGGGCCATGACCTTTTTGTGGAGTTGGTCCAAGAGCAGTGATTGAATTTAAGGAGAAAAACTTGCTAAATGCAAGTTTAAATTCAATTTCGCTAGTAGAAATGATTTCAACTTGCTAAAATTTGCTAGTGGAATTCTTAAAGTTCAGAAATAACCCAAAAACTTATATTTAGCCAGTGTAAATTTTCAGTACTTGCTAAATTTAGCTAATGGAAAAAATTCCCAAATTCAATCCCTGAAGAGGCTACACCATTTTTTCCTAAAAAACTAGCAACACAGTAGGCCACAAAGTTTACACTGAGCTGACCTGAGAGGATTCCTCTCTTCTCAAAACTAGCAACACAGTGGGTCATCTCTCAATCCATTTATAACTAGCAACCATTTTTTTCAGTCAGTATTTTCAAAGCAAAACTAAGTATAAAATCATTAACTTTTTTCTCTAAAATGACTATGACCAAGCTAAAAATATGTATGTCTGAGAAAAAACGTGTTTTTTCTTACTGTTTTTACCTACTCTTTTGAGCTGCAATAAACAACAAACAATATTTGTATTTTCTAAATCAATAGCTCAAGAAAAATGTTAATTTGAAATTCAAATTTTATTCAACAAATAAACTTTCAACAAAAGTGCATTGGGAAATACAATTCATGATGGTGTTTTTTACAATTATTCATTGCCAAAAAAAAAGTTATAGGAGACATTTCTTTTATTCCGAGTTCAATGAATTGATAAAAAAAGGTAATGAGGCACCCTTAAAAGTAACAAAGAAGGGGAATGAGAACTAAAAAACTATTTTAAACTGGCCTTATCCAATACTTATCATTTTTATTCAAAGTTGCAGTTCTTGATTCTTGATGTATGGCACAATATTTAAACTAAAATGTTCAGACAACTGTTCTAATCTACATACCCTTCTGGCATAGTCAGTAATCCTTTAACATTCTTCAGTTGTTGGAAATGGAAAGACATATCTGTAGCTAACACCATATCTATAACTAAATTACGGAACTCCCTGGAATAAAGTCATTAAAATTAATCAGTGGTACTTCTTGAACTCTGCTGCCTAGCTTTTAGAAGCATAGATCCTCGTTCTTCATATGAACGGCTTCAAATAATAAAATAGCTATGTCAAATGCTTTGAACCATTTCACTGAATTAGATTTGAAAATATGAAAATGGTAGTGGGACTGAACTTTTTTAGTATTTTGAGATCTACATGAAATTAACATGATTTCGAAGCATCAGGATGTTTTGGAAAAGTTAAAACCAACCACTATCAGCATATTAAGATCACTGGTTTAAAAAAAAAACAATGAACTTATAGAAAAATGCATTCTTTTCTAATTACTCTATAAGCAAGGGGAGACAATTTTGATAATGGGAGATAACTTACTTGTATTCCTCTCTGCTGAGATTAGCCAGTATATTGCTATCGTCATTTTTCATCATTCGGAATGAGGCACTAATATGGTAGTTTTCTAAAACAGCTCTGTCATTGTATAACAGAGCTACTTCGGACCTGAAAAGTGAAAAAAAAATAAAGTAAACAAAATATCTGCTGAACATTTTAAAGTCCTCCACAATTTTTGAAAGAAGAATATCAAAATGAACTACAGGTATCTCATCTTTTTTATATATGGTTTCTTTTCTCTATTTGCATATTATTTGTTTTAACATCATCTCAAATATTCCAGTATTTCAAAATAAGACAGAGTTGCTCCTCTTTGTGCCTATAAATGGGAGATATTAAAGTAAGCACAAGGACCGTCCAGTTTGAAACTACTGGGCAACTACTAATTTTTATCCCTGTCGATCAGTGTAACTGAGGGGCTACTCCTAGTCTCCTATAGCATTTTTCATTCTTGTTGACACTCACTTCAGTCTGAGTACAAACTTTTTAGTCAAGTTATATCTTGACACCATCCCTATTATATTAATTTAAGAACCAAAGCAAAAAAATTGCCAAAGTTTAAGTTAATATCGATAGGGTTACTGTAACAGTAAAATACAGATTTAAAAAAGTGGAATACCGCTTTAAAGGAGACAAAAAATTTTGCAAACACACTAATAGAAAGCTGGCTTTGGGAAGTGTTAATGCCCCAGTATGACTTACCCTGTCATAATGTGAAAGTTATTTGTAGTTCCTGTGTGTTCATAATCATGAATTAAAGCAGCTACAATTGTGGCTAAAATCTCTATGTCTGTCAACCAATGCTATAGAAAAAAAATCAAATAAAATTCTAATGTTGGCAATTTTGTTAGTTTTTTCTCTCCATTTTTTAAATAAGTTCTGAGTAAGCTTTCAGTCAATATGAGTGTTCTTTTAAGTGGATATCTTGTTTTGTCTAAATGGTGTATGAGGAGGTATTCCATGGAGAGAACTGAATGTATCATTGAATGGATTTTATAGTGTGTAAATTCAATATTTTTTTTTGTAAGCCAAAACATTCTACATTTACATTATTTTTAGGTCTGTTCATCAGTACCTTTTAAAATGTTAATATACTGTCTGAATTTTCTTGTTTTCAGCAGTGAGTGTGTTTTGATTCCTTTGACAATGAATTTATCAAATTATGTACAGTGAATCCTGTCTAAACTGAACCCTGAAAAAAAAATAACCAAACACAGTCTAAATGTATTTTGAACCTTGGTAAACCAAACACCTGTCTAAACCAAACTAATTTTAAAGTTTCATTAGGGGTTTAGTTAAGACAAGTTTCACTGTATACTGAACATTTAGAAACAATTGACACATGTACATCATAGTAATTTCATCAATAAAGTTTTTTTTAATATCTTCACGATATTGACTAAAAACTGAAAAAAACCTCATTCTTTGTCTTTCAAGGACAATTACTCCCAAAAGGAGTTGTCCAACAACTTTGATCCAATAAAGACCTATATATGTCTTTTCAAAAGGATCATTTCATCAGTTGAAAGGTTTTATCTAATATAGTTTTAAGTTATTGACTGAAAACTGCAAAATAAAATATCACTTATTGCAATTCAAGGACAATAACTCGAAAAAGGAGTCTTTCAACAATTTTGACGCTAGGGACACTTTTGTAGAGTTTTTCCATTTATTTTCCAAAATCTCTAGTTTTTGAGATATATGTAGAAATTGGTGATTTGACCGCTCTGGTCTAAATATAGCCAAGGCATCCATGTTTTACGCTTGATCTATATAAAAAAATACAACTTTTAAAGTAGATACCCTAAGATGCTTGTTACCAAATTGGATAATAATCCACATAGTGGTTTCAATGGAGACAATCTTTAAAGAAAAGTTAATGATGGACGACAGACAATGATGACAAATTCTCACATATACATTCACACTCTTATGAGTGTCTTGACAGAAAGTTTCATGAGATCAATATCTCCCCCTAGCAGGCTTGCTGTGAAAATGTAAACAGTTTTGGTCCCCAATTTAAAAATTGACTATTCTATACAAACAGATTATCCAGAACAACAATTGTTTCTTAGAACTAATACAAAACAAGAAATCTGTGAGCAACGACTGGAATGACAGAATGGACACAGGTAAAGCAGTAATACCCCCACACCTATAGAGTGGGGATTTAAAAAGAAATTATAGTATATATAACAGGAACAATTTTATGAGGTCTACAAACAAAGTGGATATTGGCAAAATCGGAAGTAAATATACAGTAAAAAAAAAGAATTGTAACGGTAAAATCCGGATTTGAAATAGCAGAATTCCACTAAAAGCATAAAAAAAAATCATTCCTGATATAATCACATATATACCGTAAATAAAAAATTACCTACCACTAATTTACTTTGGTTAAGTATCACATGCACGCTCTGGGCGACATCAGCACCATGTAATAAGTTATGGTATGGGTTTTTGTACTTGCTATATCCCGCCTCTAAATTTAGCAAGAAAGTGTCCAACACATTGTTATTTATTTTGTACTTTGCTATTAAGTCATACTTTTGTAAAAGTTCATAACCAACAAATTTCAAACTGTGATTATCGGCTGCTTCGTTAACGGCAAACACGTCAAATCCCCAGTCATCTAAATGCTGAAAAAAGAAAAATTTGTTCTACAGAACATGTATTTAACATCTAATACTGCATCCTTTACTTTTTGAGCAGAAAAAAAATGTATCAGGGATGAATTTACGAGGTCAACAAAGTGGAAATTAGCAAAATCTGAAGTAAAAAAAAATTACAATTAATTAATTGTAATGGGGAAATCCACTAAAAAGAGGGAAAAAAACCATCCATGATGTATTGTTTGCAGTTTTAAAAAGTTTTTAGAGTTAGTCCATTTAAAGATAATATCTTGGCCGTTTTTTGTGAAAACCAAAGAGGGAAGGGGGTATATGGTCTTACTCTTTATTAACATTGTTCTAGGATTCCACTTTTCCGTTACTTCGGGCAAATGCAATCTTCACAACAAACTTTCTAGCTCACAGCCCCGAAATACATTTTTCAGAAATTTTTATATAGAGACTGTTGGCCTGTAGTAATGAATTTTACAGCCCCATCTCCATTTTGACAAGCCTTGGGCTTCAGACTACTGCTTAACCGTGAAGACTGAAAATGGCTTACTGTGTGGCAACTAGAAAACCTGATTTCTTTATCAAAAATATTGTATATCAAAAGCAGATTTTAATTGTGGGAAAGTTAATCTCCCATGGAGAACTTATATTAAAAAAGAAATTCAAGAACACTGCCATATTATGCCTTAAAAAGTGATAGGGGCACTTTTAACCCTGTTCACACCCATAAAGAAATGGTGAATGTAGTGCTTTATTTTATTTTATCTCTGATTCTCATCTAATTGTTCATAGTGAAATGGGTAACGAATGAGATCAAGCGAAGAAAAGCTCAAAACCAAGAAATTATCTTTAGTTGGCCTTACTTATGTACCATTTTTTTTCCTTTTTGCATTGTTATTAATCCAGGATGGGATACATAAATAAAGATTGAATCCAAAATTTGAAAAGTCATAAGTAAATTCACACCAGTCAAATTCAAATTTGTACAAGTGGAAAACCACAAATAAGCTAAAATATTGTTCCACATATTTTCACGCTATCATAATTTGCACTGAAAAATAAATCTTTGTAAATATTTATTTATTTTTTTTAAAGAACAAGCCAAATCCTTATAAAGATTTGATGAACACCTCCTGATCATTATTACATTATATTGATGACAAAAAGAGTTTTGGTTTCTAGTCAGAAAAAAAAAAAGTTACTCCAATACTGTTACATCTGCCAAGCTTTTTTTTATGGCATAGACTTTGACTGTGTTGGTAAATCACATTTATTGAAAGTAATACTAAAATCACATTTTTTTTTTCAAAAGGACAAAATCTCCATGATAAATACATGCAATAGTTCTGAATTTGTGTATGATAACTTTCTTCCTCTTTTAACTCTGTAGGTGTGAAAACTCATGTAAATTATGACATCACAATTCTATTTGCTATTGTGACCTCATTTCTTAAAATCATCTTCACAGTTGAGACTTTTTGTGAAATTGATGCCCTACCTTCAACAGTAACAATACATGTGGAGGTACATGAAGTCCCACAGAACTGGAAAGTCTTCGGTAGATTCTGAAATAGATAGATTGATTGAATGATTATTATTTAATTACCTACAGCTGAAATAGAAAACAGATATTGTCTGCAGTATCTAGAATTTTGACCACCTGCTTCAGAGGTTTTCCTTAAAAAAATTAATGGAAGTTTTTGAGCATTAAAACAAAAAGAGAAGGTGCATATATTTACCAGCTTAAGGATGTAGCCATAGGGTAAGAGACATAACTCTTGAAATCAGGGATATGTTTGTATCATAATCAATTTCACCAAAGCCTATCAAGCTTTCATTTAAAACTTGATGAAATCAGTCCAAGTTACTTCGATGCTTACATGAGATTAAGGTAAAATGCTGCATACAAACGTTCAAATGATTTGTAAGAGGTGTGTCCCTTACCCTAGGTCTACCTCAATGGAGGAGAACCACTTTATTCCCATGTCAAAATTTATATTTTTTTTCTTCTGATTAAGTTTTTTTTTTTTAATCCAAATTTAATACCTAGTAATATCTAATACATGTATTCATTTTTGCATATTTCATTGTGCAATCCCTAATTAAACTGACCTGTCCACCATAATGCCTGCTCGTATTGCGTGAGCGACACTTTTGAACTTCGGTTTATCTTCCCCTCGTCTTTTGATATTGCTCATGGAACGAGTAAAGGTCAAGGCTAGCCAATCCCTGACCTCACTCGGCACAGCATCAGGTTCAACCTCACTGAGCTCATCATCTTCATCACAGAGACGCCTGAAATGATATAGAACAGTCGGTTAGGTTGCAGAAACCTCAATTTATTTAGCAAGTCTCTTGTTAGGTGGTAGTAAGCAAATTTCCCTTCCTTGTCATATCTGTTTAAGTACTTCTCTGTCTAAGAATCAGGCAAAATGTGTATAAGGTGTGGCACATGATTAAAAAACCTCATAGCCTCTAAAAATAACCATCAAAATGTTTGTAATGTTTGCCTGGAGTCAAATTATGTTGAAATGCACTATGGAAAAATGGCAAAATCATTTCCCCACACTTTTTCCCAATATAAAGAGTCAAAACTGTCTGTGCATCAGACACTTCAGTATAAAGTTAAATTGCTTTACAGTTATCTAGACATATTGAATATATCTGAGGCAAAAAAGACAAAATGAGAATAACAATGTGCCACCCATTCATTGCCTGAATCAAACACAGAATGGTACTTAAAAATTTTCATAGTTTTCCTGCTACACTGTATTACACTCCTGTAACTAGAAATAAAAAGCCACTCTGTATTTAGCAAAAATGATAAGCAATGGCACATGTTTAAAGACAGCAAGATAGCTGAAAAAAATGTATACAAAACCATTGTGTTATTCTTCACAGTCAAATAGCTACAAAAAAAATACATATTCATAGTGTTATTCATAAAAACTATAAGTCTTTATTAATGACAACTTCAGTACTTAGTAATCTTGAACTTTATTTTATTCATTATGAATTTTAAATTCTCTGCTTATGGGACAACCTCAATACTACCATTCTTAACCCAGATAATATATTTGATGGTAATTTTTTAATCACCCAAATCAAGTGAAATTTATTCCATCACCCATAATCCACAGTTTATCACTCTTGTAAAGAATTAGAATTCATTCTATAAAATTGTTAAACAAATAAATATTAACACAGAAGTTTGCTAAAGCTCATAAGATGCATGAACAATCTCCAATACCACATGACCAAAATGACGTTGCATAGCTACAACTCGCTTTTCACTTGCCGGAAATTGTATATACCACCACTTTTAGAAAGAGTACTCTCTGAAATAATCAGGCAGTAAATGTAACATGGTATAAAAAACCCCATTTTGAATGAGCAATTTGATTATTTGCTACGTCAGAATCAAGGAAGTAGTAGAAGATTTTTCATATCATTTCAGTAAATTGAGTTATAATTTCATTGAAATGCACTGGATTGAACATTTCAAGGGTATATAACTTTGTCAAAAACCTCATTTTTCTAACATTCTTTTGAAAATTTTCTGAGCAAATCCAGTGATGCAGAGATCAAATAGTGGTCTTTTCAAATACAGAAAGCATCCTAGAATGAAATTATATTTTCAGACTGATAGGTTTTTGCCATGCATGTTTCTGCTTTTCCCATTTTTGCCTGATTCTTACAAATACTTACTTAAAGATACCTTATAAAATGGTGTGTGAACCTTTGATTAGCAAACTTGCCAAAGCAATTTTTAAAAGTAAACAATTAATTTGCTAATTTTTTTAGCATTGCCAATATGGCTAGTGATAATTTTCTCATTAGTACTGTAGTGACACTAGACACTACAGTTGAAATCAACATCCCCCAAAAAGTTTTACCAACCTGACCATTCATATTCAGTGTTTAAGAGTTGTATTTAGACTAAGCTGGCCATATAATAATCAGAAAATGAATTCAAGATTTTTTTCCACTACCTAAATTTAGCAAGTACACTAAATTTAAACTCGCCTTATCTAAGTTTCTTGGGTTATTTTTAGACTAGACTCGTTATCCATATAGAATTGAGCAAGCAAAATTTAGCAAGGTGAAATAATTTCTACTTGCAAAATCAAATTTAAATTAATTGCATTTAGCAACTTTGATAATTGATACAAGTTAGATTTTATTTTGGCAAGCTGGAATTACTTGCCAATCTGGCATGAAGAAAGGAAGTTTATACATTTCAAAATTAATTCCTAACTTAATAATTATGTTTGTGCATGTTTTGATGCTACAAATCAAAATCACAGAAAACAAAGGTTAAACATTAATATAAAATTTTAAACATCATCGAATGAGAAAAAGAAAACTCCTAGTTCTTTTTTAACTTATTTATGAAGATTTAATCATCTTATAAAACATGCTTCCAGCATATCTGAATAAGAGAGAACAAAGTTAAACTGTCTGGGATGTAGTTTAGTATAGAGACAGCCAATAAATGAGACAAAAAATCCCATGACAAACTTCCTTCATTAAGCTGTAATGAACTAGGAAAAAGATATGAACAATGGGTCGTGCCGTCAAACAGAGAAAAGCGAAATGAATAGATCAATGCTTGCCATTGACAGATATCCCTTGACAACTTGTAATCCTTTTCATTATAAAATATCTCCGCAATTATGGTTTTCTCTGAACAACATTATGTAACATGCTGATGAAGAATCGTTGAATGGAAATGAAGTCAAAAAGACAAAAAATTCCTATCTTACGTCATTTTATTGTCACAAGAAGTAATTTTAGTTTCAACAGCAAAAAAAAAAATACAAATATAAAGGTGAAAAAGTTAATGTATCAAAAAATCAAAAGAATAATGTCCCTTTCAGAACAAAAAATTTGACCACTGGAAATGAGAAAATACAGCAACAAAATGTATCTTAGAACACAGCTTGATATGACTACAGAGGTAAAACCCTGATCAGTGGCAGTAAGTATGTGTAATTTTTATCAGGATTAACCAACTGGTACTAAAATTATCACAGAAAAAACTGACAACATGGAAAACACCAGCATACCATTATATGACTGCAATATTTTTTTTGCAGTCATATAAAACCTCCTTAACAAAAGCAGTGGGTAGGAATGCTATCAGACTACCAGTAGCTGCCTCCTTTTTGTATAAGAAGGATTTTAAAAAATGGGGGACATGCTTGCAAAGTGATGTCATGCCTTCCAGACAGGTCAAGAAGTAGTTGTAGCCACCTCATTTATATCCAACATCTCCTGTTCAAAAAGTTTTGGTCAAGTTTTCAAGATAAAAATCCCATGTATCTTGGTCACTGTGCTATAAAAATTTGGCAAAAGTTTCTGTACTTCTGTTATGAAAGTTACAAGCCACTCTTTTACATGGCACTTTGTACAAACCCTTGAAACTGGATTTTTGTTTGATAGATGTATTTACACTTGTGGACGCCAATGACAAAAACAGTACATTTTCCCATTGTTTTTGTATTTTGAATTCTCCTTCAACTTAAAGATTAGTAACGTCACAATTTAAAATTACATTGTTACATTGACATCAAAAGTTATTCAGAGACAAATCTGGGGTCCTTCAGAGCAAAATTACAAATGTTAATTCATGTATTCAAGAAGGAATGAGGGTTTTCCATTTCCTTTATCTAAGGGGATGACTTTGATTCTGAGGTGGGGGCCAGGCAGATTTTGGAAATAAATATTCCGGCCTACTGGTCAGAGAGTAGATACTTACCATTTTCAAGATAGAAGCAATTCCTGCCAATCGGCTCACCAAAATTTTATTCAGGGATTGAATTTCAGCATTTTTTCCACTTGATAAATGTAGCAAAAAAATGTGAAAATTTATACTCACTAAATTTTAAGTTTTTTCTGGCTATATTTGGACTTTACCTATAATAAATACAGTTGCTAATTTCAGACTCAGAATACCACTAGCAAATTTTAGCAAGTAGAAATAATTTCTACTAGCAAATTTGAATTTCAACTTGCATTTAGCAAGTATTTCCCCTTAAACTGGATCACTGTTACTAAAAAAAATCGTTGTATTATACCTCATTTCTGAAGAAAGAAAAATATAAGAAATCTGTCTTGAATGTTGGGAATGAACTAGTTTTAGAGGAAAAGTAGAAAAATTGGCTTGCGAGATCTCCTCTTGGACCAGTACACCTAGAAAATAAATATTCTTACCTCAGCCTCAGACCAGATAATGGAAATAATTAACCTTTCCCCAATGAGTGATGTGGTTGAAAATAAGTTTTTTGACCTGTAAAATTCCAAAAAAAATATTCTGATCACACAAAATTTGTCAGGTCCTCCCCCTCAGAATCAAATGGCCTCATTAATGGCTGCCCCCTAACAGTCTAAGCATGAAAGAGTAATCAAGGGAACCAAGGTTATAGCGGTAATCAAAAGAATGCAATCCAGGGACAAAGACCAGACATGGAAAACAGACATACACAACAAAGAACATAAATTAACTAAAATCATACATACAAAGTAACAAAAGCAAATGAGCAACTCAGACTCCACTAAAAACTGGGAGCATGGACCAGGTGCACCGGTAGGGTAAGCTTCCTCTGCTTTTCTAGAAACACCCGCCAAGTTGCTCATAAAAAGCCAAGTCCAGGGTAGACAAATGAGGCAAGGAAAACTATGACCCGTTGAATAAATCTGTTTTCATGGTGCAGATGGATACACCATAACGATCCACGAGTTCATGATGACGACCATAAAACTTCTGTAGTGATGACTTCTTGTAGCAACATAACCCTGTTCCAGAAGCCTATTTGTTAGACTTCTAGCGTGATACAAAAAGTCTGGGTAGTTTCGGCAAGCTCTGGCATAACGTATAGTTATGATATGAACACTACATATGCAGGTGCTAAAGGGATGTTGCCACAGATGAAAGGAAAGTTGACAATTCTGAATGAAAAATCATCACGTTTGTCGTTAAGTTTGGTCATTAGTTTTCCTTTACCATCGATTTCTAAGTGTAGGTCAAGATATGAGGCTGACCTTACAGTGTCTGTAGTATCCTTTATCTCAAGTTCTTTGGGGTAGATGTGATGTATCAAATCCCCGAAATTAGGATTGTTTAAAGATAATACGTCATCTATATAGCGGAAACTGAGATTAAAGGATCTAGCCAAACGATATTCTTTCTTTCAGATCAAATCAACTATAAAGTCAGCCTCATAAGAATGAAGGAATAGGTCAGCAAGTAAAGGAGCACAATTTGTTCCCATTGGAATGCCGACCGTTTGTTGAAAAACACTTCCACCACATTGGACAAACATGTTGTCGATTAAAAATTCCAGCATTTTGTAAACATCTTCCTATGTATATTTGGAATTATTTCTTACAAAGTAAGAGGAATCTCTACCAAGAACTATATATCTGTATCTAGGTGTACCATCTTTTTTGAAAAAAACAATGATGTATAATGTTTTTGAGTCGGGATTTTAACTGAGTATGGGGAATAAAAGTATACAGTGTTGAAAAATCATAGGTTTTCATGCTATTATATTCAGATAATAGTCTTGAACTGATTATCTCCAAAACATCCTTAAAATTTTTCAGGATCCACATTGAATTGAAAAGAAAGATTTTCAATTCTCTTCATAGTTCTTACAGCTTGCTAATTTCAGGCTCAGAAAGCTTTGCATTGGGCTCCACTGGTACTTTCTGTGGCATTTCTAATACATCAACAGTTTTGCAACTGCACCTAGCACAAATGTAAGTTTTAGCCATTCTAGCTAATGCACCATTTTGGTTTTATATTGAATACATTACTGAACTTTAAGCACTGTAGTGCCACTGAATCTTTTGAATCAGCAGCCATGTCAGTTCTTCATGTGTGCACAAAAAAGGATGATGTCATCATGACAGACAACTTCCTGTGCATGACCTCATTTTTTTGCATCAACTATTATGACATCACAATAACCTTTTATGGTGTCCTAATTGTAACACTTTTCTCAACAAAGTATTTTTTGTTACCATTCAAAAGTAATTTCTTGGTAAATGGGCAATCTTTTTTAAAACCAATAGAGGGAAGTATTATCTTTTGTATTATTTTTGCCTAAAAAAAACCATAATCATAGACCTTTGACAGATAATATGATTCGGGAAGTGTTTTTTTTATTTTAATTTCTATTGGTGGGGGGGTTGCCACCCCCCCCCCTCCTCCACCTTGATCCATCACTGTATGTCATATAGATGTCATGATAAAAATGGGTAATGAAGCAACCTCAATAGAGACATAAGGGAGAAACAAGAATTTACATTTAATTGGCCTTACTTTACAAATTTGTCAAACAAAAATATACCAAGAGTTTACCCTAAAATGCAATTACTTGAATGCTCCAAGATGCTTTTTATATCTTTTCAGTCTTGTTCCAGAAAAACTTTTGCCAAGCATGACAGGAATATCTAAACAAATGAAACTTGTAAAACACATTAAGATCGGAAATTGGTATTGATTATTCTATTGCAAGACTCGATGATGTTATAAGCTTGTTGACGTCAGAATGGCATGACGATAAATTATTTTAAGCCATTGGGAATTGCTCGAATTGAAGTTGATAATATATCATGGAGAAAAAATATCTTGCAGGTCTAAACTGATTACTGACACTAAACATAGAATGATCTTCACTTTTTGTACCTAAAAAAATCTGACAGCTTTTGAGCACTTACAAGTCCAAATATTGATGGGACTATTTCCTCTTTTGAATAGGGAGAAAAAAAGCAGATTTTTATTCTAAAATGTGGAAAAGGTAAAGTATCAATTTTTTGTATATATGCACAGGACCTAAAAATGGTTCAATTAGAACCAAAGTCAGTATTATTGCAAAAAAAACACACTGTTTTGCAATTCCAAAGTATCAAATAAACAAAAAAAATCAGGTCATAGAACATGTAACATCAATTGAGTAAAGGATAATATTTATATAAAATGGTTTTCAAAAAATATAATGCAATCTTTTAAAAGTATAATACTGTTAAAGCCTGGAGTTAATAAAACATTTTAGGTATCAACACAATTTGTCCAATCACAGCATCCGGAAGTGTTTACTTAAGTAGGGTACACAAAAGGCCAACCTAAAATAATGAGGAAAAGTACTGTTCTACCTATACCAAGCTTCTCAAAAAATACCAAGATGTTGTAATTGAAGAGAAAAAAACATTATTAAAGAGACAGTGAATGGACTAACAGAAGGATGGACAGACAGACACAATGGTTGCTATATACAGTCAAACCTCGTTAAGTCGAAGTGGAAGGGACAATGCAAAAATGTTCCGAGTTATCCAAGGTTTGAGTAATCCGAGGTCGAATATAAATCAGAAATACTAGTAGTTTGGTCCATGATTGTTTCTGTAGTTACATTTGTTGAACTTGTACATGTACATGTACTTCACTTTACAAGGTACTTCATAACACCATGCATTTCATATCGGAAGATACTTTTTTTTTGTATGTTGTATATCATGTTTGAAATACGGCACCAAGTGTTTTAGTGAAATTTCCTTTTTATTTTTTCTATATCAAAAACGTCATAGTTCATAACATGCTGCTTTGTTTGATTCACAATCAGGAGTATCGTCAAACCATGTGCTCTACAATATTACGATAAAATTTCAAATTAACTAGCGAAACAAATGTAGTCATTGAAATACCCATACTATCGTCTGTTTGGTGTTTCATTAAATAGTCAGATACCATTACAATTCATCTGTATTTTTCATAAAATTTTTCAAAATATCAAAATATCCGATATCACTGTTAGTGTAAATTCCCGCGTGTTATTAAAAAAATTCATTTCTTTTAACAACACAATCAATTTTAAATTAATTAAATAAACAAATCAAACCATAAAGGGTATCAATGAATTAATTTTAAAAGCCACGCTAATTGTTGTTAAAACACACTTTGATCATGGTTTGTAATAAAGCAATCAGTTTTCCGACTAATTAGTTGACTTCGAGACATCAGGGTTAATTAACCTCGAAGTCCTATCGAGGGGACTGATTGATTACCTCGAGTTATCTGAGGTTTCGATTCATCCGAGGTAAAATTGTATTGGAGTAAGGGGAGTTTTGCTGGGACTTTGTAATTAGTTTGAGTTATCCGAGATTTCGACTGACCCAAGTTCGACACACTGAGGTTCGACTGTACCTCCTTTAAAGTGGTAAAAAAATGTTCCAGTATATAACCCAAAATATAAAGATGAATATTCTTGCTTTTTTCTGCAGATCAGTATATATTCATATCCCAATAGCTTGTAGTCATCCTATAATGGGTTTCTAGAAAGAAAAAAGTAATAAATTTTCCTGTAATGATTAGACTGCTTTACTTCTTAAATAAGTTGGAATCAGAAGCTAAAAATTAATGAGTGAGGTCTATATTTGTGCTTCAGTAAAGGTCAAAATAATTAATCTCACAGAGGCAAAACTAATTAATTTATCGCCTTTTAAATAAGTTAACCTTTGAAACTGACACTATTTCCAATTTAGGGGTCTTCCCAATTTTAGCTAGAAATTAGAAATTCATTCTCAATAGAAAATGTCCTTAAACTAATTATATATCCATAAATAGCTTATCCCTAACTAAACTGGGTTTCAGTGGTATTCTCCTATCGGTGATTTTATGTACTAAGTACAAAAGTACCCGGTATAGTTTACATATCTAGAAATAACACATGCTTTGTCAATATCACATTGCACAACATGAATGACTCTTAATTTTTTAGCCAGGACCATTGAAATTTTTTGACCTAAGTCCTGGAAATTTGAAGAAAGTCTTTAACTCCTGAAAGCTAAAATTTGAACACCAGATTAGGATCTTTTTCTTTGTCCTTCAATTTTCCCAAGAAACCATTTCTGAAACTTACTGCAAGCCTTTTAAATGATCCACATGTATTATATAACCAAGCGTTGAATTACATAGTTTTTTTCTATTCTAAAATGATAATGAAGGCAAGAAGTCTTATAATTGTGAACAAAGGACGGTGCCCTTTTTTATGTTCTGCCAGGTTTTGTTCTAAGCATGCAAGTGAGAATAAAAAAAATTATCAAAATGTTGGGTTCATGAAAGACCTTATGCAAGGTTAATCATACAAACTGTATATACAAAGTTTAATTCTGGGGTGTTTAAGTAGCTGTCTTTGTAAGAAACATACAAAATCTGAAAAAATGTGATAAATCCGCAAAAAAGGCTACATATTATTATTTTTGTAATTAAGTTGTTTTATGGGTCTATTTTATGAAATGTGTAATTATTCATTCCGATCTGTCTGCTCTTAAGAGATAATCAACATTGAAAATCCAGTAGATTCTATTGTATTTGAGAGTCATTTACAGAGTTATCTCCCTTAATTTTGAAATTTACAGAACATTCTATATAATTTTTATCTCCTAAGAACATGGGTTATATGAAAAACTGAATGCTGATTTCTGTTTACCATGGCAATTCAAATAAAATATCAAAAATAAAAATATGTAGGGTTTTTACCCATGAATCACATTTTACTTAAATAACAATTTTCAATGGGTACAAAATGGTTTTTATTGGTTTTGCAAACCACAAAATTTGGTTCCCAACAAAATGGAATCTCCTATTTGTTTGTATGATGGAGTTGACAAATCCACAAATTCAACCTACAAACTGACGTTTCTTCCGAAAAGTTCTTCAGTTCTTCACAGCAGTGAAATACATGAAGGCTATAACTACAATTAGCTTGACAATTATTCATACAGTAACCATGTTCCTACAAATGAACAGACAGACAGACAGACCCAACTTATTACTATAAACTCTAACAATGAATGGTGTGGGATGCAAGTGTGTATTAAAATATAAATCTCTTTGTTAGTTTGACACTGTGGAAAAAAAACAAAAGACATTTTTTAGGTGAAGTAAGAAAAAGACTATTCTAAAGTGTTCATAAATATACTTTAAAACAATGATGATATTTGTATATTAGTGGAATGCACTATGTGTCATGTGCAAACCAGGAAAATGTTTCCACTGATGTACATTTTTTTTATTTCCTTAATAATAATCTTTTCATGAATTAACCTGTAGAAACCAAACCCTGATATATTTTGTAAACTGGTCTAATCCAATCCAAAAAGGGTTTCAGTCAGATTAAATAGAAAAAAGCTTTTCAATATAAATGTACCATCTCTCCAATTGATTTCGTGATGCGAAATACTATGAAATGTACAGAAAAACTAAAATAGTGCAATTTTGACCTACATGACAACATTTTTTTATACACTTACCCATTTTTATGGGGCACTTTGCTCTCCAAATTATTGCAGAGCCTGATAAACAAAAGCATACATAACATTTTTGTTGTTGTAAATTCTACAAAAAGCCACAAAGGACAAATGGAGATAAATGGCTGTATAATATTACATACAGCCTTTCAAGGAGTCATAATGTGGCATTTTCTCTAGCAGATCTGGAGTAGGGGTTCCTGGCTGTTATTGGGAAATTTTGATCACAACTTAATTTGCAACAGAAGGGATGTTCCAATCCCATGAACCGCAAGATCTGCTATTGCATTTATCTAGGTATTCACATTTCATTGAATAATATTCTCCCACTACTTTTTACCAAATCAAACTACAGTTTTGTCTTTTTCAAAGATTTACCTTTTTAACGCTGTTAGTATGATACTTAAAAAAACAACTGATTTCTACACTAAAACATCATGCAAGGGCCATAACTCACATTTCTAGTAAGTTGAGTTCATCCAAATCAATATTTCCTGTATGTAGTTTACCAGAAATTATCTCCCCTTTGCAAAGTTACTGACCATCACAACAGGTATTTTGAATTCATTTAATTTCAGTCATGTTTAAAATCTAACTTAGTTAAGTATATAGTATTTTAGGCATGATTTGTTATGATATACAAGACACCTGTACTAATGGGAGACAACTCCAGCAAATAGGAGGTAACTCTGCAATCTAAAAATAGGAAATATCTAGTCAAATAAAGCATTCATGAAATAAAACAACTGACTATCTACTTTCTACAATTCAAAAATCTACATCAGTGGAAATCTGTTCCCTGATTCATAGTCAACTCATAGTGCAACAGTTGTGGTTAAAAATTGTCGCATGCGCTGTAAAACAAGGGAAATAAAAAGTTGTGACATGAGCATTATCTACAAGTGCACATAATGAAACGCATGGCCGCATTCGTGACTTACTTGTTTACTTTTTCTTTTTCATTACTGAAAGCAAAGTACACATGAAAACGATTGAATTGGATGTTGGGCTAGAAAAAAATGCAAATTCCAACCAGCTGATTTTGTCAGTTTCCTGCTACTTCAGTTTCACCCTTTATGTGATAGGTTGACAAGTCAACTTTTCATTGCAACTGGATAAAAAATAAACTAAATATTGAATAAGGAAAAGCAATGAATTCCTATTAATGAAATGACATAGGTTATTTGCAGTCTGCAATAATTGAAAAAAAAAACATTGTTTTGTCAGTAAGCTTTTAACTATGACAGTATAACATCTGACATGTATTTTAATGTTTAAAGGGAGATAACCAGAGCAAAGTTAGTGACTCAATATGAAAAAATGCTTTCAAAGGAAAAATTGCAACATATTTTTTCATACTTTTCAAAATATTTGGACTAATATGGAAATATATGCTTTCAAATATTTCAAAAATATATATGTAGCAATTTTTCCAGAGTAGTTACCATTTAAAAGTCGATTCACAATGATCTAACTGTAATTATTCCTTCAATGATAGGAATGAATAGACTACACAGTTTACCCCTGCAAGCTCTAAACACTCATTTGCTTCAATTCCAAAAATGAAGGAGTAAGAATATCAAATCAGTTTTTTGGCCCATGTGGTAAAATCAAGAAAAAATGAAGCATTGAACAAAAATTTCAATTTGGTAAGTTGTGAAAAAAAATTATCTTTGTAAATGAGACTTTGTTTCAAACCCTATTTTAGATACTTTAATTGAGAAGGTACAATATTTTCTTAGAAATAAGGATTTTTTTTTTTATTTAAAAAAGATTTGTTGTTACACAAATATTATAAAACATACAACATGTCTTTTTGTTATTCAGGAATAGATGATTTTTACTTTCACTTTCATTCCAAAAAAGTTTTTCAATTTTATCGAGATCAACTTTGGTCAATGGGAATTCAGCAAGTATTTAAGCAATTGTTATTTAGATATCAGAATTCCTTCCTTAGAACCTGCCTTTATTAAAAAAAATGTAATCTTAATTTTGCAGAGTTATCTAACCTTACATTTCCTGCAAAAGGGAGACAATTATATATTTCTGAACTTACCTAGTTTCATCTATATATACAGTTTCTAAGACAGATGCTGCATATTCTAAATTCTTTTGCAAGTCTTCTTTTGAAATATCTTCTTTCTGAAGCCGTCGTACTAAATGTCTTAACCTGTAAAATGTAAGAAAAATTAGCTTCAGAGGAACAGACCAGGTAAGGATTGAAAACAGGGTAGACCCAGCAATATCATACAATTTATTCATCACCAAAAATCAGTCATTTCAAAACTCCAAACCTTGTAATAAACAATATGGATCACAGCAAAACCAATCGCTTCTGCCAGTCATTCTGTTAGACAACATTTTTGCCAAAAAAAAAAAAATGCAAGATCACAATATGAACTTTTTGTAACTGCCACGGAACTGACATTGCACTACACATTGTTACTTATACAAGTATTAAAGTATTTCTATGCCTATGTGCATAAGGTGTGTTGCATGAAAAAAAAAAATTCATTATATTATCCAAGAATTTATACCTCATAACTTACAGAAATAACTTTCAAAATGTTTGTAAAGTTTGCCTTTTCAAAATATTAATAGGTCAAATTTAGTTGAAATGCGCTATGGTAAAATGGCGGGAAAATTTTCCAAAAACTTTTTTCCTGCAGAAGCTGTCAAAAAATTACATCACAGATGCTTCAGGATAAATTCAAATAGCTTTTCCAATGATTTCAAGATGTATTGAATCTATTTAAGACAAAAAGACGAAATTAAGAAAAAATGATATGTCATCTTTTCCGTGTTTTTAACAAAGAACGGTACATAACTACATTTTTATCATGTTTGTGTCTTTCATAACTTATTGTTGTGTGGGTCATTCAATAAACAAACTGGGGGTGAGATCTTTTCAAGAAATGCATGCAATCCTACTCTATATTCATACATCTGTCCTGAACTAGGAACTTGTCCAATTCTTTCTTGTCCTTTTGCTATTTCATGTAAATAATTTCCAAATTAAATTATGCTAGATATGATTTTACCATTCGGTGAGAGCAAAATCTACACTGAGGCATGATGACAATAACTTGATGTTGTAATTGTATAAATACATAATAACTGCTTTGGCGATTGATAAAGAAGCAGCGACCACCAATTTTTTAGCCTTTGGAATGACTGGGCCAGGGTTGATCCTACCAACATATTGGGAAAATGCTACCATGAAACCACCAACATGGTTTGGAAAGTTGATCTTACCTAATTGAGCAAATATGGGAAGCATCAGGTGTGTCAGTGGGCGGGAGCTTGTCGATGCCAAGATTGGCACTTGCGTAGGAATCATTCTCTGAACTGACTGATGTTCGACTACTACTCGTTGAACCCACTTTGGATTTTGAGCTAGTCCGTCGTAATACTGTAAGTGATCCAGCTCCTGTAATTAAAGAAAAGCCAGCAATTGATAACTATCAGAATACTGCCAAATGGCTGTTGAATAGAAGAAAATGACAGCAAGTCTTCATAGCAATGCCATCAGTTATCTATTAAAATAATATTACGGTAATTTTTTTATCAAAAAAAAAAAAAAAAAAAAAAAAAAAAAAAAGCAATGATTTGCCAATCTTATGTTCATTGCCTATTCCTGTGTTTTTAGTCCTCAATCAGCAATGAGGTCAAAGTTTTGATAATTGGCCATTTTTATGATCATCCCTCTCATCCCAATCAGTGAACAAGCATCTCAAATTCTGTTATTGCTAGCTGGAAATTAAATAGTCTATTTTCATTGTCCTTTAATCTCCAGGGAAAAAATAAACAACAAACAAATACAAAAGAGTTAATTAAAGTTAATTCAAATAGATACGACAGACCGGTAGTGCCATGACTTTCACATCTCCCGACTGATGCCAGATATTTCTCTGTGAGGCAGGGAATTAAAAAAAAATATGATTCATTGAAGCAATATGGAGTCTTCCCAAGTTTAATCTATTGATAAGTAATAGGACATATGAAGTACCTGTGTTCCTACAGACAGCAAAAAATACAAAATAAACTCATGTAAGACAAGTCAAAAAAACCTTGACTGATTTAATATTCTTAATATCCCTCACCACTCCTATAAAGATTTTAAAAAGCCCAATCCAACATGGCTGACACAGTAAACAATTAACAAGATCAAAAACATTCATTCTATAAATCATTAGGTTTCCGCTTATTTCCTTTGAAAGTGAACATTAATTCTGTCAACTCTACATTCTTTCCTGCAGAGTAGGTGTGATTTATAATCAGTTATTTTAGCAATTTTAAATTCCGTCTGACAGATTTTTTTTACAGTTTATATTTAACTTTTTCATCAGATAAATACAGTAGGGTTAGGGTTATACTTGCAGTTTTTCATTTGTACACAGTGGGCAATTTTTCAAAATGCTTAGTTTTTAGAAGCTGTAATTTAATAAGATAAAATGTTTTGTGGAGAGCAACTAGGTACGTTCACAGAGGTAAAACCCTAAACAGATAGGACAATTATGGACACAAATTCAAGCTTGATACAGCTATGAATTTGATTGTGATTAAATATTAAGATACATAAAAATAAAATATGAAAAAAAAAAAATCAATAAAGTTTCATAAAAAATGCTTTAAGTGTTTTTTAGTTATTGCGCAGAAATGGATAATCCTCCCTTTTTGATGAAGTCCAAAAAATAAATTTCCCCTAGTCATGGCAACACTTAACTTTGTGACCTTGATCAATGACCTTGAAAATCAATAGGATTCTACATATCTAGGACTTAGTATATGTAACATTGTGGTCATTGAGGTAGAAAACCAACAAAGGATGTTTGATTCAAAATTGTTCACAATAGTTTTACTATGAAAACTGAAACAAGGATATAGCCGGTAATTTTGTGGGTGCAAATTTAAAAATTTGCTCTGTGGAGAGGGATTTTTTGCAGGCTATATTTAATGCATCTTCAGATTTAAAGGAATGAAAACTCTTTTCACGATTCCCTGAACCTTGCAAAAAGAGCGAAAATTTCTCTCTATACAGTATAAGTCCCTTTTTGGCAAACAGGGATATCAAAATAACTCATTAGTGGGTCCCCTGTCTACAGTTAGTGAAGTACCAATTGCAAAAACCTATACTTCTATCTTTCTAGGGCTTGAAGCAAAACACATTAAATTTGCATGTTTTGAACTTTAAGTAGTACTCCAGCTAAGGATCATGAAAAATGTGATTCATTGGTAAAAAAGCCTACATATTTTTATTTTTGATATTTTGTTTGAAATGTAAATTAACATGTGGTTTTTCATATAACCCGTGCTCTTAGGAGATAAAAAATATATAGAATGCACTGTAGATTTCAATGTTAAGGGAGATAACTCTGTAAATGACGTTCAAATATAATATAATCTACTGGATTTTCAATGTTATTTATCTCCTCAGAGCAGGCAGATTTGAATGAATAATTACACATTTCATAGTATAGACCCATAAAACAACTTAATTACAAAAATAAAAAATATGTAGCCTTTTTTTGGGTGTATCACATTTTTCAGATTTTGCATGATTCTTACATAGACAGCTACTTAAAATGTGAAGCTCAATAGATTTCCAGACTATTATCCTGAAAGATAAATTCATCATTTCACTTCAATTATTGAATTTTGCATTTCAAATTGTCTTCAGGTTCTGAATCCATGGAAAGCACCTATACATTGGATTCAAGGAGTTTTTGAAGTCTAATTATTTAAAAGCTGTATTCAAACCAATCCTATAAACTGGAAAGTACCAGTAAGCTAAGGTTATGGAACTGTGGTAATGGAAGTTTAAAAATAGATTTCCTTGACCTAGTTAAATGACCTTTATGGACTATAGGATTTCAATAAAAAAAACTTTATGCTAGCACCATCAATGATATAAATAATACCAATATGTACGTGTAAAGAAATGAAATGCTGAGTGAAGAGAGGATGAAAAAATTTTAGAGGTGGAAATTGCGAAAAATCAAGTTTCATGCAAACAATTTTTTGTCTCCATTTTAGCAGGAATCCATGTCTGATTTGCATATAGTTATAATATAACATTTAATATATTATATTATATAATGTATAATAAAATGTTTCAAATCTCTTTTAACCACAGCTGTGGTTAACTGGTGATAAACATATGACCAAAGACAAAGATGACAGTCTTTTTTTTCAAATGTCATAGAAAAGTTTAAGCCAATTTCACAAACATTACGAAAGAATTTCACTCCATAAAGGTTGCCTTTTAGAGCAACACATAGACTGTGTCTTGGGAAAAAAAATATATAAAGAAACTATGTCGTCCTATTAGAATCAAAATAAATCATGGAAAGATTGAAAAAATTTGTTTAATTGGTGTGTTTTTCTGCACCATGAAATGTTTTTACAATAGGCAGTGTCTGAAATTTATATGGACTGGTACATAATTAGATTTCAGAGACTTCATCTATCCATGGGTCAAAGATCTTTCTTTATCTTCACAATCTAATTTCCCTACAGAGTCACAAGACCACTAATTTCATTTTTCCCAACCTATATATCTTGAGTAAAGGACATTTAAAACTGACATGACTGCAAAAGCTGACTGCAGTGAAACCTTCATAATGTGAACCCCTTTTGGACTTAATAATCGGTTCAGTTTAGACAGGTGTTTGGTTTAGACAGGTGTTCAGTTTAGTAGACAGGTGTTTGAATTAGACAGTTGTTCAGTTTAGACAGTGTTTGGTTTAGACAGGTGTTTATTTTACATAGGTGCTTGGTTTAGACAGGTGTTTGATTTAGACAGGTGTTTGGTTTACCAAGTTTCAAAAATACATATAATTGATATAAAGGGACTTTAAAACTGTTTGGTTTTGACAGGGTGGTGGTTAAAACATATGTGAAAAAAGTACCAAAATTACTGATCATACTTTTAAAAAGTACTGTGAATATTTAAAATTCAAAAATTTACTTCTGCAATTATGCTGCGTTGATTTGACGCATGTGGCGTCCTGCAAGGAAAATATCCAACTCATACAGGAAGTTGATATTGTAGCGCAACCAAAATCACTTATATCGCTTGTCCCGTCTATATGGAGCCACATGATAAATTTTAAATCAGTCCATTTATTTGGAACTGAGATTTTTAACAAATCTTTTCTCTATTATTCCATATCGTGAAAAATGGAAAAGTCAAAGAAAACGAGAAGTTTATATTGGATAGAAACCAAAAAACCCTACAACCTATGCCATATCTATATCGAGTCATATACCAAATTTAAATTCAATCTATCAGTTGGGAGTAGAGATAATTGCAATAAAATTTGAATGGATGGAATGACTGACTGACAGAATGGATAGTGGACAAAGTGACTCCAATATACCAACCACTCATTGAGTGGGGGTATGAGAAGCAGCTGAAAAAATAAAATATTGAAATCAGTTTTTTTCCCTGTGTACCATAATATGATTTTCATATGACATCTGTTCAAATTTCATGTATGTAAATTATCACATGATTATCATATGTGGCATATTTGGTAGCGTATGTCAACTCTTTGGTCACAAGCTATACTGATTCTTGAATCAGATTATTTTGCTTGATTCAATTTAGATTTTTGCCAACAGATTTCCCAGTAGAATTAGGTTGCAAATAGTAATTACGTGGCCAGACATTGCAACATGAAAAATCAGTGACACTAGAATTAAATCACACTACAGTGAGATCCATCAAAACCAAAACCGAACCCTGAAAAATATAAAAACTTAATATAATCCAGATCCTTTTTAAGGGTGTTCGCTGGTCATGTTCAGACATTTTTATCAGATTTTCAGACTCCTCTGGTTTTATTCATTTCATAGTATTCATATGTTTTGCCCAGTGACCCCTACTTTTCTTTTCATAATTTTCTTAAAATGTTATTTGAAAAGTTTTAATGAAATCCTTGCTATTTCTTTTGGGGTTTCAAATAGATAAAACCTACTATGATAAAGCCTATGGAAAATCTTGAGAAATCCTTTCCCACTAAAATTCTGAAATCTTATACCTCAAAAACAAGCACACTGATATGATCATCTATTTTTTCTTCAATCTTTGGTTTTAGCATGAAAGATCTTAAAATACCTGTCTAAAATGAACATTTTTTCAGTCCAAAAGGAGCTCTCTATAGACAAAATTCACTGTATTTATGAGTAATACATAGTTCCATTGCTCTCATGGATTTTAAGAAATTAAATTTTTAATGGGGAACCCCAGCTCATTTGTCATATTGTTTTTGCTTTATACTTATATTTTACATTTAAGCAGGATACTTATCCCAAGCTTTCAATTTATTTCTGATCTTACCCTTGTAATATCAGTTTAATTAAGCGCATTTTTAATTACAGGGTTGTTTTCGCTACAAATTATAGTCTTGGATTTCAATTTGAAAATTTACTCTCAATCACCCATATAAAAGTTAAATTGCAGCTGCCTTAATAAAGTTCTCTGTGTGGGTTGAACAGGTGCAGCTGTACCTAGTTCCCTCAACACTAACTTCCCTCTCTTAACCTAAATTGAAAAAAAAAAAATTATTCCTGGTCCCCTTTCCCTAATTCCTGCTTCCGGACCTTGCTCTTCATTCATACCCCCATACAGCACTGGTCCAAACTCCCTACTTTAGAATGTAATCTACATTGAACATCATTAACATATAAAATGACAGTTCCAATAGTTTGCTTTAGTACAGGCTGACAGTTGTGAAATGGAGATATTCGGCAACCAATTCAAGCTTAAATTCAAGGAAATAAATGACAGTTAGAAAAATACGTTGACGGGGATGGTTAGAATTATGAATATATTTCTCAATATAGGTTTTTATCTCTTGTCAAGGTCAAAAACTTTTGTGATATGAAACCCATTTCCCGTAAAAATCTCTGGATTAATTTCCTATTTTGGTATCAATAGTATCTTGACAGTAACTGACAGCTCTGACACATGGATTTGACAACAGCTATCAGAACTATGACAGTCCAGTTCATGCATAAACTTCTTGGTATCCTAGACAAAAATTATAGTTGGGGATTTGGAACCATACACAACTCAGAATGGATTCTTGGAATGGAATATAGAAGTGGAGTCTTAGAATAGAAGTTGTAAATTTGTTTTTATTATTTTGATGGTTTGTTTTTAACAGAAAAAAAAAACAACATTTAGATCTACCCACCTCCCCCACCAACTTCCAAAAAAAAAAAAGCAAAAACAAACCACAAAAACATCACACTGTTTAAATAATACATACTTAAAGAAATGAAAACACCCACCAAGAAAGATAAGAGATACTGAAGAAAACCTATGACAAAAACTTCAATGTTACAACTAAGACAAGTTTCCACTCCATAACTCCATGCCAAGACTCCACTTAGAACAATGCATGGTGCTTAGAGTTCGAATCTAAAAATGAACTTGCCTTATGACCAACTGCTAGGCCTATAATGAATAAAAAGACAGTTCTGACAGATGGCTTTGATACATTGGTATTTCTCAAAACACTAGATAGTCAATTATATATCCCAGAGGATCATGGGATACGAAATGAATTGCACAAATATAATGACCTTTCTAACTATCTATCCATACGATAGACAGCACACACAATTTAATGTGAACCTTTGATAGACAGCATATTAAAAAGTTCATCCGTCTAAAAGGGAGAAATTATTCATTCTGACCAGTTGATTAGCAGGGTACAGCAATTTCTACAGCTGAAATGACTAAATACCTAAAACTACACTCACAATAAGGATTTTTTCATGGATGATACTTATTTGTACATTTTTAATTGAAAGTTCATTCCTTGGATCAATCTTTAAAGGAACCATATATCAAATCCAAATTTCAGTTTGAATTGACTTAGATTTCCAATGATTAATCCAAGAAATTCTTTTTTTATGTCTCAGCAACAGAAAGTTAGAAGCATATTGTTTTACAACCATTAGTCATGTTTTTGAAAAATTATCCCCTATGCTGTACACGAAAAAGTAGCAATATAGAAGATAGAAATAAGAAGAAATTTTTGACAATATTAATTTCAGAACACTATGAGAACAATAAACGAAGAACATAACACATATTAGCACAAATAACAAAAAAAAAATATGCAGAGAAAAACAAAAAAGCAGGAACTAACTTCAAAGCAAGACGAACCTCTAAATTTCTATAGATACTTGTTCATAATACTGATATACCTCAAATAAGTACCACAATTTCTATTGTCTTTTACATTGTGCATTTTTTTGTGGAATGAAAAAAAGAGCATTCACTATCAAAGTTTCTGATATCTAGATAAGATATTACAGCTAGGGCAAAAGGAGGACAATCCAGTCAGCCTAGCAGAGATGAAGACCATCACCAAAACTCTGTACAATTAAATAGTTACCACAAGCTGTCAAACCCTGAGGCAAAAGAAAAAAAAAGTGCTTACTGTCACCTATGAAAAAATAGGGTTGAAAGATAGGTCAACTTTTTTTAAAGATACTGAAAATTTTTTGTACAATAGTTGTGGGTTAGGTAGCGGATTGTGGATGAAATTTCTGGAAATTGAAATTTTTTAATAAATAAGTTTAGGGTCAAGGAAAAAAACATTGGGTCGGTCTGGGTACAGTAAACTTTTTCTTTCGGCATGACCACAATGTTATCTTCAGACAGAGGACAAGGCATCAACAACTAAACAGTGATGAAAGAGTAATCAAGGAACCAAGGTTATAGCGGTAATCAAAAGAATGCAATCTAGGGACAAAGACCAGACATGGAAAACAGACATACTAAGTGTACCATTTCTATAGTGTATCTGTGATGAGGCCAAAAAAAAAAAACAAAACAACTTGTTTGCTGCTACCAGCAAGAAAAAAAATTGGGTAGATAGGTAGTGAAATTATTTTATTTTTCAAAAACATTTTAAATTGACTTAATGGGGAAACAATCTAGACTTTAACAGTGCTTGAGCAAAAGTGGCCATAAGATATTTAGTGTAGGCACAAAAAACTATGGTAGGTAGGGTTGCACGAAACATGTATCATTTCATTTTGGCCTGAGGCAGAACAATACAACCTACATTCTATAGACATGCAGGAACCATAAAGTATTTGGACAACAATCCAGGAGAAGATATACGGAGCAATGGGTACCTTATAGAAAACCACCAGATTGGTAGAGAATGTAGAAATCTATGTGTGATGGTAGATACCACTAGGTTCCTATGTACGTATGTACCAATATATTTTGAATACAGACAGTGACTCAGCCAGGTTTTCAATGACTTGTGCTGATTAAATTCCTGTTCCATCAAAAAACATTGTCCCAAAAATGAGCTTTTTGAATTGGCATTTATAATGTACTGGAAAATCTGTCACCATCAACAGACATCATACAATAGTCTCTGATTGGCTTCGACCATTTTCCTGACAGTTCATAGCAGAGACATATAATGTTCGCGTACTTTCCTCGGCAACCGGAAATGATTTTAATTAAGTCGTCTGGTATATTAGACTAAATGGAAGCACAAAAACATTGTTCGCTTACTTTGCTCAGCTTTGGAAAATTGCTTCATTAAGTCTGCCATGTTCCTTAAAAGATTGAATTAATACAAACTGGTCTGTTTATAACTGTTCATAGAAAAGCTGAATCAAGGGAAGATAGAACCCATCTTGTACTGGCTTAATGAAATAGAAAGAATAGAAAATACAGTACATCTTGGTAGGATTTTACATTTCTGCTGAAAGCAGTAGGTGGTTGGGGACATGGAACCTGCCTTGTACTAGCTTAATGAAATCGAAAGAATAGCTAGTTTCTCAGAAAATACAGAACAGATTAAGAAAATTTAATTATTTCCATAAAAGACAACGTAGTGCTTGGCAATCATTTGAAAAAAATATCCTACAGCTTGGCAAGTCTATATACACTTCACTATATTAGCATGAGTCTAAGGAATGCATGAGATAACTTCTGAATAACAGTGAGTTGACAGTGACTTCTGACATTGTTGAACCACAAGATTTCTATTCAAATGACCACAGAGTTTACGCTCCATTCAATAGATACATTCATTTAGCAAAACTTGTATTTACCTTGTGCTATTCCAATTCAACAAGGTCAGAGATTGTAGTCAACATTTGTCCAGTTAGTCACAGAGCAGGATTATAGTCAAACCTGCTTTAAGTGACCTCCTGGGAAGAGCAATATCATGGTCATATTAAACAGGTGGTCCTTGTATACAGGTAAATTTTACATAGAATGCACATGGGATAGTAGACGACAAATCAGCTACCTGCAGACCAAGAACTTATGCAGAGATGCTGGAGATGGATAGGTTACACACTGCGGAAACCACCAACCAGTATAACAAGGCAAGCCCTGACCTGGAATCCCCAAGGAAAACGAAAAAGGGGTGCACCCAAAAACACCTGGAAAAGGTACTCAGAGGCAGATATGAAAGAGAAGGGGAAGAACTGGACAGGAATAGAAAGAGCAGCCAAGGACAGAGATGGCTGGAAAAGACATGTTGGTGGCCTATGCCCCCGTAGGAGTAACAGGCAAAAGTAAGTACTACAAAGGGGAATCCTAATCGTACTCTTTTAAGACAGGTTATTGATGAATATATGTGTTTGGGGAGACAGGTTTGACTGTACTTCAGCTTAAAAAATTCTGCACTTTTAACAATGAAAACTTTCAATAAATGCTGACTTTCCTTCAAAAAACATCTAAATTGTAGGAAGACTCCAGAAAGATACTGAATGTACTAACATTTAACCTAAATCCCCCACAATCCTATCAATGTGTGTCCTGACGTTTTGTACATCATTATTTCTAAAAACAGCTAAGATGATGATGATAAAGCCTCCATAATCCTTCATCCAATATGTCAGCAAGAAATCTCTAATAATCCTATTTTCATGTTTTCTGACTATGCATACGAATTTTCGTCTAAAAGAACGTGACAGGTAGAAAAATCTTGTTTGTTTCAATGGAATCTCAGGATTGATTGATTAATTGTTGGTGTTTAACGCCCGAGCAGCAATATTTGTAATATGAATTCTCAGGAAATCTTGTCCATGTCTAGACACTGAATATATAATAACAGTAATATACAATCCCCTTTGAAGACCTCCCCAGTCACTTTCCAGTATGTGGTATTATTAAGAGAAGGAGCTTCAGCGATGTTCTATATAGTTAGAGTCATGAATGGCTCAGAACCATTCAATTGGAAGTGATGAGTTTCAGAAATGATGTTTACGGTTATGTAGTGATTGCTTGAACTTTTAATATAGAGTGTGTTTTTTGGAAGTCTCCATATTCCTGTGAGTCGAGATATCAGGGATATAACATAGCAGTGTATTATCAATAAAGTCAACTGTTATAAAAGTGCAAACAGCTCTATTCCCCATAGGCAAAGCCTAAAATCATATTAGTTGAACCACAGATTTGTGTTCCATTATAGGCCTATAACACAATGAGTCTATCCAATCACTTTACCAATGAGCCTGAAGTAAAATTACCTTAGTCTGTCCAAACCTGCTAGAAAGGGTCATTAATGATCTCATTTAGAGTACAATTGACCCTGTCTTATCCAACACCAGAGTATTCTAGAATCCTGTATATTTTGACACTTTATTGAATAGTTATATAATTGAAAAGATATCATCCGAGTCTTTTTAAGTAGAACTTTTCATAAATATCAGACAGGAGGGGATTTGTGCAAGTCAAAAACCCACGAAATTCATATACCAGAAGTCATACAGATTTTATATGAAATTGGCACTTTGTGAATGTTTTTGACTTGGTTTACCTTTAAGAAGAAAATGAATGCCTGATTTTTTCGAAAATACAGACTTGTATACAAAAAGGACTGTAACTTAGTAAATATATACCACACTAAGAGGCCAACATAAATTTAGGCAAGTTTATACTAACAAAGAATTCTATAAGTATTCCTTCTACCCAAATACAGATTGGAACAATCTCCAAGAAACTATCGGTATGTCACCTTCCCTAGAGTCCTTCAAAAGTGGCATCTCCATGGTAACATTTGAAGGACATTATCCAGCTAAATAATAAAATAAAATAACCCCAACCACTGTACATTATGTAAATATATTTAACTTTTATGTTATATATTTTAACATTAATGTAATGAATTGCGAACTTGTCTTTTAACATTAAATTTCCGACCCCCATTTTTATGTATATAGCACGGCAAGTTCGTGGAGGTTCCACACTCCTTGCTGAGTCTACTTCCGTACCGGAAGATGATGATGATGATGATGATATGGCATATATAGATTGAAAATCTCCATCAAGAAGTACCTACAAATGTTTTGTTTAACTGTTAAAGACACAAACAGCTTTGACTGCATGCAAAAATTCCACCCACAAGAAATGTTTGACCTTTTCAATCACTAAAAGATACCCTGTGTAAACATGAAAAAGCACAATGTTTCTCTTTTCTCCAATCCCTGAAGACCTTCTCAAATTTTTATCTCCAGCAATCTTATGATTACGATAATATAAATTCAAGGAAATTCCTTATCTGAGAGTTTTTATGGTATTAGGCTTTGAAAACAAATTTTACCTTGCCTTAGCCTAACTCCTGGAAAAGTTCATGGAACTTACATACATTATAGTCCATCAATTAACTGAATGTGGTCTCTAGAGGCCTGTAAATCAAGGTGATTATTGAAAATTTTGTTACCTCTATTTGACCTTAAGAATAAATTCATCTTTAATTATATAATTGTTGACAGATTCATCAAAGAGTTTGTTGATTTTCTGGAAATAAAATACAAGATGGCGTCCCAAGACGGTTGTTTATAGTAAATCTATATGGCTAAACTCATTTATTTCTATATCTATCAATCTAGAAAGGCCAAAAGTGGAGAAAAAAATATGAAAATGATATTTTTGTACTTTTAGCCTTCAGCAGAAGTAGGTTTATCAATCTACTGAGATACCAATCTTTCATTGCAATGAGAGCTCCAAATATATCACAATTTAAAGGAATGACTGTTATATTTTTTCAGCCTATGAAGAAATAACCTTAATCATGTGGTGCACACTAAAAAACCTGCATTAATCCTTGTCATGCTATACCGGACCTGTTTGGGGTTGGACCATGTTCCGCTTTATCGGTTCCGGCAGTGTAAATCTGAGTTTAGGAAAGCGCAATTTGTGTCCATCTGCAAGCAGCATGACTGTGCATTAAAATGAGGCTATCTGTTAATAAATAATGACTAGAAAGCTAAAAGAAGAGGTCACAAGTTTCTGCTGTCGAAAAAAATTAGATTTTTTTGGGGATAGGGTTAATTTCTCGTACCCTTGCCAGAGCATTATAAAACTGTAGCACTCTATTTCACCTGGAAACTAAATAAGAATGATTTCTGTCACCAATATTTCGATATCAGCCCCTTGTATTGGCTACTTCCGGTTTATGGACAAACAGAGGCCAAAAATTTGAAAAAATCCTAATTTTTTCACACGAATGACCCATCAGGGGGCTCCTGAACCCCCATTCTTGAATGTAACACACTTTATTTGGCTTCAGTAGCCTTCACGGTCTTCAGGCTGCTTTGGTTCCTGACTTGTTCCCGCTGAATCACACAGGTAGCAAATAATGACCAGAAATGGACAAAAATTACCATTTTCGAGTGACAGACCTATTTTCACGTGTTGGCCCACCTACCCTCCCAATACCTCCTCATGCCATCCACCCAACCCCGTGATCTCCCATCTTTAATGTATATTAATTTATATATAACAATCAGCATCAGTACCATTGTGCAACTAATCTGCATATAATTTGCATAAGTTTGCAAAATATCGAAATCTAGACTTTCATTCAGAAATGCGCAGCGTGACAAAGGTTAAGGTTATATCATACAAATTGAAAAAATATAACAGTCATTCCTTATAATCTATTTTTAGCATAAAAATTCAAAAGTATATCATTAAAAAAGTTTGATGACTTCACAGTCACAAAATTTGGTCTAAAAGATTATGGATAAACATTTTTATCCAATCAGGAAGCTTGTTACTTCTGAAATTAAATCATTTTCCGTAAGTCTCATGTATGAATATGAATTTTTAGAAAGACATGTATCTGAGCAATAAATAGATCTATGCTTTAATCCAATGTAATCAATTTCAATATTTCATTTGTGTAATTTTTTGTGCATTTTCATATCTTTGCCAAAATAATACAATCATACTATTGAAATGTACATGCAGGTTGATGTCATTGTTGGTTCAGGAATTAATTTTGTATGTAACATGTACTTGATATAATTAGAAAACATCAATTAAAACCTAGATATAAATGAAAACATTATAAATAAACCAAAATATGATCAATCTTATCTATGTGCACTTAAGTACTTCTCAGTCTAAGAATTGGGCAAAATCTATATAAGGACTGTGGCACATGAAAGGAAGAAAACACAGAGATTTTATTACATTAGTTATACCTGATAACCACCAGAAATAACCATGAAAGTGTTCGTAAAATTTTTCCTTTTAAGATATTGGTAGGTCAAATTCAGTAGTAATGCACTATGGAAAAATGGGGGGAAAATTTTCCCACACTCTTTCCCTATATAAGCAGCCAAAAATTATCTGTCACAGATGCTTCAGGATAAACCTAAATACCTTTACGGTTGTTTTCTAGATGTACTGAATATATTTTAGGCAAAAATGACTAAATTGGGGAAAATGATGTGCCACACATTGCCTGATTCTTACACAGAATGGTACTTAAAGATTTGTTTAAATTGAACATGATCCACCCAATCATTAAATTTTAGTGTTTTTGGCAATCATATTTTGATTTCTTATCAAGTGATTGATTATGGAATCCAAATTCATATCATTATTCAATTTATAAAACTCACACTGAGATAACTATATATATATAATATAAGTCAATCACAAATGAATCACAAGAAAATGGCCTAAAAAAATAAGGAGTCAAGATGACAGGACACCTTTAATTAAATATCTATACCTAAGTGTGCTTGATAATTATAATAAAATTCTTTATTTTAGTGCCCCAAAACAGTCTTTAAGCAATTATTGTTAGCTAAACTCTTCGTTGGCTAAACACATATGAAACACATCCTTTTGATACATTCAATTGAGGAGGTTCATATACTGACCTTGAATTCTGATACATATCTTTTTAATAGTTTAAAGACATAAAATTTTAATTTTTCAAGGTTTAGCGCCCCAAAACAGTCTTTAAGCAATTATTGTTAGCTAAACTCACAAAAAATAATTTTCTGAAATTACTTAAAAGACACTATCAAATTCTTTAAAAGTAATGTCTGTACTATTGACATTTGAAATATTTCAGATTTTGAACTTTGAGTTCATTTACAACATGTGGGTAATGGAATATCTTATCTATTTACCCCCAAAATTAATTTAAAGCATTTTCTCTTCGTTGGCTAAACAAATATGAAACACATGCTTCTGATACATTCAATTGAGGAGGTTCATATACTGACCTTGAATTCTGATACATATCTTTTTAATAGTTTAAAGACATAAAATTTTAATTTTTCAAGGTGTAATCACCAGCAAACTGAACAATTCTTAAGACTGATAGAGGTAGATATAAATCCAAATGTGATCCAAATTAATGGCTTCAGAAGCTGATACTCTCTCACATGTTGATACCAAATTAATGGTTTCAGAAGCTGATACTCTCTCACATGTTGATACCAAATTAATGGTTTCAGAAGCTGATACTCTCTCACATGTTGATACCAAATTGATGGTATTAGAAGCTGATACTCTCTCACATGTTGATACCCAACTGATGGTATCAGAAGCTGATACTCTCTCACATGTTGATACCCAACTGATGGTATCAGAAGCTGATACTCTCTCACATGTTGATACCCAATTGATGGTATAAGAAGCTGATACTCGCTCACATGTTGATACCAAATTGATGGAATCAGAAGCTGATACTCCCTCACATGTTGATACCAAATTGATATTTTAAGTAGCTGATACTCTCTCACATGTTGATACCAAATTGATATTTTCAGTAGCTGATACTCTCTCACATGTTGATACCAAATTGATGGTATTAGAAGCTGATACTCTCTCACATGTTGATACCCAACTGATGGTATTAGAAGCTGATACTCTCTCACATGTTCATACAGTACCTTCACACATGTGTCAGTAACTTGATAAGAAAAATAAAACAACTATAACTTACGTGAAAGCTGACCATTTTTAGAACCAACTGTAGTGTCATCTTTAGCTCTGTCGGGTGGATTTGCCACTGAAATAGAAGAAAATAAGAATAAATAATAAAATAAACATCAAATAATACACAATAAAAGATTGTGTCACCTGTTTTTAAAATCATATGTTTGAATTATCTTCAATTTCACCAAAGCCTATCAAGCTTTCATTTGAAACAAAATGAAATCAGTGATAAGTTATTTTTATGCTTACATGAGACTGATGTAAAATGCTTAATACAAGCATTCCTATGATTTGTATGAGTTGTGTCCCTTTCCCTAGGTCTACCTCCTCAATTCTTAGGGCAGGCAAAATATTAGACAATATCTAAAAGGCAAATTAGGGAGCATGAAGTCAAGCATACACACTCACATATGAAGATATTTGTGTCAATTCAATTAAATTTGTTGTAAAATATTAAGTTCTCAAAGGGCTTCAGAGTAATTTTTTTATGACATACCCCAATGTGGGAAAAATCCTAGGACTACCCCAGGTTTCCCATGAAGCAACAACGTTTCATCTAAAACTTGTTTTAGAAGATGCAACCATTCACTAAATGTACCAATTTATCTTATTACTGTCATCAATGCAATGTGTACCCACTTTACATGAACTTCAACAATTCAACAGTCAGTGTGTGATAGACTTTCATAGATGCTATTTAAAAGTAATAAAATTAATATTTCTGTAAATAAAGTCATCTATTCTGTAATAAAAAGAGTAATCAAGGGAACCAAGGTTATAGCGGTAATCAAAAGAATGTAATCCAGGGACAAAGACCAGACATGGAAAACAACAAAGAACATAAAGTAACTAAAATCATAAATACAAAGTAACAAAAGCAAATGAGCAACTCAGACTCCACTAAAAACTGGGAGCATGGACCAGGTGCACTGGTAGGGTAATCGTCCCCTGCTTTTCTAGAAACACCCGCTGAGTTGCTCATAAAAAGTCAAGTCCCGGGTAGACAAACGAGGAAAGGAAAACTATGACCCATTGAAGTCATCTTTTTTCAATAACCATTGTTAAAGTAACGATTTTCTATCTTCATTATGGGAATAGATAATTGGCAAAGAGACATCATTTTCTACATATGTATGACACATCAACTCACTTTAAACCATTTAAATAAGGGATGGACTCTAAATTTGGATGAAGACGGGCAGGTACAGCAAATAGTATTAAAAACAATAGCTTGTTTTTGTTTGTTGGGGTTTAACGTCCGAGCAGCAATATTTCAGCTATATTCAGACGAAAAAAAAAAAAACAAAAAAACAAAAAAAAAAAACTAATAGCAATTGATAACCAGTCGCCCTATTAAATAAATTCAGGATGTAATACATGTTTAATTAATGATCTCTACCTTAGTGTGATAATTAAATTTATTTGTGCCTTGCTTTTTCCGTTGCTTTTTTTTTACTTTTGAACCAATGATTGGCAAATTCCGTATACCCAATATGCTCCATAAATCCACCTAGACAAGCCTAGAAAGACTAAAACCATGTTTCTGAAAATACTGTTAAAGTCCTAATTTTCATGGTGTTTTAATTTTCCCTCTTTTTGTGGTGGACAGAAAGCAACCAAAAGAGTACATGTACCAATGAAATTGATACCTGCAAATGTGTTCACTTGACAGAATCTGTGAAAATTATTGACCATGTAAATTAATACATTTACAATCTCTTTCTTTTTTCTCAAAAAGACTTTTTTTTAAATCAACCTGCATAAATGACAACCCCTTCTAATGTCACTAATCTACAGTAAAATTGAAAAAAAACACTGTGAGGTGCAAAAACTGATTCCCCATAAGATTCAAAAGGATACCAGCCTAAGAAACTAATGGACTTTTCTGAGGATACTTTTTCAAAGCCACTGTAATAACAATAAAACCTGTCTAAACTAAACCACTTTTTTACTGAAGGATTAGTTCAGTTAAGGCAGGTGTTCCATTTACATAACTCTTGAAATCAGTGATATGTTTGTATTATATTCAATTTCACCAAAGCCTATCAAGCTTTCATTTGAAACAGAATGAAATCAGTCCAAGTTATTTTTATGCTTACATGAGACTGATGTAAAATGCTAAATACAAACGTTCCAATGATTTCTAAGAGTTGTGTCCCTTTCCCTAGGTCTACCTCATTGTATTTCTAAAATAAAGGCTTTTCATCTAGCTACAATCAATAGTATTTTTTTCATTTGAATCCCCTCCTACGTACCCATCATTGTTAATGTATACAGACAGAAAATATGATTCAGTAGAAAATTGCAACAACTTTGACAATAAACCGTGAAATCAGGACAGAAAACCACTTTCAACAAAGCAAATCGGTTTTTCCCAACTACCTTTCCAAACCAATTAAATCATTAATTCAAACCAAGACATATATTGCAGACTGCCATCGATAACATTGTTAGTAATTGAATTTTACTGACTGACAATTTCAACGCAAATTAATTTCATGAAACATACACAAAGCCAATAATCCAATATAAGTTTCTGTGTTGTAGAACACGTAAAACTTGCAGTCAGTGTAAAAATAGAAACTGATTTAATTAAGGGTTAAAGCAATGGTTCCTTCAATAACAAAATATTATCTGTAGAGGAAATAATGAAAGTAAAGTTCAAGATACAGCAACAAATACCAAAGATAGAAATCCTTAGTCAACAGGAAATTGGTCAACAGGACACAGAAAAACTGTGTCTATTACTGTAAACCGATGTTTTAAACCAATGACTTTTTATGAGCAACTTGGGGGGTGTTTCTAGAAAAGCAGAGGATGCTTACCCTACTGGTGACCTGGTCCATGCTCCCAGTTTTTAGTGGAGTCCAAGTTGCTCATTTACTTATGTTACTTTGTATGTATTATTTTGGTTATTTTATGTTCTTTGTTGTGTATGTCTGTTTTCCATGCCTGGTCTTTGTCACTGGATTACATTCTTTCGATTTCTGCTAGAATCTTGGTTCCCTTGATTACTCTTTCAATGTTACTTTATCATATCATTCTTTGCTTTCAAAAAATGGTCACCTAGGTTAAAATCAAAAGTACCTTAACAGTAAATGGCTTATAATGATTTTATCTAAAACAGCCTAGAATTCAGCCAGGATGTTTTCAACTGAAAAAAAATTATCACCTGGGTAATTAATCAATCGCACCCAGAAAGTAAGCACCTGAGATTCAGTTGGAATATCTTTACTGGCAACATAATTTTAGTGAAAGTCAATCAAAAACTTTCCTCACATTTTAAGATGAGATTTTTTTTAAAGGTGTCATGGTCTCCTCTTAGAAAAAATTTAATTTCAATGTGTATTTCAGGGTAATACATCCTATACTGAAGCATTGCTAAGAGTTTTTCAACAGTTCACCCACAAAGAATCATAATTGATCAAGTCATAAAATTCTTCATTACATGTATACCACTTAAGTGTAACTTTACATAAAAATCAGGCAAAATGTGAAAAATCAGAAACACGCATATCAAAACCCACCAATCTGACAATGTAATATCACTCAAGGATGCTTTCTCTTTTTGAAAAGACCATTTTTTGATCTCTGCATCACTGAATTTGCTCAGAAATTTTTCAATAGAATGTTAGAAAAATGAGGGTTTTGACAGAATTATCTGCCCTTGAAATGTTCATTTTCAGTGCATTTCAATGATAATATAACTTAATTTACCAAAACAATATGAACAATCTTTTCTTTTTTCTTTGATTCTGATGGTGCAAATAGTCAAATTAAACTTTCAAAATGGTGGTTTTTTTTTCATACCATGTCTCACCCACTGCCCGATTCTTACAGAGACTGCCAATTAAAAGTCAAACCTTAATAAGTCCATTCTGTATCTACTAAGACATCAAATCAATTTGGACAAAAACTGTCCGTTTCCCTAACTAGCGGAAAATTACAGATTACAGAAGGACATAATTACAAATGCACAGCAATCTATTCTGTCTTGTCGGAGATAATTACCACCATAAAACAAGTTATTCGGAAAGTCCGTCTTTATAATAAATCTACAGAGATATAGTTACGGAATTAGTGAAATAAGGCGGAAAATCGATTAGGGATTAAATAAGGTTTATTGGTCCAGCAAAGGATCATGGGAATTTACATTCCTCTATCGAACTCTTAGGTTCCCTCAATAAGAGTTTATCACACAAGCTTCCGACCTAATGTTGATTACTGGAAAACAGGTAGTGACCCTCCTGTGAGCCTGTATGTCTAGTGTCTTGGTCCAGTAAAGGATCATGGGAATTTACATTCCTCGGTTGAACTCCAGGGTTCACTCAATAAAAGTTTATCTGGGTCATAGACAAGTATATATGATTTTATTGTTGGTTAATTATGGCCAAACAGGTAATGACAGTAGTCTCAGTTTATTTTGCTCAAAAAGGGAGCTCAACGGTAAAGAATATGGTAAATTGAAGAAAATAATACATGTGAATTCAGATGGTTGTGAAGGCATACCATTAGTGTATCATGCAGACCAAAGGGTTAAGAAGTTATTATTTAGGACACAATTGCATTTCATAATAGTCTTTTTGAGCCAAAGAACCAAAATAAAAATTAAGAAAGGATATCTATACAAGTTTTATTTTACAGATGCTATTTGCTGTAGCAGCTATCAAAACAGCACATGGCCAAAAAAGTTGAATAAAATCAATCTGAGTTGCACCAGAAATTTTGACATTTTTAGAAAGAATACATAATGAATACAATACAACAGATGCATGAAACGTGTGTTATGTAATAAGTCCAGAATTACACTATGGGTTTTATCTGTTCCTAAATTACCAATTGTACAACACATGTCTGATTGTGTTGGCTCTTTTTTTAGTCCATTCCAAAACTTCATAAAATAAAAGCAAAATAACATTTTTGTTAAACTTATTTAAACAAGAAATATATTCAGGCAATGCCCACTATATGGATACACTTAACACCAAGTCTAATATAAGATATCAACACATACTGTCTTCAAACAGGAAGATGTTTGTAACCAAAGTCTGAAATTAAGTCCTTCAGTATGGCAAGCCTATATAAACCTTGTGTCAATATATCAAGTTAAAGGTGACTGACAGACAGAATGTCACAAGCAGTCATAGGTAAAAAATTATAGCCCCCCCCCCCCCCACCCCCACCCCCACTTTCTATTCTAAAACCACACTTGTTGAAAGCTTCAAAGCAAAAGAAAGAGGCTTAATCTACACATTATAAATCTAACAGCAAAATTAACAAGGACTATCTACAGAAAAAGGTAGCCAATACTGCATAATTTTTATTTCTTTTACCTATAATTTTCTGCATTCCATTATAAATCACAAAAATCATGATTTCATTTTTGGATACAGTTTATCAAATGCCACAGAGTTTCCATTATTTGGCCAATCAAGAAACAGAATTACAAGCAGGTGACTTGATTATGTTTCCATAGAAGACTGTTTTTCAGGTTAAAATGTAAAAAGTAAAACTATACCAACTGTGACTGCGCCAGAAAAATGGAATATCAAAAGCTGATAGATATTAAACTTAACTTTTTGGTTCTTAACTTTTCATGAGCTGTCACATCAAATTAACAAAATTGCATTTTAAAGTCTACTTTTAATTCAATTCTTGGAAACTAACCAAATCTGCCAATTGAAAATACAATTAAGTGTTCATTTTAATTTTTTTAACAGGGAAATTCACTTTAAAATTAGCATTTTAAAGAGGATTTCTCACTTGTTCAGTGTGTATTACTATCAACAAGGTAAAGAAGAATATTCCAAATCAATTTGAAAATTAAGTTTGAAAATTGGAGTTGCGTAGAATCCATGGTAAATATCGTCTTTCTCCTCTAACTTGTCTAAACTTGGCATAGCTAATCATTTAAAGTTGGATTTCCAGTAATTCAAACTCAAAATCGAATTGTAACTTGATAAATGACTCAAGAATGTGCATCTCAAGTTGACCAGAAGTTTGACCTGAACTTGAAGTATAATTCAAACTCAAGCAAAACTCAAACTGTAACTCTAACTTGAACTCAAACTCATTAATGATTAACTACTTTTGGGGAAACTAAATATGAAAAGATATTAGAAGACAGATTTCTGGTGATATAATTGTTGGGGTATTGGAGTGACTGACAGGTTGTTTCTATTAGTTCAATGAATTCAGAAATAATATACAATTTCATGAAACTCAAGTAAAGGAGTGACCATTTGATTTTAATTAGGGTCTAGGATCAAATTTGAATTCTGATATGATGTGCTTCAAAGCTCTTTAGACAACAGCCATGGTAAAAAAGTGAAAAACACATGACCAACATCTCATGCAACACAAAGACTGTGTCTACTAAAAAATATGAGGAAACTAGTCCTAAAAAATGAAACTGAATCACAGAAACTCTATTTTATCATTGTTTAACCATGGGCTTGCCATTTATGTGGTTATTTAACACCTCACTTTTGCTCGGGGAAAAACAATTTAACATAAATGGCCAGCATGTGGTAAAGTTATGGTAAAATGGAGTTTCCATGATTTATTTCTTCAATAAAAAAGGTAGGACGAAGATGTAGGGTTAAAATAATCCAGGACGAAACAATTAGGAAAGACGAAAAGAGCAGGATGCAAGTGGTAAAGTAGAAACCCGTTTGGATCCCGTTTGAAAAAAAGCCAGCACCAAAAGAATAAAAAATTGAAGTCAGGTCACAAATTATAATGAAAAAAAAAAAAATCCAGGGCACAATATTTGATTCTAGCGTCCCCCCATCTCACAGAAATCATAGCTGCTCCCTTAGTTTCTTTAAAAAGAAATCTTTTTTTTTTTGTTTTTTGTTTTTTTTTTTTTGGTAAAGCAATTGAAAAGCTGGTATGAATTTACTTCGTTTTGGCTTTGCAAAAATGAGATATACAAACGTACACCTGCTTCAATGTGTAAAATAATACAATTTTTTTATTTGGAAGTAGGACATGCCTGTCCTATTTTTTGTGGAGCATACCCAACATTCTTTGTTCTATTTTTGTCTTTAGCAGTATAGATATAATGGTTACAAAATTGTAAAAATAATCTGTCAGTAAAAATTTCACCTTTGTGTACCAGATCCCCAAAACCATGAAAATTGTTATTCCATGAATAACTGAAGTACCATACAGTATATTTAAAATTTGGTTGGTTTGCAATAAACTATTGACAGAACTTTTTCAAACTCCAGTGCCGAGGAGATTGTAACTTTTATGGTATTAATTTTAAATAACATAAATCCCTATTACAACACAAATCTTTTTGAAGTCCCTAAGGCAGGTGGATTATGGGAAGATGAAGTATCCATTATACAAAAAAACAAAAACAAAACAAAAACAAAAAAAACAACAAAAAAACAGAAACAATAAACAAAAAAAACTGAAGCTGTTTTATTTAGGTGATTTTTTAAGACAGCAATACAGCATCAAAGAACTTCGATTTTTTCGAAGACTTCTGGAATTTAAATGACAATAAATGGAAAACACGATAAATCAGATTTCTAAAGGGTTGATTTCCTCACAAATATAAGCTCCCGAATCAATGACAAAATCTGTAAAACTGGAAATTAACATGTGATATTGTCATGTGATAACATAGGAATTCCTGCTGTCTTTGATATCATTTTTTGTTCAAAATATTTCTTCAACAAACATGAAATTTTTGCATTCTAGATAAATTATTTAACATGCAGCTTTTTATGCCCTTCTTTGATACAATATTGCCTTGGACGCCTGGTCACATGTTAAAAGGATGCTTTGAAGAATTTAAATGATTTTTTTTGTAAAATGTTTTTCCTCATGGTTGAAAGACGATTTTCAATCTAGGTTGTTTTTATATGATTTTTGTGTTAATTTTAGTGTTAATCAATCATAAAACCACATAACAGGGGAGACAAGCATATCATAAGCTTTTGGACCAGGAAAGAAATGTGTGTATACACCATGCTTCAGTAACAAGGGAAGATGGACGTATCTTATGATTTAGTACCAGGAGGAGTTGGACGTATCCTATGATTAAATACCAGGGGGAGGTAGATGTATCCTATGATTAAGACCAGAGGGAGATGGACATATCCTATGATTAAGTACCAGGGGGAGGTAGACACATTCTATGATTAAGTACCAGGGGGAGATGGACATATCCTATGATAAAGGACAAGGGGGAAATGGATGTATCCTAAGATTAAGGACTAGGGGGAGATGGACATATCCTAAGATTAAGGACTAGGGAGAGATGGACGTATCCTAAGATTAAGGACTAGGGGAAGATGGACATATCCTATGATTGGCCAGAGTGAGATGGACATATCCTATGATTAAGTACCAGGGGAGATGGACGTATCCTATGATTATGTACCAAGGGGAGATGGATGTATCCTATGATTAATGACCAGGGGGAGACGGACATATCCTTAGTTTTAAAAGACAAAAATAGATTAAACATTATATATGTCATTAACTACCAAAGCTGTATCAGAGTTCTACATGCATAAGTATAGTGAAACCTGTCTTAAGTGAACCCTTTGTGGATTTCAAAATTGGTTTGATTTAGACAGGTGTTTGTTTTAGACAGTTTGGTTTAGACAAGTGTTAAGTGAAGATATGTGTTTGGTTTATACAGGTTGAAAATCCATTTTAATTGATAAAGTGTTTGGTTTAGACAAGTTAATCATACATAACATAGATAGATAGATTGTATTCCACTAAGTCTGTCCGAAGTCTGATATAAATTGAATGAAATAAGATTTTTTCCTTCACAATTCTTTTTGTAATGCCACTATAAACAGCAATAATCTAAGTATAGCATGGTCATAAAAAATGCGAGAAACTTTGAGCTTAAATTCATAAAATTGCAATAAAATGAGTTAGTTAAACAAAAAATCATTATTGTGTATCCTTCACCTTCTCAAAAAAGACATAAAAATGTTTCCGGAATGTTTTTGTTTCATCATTAAAGACAGCTTTCTGACAAAATCCTTCCATAAAATTGTTCAGGAGAGGATTTCTATGAAGGCATTCTCTAGCCGTTCGATCATTCATTGGTTGAATTTTTAATCTTTAATAGTATAGTTTCTTCTCTGTCAGGTAGTCTTGTAAAACACAGAAAGGTTAAAAAAATATATATACTTCTAAGGCCATTCCAACTTAATTCTTTGGTTCTTGGATCAGTTTTCAAGAAATTCATTTTTTTCTTTTCAAAGCTAATTTAGAAACCAATTTAAGGGCTATCTAATAAAATAGGATCACACACCAATTTTTTGTGTCAACAAAAAGGAAATCCTGGGTCTGCCTCTGTTAACTACATATGTATAACCATGTCACAGCCAAAATAAGTTCACATGATTTTCATGTGAATTGAACAAAAAAACCTTGTCATAGAGTTCGTGTAAAATTCGTGTGATTTGAGCCGTCACATGAAATCATGAATTGTTCACATGAAAAAAGTGAATCTCATGAGAAAGTCACTTGAATTTCATAAGAAAAACACATGAATTTCATGTGAAAATCACATGAATTTCATGTGAAGCTCAATTACCATGAATTTCACAAGAAAAATATTTGGAAAACTTTCTTTTTTTTTTTTTTATGAAAGTTTCATAATTTACTTTCACAGTCAAGGGAAATTGAAAAAAAAAATTCTCTTCCATGTGTCTTTTCCAAAATATAAAGAAGCAAATTAATTACCTCTATAGAAATACACTATACATTTCAAACAGCAAAGGTCCATTGCAACTGCTGTCAGCGAGTGTGGTAAAATATATCATTCTGTTTCCGTGTTATTTAATAAAATAATATAATCCACGATATCAACTCATGAGAGAAAATCTCTGAAGATCAAAGGGCTTCATAACATTTTTGTTGCATTGATTGGCATTGAAATACATGAGGCATTAACAAGTATATATGGATATTATTAGTAATTCTGACATCACAAGGGGCAAAGTGGGATGCTGTAATATCTTGTTGATAGCAGGTTACAGACCACCAATTGCATCATCAACTTTGGAACGTACGCAAAAAAAGTCCTACGCAAACAAAAAAATAGTCCCTTTGTCATGCTATTATACAAAATCTAGGAATCATTTTTACATAAATGGAACTTCTGCTGAAAGATAAATTCATTTTGATCATTTTGAGCCCAAATTTGCCTACTTTTGATAGATATAAGTTATTTTTTTGAAATGTAAACAAAGAGTGGCTAAATAAAGAAAATTGAGAATTCCAGTTACTATTTTTAGGGGTGGGTGAGTTCCGAATGACAGTGCTTCACTGCAAGTCTGCTAACCCCTTGTTTCCTCTTGACTGAGATACCCTGATACATGTAGGTTTCAGGTGATATATGGTTATGAGCAGGTTAAAGTTAAGGTAAATATTTGAGAAGCCTTTGAAAATGGTCAATTTAACATAGGGAGCAATGGGAAACTGAATTAGTGGTTTTTAGCCTAGCACAGCTAGGTTTTAAATGTGATACAAGTGGCAGATGCAGAAATTCTGAAAAATTACTGATCATAATATACAGGGTACCTCCTCCAGTGATTTAAGGAGGTAGATCTAGGGTAAGGGATATAACTCTAACAATGTAAATCATTGGAACGTCTGTATTCACCATTTTACATCAATCTCATACAAACATCAAAGTAACTTGGACTGATTTCATTCTGTTTCAAAAAGAAGCTTGAAAGACTGGTGAAATTGAAAATGATACAAGCATAACACTGATTTCAAGAGTTATGTCCCTTGTAACCCTAGGTCTACATCCTTGAATAGTTTTCCTTTACATAATCAAAGTAAGTTTTCATGCATAAAAGGGAGGAGAGCTTTTGATACAGAACAATGGCAGTTTATATGTCAAAAGAGAAAATATCAATATAACACAATAGTAGGGTGAGATATTCTGTTCTGTAGAGATGTCCAAAATTGCTTTTAATTTATTCATTGGTGAAGTCACACTTGATCTTACTTAATATTGTCAATGGGAATTGTCCTTATATTTTAGTATCATGCCAGTAGCCTGAGATAGAAAAACAGACAGACAGACAGAAAAGTTGGATAATAGAATAACCATCATCACCAAACCTAATGTAAAAATTTGAAGCTCTAAACATCTTTGAATACTCAGTTGCCCTAAAATACCTTACAGTCAAGTATCCCCTTTTTCAATGCTTAAAGTCAAGTAACTAAAAGGAAAAAAATCTGAAAAGAATGAAAACCAAACTGATTTTTCTTTCCATAAAATACAAATACATTTACTGTAAAAAAAAAAACAATTATGAACTTCCTTGTACCAATTTTTGAGGTTCAAGATATAGGACAGAAAGACAGACAGACATAGGTACAAAATGAAACATTTGTGACAGATGATAGTCCTAGAATAAAAAAATAAACAACCCAATTAGTATCACCATATGAAAAAATCAGAAATATAAACACAAATGCTGATACAGTGACATATTTCTACATAAACTCAATAATCATAATATCATATAATATCAGATCATCAAGCTTTTCTATCAACTGTGAAATTCTCCAACTTCAAAGAAAGTCGTTATGCAATTGATGCAGCAAAAAAGGTAAAAATACAGGTAACTTTAATATTTCCTTTGAGCCTGATAAATTGTGGGAGAAATATTAATATGATATTACTTTATTGATCCACAGTATCAAACCAAAAAGGGAAGGTCATTAGTTTGTAATTATTAGAAAACATGGTCTACGGTATAGTAAAAGATGATGGCTATTGGAAGACTTTTTGATGACCCCAGGTGAAATAAGGGTCAAAGTCCTTAATTAGAGACTTTCACCTTAGATTAAACTTTTTATTTTTTCCAAAATATTGCACTTTTTTTAAGCAAGGGACTTTCTTCATTACATAAGTACTTCTCTGTCTGAGAATCAGGCAAAATGTGTACAAGGTGTGGCACATGAAGGAAAAACACAAGAGATTTTATTGCATTAACCAAGTATTTATAACACATAAACTCCAGAAATAAAGATCAAAGTGTTTGTTAAATTTGCCTTTTTAAGATATAGATAGGTCAAATTTAGTCGAAATGCACTATGGAAAAAATGGCGGGTAAGTTGTTTTCTTGATGTTGAATATATTTGAGGCAAAAAATGGCGGGAAAATTTCCCTGCACTTTTTCCTCAAATAAGCAGTCAAAAAATATCTACGTCACACATGGTTCAGGAGAAATTTAAATAACTTTTCAGCTGTATTCTAGATGTTTTGAATATATTCAAGGGAAAAAAAAACCAAATTGAGAAATGTGATGTGTCACCCATTGCCTGATTCTTACACAGAATGGTAGTTAAAATGTAATTTGTTTTTATTCCACTAAATGTAATGCAGCTGCTTAGCATGTCAAACTGTAGTTTCTAGTCTGTAACTAAATCTAAATAAAGGAAAAAAAAAATAATATCAGGATTACATAACACAATGTTCTGCAGTAATTCATTGGTTCATACATGTAAGATAGTACTATACTTAAAAAAAATGCATTTAAAGAAAGCAAAAAATCCTTAAGGGTTCTATATCTTTTTAAAAAGCTAAATGGAAAGTCATCAACAAGAATAAGCCAGCACGCACATACAGCTGGTCAGGATTAACCACTTACTTTCCCTATATTACACAGAACTTGAAACAGCTGATTGTAGCTAGATCACTCAGAATCATTCACAGTAAACTGCATAAACTGACCTGCTTGTGGAATAAATTGTTTCATCTATGTGGTAATTTGGTTAACACAGATTTAAATTCATTACTTGTTGCTTGCCACTGTTACATAAAACTTTCAAAGATGTCTTTTTCCGACCGGTTTCCAGTTTATTCAGGGTTTGGTCTAGTCAGGTTTAAACTTATTTTTTGTAAAATTACTATGTAGTAAGATTTTAACCATGTAATTTTGATAGAAAAAAAAACAGCTTGTTTTATATTAATCTGCAAATTACAGTGAAGTCTATCTAAACCAAATCCCTTTGGTTTGATTCAGACAGATGTCTGGTTTACCAAGGTTCAAAGTTCATATAAACTTATAAGAGGGACCACAAATGTCTGGTTTAGGTAGGTTTTCCGAATATTTAAGATTCTGTTATGACAGATTTCACTTTACAAAACTTGGTCTATGAGATGATGATCAAAACTTTTTATCCAATCAGAAAGCGTGTTACTTCTGAAATTGGATTACAAGGATGTAACACCTTTTTTAGTGTAGTGTATTGATGTATAAAAAGGTCTGCAATGCATAAGAAAAGTAAATCGAGAATACTAAAAATACCATTCAATAATGGCAATGAGAATGTGATAAATCCATGGGCAAAAACAAGTCATTTTTATAACACATAAAATGAAAAGTACAAACAACAAGAGAGACAAACAATATAAAAAAATTACTCATAGAAACCAGCAGCCTGTATATACTTCATTAGAAAAGAAAAATATCTGTTTTACATTAGTTTTTTAACCATACTGAATTATTTTTATGAAAAGTTCATTGGTTAACCATATATGAAAAATTGGAAATAAAACAGTTCTACACTATTGATATTGGAAGTCCATGGTTGATCTGGATCAGTTGTAGCATAACTCTAAAGCACTTAAGCCACTTACAAAACTTCCTATTCAAGTAGCATTCTTTGTAATAATCATGCAAATTCTGTAAAATGTTAATCACCTTAAAAAAGGCTGAAGATTTTTATTTTTGTCATTAAGTTGCTTTATGAGAGTCCATAAGATAAAATATGTATTTAATTATACATTCCATTCTGTCTGGTCTTAGTAGATATTTCACAACAAAAAAACCAATATAGTATTTCAGTGTTATTTACAGAGTTATCACCCTTAACTTTGAGTTCTACAGTACATTCTATATACTTTATATCTCCAAAAACCAAAGGTTATATGAAAAGCCACATGTTAATATCTGTTTACTATAACATTTTAAACAAAACATCAAAAATAAAAATATGCAGACTTCCCAACCATGAATCACATTTTGCATGACTCTACTCTGGAGTGTTACTTACTTCTCGCAACACTCAGATATATTATTTGTTTATGCTGGTACTTAATCATAGGATATGTCCATCTCACTCTGGTCAATCATAGGATACGTCCATCTCCCCCTAGTCCTCAATCATAGGATACGTCCATCTCCCCCTAGTCCTTAATCTTAGGATACATCCATCTCCCCCTAGTCCTTAATCTTAGGATACGTCCATCTCCCTCTAGTCCAAAATCTTATATAGATACATCATTTTAACAAGATTACAAAGCTCCTTAAATAAAAAGGAGAGGACACCTAATTAAGTGCATCAGCACCAAAAATTACTAATTCATTTTGAAGCCTTGAATCTTAGGCAGAATGGTAATTAAAACACCTTTTGCATACATCAAAAGATGTCATATGTCACAGAAAACCATAAAAGATGCACAGCGCTTCAATTACTGCTCAAATTTTACAACCAAAAAGACATTTAAGGAAAATTCCATTGGAATTTTAACAATCCCAAAATATCTATTTTAATGGATGGATAGCGGAAAAGCCATTAATACTATTGCATGTCAATTAAGAATTTAAAACGACACAATTTCAAATTGAGGTATAAAAATCAAAAAGAATATTTAATTAAAGCACAAATCTTTTATTTGTCAAACCTAAATAAATAAAAATATCATTACTTGGAAATTATGACCTAAATACAGAAGAGCAAGGTCAAAGTTGACATAAGTGACAGATATGAAGCATTGGCATTGATCAATGATGAAGAGAAATATAGATTTTAGAATGAGGTAATATTGTATACATGTAGCTTTATTCAATTTGAACAAAGTATTCAGTGAGCCTTGGTCAGTTAATTATTTTTGTGGAATTAAATAATTAAGCATCATACACAATGTCTGCCAGCCTGAATCTGTATCCGAAAACTCATAGAAGATGTCAAGCATCGGAATTTGTACTGGTATGGCAAATCAGATGGCTTTTTAAAAGAGAGGATCAGTATTCCTGCTTTATACTTTTAAGATAAATGTTGGTGTAAATTTAAGGTACAGCATGGCATACCATTACAAAAGTAATTGGAATTGTGCCTGTCATACTGGCCAATATGTCCAAGTATTACGACAAATCTTTATTTACTGTAAATTTTGTTGAGTTTTCCAATATACATTCTATACAAAATTTCTCTCAAAGCCCATCAGCATAAACTTTCGTAGTATCATTTAAAATGAATTCCTATTATTCCCCACAATCCCATTAAATCATTGCATATAATATGCCTCCAAGTGAAAAAAGTTTCCATTCACACTAACAACTTTCCATTCCTTAGTAACATATTTCTCGCTTTTCTATATATACAATCGATAAAAGAAAGAAGTTTGTTATCATGACATATTGTAATAAAACTTACATGATTTAAATGAAAACAGCACAAACAAACTCACTACTTAATGTTGGTAACTTATGAAATATTTAGACATGGGAAAATTTCTAATAAGTGACACCATACTCTTTTCATATTGACAACTTTCCATTCCCTGCTAAATTATTTTCTATTCTATATACAAATAGAAAATGATAGAAGTTTCTGCCCATAATATATTGTTAAAACTTCTGTCATTAAATTTCAACCCATATACAGTGAAACCTGTCAAAACCAAACCAAGAATAGCTGAAAACCTGTCTAAACCAGGCATTTTATTATAGTCCTTTTATATAAATTTAAATGAATTTTGAACCTTGGTAATCTGAACATCTGAACAACAGAGGTTGGGTATAGGCAGGTTTCATAGTAACAGAAAATAGCATGAACAAACTTACTACTATACATCTGTAAAAAAATACTGAATTGTCAGCAGTGGCAAGATTTAAATATGTCAAAATAAAAAAACATAGTGGAAACATGAACACATGCTTTGCAAGTAATTTATACCCATTTCAATGTTAAAATCATGCAGTTTTCTCACAGTGAGCACAATCTTTACATTCATATTTTATACAACTGACTCAGACAATAATGCGGCCATTGATATACTCTATTCTACTATTCAGACTGACTTCCTCTACAATTCAATTCTTATTAAAATTTTTAAACGAAAAATTTACACAAACCTGTTCAAGCATAAGGGTTAAATGATACTTTTTTTCTTCTTTTATTTACATTTAGATAATAAATAGGTACATTATACCAATAATCAATTTTTTGTAATCTGACGAAAATTGTTCCACGATTTATCACCTGTAACAGATGGTTGTATTGAAAAACATAGGAAACTTCAACTATATATATCACCTAGAGTAAACTGTTTCAAAATAGCTGCAAATTCTGCATCAAAAAGCATTTTCTTTGTTTTAAAGCGGAATTGGACTGTACCCAGTCTTCAAATAGAAGTGTTAATCAGCTGGGTGACGTCTGGATTATAGGTGCATTTGCCTCAGTCTTAGGCAAGCCCATAGCCTTATCACTGATCAAACAGGCCTCTTAATATTTGGATATATTTGGTTCAACTGTCTCAATCGAGCCCCAAATCAATATTTGGTAAAAATTGACAGGGTCATGACACCTAGAGTTATGTCCCCTTAGGCTGAGCTCAGAGTTATGTTCCCTTTGGTTGAGCTCAACAATGGGCATTATTTGTACATGCATTTAGATTACCAAGCTGTAATCAACTATTTTCTCAAACTAAAAACCAAAACTCAAAGGTATAGTTTTCTAGTTTTAGCGTTCCTTCTTTCAAAATTGACAAATTCTTTCAGCAAAGAGGTATTAAGAAAGAAAGTAGTAATGTTTTTAATGAACATGAAAGTGGTCACAAGGTCAAGAGGTGAAAGATGTATTTCTACGGGGGAGAAAAATAGTCCATATGCCAATAATTTAGAAGATTATATGATAAAAAAATATGAATAAGTCATTAAATTAAAAAAAAAAACTGATCTGTCACACCTGTCAAACAAATATGATAGAAACTTAATTGGTATATCTTCAAAGCATCAATAATTGAAAAAAAAAAATGACAATTTATGATCTAATTGAAATGATAAAAAAAAAAATTGATTTTTGAAGTACGATAAAAACCAGCTCAATAAACAGAAGTATTATGTGAAATGCATGGTTCATGTTTTCAAAGTTTAGTATACTGTTACTTTTAGGCGGAAAATAAAAAAAATGATAAAAAAAATACAGGAAAGGAGGAAACCCTTCAACAGATGTAATAAAAAAAATCAAAAAGTTATAAAAAAAAATCACTCTAGGATGAATTATTATGTGTGTAAAGATTACAGACAGACAGACAGACAGAAAGATAGACAGAATACATGTATAAACATGCATTAACCAGCAGAGACATGGTTTTATCAAAAATCTGAAATTTTCCTCAAAACATTTTCTTTCTTCCTCAAATTAAATTTTGAGTCATGATTTGAATTAAGAAAGAGTTTTGCAAAGTGCTAAGTGTATCTGCTTCTGAATAAGAAATAAAAGTGAATTCTATGGGCTTTTGACATGCATGAACCAACTCCTGCCTGATTTATTTAACAACTTATACTTCAGAATTCTGGCTCCAGTTGCACTAATCATATTTCACAGAACACTACAAATATTTCAAATTCGATCATTGATATAAAATTCATATGACAAACTTGATAATAGCTGTACAGACACAAATATGACTTCATTTTAAAAATTAAAACTATAATTTGTTAGTGTATTTGCATAAATATACAGATAAATATGTTTTAATTTATTATGCCTCACTTAAATTCTTTCATTTCATTCATTTCATTCATTTCATATTTAATAATTAATGATGAAGATGAGTTGGGATTTTAATGTCCTTGGCCCTATATTTAAAAAAAAACTGATCATGCTATTTAAAAACTCAAGTACTAGTCCATGCAAAAGAACTGGCAGGTGGTGATACAATTTGTTTTTGTAAGAGGATTTCCTGTTGAAATGTATTTAACATACCTAAAATACACCCTTGAATTGCTGAGCTAGTATAATGCAGAGAGAGAATGTTTTCCTTTTGTATCTTAAAAATAAACATAGTGTAAAAGTGTAGCAGCACATTTCCAAAGATTCTGAAATGCAGAACCCTTTTTAAGATGCTAATACTGTTAGCAACTTCTTGCACTTGCAATTTCAGTACTTAATATTCTCATATGATTTGCATGAAAATATAGTTATACGCCACATAATGCTGAAGATTCTTGCCATGTTTACCGCCACAGTGTCATAGTTCTAGCTTCATATATGATAAAAATGTACCTCTTAAATGTCATACATGAGTGTTCTATGTGTGTTTCTTGCTTGTATGAGAACAGGAAGTTTAAATGAAATGATCGGTTAGCATTGATCATTACCCAGTTTCTGATTCAGGCACTGAGGCTTGTTACAATACTATATATGTCATATACAATAGCTTGGCCCCAATATCTATGAATATTCATTGCCAGTTGTTTAATCTGGTTCCTAATCTGATTATGAAGTGTACACAGTGGCAGATTCATGGAAGTTCCCTGGATTGAAGCCTACTATTTGTTGGGTTTTCATTAATTTCGAGGGTTTCAACAGAACAAATTGACTGATAATAGCCTTGAAGCCAATTTTTTAGAAACCTTTCTCTGAAACTGCCACTGGTATAAGGACTGTTCCTTGGGTACATTGAATGTATTTCAGCAATAAAAAGTATTACTAACTACCTAACTATTAGATGGACCAGTATTTATTATGATGGTTCAAAATTATCATTTCTATATTTAAATTCAGTATAGTCTACTATTTATGTAAATGTCAATTCTAGCACAGTTTTATAAGTTTTCTTCAGCGAATTGCTTGTATTTTTGCATATTGATGCATATTTCTTAAGCAAATATTTCTATTTCAAAGGAAATATATTGGAACAGATTTTCAATGTTTCAAAAAACTTCAAAAAAGAACAAACAGCTAATCTACCTCCCCCTTTTTTAACTGCAGTGTATTAAAAAAAATCTTAGTGTAAGTTTGAATATATTTTTTCCGGTTTTTCTTAAGAAATTCAAGGTTAAAATATAATACTTCCTTGCAAAATGGAATTTCAAGAATAATTGTCAATTTTCAACAAAAAAAAGCTGCTCTAAATCAAAGTAATTGACTTTAAAATTAATCCAAGTTTCAAAGATTTCAACTATACAAAATAAATTGGTTCCCGTTGAAAAATATGATGATTCTAACACAGAAAAATCTGCCATGAATTCCAAGCAAAAATTACAACAATAAATAATTTGAAATTATTTCATATGCATATTACTGCAAGATCAACTACAAAACTTTGCTGCTCAACGGTACTTATGAACTATAGCAGAGAATCTTCTATGAATTGAAATAAAAGCCAAAATCTATATTCAAAATATGATTTAGTAATTTCCAATCGCACATCTTGTCAAAACATTTGAATTTTTCTAATAATCGTTTCTTAGGTAACCCCTTCAATATATATTTCTGAAAACAAATCTCAAACATCTTAAATAAATACAGATTTTGAAATACTAATAAATAGCTATGCACATCTATTGATAACAAAATGACAGTAGTTGACTGTTCTAATTTTTCTTCTCTATTTTGTATTTCAATTATAACATTTAATAAATATTTACAAATCTGTAGATTAAATGGTATGATCATTACAATTGGTAAAGGAAACGAACAGTATTAACTTACAACTTCTGAGTTCTGCTATGTCCTCCATCGCTAACTAATAAGTAAACAATTTAATTCAATTTGAATTCATCCACGGTATTGGAAAATTCTCCCAATACAATAACAAAATCTCTCAAACCACATCACCTAATGGATTAACTTAAAAAATTTCTGTCGGAAAGATGTTGTCAGTTATATAGGCCTCAATCGGAATTTGTGGATGAGAAATTCTTTTTCCTCCAAGGCATACAAGCTCCTAATGTTCTTTGTGTGTTAAAAAGCCGCAAGTAATAATCTTGGGATAATGAAGATGAAAAGGAAAAGTAACTCACTATAGCTATACTTCCAAATGGCAATGGTTGAAGTGCATTATCCTCTCTGCATTTAATATAACGGTAGCTGATACATTAAAAAACTACTATCTTGTCATTTATCAAATCTGCTAGAGCATTAATTCCATAGCATTATCACTGATTTTAAAATCTTGATAGCAAGATATTATATAAGAAACCTGAATCAACCAATAAGTTTAGAGACGACTGAATTAAACTGTTTGAACAACAGAAGACACCTTCAAAACAAAACTCTCCCCCTAGAGAATAAAAGACCTACACAGAATTATCAGTAATAATGAATTTTAAGGAAAAATTCCAACTTCAAGTCAAAGTTTAACCGCAGGGAATATATATGTACACAATAGTTATATCAAATGCGAATTTTTAGGGAAAAAATTCCAATAAGACTTCAGCAGCTAATTCTAATAAACTAGAATTATAGTGGTATAGCAGACGTCATTTCCAAAGCTTACTTCTGCCTGGTGGTAAAATTTTGAACTATTTCAGTCTTATGAAAGAAACCATCCATTAAATTATAAAAAATAGCTTCATGAATAATCAACTTTTCTTACTTTAGGTATATTTACAAGACGAGAAAAAATTTATTAGTCAAAACTGCAGAAAATTACTTTTCTTCTTACAGCAACAGATATATTACACTGATGTTTAGAAGTTCTTCACATTCAACTAAATAACGGAAAAAAAAAAACACGGAATCGTAATATATTGATAAGAATCGTTGTAGAATGCACTTGTTATATGAATTCCTTAATTGTTTTTCGGATTCACATAATTCTCCCTATAATATATAACCGTTGGAAAGAAACGTTCAGCAATTGTCACCATCGGAGATTTAGTAATATAATAACACTTTCTGTAGCATTACTTTCATATATAGTTTACCACAACTAGAGAAAAAGTCTTTTGTCACTGCCAATACAACTGGTATAATGAAGAATACTTTCTGGAACAGTAGGTTTAAATAGTTTTACACTATTTCCGCCCAGTGAAACAAATAGCCACAGAGAATCAAACAGGATTATCCTTGTTAATTGGAAGAAAATTCCCTTCAAAGAAATAGTCTAGATTTTCATATTTACCGAACCATGTTTACTAATTAAATTAGTCTTCAAGAGAAAATTTCTATAGATAACAAATATTAGGCCAACCAAAATCTACTTTCTGTTTCTTCGCGTTAATAATTTATCAATACTAGTAATGGTGTTTACAACTCAATGACCAACCATATAATGATAACCAATGTTTTTTTTCTTGTTACTATTCTTCACACCAGATATCCAAACACAACGATCTGGAGAAACACAAAGAACGCAGTGAAATGAAGTATACATTCATCTGGACACAACTGTTTCAGTGCAGTTGGATATACTTGTGGTCTGATGTGTCTAATTCAGTATTGACTCTATAGCACCTCATTCATTGTGTCTTCCCTTACAGCTCCATGTTCCTTTTTTAACCGAAACTACTTGGCCATTTCCGCTACACTAAAAAATAACCTGGGATGCAGAAAGGAGAATTTCTTCCTGAAATATTTGCCAGAATTGAAGTCATATGCGAATCAAAGTAGTTCTATCCACCAGGTGGCGCTAAAAATTTTAGTTGGATAGCACTAGAAATAAAGAACAAAGCTTCCAATAATTTTGGCGCAAAGCGATGAGCTCAGAAAAAAAGTAATGGTAAAGAATTCAACCAGTTTAACAATAATTTTAGAATCAGATCGGTCAAATTCCAGACAGATTCATCCACCTAGTGCCTCCTAGGTTTTTCTTTTGTGTAACTAGAATGACTAAGGTATTCAGGGTTTGGATTTAACATGTTTTATTGTATTATTGAAAACCCCAAAAAATATTTTCAGGCCAGATCATTGAATTCCAAAATATCAATAGATCATTTTTGCAAAAAACTTCACTTATTTCAATGACAAGTTTTCCAAAAAGGGGGGCTCCAACTCTTGGAGTCTGCCGATGATCAATAATTTTTTTTTTTATATCACATAACATGAACATTTAAGAATTGGCTGTGATAAAAATTTTGTCTATTGAAAAATAACATAAATTTTCCATGTGCAAAGTGCAATAATCAAAATATGCACATGGAAAATTTATGTTATTTATCATAGCCGATTCTTATAAATTAATTTTAAAACATATTTTTATCTTTAATCTTGAGAAAAGTAGCTCTGAATTTAACTGACTAGGGGCGTGTCAATATTTTTTTTCATCCATTGAGATATAACAAAATTATTTTAACCAATCAGATTACAGTATTTATCTCAAATTAGTTTATTTTTAAGTATTTACTTATTTATTACGATATCCACTAAACCATTCTATAAAAGCCGTACCAAACTTCTCAACGACCTCATCCATTGTTGAATTGACCATTTGTAACAAATAGTATTGCTTTTTGTAGTACTATTGTTGTAATATAACGGCTCGTTAATACCAATGACAGCATATTGACAATGGTAACGAGATAAGTGACAATTTCTCTGGCTATTTCCGGAGAAAAAGACGTCACAATGAAAATTGCTAAATCTATTCCTCTTGGCATCTTGTTAGCATAGTGCTATTTAATCGTAGTCATCACAAAAAAAAATCTATACTTCCTTCTTAAGTACGGAAGGGAATGTAGACTTATCAGAGGACTCAGTGGCAAATTAGCAAAACTTCCCTCTTTCAAAATATAATGAGTGACCTCAAAATTGATGACACAGATTACAATGAGATATTTTTTTTACCAAAATCATAAATAGACAACAAAAAACAAAAAAATATATCATGAAGACAAGTTACAGGTTTTTGTAATAACTAGGCACAAAGAAAAATAAACCCTCTGAATCTTAGGAGAAACTGTACTCATGAACACATAAACCTCTGCATGATTCTAATACAAGACTGTATTCATGAACATATAACTCTCTGCATGATTCTTAGGTGAATGTGTACTTGAATATATATGTTTTCTAACTTCAGTCAATCAACCTTTAACAAAATACCTTGAAAGCATATGTTAACAGCAACTGGGCTAAGAGTTGAAATATGACTATAAATATTTTATTTCTATTTTATTTTCATTCAGGGATTAAACATGGTTAATGGGACATTTTTGTCATATGTAGACGCTTTAATGGCCAATATTACCATGATATAATATTTTGAGAACCGATCTTAAATATTTTCTTTTCGCTTGTTAATCAAGTATATTTGAACACACCCTTCCAGTAGAAGCACTGCTGTTGAATATGAATCAGGATGATGTGTAATATGATTAATGAGGAAAGGTGATTTTAAGTGGGATAATGGTGAATATGAATGGGGCAATGGTGAATAAGTATGGGCAATGGTAATTAAGAATGGGCAATGGTGGTGAATATGAATGGTGCAATGGTGAATAAAAATGGGCAATGGCAAGTTTCAGTGGGAAAATGGTGAATATGAATGGGGCATTGGTGAATAAGAATTGGACAATGGTGAATAAGAATGGGCAATGGTTAAATTTAACTAGGATAATGGTGAATATGAATGAGGGTGAGTGATTATGTATGGGATGTAGTGGAAGTGAATGGGGATCTGTGAAAATGAATGGGCAATGGTGAGTATCAAAGAAGTCATGGTGAACAATATGATTTTAGGCATAAACCTATGAGAGACAGAGCACAGTACTCAAACAGCAAGTAATGATGAATGTAGAAAGGACATGGAGAATTAAGGAATGGAAAGTTCACTCCTTTTAAGTAGTAGTCTTTGTAACAATCATGCAAAGTCTGTAAATTGTGATCCACCTTAAAAAAAAGGTACACATTTTTATTTTTGTTATTAAGTTGCTTTATAGGTCTATATGATGAAATGTATAATCACTCATTCTAATTTGCCTTCTCTTAGTAGATAATCCACATGGAAAATCCAACAGTTTCTATTGTATTTTAGTGTCATTTACAGAGTAATCTCCCTTAATTTTGAATTCTACAGTACATTCTATATAATTTTCATCACCTATGAACAAGGGTTATATGAAAAGCCACATGTTATTTTCTGCTATCTATGACTGTTAAAACAAAATATCAAAAATCACATTTTGCATGATTCTTATGTGGAGTGCTACTGAAGGGCTGAAAAATGAATTTTAGGAAATACAAAAAAGTTTTAGATAAAGCATATGATCCCAAACAACTCTTTGCCATTTTATATCACATTATTTTATGTTTACCCAATAGATTTATGATTGATGATCTTGATTGGGCAAATTGGATGGCAAATTAAGTTTTCACACCATGTTATCAAAATCATATTGAAAATAATCATTTCTTTGAAACTCTCATCGAAACCAATTGTACTTAAGCTTAATTTTACATAATTATCTCCCTTTCAAACATTTCTAAAATAAAAATGGCTGCTGTCAAAATCTCAGAAAGGTGCTTAATTTTCTGAATTTACTGCTTTCAAGTATTCAAGGAAAAAAATGGCAGCCATCAATTTTAGACTTAAGTCAGTGCTAAATTACAACCAGTAAACCAAATGTCAAACAGATTCTGATAAAATACGCTGAAATACGATAAATTAGCTTCATTTAATAATAGATAATAATTCTGAGTCTTTATTCCAATTGTGAATTAGCTTCATTTAATAATAAATAGATTGGGCACAATGAAAGGCTGGATAATTTTCTCATTTCCTAAGAATTGACAGCCATTTCTTGATTTGGTACGGAAATAGACGGAAAATTTATCAAGAACAGCTAGAATCAGAATGTGCTTAGAAACAGAGAACAAATCTCTGCACTTTCTTTAGTAACAATGTGGTTAATTTATTTCATTACATTTATCTTGCTGCTTACTGTCTGCACTTTCATGATCTGGAATTAAAGTACTGGTTCAACTAAAAATCATGCAGAGGGTTTAAGTTCATACTGTTTTGTCAAATTCCATCCATTAAGATTATTGTAAACAGGTGCCTATGCAGAGATTTCTGCTTTAATTATTCAATGAATTAACAAACAACATTTTCTAACAAAAAAAGTGGGATTCTCACCTCAGAAATTCAAATAATATGCCTCAGGACAATACATTTTTTGTACTACATTGAACATTTTTAAATGAATAAAAGTTTAGCATGAACACAGCAGCCAGTACAACAGATGCCGTACCAATAATTTCTGTAGGTATGGCACGCTAAAACATAGAAACAAACAAGTTTATTAAACAACCCCCCAACCCCTCTTTCCTTTAAACTAAATTTAGAAAATTAAACTGTCAAGAATATAATACAATTCAATTAACGTTTGGGAATTTAAAACTGCGCAAAAGCAAATTGACAGCAAAAACTGTGAAAAAAACAACGGCGCAAAAATTCCCCAATTTACAGTATTAAAAATAAATTTCCCAGGTACAATTTTTCCCGGTATTATGTCAAACCTAAAAATAGCAAAAATTAGTATGTAAACAGTACATACACTATACAGTCAAATGTTGAAAACATTTATGAGGCACAAGTAGCAAATCCACCCATATGTTTGTCCAAAAATTTTAATTAATAACCCTTTACAGACCCCAGTCACGCACTGATTAATTTCTGTACTTTTGCAATGACATTCTAGTTAATTTCCTGTTTGTATTTATTAAAGTTTGTAAGTCTAGAATAACATTGGATGCTGTTAGATTTATAGCCGGTTCTATGCATCTTTTCTCATTAATAATCTTGATTAATCAAACTCTATCTATGTAAAGGAAACTTTTTGTTCTACAGTATAGATATGTTGGATTTTTCAATTTCCTCTTTCCATTGTGAAAGAAGTCACATAATAAAATCACATATGCAATATTGACAGGAAATACCAGTTATGTTATCATACTAATTGGGTTGTAAATATAACCTAATGTATCATTCGAAAGCAAAAAATATAGGCATTTTGTCCAAAAAAATTATCCATGGTGGACAAGGGGAATTGGCTGCATCCTTATGATGTGTAGTGTATTTTTCTGTTCAAGTCTATTTGCACTAAATTTGATCTCTTAAGTCAAGTGTGGTATGGCAGTTTGCTTCAATTTCAATGAGATCTGTAGACTAATATTTCAGTTGTGTAATTATATTTGTTCAAACATTATTTTGGGTAACTTATTGGCTCCTAAAGTTCCTATTGGTTGGGACCATAATCCCCAAAATCATTACAAACCTATACATTAGTAATATGAAACCATGTTGTAAAGTTTTATCAATATCCACCAACTAATATTCAAAATATTGCCCAAAACCTTAATCGTCAGTACCCCCCCCCCCCACACACACACACACACACACACACACGAATTCTGAAATTTCTGGATCGCAATGCAAATAAATCTGTTAAAAATTATTCTCTTCCTGCTATCTTTTGCATCAGAACTCAAAAGAATAAATTTCTCAATGGAAAAATATCAATTTTTCAATTGAGTACCTTTAACATATAGAATAAAGCATGACTTTAAACAAAGCAAAGTCATTCCAAGTACAAACCATTTTCAAATAACTCAATGGGGAAAATCAATCTGTTGAAAAATTACCGTAAAACAAATACACGAAAACATGACTTTTAATAAAAGCAAAGGAAACCCCAATAGAACAAACAAAGAGAAAAATATTTGCCACTCAATTAATTCCAAAATAAAATTTAATCTGCCAATGAAAGATCAATGATGCAACAATAAAATCACATTTCATTCCAATTAAATAACTGTGCTAACACACGTTGGGACATTATTTTGGAATCATGGGAATTGACATGATTTTCAAAGTAAACAAAGAGATGAATTTAGAATTATTGATGTCGCCCTTAATGAGTTTTTTCTTGAGCTGGTAAACACAGAAAAATAAATTATAGAATAAGTTCAATTATGCATAAACTTGAATCCCTGTCTGAGATTTTAATCAATCTAAAATGTCTGTAATTTGATTTTATTGGTGAGGGAGTTAGTTTATAAACAAAGAGAGATAATTTTGTTTAATGAATAGCCTAACAATTTCTATCCTGAAGATAACCCATGGGTCTTTCTCCCTGAATGTTTTGAGAACAATTCCTATTTGGAATAATCATTTCCAGTTGAACACTTTTTACAGCACATACACTGATGATGTTCAGAGGTTAGATTTATTCTTTATAGTTGAAAAGACAACTGAGAAAAGATTCTGACTTCTACTTAAAAAAGATTTCAAATTATGGTTTATGGTATTAAAATGAACAGGTGAACTATTTTATCAGGAAGCACTTTTTTAAATTTCAGTAAACTTTCTAAGGCTGTTCATCAAATTAAGGGAAGGAAAACTCTATCCACTGAACATAAACATTGTATGAGCTGTAATTGTTTCCAATATCAGCCAAATGCAGATACTGTAAAAACCCAAAATATGGGACAATTTCAACTATAACTTACTGACATAGCAATAGCCGAACTAATTGACATTGTATAATAGAGTCTTGGATTTCTTGATTGAAAGATTACCACACTGTCAAATTTTCTGTATGAACCATCATTACTGCTTATAAAATTTAAAAATTTTGTGGTTTTAAAATATGAAACTAGACAAAGTGATGCTTTGACACTACACATGGACCCAAATATACAGCAAAAACACTCAAAGTAGGACTAACCTAGAAACATCTATGTACCTGGTAGACACAGATGATATTCCCCATGTGAAAGTTTGTATATACTTAGGCAACACAATAAATTTTCACTGAGCTCCTAAGCTACTAAGTAGATTTTCTATCAACCCTCTAAAGACATATACATGTATACATGTATGCACCTTTGAGTTATTATGAAATAAGTGAGACAGACAAACATATATGTCCATAAAATAAAACAGATACATGTAGCCACAGGAACAATTCACTGTCACAATACTTATAACCTCAACACTGAAGAATGAAAAGAAAAAATACTCTTAAATTACCCACTTAGATTCTAGCTGGTACATCTATAAACAAATTCAGCTAAAAAATGACTAATTACCGTTCAATCTTTTTTTCCATAATTATTCTCTGCTACGATCCTCTAGACAGGGTAAATTCAGTGCATCCATTAACTGGTCATTATTTTGGTATTTTTACGCCAGGCTTCCTGACATTTTGTTATGACTTCCGATTCCAAGGAAGTTGACATTAATTAGATACCATTTAGGTGGCTTCTGTTAGATAATTATGTAAAGATAGGATTTAATGTCATTAAATGATCTTCAAACTCAGGGGTTCTACGATTTCATTTTTTTTCCTTTTGTTATTTTTAGGGGGGTGTAAATAAGGCCAAGCAAAGTAAAGCAAGAACATTGTGGGGGTGCAGATTGGTGAGAAGTCAAGATTTCATGCAAAAACAAATATTTCTTTTCCAATTTAAGTAGGAAGACCTAAGGTAAGGGACATAACTCCTGGAATCAGGGATATGATTGTATCATATTCAATTTCACCAAAGCCTATCAAGCTTTCATTTGAAAAAGAATGAAATCAGTCCAAGCTGCTTTGATGCTTACATTATATTGATATAAAATGCTGAATACAAACATTCCAATGATGGACAATACAGATTTACTTGTCAATGACAACAAAGCATGATAATTACTGATGGATGTTGGCTTAACCTTCTAACAAAGTTTCATTAAAATTCACTGGACAGTTAAAAAGGGAGAGGGACAGACAGGAAAGACATATGGAAAATATTGTGATATTTATACTTTGTTACCGAGGGGAATACAATAACATGCATCTTTTTCACTATACTTAGGTATAAATGTTGTTTAAGGACCAGCTGTAGCCTGTCCTGTGGTGTGAAGATTTCCTCGTCAGTCATTGAAGACCCATGGATGGCCGAAATCTGACATTTTTCATCATGGTAGGGTTGTTCTGTCTTTGATATATTCACCATATCCATTGTCATTATATCATCAAAAAAATTATTAGTATAAAGTAAAAAAAAGCTTCAACCAAAATATCCAGTGATATCAAAATATCAAAATATATCAAAATATCAAAATATCAAATTATCAAAATATCAAAATATCAAAATATCAATATCATAACGAATAGTTGCAGAGAAAGGTGTGGACAAACCTATGGGAGGAGGAACTGCCAGGCAGACACCATGATAACAACTAGTATATACTGTCAAAGCTGAATTATGAAAATCGGCTTTAAAAACACTTTACATCAGGATCTTTAATATTTTTGTACTTTTATTGCCAAAGAAAAGAATCATATTTTCTTTACAGACTTCAAATGCCCAATGAAATACAACTAATTCATATCAAATGTATGCTGAATTACAAATCATTATAATCAACATGTTTAGAAAGCTGCAAATAATATAAAAACATATATTGAATATTATAACTTCAAATGTTCTTTCAGCAACAAATGAGCCTAAATGACGCTATGAATACTCTTCCTAATACAGATTTAATACTCATTTATATAAAGCCCTATCTCATTATAACATCAAACTTCGATCATGCTGAAATTTATTATGTACTGAATTTGTATATTTCATATTTGTATGAATAGTAATCAATCATAGCTCGATAAGTTTCAAAAGGCATGCTGGGTAATGATAATGTCGAAACGGTAATATTATACATTTCTTGTTCATTTGGCATTTCAAATCGTACATGATATTGAATTTGTAGTTGTTACACTTTTAATCAAATTACTGCACTCATTTGCATCTCAAAAGCAACATAATGCAGAGTAAAATAATATCCAATAATACAACAGTTAATATGCTTTACTTTTATAGCAATTTCTCAAGGGCAAGCTTAAAGCTTACATCTGTACATTGCAATGAAAGAAACCTATTTAGGGGCGGACCTAGAATATATAAAAGGAAGCAGGTTCTAGGTTATGATTTGCTCATTTTTGGCTCAATTTTGCACAAAATTAACAAAATTTTCAACAAAAAGTGATAAATGTTAATTATTTCCTCCTTCGCAGGTTCTCCAAGTACAGTTTTTTCAACATTTCTTTCCCTAAATAAGCAGGCACAAATATATGCATTTTTTTTCAACTCGTCCATGCGTTTTGTTATGGTCCAATTACCCAGATTGTGGGAATCCCAGCTTTTGCGTTGCTCGTTCTACTATGGTTTACAACAAATTAAACACAAAAAAGAATAAACAATAATTTTGTTCTAATTACCTAGTTTCAAAAACAGCATCAAGAATTTATTAAGGAGGGGGAACTAGGGTAAGGGACACAACTCTAACAAATCATTGCAATGTTTGTATTGAGCATTTCACATAAATATCATGCAAGTATCAAAGTAACTTGGACTGATTTCATTCTGCTTCAAATGAAAGCATGATAGGCTTTGGTGAAATTGTATATGATACAAACATATCACTGATTTCACGAGTTATGTCCCTTACCCTAGGTCTACCTCCATAATGTAAATCCATAAATTGGTGATAACTAGTTGATATATGTGTCATCATAGCAAATTTTTTTTAATCTCAGTGTGCCTCAAAGTTTTTGACCTTGTTAAGCAATTTACTGGTAAAATATACATGTAAAAGTAGTGCCAAAAATAGCCTTGATTCTGATATAACTGATAAGAAGTAGAAATTGGTGAATATTCATAAGCTTACTAGAAAGATCTAAGTTTGTTTTATCAACATAAACTTATAATACTAGTAAAATATACTGAATTAATATTGCGTATAGTACTGTATATGGAATTGCATTGTAACTATATGTTTTTGCCCTGATAGGCAAATATCTTATCTGGCATTACCTTTACTGGCAAATATCTCATCTGACATTGCCCAAGACTGGCATATATTAATGTGGTATTGCCTTTACTGGCAAATATCTCATCTGACATTGCCCTTACAGGCATATATTAATTTGGCATTGCACTCACAGGCAAAACATCTAATTTGGTATTTGCACATAGAGAAAAGTATTTGTCAATTCTTTAGAGACATATCTAATATGGCATTTGCTGATACCGGCAAATATCTTATCTGGCATTGCCTTAACAGGTAAATATCTCATCAGCATCGCATGTACAGGCAAATATATAATCTGGTATTGCCCTTACAGGCAAATATCTAATATGGCATTGTCCTTACAGGCAATATCAATCTGGCATTGCCCTCACAGGTAAATATCAATCAGGCATTGCCATTTCTGCCAAACATCTAATCTGGTTTGCCCATACAGACAAATATCTCATCAAAACTGAATTAGAAATAAGAAATTGTCAATATTGGATTGCACATGAAAATACACAATATGGCATTGTCCATTAGTTATTGGATCAAAAACAAAACAAATATCCAATGTTACATCATAATATCTAGTTACATGGCAAATTCCGATGAATCAATTCGGAACATATCAAATATGTTTCACGTTGCGTAATCCTATTGAAGATTGTTATAAAAAAGTTTCTTTGTCCAAACATGGTTAAGCTTTCTGTGGGTTGAACTCCCCCTTCCATATGTTATATTACAGAATTACAGTGAAACCCACGTTAGCTAAATACCAACATCTGATTTTTCAAAAATTTGTTACAATCTGACAGTTTTTGTCAGTCCTATAACTGACAAAGTGGAATCTGACACCTGATTATTTGAGAATCTTGTAAATTCTTACATTTTTGTCAGTGCTATAACTGACACAGTGAAATCTAACTTATCTGAGACCAGATTTATAAGAATTTTGATAATTTGTATTAGTCCTTCTTTTATTTATACATACAAATCTCTGTTAATTATTCGAGAAACTTGAAAATTCATACATTTTTGTGAGTCCTCTAATTCATACAGTAAAACATTTGTCATCTAAAGCCTGAGCATTCCAGAACCCTCTATTCTGATACATTTTTCAGTCCTGTAACTGACATGGGAGAATCTGACTTGAAATTCTTACACCTGATTATTTGAGAATCTTGAAAATTATTTCATTTTCGACAGTCCTATAATTTATACAGTAAAACCTCTGTTATCCAATATCAAAGCATTCCAAAACCCCCTATAATCTGACACCTTTTGTCAATCCTATCAATTACACAGTCATAGTAAGTGTACTGTGAAAGTTCTTTTATTCATGGGTACCAATTTTCGTGGTTTAGGGGAAAATGATCAATTTCGTCGATTCTTGAATTCTTGGATTTGACAGCTACATCATACGAACAAATGGAAAGTTTCCTTTTTCGTTGGAAAACAAATTTTGTGGTATATCAAACCCATGAAATCCACGAAAATTGGTACCCAATGAACAATAATACTTTCACAGTATTAGAATTCTGTACACAGCCAAATGTGCCACATATGATAATCACATGACAATCATATGATATTGAACATAGTCATATGATTATGATATGATTCTTATATGGTAATTTTGGCTTAAAAACATATGACAATCATATGTTTGTGAAAAACATATGATTATCTTATGATAATCATGTGATAATCATATGTATACCGAAACATATGACTATCATATGGTGCTCGATTTATGATAATCATATGATGCAAACCATATGATTCTCATGTGTGGCACATTTGCCTGTGTATAATCGACCATTTTCTGCCAATCCTTATACAGTGAATCCTCTGTTATCCAACAATGAGTATTTCTGAAACTTATACTTATTGGAGTTTGTTGTGTTTTTGGTATGGACGATGTATCCATAACTTAGAAATAAACAAGAAAAACTGAGAAATGCTCACAAAATTAATATCCCAGCTTCCCCATTTGATGTTCTGCTAACATAAAACTGTGAGAAATGCTCACAAAATTAATATCCCAGCTTCCCCATTTGATGTTCTGCTAACGTAAAACTGTGAAAAATGCTCACAAAATTAATAACCCAGCTTCCCCATTTGATGTTCTGCTAACATAAAACTGTGAGAAATGCTCACAAAATTAATATCCCAGCTTCCCCATTTGATGTTCTGCTAACATAAAATTGTGAGAAATGCTCACAAAATTAATATCCCAGCTTCCCCATTTGATGTTCTGCTAACATAAAACCTCCAAATTGATTTGGATCCAATTTTAAATAGAGATGCAAAAGGGGAATATGTAAGAAATATTCAGTGGTCTAGGAGGAGTTGTGGACAAGAGATTGGTACCCTATATTCCTAAATAAAAAAATGTCCATGTTGTGCTATTAAAAAAGTAATCAAGGGAAACAAGATTCTAGCGGAAATTAAAAGAAAGTAATTCAGGGACAAAGACCGGAGGGGAACACAGACAAACACAACAAAAAACATAAAATAACCAAAATAATACATACACAGTAACCAAAGTAAATGAGCAACTCTGACCACTAAAAACTGGGAGCATAGACCAGGTGCACCCGTAGGGTAAACATTCTCTGCTTTTCTAGATACACCTGCTGAGTTGCTCATAAAAAAGTCAAGTACTGGGTAGATGAAAGAAGAAAGGTAAACTAAGACACATTGAACAAATCAGTTTTCATGGTGCAGATGGATACACCGAAATGATCCACAAGTTCATGTTGATGACCATAAAAGTTTTGTAATGAAAACACACTAATATCAAATGGAAGATTTGCATCTTCAATATTCAATACTGTTGAAGTACTATTGTTCATGGGTATCAATTTTCGTGGTTTTTGTGGGTAAGCCAAACCACGAAATTTGGTTCCAAATGAAAAGGAGATTTTCATTGATGTGTATTCTGAAAACCTCAAAACCATGAATTCAAGATTAGACAAACTTGTGTTTCTTCCCTAATACACGAAAATTGGTATCCACAAATTTAAGTACTTTCACAGTAAATATATAGTGAAAGTTTCATTAATTTTCATTCAGCCGTGTAAGTAGTGTAAGAGAAGGGTACCACCCTGCAGAATGGAAGTATGGACTGAAGACACATGCCACTTTCAAAAAAGAAAGATACCTTCATGAAGTTTAACATTGTACCTAACAATTTTAAAAGCACTCCAATTGTTTTTCAGTAAAATGTATGACCAGTGGACAGACATACAGATGAACAGAAGCATATCATATTACATTCATTGAAAAACAGGTACATAAAAAAAGCCTTAAAATCTGCAGACACTTTGAAAAAGACACAAAACCCAAAATGCTGATAGCTTGGTTTTCTTTCAAAAACTCTGTAATTTAAACTTGTCAATATTACAAAAGTGTTAATTAATTGCAAAGACTAATTGATCTATACAGTGAAACCTGTGTAAAACCATACCTCTTTACCTTTGTAAACCAAACCCCTCTACCTGTCTAAACAAAACCCTTTTACCTGTCTAAACCAAACCTTTTTTCTTGTGTAAACCAACCCCTTTACCTGTCTAAACCAAACCCCTTTACAGGTGTAAACCAAACCCAATTTTAACTTTTAAATTGGTTCTATGTAGACAGGTGTTTGGGGTACCCAGGTTCAAAATGTATATAAACTAGTGTAAAGGGAGTTAAAAAAAGCATCTGGATAAGACAGGTTTTTGAGTTTTTCAGAGTTTGGTTAGGACAGGTTTTACTGTATCTTCTTTTAGAATATGCAGAAGTCTTTTCCAATAGAATATGGCAGTATCATTATGTCAACCTTAATTTATAATCAGCTTGTCAAAACCCTGCACCAAACAGTCTGCAACTGTCATTTCTTATTCAAAGGAAGTGGCAAAATAGCCATTTCCCTATAATCAAATTGTTTCCGTCAATTACCGAAAAAAACAATAAAGTATTTAGTATAAATCAAAACAGTTTACTTACGAATGATGTATCGTTGATCCATGACGGAAGTTTAATTCTCTGATATTTCCATAAAGCACAAAGATTATTCATAAAAGGAGACACAAACGATTATGACTACTACCGATTACTGTGCTGTGTAAATGTCAAGTAACTAAACACAGGCAGTGCCGTGCACAGAATCATTTCCTAAAATAAACAGTTCCTGGAAAATCAACGGAGTGTCAAAATGATAAATTTACACAAAACCGAAATTCTGAATTTTTTCATATGATCAATTCTTTCAAATTGATGTGTTATAATGCACTGATATCATAAACACTCCGAGCACTTCTTATGCAAGGTTATCCATTAAATTTTAACAATAAGAGTAGTTGCCAAATTTTTTACTGTGACAACTGCTTAGAAATTACAACCAATATGCAACAAAGAAATAAAACTGCAACCTTTTAATGTGGATGAGAATGATATCTTGCTGAAAAATCACTGGTAACGAAAAAACTGGAAAAAACAAACGACAATGCAAACAGTTACAAACATTTAAATCCTGCAACGCATGCTCTAGAAAACTGATTTTAAAGTCATTAATAGAAATCAAATGACTCCTATAACGAGCTGCAGAGCAAACAGAGCAGGACAATTTAATCCCTGAAATCGTGTTTGGAGACCACCATGTCAACAAACACCATAAGGACAGAAAATGTTTGCTGTTTCGCTCTCTGCAATTAACATTTAATGTTTATTGAAGAAATGTAACATCATTCAGCTGTTTATCTCGTGAAAATTATAATCAATGATTGTCGAACTCGTTAATTAGAACGTGAATACCATGGCCACATGTGACAGGGTAATTTTCATCGTGAACATTACGTCAGGTTGAAGTTGGAAATTTTTATTGACGAAAGATCAAAGCCAGTTGAAGATCCATAAGACCGACTAATAACTGCACAATATGGTATTGTATGTTTTGCAATAAAAATTGTAATTTGCCGTGCTGTAATTCACAACATATTACAAGTCTATGAAGGCTGATTAAGTATAATTAAAGGGTTTAAATACATGTAATACGATTTTGATAAAACTGCCTAATCAATACATATTTAGAGCACTTAAAAGCAGCTAATCACAATCCTTTCAAGATAAGCACGGGTTCCTGATTAGTGTAAAGTAAAGTACATGGGTTGAAATTGAAGTAAATTTTGATTTAGTGACTTGTATTTTTTATACCAAAACCCCTTTTTTCTGTATGTTTTGAAAAGAAAACTAGGAATCTGAAAACATAGCATCCATAGAAAAACAACACTGTTCATTTTGGCTCATAAATTTTTGCGAATTTGTGGATTGGAAAATTAAATTGTTAATTGGACTTCACCACAAGTACAACAAAAAATAGTTCCTCTAGAGTATCTTTTTAAAAGTAAACATATATATTATAAACGTAATATGAAAATGTTGCTGATGCTAATTTTCAGATTCTTTCAAGTGATCACATTCACAAGTATCAATTTTCATGGTTTCAAAAAAAAAAAAGAAAGGCATTCTCTAGGATAAAAAAATTCATTTTTTTGTAGGTACATTGTACTAATTTCCACGCTTTTTTGGTCCATTGCAAAAATAGCAAAAATTATTACACTGCGAAAATGAATTCAGAGAGGACTAACGTAAAAATAAAGAATGTAGAATGAAAATTCAGTGGTTTTTCTACAACATGAATCACCTCCGTCATAACCAGTGTCTCAATTTCATATGGATTGGTACATAAATACTGCTGACTCTAACATTTTAGTTTTGGTTTTTTTAATTGTTAAAAATCGGTTAAATTTATCTTTTTCAATGTCCACAATAGAAAAACATCTGTGCAAGATTCATATCAACCTCCCACATAAAATCTAGCTCAGAAAAATGGAGAAAAAAGATTGAAAACTAGATCTTCAAAAATTGCAACAGAAGCAGCATAATATGATCATATATATATAATGAAGTGCCCATTAATATATATTCTCTGTTTTTTATAGGATATCAATTTTTCATATCATGGACAAAAAAGTAAAAACAATACAATATTTTGGGTCATTTTGGTGGGTCTATTTTTTGGCAATTTTAAGGCAAAGAAGTATACCTAATATTAAGGTGTTTCTAATTTTAGCGGATAGGAAGTGGTGCATTATGTATTTAAGCCCAGAAGAATATACATTTTGGGTTTTTCAGACAGACTGCTAACATATGCCAAAATTATCACCCAGAGAAAATTTCCGGCAAAATGGTAACACAGTTTTAAAAAGCCTCTGATAGTAGGATTAATAAAGATATTTATTGTCTACATACGATTCACACATTAACTGAATACAAGCTAATACTTTTCCACGTTATCTATTTGGTGTTATGAGCAATGGACTCTTCTTAATGTTTCAAGGATGAAAAACATAATGTACTCTAGTACAACAAAAACTTGATATTAATTAAAATTGAATTAACAAATTTGTGCCTTAGTTTTTTTTATCAATTCATATACAGTAGTGAAAATTCAGGATTTAATACTATAAGTAGAATTTAAATTTTCAAATTTGTAAAATTTGAGGCTTCCTTTGGTGGTACGGCATTTCATAAATATCTATACACTTGTACTTTAAAGTTATTGTCAGGACTTAAGATGTCAACAGATGACATTGATGGCAGCATATGATACCATTATACAACCAATTTTAAAAAGCAAGGAGGAAGCTTTGTGAAAAAGGAGGGAGAAGACAGCACTGATTTAACTTACCAACAATAGTCGGTATAGGTCTCAGCATGTTTTAATTTGTTTGGCTCAATAAAATCCACTTAATATACCACGTCCTCAGTAATTTCTGTCATTCAAATAATTACAACGTTACAATATAAATGTCAGCTCCTTCACAATTTCAATTAGGAAGAAACCTTAGAAAACTGATGAATGAATTTCAGCTTCACCAAATCCAGATGTCACTTCTCTGATTGAGAAGACTTGAAAAATGATCGTTTCTCTCTCCTGGCTACAAAGCGTGAAACAACTGTAAGTTAAGTTTTTCAACTATCAACGACTCGAAAGTTTTCTCAGTCAAGCAAAAAAATTGTCGGAGAGAGTAGAAGTGAATTTAGCTGGAATTGAAACCCTACTGGCTTCCTTTTCAACAGATTTACTTTCAAACAGAACTAAGCTGGGACACCGGAATAAAATTTCAATTGATGAATTAAACTAGAGAGAAAAAAGTTTCTCTAATATATAAAGTGCATTTTGCTATCATCAAAAGATTAAATTCAAACAGTGATTCTTTTCAACAAAGCTCTGTGATGAATCAAGCCCGCATTAGTGGAATTAAAATAGTCTACGATTTTGTTGAAAACATTCACCAGAATCAGAATCCATTAAAACAAATCACAGATTAGAAACATGTATCCCGGTAAGTCTTTAATGTAGCCTGCCTGTCTTTGACAAGATCAAAAAAATTTCTCGCCAAAATTAAATGAAGTATTGTTCCTAGTATTACTTTTCCAGATCCATCTTTCTTTTATATCCTGTTGACTGTATTCAATGTTTCCTTCCTATTTTACAGCCAAATCTAGTTAAATCTTTTCAAAGTTTCTTTATTTTTTTCTTTCAGCAAGATGGCACATATTATAAAAGATAACCTCATTTAGTAATGAATGAAATGACTAATTACTAAATTTCAGTTAAGAAAGACATAAACTCCATCTGAGGTCAGAGACAAGAAAATAACCAACAATTTTGTCCCTCCAAAAATCTTTCAGTCCTCACTTCTTAAATACGTTTTCCATATAAGATGAAAAAAAATAGCAAGAAGCAATGAAATGCAGGATGTTGCAAAATATTAATCTAAAGATTAAATAGTTACTGTCAAATCACAATAAATTGTTCTCATTTTACTTTGACATATAAATCTACAGTCATTCACTTATGACCCCTTTGATTTTTGAATTGCTTGTTCTCAGATTCCACACATACTTTTATGCTAGCAAACAGAACAATAGAGTTTCAGAAATATAAAATAAGAATATTATTCAGTATTTCAAAAACTTCTATGTCAATGTCATTCTATGGTTCTAATTATTTGTAACAGCGTTATATTACCCTACTGACAGAAAAAAAGTTTAGCTGCAATTCCTGGAAACACAAGTTGCATTAATCATTTCTCTGAGAATCACAAATATGACTATGTATCCAACAGAAAATTTCTTATCTTAAATGGTATATTTCAATTGGCTTTGTATGTTGCCCTTCCAAAGATGTGTCAAAAACAACTTCAGCAGCAGGCGGAAAGAATTCTTTATATATAACACCCTTTAGTGCGGAACTTCTCACTGTCTGTTGGAGCTCACCAAAATTAATTACTTATATCAGGATTGGTACATATTTCTCTGAATAAATATCCAATACGGGGTGATTTATTTTTTTTCACGAACATCCAATGGAGAACTAATTTCCAATATTTCTTGACTGGCTACAAAAAAATGTCACAAAAATAGCCCTGATTAATTATACACTTTATAGTTTTGATGTACCCAAAGAAAATACTGCGGCAAAATTTAGCAATAATTTTTTCACACAGAATTCACAAACACAAAACGCTTATCAAAACTGTAATGTCCTGTAATCTACCAAATTGACTCAGTGTATGAGGTGGAATCATTTATGTAAATTGGAAATGGCAGAAATCTGATAAAATCCTATATAGATCCCATTGCTTTGAACAAAACATTTCATATGATTGATTAGTAAATTTATACAAAATTTCATGAAACCACTTCTTTAGAACAGTTTATGCTGCTTGATGACAATCTGTATTTTTGACCATATTTTATGAAAATGATACGTAAAATATTGAACTTTGAGTGATTTTTAAAGAGGTACTTCATAGAATGATTCAAAATATCTTAAGCATATTTAAATTTGTAGTCAACACTTGAAAAAAAACTGAGAATCCATGAAAGTAAACAAATCTAGATTCTACAAAAATATTCAAAAACAAAAAGCCCAAACAGTCCTCCTACCATATTCTGTAATTTGTCCAATAATGGAACACTAACCTGTGGTTCAATTGGAACGAACTGCATAATGGAAGCAACCCAAGTGTATAACATTCATCCCCACCCCCAAAAAAATCTTAAAATGTTAGAATATAAAGTTGATGTAGATTGTACCCAACATTTCTAGTTGTTAAATTTTCCTAGTTTCTCTCAGAGATGATCCTAAACAGAACATAGATCACAGAACTTCATTTTGAGATAATTATTAAAGTCAATATTTCACTATATTTTGTAGGGATTCTGTCAGGAATTTTCAATATTTTGCAAACTTCAGAAAAACTGGTAGATAAAATTTCTTACAAGATTATATAAAAAACACTAGAATGACATTCTTTCATATTTCAAAACAAAAATTTGGGGTCACCAAACTCTTTTTCTAGCAATATTAAAAATTACCCTAAAATTCCCTATGCATTTCCTCATTAATTATCTCCCCTTTGAAGGAATTTTCCCCTAAAATTATCTCCCCTTAGTAGAGGCTTTTTAATAATAATGCTTTTTATTTTATTTTTCTAATTTTTATGTCAAAAAAGTCATTTGAAATTATATAAATAAATCATTTTCTCAAACACTAGTTTATAGAAAATATATATGTGTGTATAATGACACTGCCATTGTATTTCTGAATTCTGAAATATTTAGGGGGGCGAAAACAGAATTAAGAAATGAGATATATTTTATCACAATTCTAATCTATTGATATTTTGAGGTTTACACAAGCTGATAAATATATCACAAAATTCAAGAATTGTTTATTTACATGATGATTGAAGCCACAGGAAAACATCTTCTATCTCTTGAAAAAAAATCTTTTCAATTTTGTACAAACACAACTGGTATAAAGTTTCACTGATAAGTACATGTATCTTTCCCTAAATAGTATACAGTTATTAAATGGGTTGGATGCAATAGACCAGAATATTTGTCCTGAGGTACCGAGAATGATCAATTGTTTTATTGCATTCTCAGTACCAAAGGACGAATGTTCTGGTCTATTGCATCCAACCTATTTAATAACTGTTTTATTACCTAATTTGTCTATGAGATATAATAAAAAATGGAAATGGGGAATATGTCAAAGAGACAACCATTTGACCAGGAATAGGAAATTGACCGCTCCATGTTTACAAATTGGCAGACGACATCTACGTTTTTATACACAAGTTTTTTTGTGTGTAAATTCCAATTCAATGAAGCACTTAAAAAAAGTTCAACCAATCAAAAGGTTTAGATAAAGGTCATTATGGGGTCATTATGGCACTTTTTCTGCACTTGATTTATTATTTTTCAAAAGTCCAGCACTTTATTGATATTCACTATATTAGCCAGGTTAACTTAAGGTGGTGGACCTAGGGTAAGGGACACAACTCTTAGAAATCACTGGAATGTTTGTGTTCACCATTTTACATCAATCTCATGTATGCATCAAAATAACTTGGACTGATTTCATTCTGTTTCAAATGGAAGCTTGAAAGGCTTTGGTGAAATTGAATATGATACGAACATACCACTGATTTCAAGAGTAATGTCCCTTACCCTAGGTCTACCTCCTTAAATTGCCAGGATTATCTAAAAATCTGTTAAGTCTTAGCCTCCAATAGAATCCTTATGCTTCATTTCAAATGAGTCCCACACCCCCACTAAAAAAAATCATAAAAAAAGAAGAAATACTGGTAATCAAACCCCTGGCTCCCAAGATTCTCAGAGTATGGTAGGTGTGAATTAAGAGATTTTGGAAAAAGGGGTTTATGTTCCAGGCTACAGTTTATTCATTATTGCCATAATTTTGCATGAAATAAAATTTCAAAGAGGAGGTCTAGGTGTAGGACCCCTCCAGATAGAAAAGACATTCAAAATACTTGGACAATATTCAAATTTCAAAAATCCTCAATGGACAATCAGCTTACTTAATGCTGAATGATTGAATGATTAAAGGAGAATACTATAACTTATTTGTAAAATCTTCATGAAAATAGAGTTTAAAAAAATTTCCTTTCTTAACTAATTATTCACTATTTATAATTTGGGAATTTTAATTTCCCGTGCCTATAGGTGCCACCATGATCATTTGAGCTGTGACATCACAGAGTTGGTTTGCAAAGTGAAAGTAAATAGATAATCGATTTTGATATCAGAAGAAAGCGTATATTTGGGACTTTTCCCCTATAATTTCAACCCAAAATATACAGAAGAAGAGATTGAGGCACAACATGGAAGCAATGTCAGGCGACATTGACGAACAGCCGGATTTGCAGCTAGAGGACTAGTATGTCTGAGGAAAATCTAATGGTTACTTCAAAAAATTGTATTTTCTGAAAAATCGTCTATAGAGTTACAAACACCATGCGCTTAATAAGAAGCAATTATTCTTTCATCTTCAAACCTCAGAGGATTTTCATTGTCATATGATTTCAGAGTCTCATGACCCTTGACCTTTTAACATCAATTAAATGATATATTCAAAGCTTGTTCTTCCAAAGATCTATAATTGTTGTCATTGTATCATCATAGCAACACCCTCCTGGATTACTGAAAACAAGACTTATAGGTTCCTGGACATCTTAGATCTGTATTGTTACCAAAATGCAAATTCTAAAGATGTAAACTACAAAGGGTCTTATTTGGTATTCATGAGATTTTATCCGACAGACAATTAGATGTTCTGGGGGTCTAGAAAGGGGGTTTGATAATTAACCTTCGATCATAAAGATGATCTGAGGGTCTTAAGGAGGGAGTTAAAAATAAGGATAGGGGTACGAAAAAGAGATTTATTTGTGCAGATTCAGTCAGTATTCAACTCAATATCTGCAAGTATTTAGAAACTGTTCATTATGAAGGGTACAAGGTAATGACAGAAAAAAAAATAAAACTACATGGCTTACCCACTAACTGGAGAAAACTTCAAAAGGGAATCAAAAAAATTGTTTCTGAAACAACAGTAATGGAGTTTGTCAATACCTTTATAACTTATTTACCATTGAAATGCAAAATTATGTTAACTATTACAGTTTGTAAATTGTTTGCAGATGAATTGCTTCAAATGAATATTTTTAAGCATAATTTGATAATTTTGTTGGCAGCTTTTAAAAGGGTCAAATTCGACTCCAAAAAAGAATTTTTTTCCATTCTATTCGAAGCATTTTGCAAAAGTTAGCTAGTATGATTTGAATACTCAAACATATAACAGTGAAACTATTAAGACTGTCCTGGATTTCATAAAAAATTAATCTCAAGTTGAGAATTTCCTCAAATCCAGAATTTTTCTTCAAATCTTCAATTTCCAGTGAACTGATTGTTCAAAATTTGAGTTCAGGAAGGACTTGAGGAAAATCTTAATTTGAGATGTTTTATGAAACCAGACCCCAATTGTTTCAGGTTAATACATGTTAAAAACACATTTGAACCTGGTGAAAAAGGACTTAGAAAATGTTCTTTTTACAAGGTTCTACTATTGATGCAGGGTTCAGTTTGGACAGGTTTTACTACATAAATCTTCATTATTCTTATCCTCTCCTTAAAGTTCACATTTCTGTACTTTTGGATATTCCAATTAAATGTTGAAACCTAATTCTTGCAATATGCACTTTACAGTTGCAGTTTACACTGATGAAAAATTAGATTTCCACCCAATAGCAACATTCAATGCTTTATTTCTAACACCTCATCAATCTGAGAAACATCGAAATATCAGCATGACGTTGGCAACATTTTGAGCATGAAATATTTCAGACTTTGATCACGAACGTAATTGAGAAATAACACAACAAGAATGATTCTGTCACAAGACAAATCGTCATCAATTTTACACGGCAAATCGGACAAAATTGATGTAAGCTTAGAAATTTGAAGCATGAGTGAACATGACAATACAGAACATTACAAACATTTGATTGGTGATTTATTGTCACATGACTGATCAGTATAGAGTAAAATCTGTCAAAACTGAACCCTGAATTATCAGAAAACCTCTCTAAACCAGACACTTTTTAAAGTCCCTCTTTACCAATTTGAATGTATATTGAACCCTTGTTAACCAAATACCTGTCAAAACCAGAGTTCATAGTTCAGTTCCAACAGGTTTCACAGTACTTGATTGTATTCCCTAGTTGCCTGATATAGAGTTATCTCCCTTATCAGGAGTTTTCTAAAAATAACTCTAAAAAGTATCTCGTATTTTTTTAGTGTTTCTTTTTTTCGAATAAAGCAAATGATGAATACAAATAACAGCAGTTTTGAAGACAAGACAAGAATTATCACAGTAGGCGAGATGTGGCGTTCTGTTAAGATGTTCAAAACAGAGAAACTTGAACTGATTTCATTCTGTTTCAAATGAAAGCTGGAAAGGCTTCGGCGAAAGAACTTTCTCATGATAAACAAAGCCATCATGCCAACCATTATTCAACTGGGCATCACCTCCTGGACCAGGGAAACCATCAGTATCAGACTCCTCAGATCTTACTTGACCATCAGCATCAGTATCATCATCCCCTATACCTTGTAGTTGCAATAGTCTTTGGAGCCTAGCTTCATCTTCCTGAACCTCTGCATGAATAAAACCATCAAATTCATCAGCATCAGCATCAGACAACAGGGATGTCAGAAAAATGATTACAAAAACAACCTGGTGCAACCTGGGTACATGCATCACAATATAAATAACTTCCTTTTACCACACGTTTGTGGTTGTTTTATTTCCAATTTACCCCATCAAAAGCTGTAAAATACCACCAGAAAAGTAACCTGTTGATTTCTGATAATGTACGACCTAAAGATATATTTTTAAATCAGAAGACCACTTATATTTTGCGCCTTTCCTCGATCCACCGAGTGTCACAGAAATACAGACCACCATGTTGTTTACATAATTACCTTAGCAATAAGGCTTTCCCGATCTATTATTAGAATACGTTTTGTGGTATGAGAAATAAACTAAAATAAACAAGAGCTAACAACTGTGCGTATAGTTCTCATTCTTCTTATCATTATTATACTCGTTTGTGATGAATAGAACTATTTTATATGATGAATTCTACCGAATACATCCAGATGGAAAGCGGACAAAACAGGCACCTGTCTGGAAGGCCGTATGAATATATTTTGCTGTCTTAAAGGCCATTTAGGGTAGAAAAATCAGACGACTGGATTTCCAACCATTAAATATGTATAATTCGCCATTGGTTTGTCAATTTACTTTTTGGCAATTTAACGAAACAAATTGTTCAATGGTTAAACAGATATCGACCACCATTTTGTGAAAAGTTCAAATAAATTTCCCCGTTTATTTAGTAACAAAACAATCTGATAGGCTTCATTTATAACAAAAACAGTTTATGATTAAATCGGCAAAATAATCCTCATATGTCAGTCATTTATTTTTGACATTTTGAGTTATTTCTACTTACGTATTTGTATTTCAAAAAATGATGTCTAAAAATAGAAATTCATGTATCCTTAAGGATAAGTTCAGCCTGGGGACAAGGGCGCTAAAAGGATAATTTCGGCTTGGGGACGAGGGTGCCAAAAGAATCATTTCAGAATGAATGGTTTAATATGATACAAACGTAACACTGATTTCAATTTCATGCATAAAATATAGTCTGACTTCTTTTATTCTGTAGATAAATAGTTTCTACAGACAAAGTTCTGCCCTAAATAGAAATCCATAATCTTACAGAAAACATGAAGAACACGACAGAAACCTTTAAATCTCCGCTCTCTTTGATCACTGTAAAAAGATTTAAATTAGGTTTATTGCATTAGTAGACAACACAACTGGGAAAATCAATATAGAATATTTCAATCCTGTAGGTCTTGGGACAGTGTTTAGAGAACAATCATTCAAATTTAAGGGGGGGAGGACAAGGATCAAATTTGAATAGGCAGGATCAAAGAATGAGAAATAGGCAAAACAAAAAGCTAGGATGCCAATTGAGAATTTTGGGTAACCATGATATAGTCTTGAAAGCCCAGGACCAGATGTAGTAATAAAAATGTGCAGTCAGAAATTACCCACCCTCACAACCTATATAGTTGGTCTCATAATCCCTTAACAGCTTGTTTCACCAATTCCTGAATGAAACTGAATAAAAACCTTTAAAATTAAGAGTCTGCCTTAGATATAACCTTCTACCTCTTACATGTAAGGAAACTGAATGTAGCAAGAGAAAAATGCATATGGTATTACCAATTGTCAACTGTAAAAACTGATGTTTAAGTATCAAAAGGGAAATAACTCAATTTTTTTTTTAAATGTTCCATCAAAAGCAGTTGTTTCTTTAAAAAAATATTTTGAAAGGTTGTGCAAGTTTGATAAATGAGGTTTTCTATATTCAAAGTTTTTTTTTCAAAATCATCTTATGATTTAGCACAGGTTTAAATTTTTCAGTTGTATGAGTTAATGCTATGTTTAACAGAAACATATTAAAAATGAATGTTTACTTCATACACATCAACGTAATGTGTACCTCCTCAAATGTTAAGGAGGAAGACCTAAGGTAAGGGACATAACTCTTAAAACCAGTGCATCATAATCAACTTCATCAAAGCCTATCATAAGCTTTCATTTGAAAGAGAATTAAATCAGTCAAAGTTACTTTGATGCTTACATGAGATGGATGTAAAATGCTGAATACAGACGTTCCAATGATTTGCAAGAGTTGTGTCCCTTACCATAGGTCTACCTCTTTAAATTTATGTACAAGTCTAGATAAGAATCATGTAGGTTTGTATGAACCTGTATTGATAACATTTGACTACCCGAACTCTATAACTTCCATAAATTAATGGTGAAAAATTAAATAGAAAATATACTCATTTTAAAGCAAAATATTTCATGTTGAATTAGGTACAATAATAGATTATAGTTTCTCAGATTACAAATATAAAGATGAGATAAACATGATCAAACCATTGTCACTGTAATACTGTCATTTAATTTAAAAACCCCTCAAAAAATCAGAATCAAAATCAGATCTTTGAATTTTGTGTCTAAGATCCCAATCTGTGCAGGGTAGGAAACTCACTCAAATTCTAGTCAGTCCTGAATACAATTTTTCAATAAATTTACTATATGGCTATATAAATTTTTGCTAAAATTGGCCAGTCACAGGCTGGCGGGCAGGCTACTATTTCTAACTCTGGTCTGTGTGATTGGTCAAATGTTCTAAACCTAAAATGTATGATATTCCTACAATAGAATATAAAACCACAATCAATCATGTGTCTCTTCTTAAAATTGTTTACCAATATGATATGTGTATGAATTTCAAATCTAACCAAAAATGAGATAGAGTTATCTCCCTTTTCACATGAAATAGTGCTAATACATTTTTTTGTACCATTAAAGCAGATGTTGGGTTTCACTTCAAAAGAGACAGATAGAACAACAGAGTTGAGCAGCTACTAGACCTACTTTCACAGTTGATGATGCATGTAAAAAATATTATCCAAGATGACACAGTCTTTTAAAAAATGAATAGTGGAAATGAATGAATGAAGTAAGCATTTGGTTTCAATACAAAACCAAAATAGAAATGACTTTATATAGAAGTTTTGATACTCCTTTCTAAAATTGTTCCTACCTTAAGCAGCACTCCAGCTAATCATGCAAAATGTGATTCATGGGTAAAAAGCCTACAAATTTTTATTTTTGATATTTTGTTTGAAATGTCATAGTAAACAGAAATTAAAATGTGGTTTTTCATATAACCTGTGCTCTTAGGAGATAAAAATTATATAGAATGCACTGTAGGTTTCAAAATTAAGGGAGATAACTCTGTAAATAGCACTCAAATACAAAAGAATCTACTGTATTTTCAATGTCGATTATCTCCTACAAGCAGGCAGATTTGAATGAATAATTACACATTTCATAGTACAAAAATAAAAATATGTAGCCTTTTTGGGGGTGTATCACATTTTTCAGATTTTGCATGATTCTTACAAAGACAGCTACTTAAAACCTTAGAAATGGAGAGAAATATCAAAAATGCAGTTAAGGTTAAATTTGAAATAAAATGGCAGGACCAGAGTTTCTGGTAAACCAAGCTGACATGACTAACTGGGTTAGTTTCAGGAATTTTTAGTAGTGGGTAACAAAATTCCCAGGCTGAGCAGAGTAAAATGTAAAATTACAACTGGCCCCCAGTCCATGTAGTATATGAGTACCGATGATGTATATTGATTATATCCTGTTTCTTTTAGACATGTTAGAATTATTGGCTTCTACTTAACACCTTGTTTTTAAAGAAACACTTCTGATTCACTTTCACTTTCACTTTCACGTTCCTCGCACGTTAAAGAACCCTGCTGTGGTATTCAATAGGAGTAGGAACCTTTGTGCTCCGCCACAGGAGGCTAAATTGCCCGACCTTACCCATTCTTCCCTTTTTTCCAGTGGCAATCAAAATTTGTCGACCCTATTATCGTTGTGTACCATCCCATTTTTCATTTGATCATCATTCCATGTTCATTTATCACCCATTTCATGTTCATTATCTGAATATAGCTGAGATATTGCTGCTCGGACGTTAAGCCCCAACAATCAATCAATCAATCTGATTCACTTTCAAATTGTCATGACTGCTTCCTACTCCCAAGAGTTTGTCATCAATTACTGATTATTGAAGAGAGATGGATAAAAGAAGGAAAACAAAGAAAGCAAGTTGGAAGAAGAGAAATTTGTAAAAAAAAAAAAGAATACAATCTTGGAAGAAGAGAAATTTGTAAAAAAAGGAAGAATACAATCTTGGAAGAAGAGAAATTTGTAAAAAAAAAAAAAAAAAAGAATACAATCTTGGAAGAAGAGAAATTTGTAAAAAAAAAAAAAAACAGAATACAATCTTGGAAGAAGAGAAATTTGTAAAAAAAAACAGAATACAATCTTGGAAGTAGAGAAATTTGTAAAAAAAAAAAAACAGAATACAATCTTGGAAGAAGAGAAATTTGTAAAAAAAAAAGAATACAATCTTGGAAGAAGAGAAATTTGTAAAAAAAAAACAGAATACAATCTTGGAAGAAGAGAAATTTGTAAAAAAAAAAAGAATACAATCTTGGAAGAAGAGATATTTGTAAAAAAAAACAGAATACAATCTTGGAAGAAGAGAAATTTGTAAAAAAAAGAAGAATACAATCTTGGAAGAAGAGAAATTTGTAAAAAAAAAAAAAAAAAAATAATACAATATTGGAATAATAGAAATTTTTAAAAAAAAAAAAAAAAACAGAATACAATCTTGGAAGAAGAGAAATTTGTAAAAAAAACCAGAATACAATCTTGGAAGAAGAGAAATTTGTAAAAAAAAGAAGAATACAATCTTGGAAGAAGAGAAATTTGTAAAAAAAAAAAAAAAAAAAGAATACAATCTTGGAAGAAGAGAAATTTGTAAAAAAAAAAAAAAAAACAGAATACAATCTTGGAAGAAGAGAAATTTGTAAAAAAAAACAGAATACAATCTTGGAAGTAGAGAAATTTGTAAAAAAAAAAAACAGAATACAATCTTGGAAGAAGAGAAATTTGTAAAAAAAAAAGAATACAATCTTGGAAGAAGAGATATTTGTAAAAAAAAACAGAATACAATCTTGGAAGAAGAGAAATTTGTAAAAAAAAAAAACAGAATACAATCTTGGAAGAAGAGAAATTTGTAAAAAAAAAAAGAATACAATCTTGGAAGAAAACGAAGAAAGCAAGTTGTGTTAAAACAGAATACAGTCTGGCAGTACCTGTAATATACCTGAAGATAACACCTGGTTTTTATAACAAACATTTCAGTTCACTTTGATTAAGTTGTCATGAACCTCACATAACAAGATTTCCTGGGATACATTAGTTGCCAGAAAAACATATGTTAACAATATCAAGTGGCTTTTATCTTATTATACAAGATGTATCCATCACCAATTAACAAAAAAATTATACTCAGCAAATACTGCTCAAATCAAACATCATGCAAGATATCTCACATATAGCATGATGAAAAAATGATTTCGCCTGTAATATGATTTTAGCTAAGACAAATAATATCTGAAATCATAGGATTCATGTTAGTCACATGATCAAAGTTTCTCATATGACATATGATTAAAAGTTGTAGGACAACTTGAGCATTAACTAGATAATTGTCATCATTTGACCTTTCGACACCACCAACTGTTGTTTCTTGTCCCCTTCTGAAAATCTCAAAATAGTTCATCAAATAATTGCTTTAATTTTTGTAGAGTCTTAAAACAGATGATGCAGTGATTCTTAAGTAGCAGTCCTTCTAAAAATCAGGCAGAAGGTGATTCATACAGGTCAAAAACCCACCAAATTCACTTTTATTTCTTGTCCAGAAACAGCTTTAGACCACATAACCAGTCTTAGTTTTTCATTTCGGTGTTGTGTTTTTGTGATAAAAAATATACATATTGTATATGAACTTTGCACTTTGGACGAGTTATCATTCTTAATTTGGTTTCATATGGTTGATTTCAGTGGGAGATGAATGTATGATTTTCTTAAAAGTACAGATCTGAATGCAGAAAAGATTGTTGTTATATGAAAGTACACCATATGTAGACAGAAAAAGCTTCGTTTGTATGGTGGTTTTATTTTTCATTTCTCCCATAGTTTGTACGATAAATTTCTTTACCATTGACAGTTTCTGAATTATTATTATTATTAAATATTATTATTATTATTACTCTCTCTAAATATAACATAAACCACATCCTTACAATCAACTGCAGAAAATAAATGTTAAATAGGACATAAAATAGACTGCCTGACATTTACAAATGGATGTACAATAACAGATTATCTATGCAGAAACAAACCTCTTTACTTCATTACATTTGATACACTTTAACATCATTAAAAAAAGATACCTACAAACTCAGTTGCTGTACAAAAATATATTACCATAGAATGTGTCAGAACCTCTTTTGGACTGATACAGATAGCATACTTGCCTAAAATGTGGAAGGCTGTAGGTCTGATCCCTGACCAAGTCACACCAAAAATTTAAAAATTATAAATACTGGTAGACAAAGGTTTTCCACCAAGCACACAGTACTTAAGGAGAAAGAGCAACGACTGGTTGGCTAGGAGTCAGAGTAATGTGTCTAAAAGTTGGGGTGGGGGGGTGGGGGGGGCATGCCTTCCTGTGGGCTGTTCCTCTTGTGAACTACCACAAATAAAATATAGCTCAGTGCGTTGGACTGGTACAAAGCAGGGTCTGTTCAACTGGCTAATTGTTTATGAAATATCTGCCATAGGATGTTCAACCATAATTAATTAGTCAATTAATCAATCTTTAGGACTGAAGACCTTTTTATACTCAGCTTAAAAAGCATGAGGTATGTAGAGATCATGCTGCCTGTTTCAGTCATTCATCTGTCCAGTGTCTATCAATAATGTCTTCTGAAACTGATGATTTTAATTCAGTGAAACTAGTATATGGGACGGTACCATTGTGCACCTCTTATTAGGCGATTCAATCTGAACTATTAACGTTTTGGGTTATACGCCTGCACAGTTGTAGTACTAGTGTTTCACCCTATTCCGTCTTCTTTCTTCTGAATTACTTTTAAGCTTTTCCATATGGTTTCTAGGGGTGGAGAGTTGGGGGGTATAATAATCTTTACTCACAGTTTTCTAATTTGATTCAGAAACGGATTCTTACATACCAGTAATGAGTACACCTTGTATCAATACAACACAGTTTGCCTAATAATAATTTGGAGCTGTGCAACACTTTTCTACTAAAAGAAAGTTACTGAACAAGTTGCAGTAAAACACAATTACTTCAAACGTATTATTTTTGGGGATTCTGTCAAGTGAACATATTCGCCAGCATCAATTTTCACGGACAAAAAAAAAAGATTAGTGTTATGTACTGTACACAGACAAATGTGCCACACATGAGAATCATATGGTTTGCATCATATGATTATCATACAAATCGAGCACCATATTATAATCATATGTTTCGGTATACATATGTGATAATCATATGTTTTTCACAAACATGATTGTCATATGTTTTTAAGCCAAAATTACCATAATAGAATCATATGATAATCATATGACTATCATATGTTCAATATCATATGATTGTCATATGATTACCATATGATTATCATATGAATCAAGCACCATATGATTATCATATGTAGCACATTTAGTTGTGTAATAGCTTTACAAGTACCATTTTCCATGCTTTTTTCAACAGGTACAAAACACCTGTCGTCAGTGAGATCCAATACGCTTCAATACTCTGATTGGAAATTGAAAACAAAAAATGAAGTGCCAAATAATTACTAGTTACTGTACAGTACAAAATTTATTCATAACGTAGACCTAGGTTGAACTTGTTACATTTACAAACAAGAACTGCCTAATTTTTACACAAAACTGTACAAGATAACCCACTGATATATTACCTTAAAACAGGTTTAAAACTTATAAATCTTCAATAAATTACATTAGATACCCTTCAATACTAGGAAATGCAAAACATGGGATAAGCAAAAAACCAACAAAAATACTGCCAAAGTTTTAAAAGTTGCTGTGCAGTAATAGACTACTTATATATTTTTATATTCCATCCCAATTCAGTTTTCAAACATAGCACCTGGCCTGAGTTACATTAAATACTCATCAATTGTGAAAATGGAAAATGTAAAAATAGTTGAAGCAAAAAAAAAAAAACAAAAAATAAAAAACAATAAACTATTACTAATATTCTGGTCAATATTCCCTCTCTAACACAACACTTAGCATTTAATAACATACTAAAGAACTGCCAAATCATTACATTGTGTTGTACAAATAAACTAGTTAAAAAACCTTGTATCAGTAACACTGAATACTGTACAATGTATTAGAAAATCTAAACATGGTAAAAGCAAAAAGAAAATAAGAAAAAATAACCTAAACAAACGAAAAAATTGAAAAAAAACCTGCGAAAATTTTACAAGTTGTTGTACAATAATGAACCACTTATATTCCCACTCATTACATCTTCCAAAGATGGAAATTACATTGATTACTCTTTGATATTAAAATGCAAAAAATGGTCTAATTAATATAAGCCAAAACAAGAAAAACATAAAACAAGTAACAAAAAAAAAAAAAAAAAACCTGCCAGATCATTACAAGTTATTGTACAATAATAAACTACTTCCATTCCACCTCAATACAAATTTCAAACACAGCACCTGGCGTCAGTTACATTTGATACTCTTCAACATCACCGATTACCTGCATTGATCAAACAACCATTTTTTTCTCTGACTGAAACAGGCCAAAAATATGTAAAGACTGACGTCACAAATTGATACGTTCTTTGTAATAAATTTTGACAGCTGTTAGTTGTCAGGTATACAACATTTCGAACAATAATTTAAATCATGAACATTGGAATCCATTTGTACGCAACTGTTGTTTATTTTATACGAAGCCGGTACCCTTCTGTTTTAAGGTTGCTATTCCTTATAGTAATTTTGTATTGATTTGGTAGTCATTTAAGTCTTAAAATGGCCCTAAAATAAAAAAAATTTCTTTCTATTGTTCTTGATGTATGTGTAAATGAACTTCTGACTGACATACATTTGTCCAATGGATCAATTCAGAAATCCTACTTCAATCCTTTGTAAACAATGTTGTGCCATGGCTGCGTACTCATAAAATACAATTTGACCAATCAGGGTCGTCATGAACAATAGCAATCCCATAATTCTATACAGTTTCTGAATCAGTCTCCCCCCTCCCCAAAAAGAAGAATTTTGGTGAAAATCACTCCTATCCATGATGGAAAAAAAGGCAGTATCCAGGCTACATTCTAATTGTGACATACTGACTGGCGAACAAAATATACTTCTTGTAACTTTTTTATGCAAACTATATCTTTAACCAATGACTCTGACCTCATATAACTCCACATTAAAATATATTCAGTCTCTCTCAGACATTATCCTTGCTTTAACCCTAAAATGATTAATACATTCAGTCTCCCTCAGACATTATCCTTGCTTTAACCCTAAAATGATTAATACATTCAGTCTCCCTCAGACATTATCCTTGCTTTAACCATAAAATGACTCCATACTAAGACATACTGCTTAATAACTATTATAATAATAATTATATAATAATAAAATAATAAACTTGCAACAACAGCATGTAGATATCCCCTGTGTTGACCCCTAAAATTATTCAATACAATATATATTACGTAATGTTACTAGCCAGTAATTTTGCTATCATACAAGATCCTCAAACTACCCTTTAATAATGCCACCCCAGCACAAATTAATCTAAAAATGAGTCCATAGAAAAATGTATTGCAGAACATTTAAACATCAGCGTGTAGACTCCCTAAAGATGCTCCCTCTGCTTTGACCCTTAAATCATTCAATACCATAACATATTGCATAATGTTACTACATCCAGCACGCAACACTGACCTCCATGTGTTATCGGATCATAAATTTATTCTCCATAGACAGCAACTGTCAAATCCTATTGTATTAATGATTAGACAATGTCTTTCAAGACACAAAATCTATACCCAGGAATGAAATATGTTTGCTGTTCCACTGAATTTTCTGTTACATATGTAATATTAAACCATGGAAATACATGTTGTGTTCAGGGGGAATTCTGTGTGTATCGATGTGCCATAAAGAGAATTCAGAACTAGCAACAAAAAACTGAGCCAAAAGGGAAGATAATAAAAAGTGTTTCGCATAGCCTCAATCCTAATCTTTAAACATATTTGTCATGGTCACCAAAAATTTTACAAATACACCAAATGATACGAAAGACAAATGATCACCAAGAATGTCAGAAATGCACCAAAAAATCACCAAGATGGCTACAAATGCTACAAATGTACCAAACTTTTTCAGTCTTTCATTTTGACATAAAAAAACTCTAAACAGAAGAATAGTAGTCTGCTCCATTTAAACTGAATAACTATATCTGGTATGCAACAATTTGATGTGTCACAGAGATTAGAGTTGCATGCAGGTTAAAGTCCTTGAACCGATTTGCACAACGATTTGACGGATCGATGACCGTTGACTGATTGATCACTGACGAATCGATGACCAATGACCGGTGACCGATCTGATCGCAGTTTTGATATGAAAAATGACGTAAGATGTGTTTAAAATAAAATAAATGTAAAATAAAAGTATAAATTGAAGTTTAAATCTATTACATTATTTAAATATGTGTAAAATTGACAAAGAAAACAATAAAAACGGTAAAATACAGTGAACAATCTGTGGTCATGTGATGCAATCATCTGTTTAATGGATCGATGACTGACCGTAAACTGATTGTTGATTGATGACCGATCGCAATTTTTGTTGCACAGATTGGTTCAGGTACTGTACCAGGACATAATGCCAAGTTTCAAATCATTCTCAAGAAGAGTTTCCAAATATTTGCTGGCAGTGCAGATGCACAGAAAGGAGTAAAACGTAATGGCCAATGATGTCCTAACCCTCCCTCACCCCTAAAAAAAGACATGGGCATGAAAATACTAAAGAGCAAGAAATCTCCTTTTAATAACGTAATTAAGACACTTCAAAGAATCAGCATCAATCAAAATACAAAAATGGAGGCCACTTATTCTTAAGAAATTACATTTCAAATGCATAGCAGCTGTTTCTAAACATGCAATGATAAACAATCAAAGTAAATGGTGCTCTGTTTTTAGATCTTTATAAGAATCAGGCAAGATCAGTGAAATTGTCCTTTTACCACTAGAGCATATTTCAAACAAAACTTGATGTACAATTGCAGGCCATCCTTAAAGAAAACTTTGGTTTAATGTTAAATTTTTAGCATACAGATTTAACATCATAAGAGACAGTTAATACAATGCCCAACTGTAGGCCATCCTAAAAAAAATGCTGCTTGGCTGTTCATACTTTGATTCAATTTTAAGCCATTCTGAAAAAAAAATTTGGTTTGTTATTTTGCTGTTTACCAATTCACGGCTTAATAGAAGTGTGAATTATACCCACTGCCAGATTCTTATATAGACTTGTAGTGTAGAACAAAAGTCATAGTAACCCAAAAAGTAGAAAGCCACTTCACCAGAAACATAAAGCAGATGGAATGAACCACTTATTCAAGAACTATGATTGCTACATAGTGGTATGATGAACAGTTGTATCAGCATTGCAGAACAATGACCTCAACCAAGTGCTATGCACTTTAGATGATTAGAAAATTGTAGAATCTTCATAGGAAACAAATTAGCAGCCAGATATGACCAGATGTTCCACGTTCCTTAATGGTAGAGTATTGTAACCCATTCATTTTCTTAATGAACAATAAAGGATAGAAATTTGAATCTCCATTCATTCTTCATTGATAAGTTGAAAACTAGAGGCTGCAGAAGCCTAAACAACTTAATTGGAAACTCCAGGACAATTCTTTAAAAAAAAAAAAAAATATATATATATACTCAATTCTGGAATAAAGTGCTGATACCTAATACAGACAAAAAAACAACAAAAACCAGCTTATACTTAATACAGCCCCCCCCCTAAAAAAAAAAAAACAAAAAAACAAAAAAACAAAACAAAACAAAACAGAACAAAACAAAACAAGGCAAAACAAAACAAAACAAAACTAGCCCATATCCAGTTAGTTAGAAAAATCCAGCCACTACACAATATGGTCTAAAAATCCAGCCCATACCAAAAATGACCCAAAAGTTTAGCCAATACTAAAAATGCCCCGAAGTTAAACAGCCCATACCCAGTACATCTACGCTGACAACTGGAAACACTGACCAAATCCAATCGACTGTCCAATAACATTTTTATCACTCTAGTTGTTCCAGATGATTTGTAACATTTACATGATACTAATGGGTTAAGTAATTATGAGTAAAGCCTATATTTATCTCATGTAATTACCATTAATAACATCATGGCCCAAGAAAACAGCCTTTATTCATTAAGACACCTCCCCCCCCAAAAAAAAAAAAAAAAAAAAAGGAATAAAATCTAGGCAATATTCAATATTGTTTAAAAAAATTAACCGTATTCAATATGGCTGCAACAGACTATCATATGGTATATGGCCAAAGTAAAAAAAAAGAAGAAAAAAACAGTCCATACTCATTCTTGAGTCCACATCCAATGACAATGACCAAAAACCTATCAATCACTCGATACCCAATAATATTTCTATCTTCCTACTTGTTCCAGGTGTTTTGCCAACATCTGCATGTTACTAATGGGTTAGGTAGTTATTAAGCAAAGCTTCCATTTATCTACTGCAGCTACCATTAATGACATCTTGTGTTTGTCTTCCTTAAGGGTCTAATTCATTGATGTTTTTTAAAATAAAGTTTATGTATAATCAATGATTCAATGCAGTGCAGTAAGGCAACTTGAAGTAGTATATAATTAATGTAAAATTCATTTAAAAAAAAGTTCATCTGCAACTTCAATGTTTTTCCATGATATACCACCTGATGTTTTTTTTTTTATGTCACTGACAGACAGACAGATAGTTTTGACTTTACCAAAACTTTGGAGAGTAAAATATCTGTGAAAACACCAAAAACATACAATATCTATAACCTGCAAAGTTTTACTTACAAAATTAAGCTTAGTAAACTCAAAAGAACTTACCATATAAAGCATGGTAAGTGCAAATAGAGTGAAAGTAAACTGAAAGCAAAAAAGACTAAAATTTCTGAACGGTCAAGAAAACTCCATGTTTATCTCATGAGACTTACGGTATATTTCTGGGTATATATTATTGTTTTTAATATTGGAAAGTTTTGGTCCGGCAAAACACATCAAGTATGACAGACGTACAGACATTAGGATTACTTTATGCCACTAGCTAATTGAGTGAACTTTAAAACTAAAGGCTCAAGAGAGCCTGAATCGCACACCAGGTTAACCATTGTCAAATGCAGGAAATGCTTTTCATAGCATTTTCATGACCTGAACCAGAATTTTACTAAAGGTAACAATTTTTGAATTATGTTCAAAAACCTGTCTTCCTACCCCTAAGTTTCAGTTTTAGTATAGGCAGCCATATCTATTCACCAATTAAAAATCACAACTGCCATTTTGAGCACAATACAGTAAAGAACTATTATGCTTATTTTCATTCAATGATCTTAAATGGTTTAAGAGAAGAAGATTTTCAAAGTTGTACATGTGAAAAAAAAACAGTTTCAGGGGCCGTAACTCCTACATCAGTCAATGAATGGTTTTGAAAATGTCACCATAGGGCCTTCTCATGATGCTTAACAATTTTACCCTTGACTAAAATTTGCTAAAGGTAACGGTTTTTGAGTTATTTGCAAAAAACTGCCTTATGACTTTTATGATCTATTTTAAGTAACAGCAGCCATGTTTTTTTCACAAATCAAAAATACCAATGGTCATTTCGTGTGGGATACCCTAAGGAACATATCTGCCAACTTTCATTGAATTCTGTGCAATGGATTTTGAAAAGATGATTTTCAAAGTTGCACATGTGAAAAATGCAAAAAAAATAACAGTTTCAGGGGCCGCAACTCCTACATAAGTTGATGAATTGTTTTGAAAATGTTGGCATAGGTCCGTCTCATGATGCTGAGCAATATTATCCAGGCCAGAAATTTGCTAAGGCAAATGGTTCTTGAGTTATTTGCAAAAACCTGCCATTTGACCGCTATGTTCTATTTTTAGTAACAGTGGCCATGTTTTTTCCATCGTTCAAAAATCCCAAACGTCTTTTTGTGCATAACACCCTCAGGAACAATCTTGTCAAGGTTATAACCTGTCAGTCTAGTAGTTTTAGAGTAGAAGATTTTTGAAAATTTGTCTACGAGGACGGACACCAAGTGAGCTAAAAATAAATTGGAGGCTGCATGCATTTCACCAATTTTGCACTAATCTCATCTACAAAAAATATTTGGCTTAATACTACAATACAGCAGAGGTGTTAACGCATTGAATGAAGGAATATATCTCTTTACAGGAGATTGCCAAGGTTGCTCAATTGTTCTGGATAGCTTATTACTTTGATCTGTCATCAATGTCACCTTGGAACACTGCTTTAATAAGTAACTTGGCGAAGACAACAAAGCTTTTTTTTCATTCTGACACAGACAATTAGTTTAACCAAAAAATTGAGCAAAAACTCAATATGAAAAGCAGGCTACCATTGCCAACTTCATAAGCAGGGTTCCTGAAATTGCTCTAGACATCTTATTACACGAATTTGTCGTAAATGAACAATTACCACTCCATCTTCTGGCAAAAACAAGCAAAATTTGTTGCGTAATGGTGCAATCTGTGACAACATTTTGACAGTTACAAGAGTAGAGAGAATCAATGATAGCCGACATTGCTTGTTCAGTACAAGTACCTGCAAACATCAGGCAAAATTGTTAACATCTGAAACAGACATGTCAGTCAAACATAAACATTTCCACTGACATATTTACACCAAAATATGTCTATTCTACTAAAACTGTCAGATTCTTATACAGACTGACAAATATTTGGTAGCTATTGAACGAGAAGAAACTGAGAAATTTTTCTTCGGAATGTTAGAATATTTTATGATTCAATAGAGTTATGTGCCCTTTGATTATTTACTTTCAATGTGTTTCAATGAAATGAGATTTCATTTTACCAAAACGGTATTGCGAATCTAGCTTCTATACCTATGCTGTAATGGTTCATTTCAATTGTAATATTATTTATACTGTCGAAGTGGTAGTTATTTCTGACCATATTTCATCCACTGCCTGATTATTTTAATGACTATCACTTTAATCTGAAGAGTCCCTCTATGTCTAGAGAGCAATCATTTGAATTTAAGGATCAACTTCAAAATAAAAACACAGTATTAGAACTTGTAGTTGAAAATAAAATCTCATAAGAAAATATTTTATCAAAGGCCATCAAAGATTCAGCTGTCAATAAAGCCTATGCTATATCCTTCTTATTTTTTGATGGCCAAATGGGAAGTTATTTTCTTTTTTTTTTCAATCTAATTTTTGCTTTGTTCCACACACATAGCTCAACATATTTGTATAAAGATATTTGAGTTACTTCAAATTCTCCAAATATCTCAAACATGACATTTCAACAAAGTAATCTTTCATAAAAAAAAAATAATTTATTATAAAGAATCAGCAGCAAAATATGATATCCATTTTTGCTATACTAGTACATGTATATGAAGAAGACAGACTAAAAATGCCTTTGTAATTGACATGGGTGTAAATTTTACTGTCAAGAGTGTACATTTCACTATCAACAACTGTCACAGTATCTTTACAGGAAACACATACACATCAATTTTTCTAACTACATCTGTCCAAAATCACATTTATTCCTGACTCTTCCCACTTTTGGGAAATATATGTGTAGACTATTGTCCCATTGACAGAGCAATATTTTATTGCAAATGTTTACCAAGTGAAAAAGGTGTATAAAATGTAGCTTTTTCAGAATAGTGGCCAATCCTGAAATATCAAGATGGGCCTGCTGACTGTGCAAAGGGGGGAAAGGCACTCAAATGATTTTCTTTTTTACCAAATAATCAACAAAACTTTTCATGCCTTAAGAGGGTGGGGGCAGTGAGATCCACCTATGCAGTACTTTGTTTGAGTACATTAAAACTTGGGGATACAAACATGCTTGTCCAAACTAAACCACTTTCTAAATTAAATGTGGGGTTAGGCAAGAACTGTTCAGTTTTAACACTGTTAAGACAGGACCTTAGCTAGAACAGTAATGTCTTATTGAAATACCTGCATATGTACAACATTTACTCAATGAAGTATAGTCAGTTGAAAGTTGAGCATCACAGCAGTTCATGAGCAACCATCTTATTCTTAGAAAGAGGGGTAAAATATTGCATCCTAGATTTCCCTCCCCCCACCCCTTTCCAATGAAATTTCTGTCCCATGAATGCTATTGCCTTCAATACTATAGTGGCTCATCTTGGATTATTCATCAATGCATTTTCAAGCCATAATACCCGATTTCTCTTCCATTACAGTGCATAAAATGATAATGTTCATGGGATATGGCTGAGTTAAACTATCTCAAGAGACAATATACCTGTTGGTAGATTAATTTCACCTGGATCTTTTTCTGATAGAAGTTTTAATCTTGTTAATTGTCCAGTTAACAATCTAAGGCAGTTTATCAGGTGTCATTTAATTAACAAAAGACCAGCCCTATTCTCTGAACATCAATATTGTATGCACTGTAAAATGAAGGTTAAAATATTCTGTTCATCAGCAAAAGAAACCATTTAACGTTTTCCCTGAAAAAATTTTTTACAACAGGTTACAAGTTCAATAGCTCCAAGAAAAATCATCAATAGCTGACCATACAGATCAGAAAATTACCACGAGGTCACACAGAGGACAAAACTAATTTTCCAAAGATATCCCAGCCCAAAGAAGGATATCTGTTTTCCTATCTAAAATAAGATTCCACGACATCAGTTTTACCATTAATCTCCCTTATAAATGAGGTGAAATCCAACCGTGAGATTTTGCCTAGTGATAGAACCACCTCTTTTCCCATGTGGTTTGTAATGGAATGGTTGCCAATGGAATTAACATGCCCATTTATGACTGCTAGTAAAAAAATTCCTACTCAGTACGTGAGTTTCTCCATATTGTCCATTCACCTTGACTTTTACTTACCGGCATTTCAAATGTTTATTGGACTTTCTCCAGCTTAGGCTAGGAAGTATTTGCTAAAGCATCAAGAACAATTTGGCAGTGTATCACTCACAACCTCTCATTACTTTGACCTTTAGCTGCTTCAAATATAACTCCTACTGGACTTTCAATTTGTTAAAGCAAGGAAAATATTTGGTAAAACTACAATTTTTATTCAGCAATCATTCACAACTTACCCCACTCAAGTATTACCTACAGATAGTCAAGGTAGTTTCATCACTTTTTGCTGAAGCAAAAAAAACTCAGGATGTACAACATACATATTACCACCAAAATTTAAAGCAAACTTAACGTTTGACTACCAAAAGTTGTCAAACTCATCATATTTTGGTTTCCTTTGTTAATGCATAAGTAAATGAAAATTCTCGATGCCAAAATGTAATTAATATATAAGCAAGGATGCCAATCTGTTTTGCAAACAAATTAAAGTCTACTTCATAATTGTTATTGGAGGCCAACAGTTTACAAAGGACAAAACAAAATACGAATTCAAGATCTTCAATCCTACAGGAAAGAAAGAAAATATGTCTTCCCGAATCTATAATGAGAATCTATGATTTGTCGTGTCAGGGACCTCTCTGTCATCAACTTAATTGTAATGACAAATTATTCCAATCCCTGACCACTTGTAATTTAGTATAGAACTGAAATGACAAAGGCACCTTTTTATAAATAGTACTGACTTAGGGGAAAAAGGTTAGGAGAATTACTAATTTCATTCTGATACCAAATTATTCATTAACATTGTATTTGAAATTGACTATAGAAAAAAAAAGACCAGAGTACCTTTTTTGAGTCAAATTACTGACTTTGGGGAAAAAAGGTTATGAGAATTTATAAGTTAGGAGAATTTGATGTAAACATACTTAATTCTAGCATTAAACTTTTCAAAACCCTAGCTGTTTGTAATTGACTATAAATCTGCTGTGACATGCAAGGTACCTTTGTTTAAATCAAAGCACTTACTTCCGGGAATTATAAGGTTGGGAGGATTTTTATGTGAACCATATTTAACACTGACAACAATTTGGTATATGCAAAGTACAGAAATGGCATAAGTCCTCTTTCAGGTCAAAGTATTGACTTCAGAATGGGAATGTTATAATTACTAATGAAGTTAAGAGAATTTGTGTCATGACTGCCATCTTCAACAATCAATGAATTCCTGATTTTTACATGCATTTATTGTCACAAATTTATCATGTAAACAACGTCATTTTAACTTTTGCAATTTTGAGGAAAAAAAAAATACACCTGAAATTTTGACAGGAATTTCATATGGCAGGTTTAATTATTGGAATTTTAAGTCAAAGATATCCAAGTAACATTATCTGATTAAATTTTCAGTTTTTTTCATTTTTTACTGCAGTTAATGATCCATTACCCGTCCAGACTATTTTTGCAATGAAATTTGGTTAAGCTATTTAAAACCTTAGCCTCATCCATTTCTAAAATTTAAACAATTTCTCCTTAAACATAACAACTAAGACAAAAAACATTTTAAGAGTTTTATGTAATCAATGATTCCAGACATTCAGCCACTGACAGAAGATGGACAAAATTAAATATTGATCCGTAACTAAATTTAGCTTAGAAAGGTCTCCCAGTCAGTCAGCATGAATGTTAAGAGTGGACATATCCTATAAGATTAATACGAAACCCAAAGAAAAAAAAAAAAGAAAAAAAGCACTTGAGACAACAAATTCAAAATTCAAATTAAATGTGTTTGAATAATACGTTTGTCTCACTCTAAAAAGTATGTTCATGTTCTTACAGTACTGCAAAGGTGTAAGCTTCTGTTTCTATTGTGTAAATTGCCTCAAATATATGGACAGAAATTAATTATAGTTAAATCAGTCCGAAATGACAGTATAAGCTAAACCATTGGTCACTAAAAGACATGCTGTCATATATATTAAGCAGCATTACATTGATTTTTTCTGTTTCTTAGGGTGAGGATACACCCAACCCCCTCCTAAAAGAAAAAATGATTAAACAGACTCTTAAAATTTGTTTAGCACAATAAAAATCAGAAAAATTTTATCCAAATAACCCCTACTCTGAACCACCCCCCAAAAGCGGCCTTTCTTTTCATTCTACCCTTCCCTTAAAAAACAACATGTTCCTCCCTTATTTTGCCCAATGGGGATGAATAAGTTGAAAACCACAAGCTTTATTCTGTGCAGTAGTGTATTGCATTGTATATAGCAAGAACATACATCATCAATACAAACACAAACTTATTTAACAGATAAATAAACTTCTAAACAGCTGATGCGATAGAAGTGCAGAAGGAAAAATCGGCAAAAAACTAACAACCATCAATAACCACTAAAAACATTATAATTATAGTGGTAATAGAGTAATAGCGAGTCAATCATTGAACTATGAGGAATTTGAATTCTTTTCCTTGTATTTGCCAATTATCATCATTAAGACAAATGAATGGTATGACAGATCTTCAGTATCACACTAACATGATTTAGGAGGCAACCATTTTTTAAGTCTCTGATAGCCAGGGATAGAACACATGACCTGGCCTAAGTTTCATACAAAAATCTTAATATGCGAACTTCCTCAAGTCTTCAATTTGAAGTGATTTGATTGGTTAGTAAGAATTTGAGGAAAATCTCAATTTTGAGATTTAATATGATACCAGGTCCTGAACAACAAGATGAGGACATCCTACCAGAACACAGAGATTAAACTATGGACCTCTTGAACTGAAGGTAAACATAGTATGCTGGACCACTGAGACATTAATATTCAATGAAGCTAACTAGGAGATATTCATTTCTTCTTTTCACCTGCTGTGTAGCTAATATTACACAAGTAAAAATACCCCCCCCCCCAAAAAAAAAAAAAAAAAAAAGTAACGAAAAATAAGATCACAAACAAACAATCAAATAAAAAACAATAGCTTTAGCAATAAGAAAAAAATGATACAATCACTCTGAATTAAGCATGGACTTTCTCTGAACAATGCCTGGAACATTCCTGAACTCATTATGTCATATAATGTATATGGCGCGAATACATATCACTGATTCCTCCATTTATTTGAGTCAAAGTCAAGATACAATACATTAGTTACATCAACTGTTTATGCTAAATTCTGACAGATTGTATCAAAGCTATGAGTTGAAATTAAGTTAAAATCAGATTAGAATATACATCAGGGCATTATAGATGCTATTTTTCAGATTTGTTTTTATACCTCATTTAGTTTGAATTATTTGAGGATCATCCTTTAATTGCCAAGGGGGAAGTGTAATCTACAGTATATCTGCCACCTGCCAAATGCAAGAAGTTGTGCAAAACATAGCAACTTTGTTGAAAGTTTCTAATTTTACAGGTGATAATGATCAAAATGTAAACTTTCATTAATTTTCCTAATGCCAGTTATCCTGTACAGCAATAGTGAGGTGCAAACCACTCGAATCAATGCCTATTAAGTGAAGGCCAAAGGAAGAAAAAAGATGTGTGTTTTCTATTACCCTACACAGTCTATTTCTTCAGCTGAAAATAGTGTACTCTGAAGTTTTATTATCATTTTCTAAAAAGCACTGTTAAGTCAGAACATTTCTCCCATAGACTCAAGACCAAAAAAAGTAAAAACAAAAATTAATTTAATAAAGCACGTCATAGTATACAGTTATTAAATTGGTTGGATGCAATAGACCAGAATATTTGTCCTGAGGTACTGAGAATGATCAAGTGTTCTATTGCATTCTCAGTACCAAAGGACGAATGTTCTGGTCCACATTTAATAACTGTTTTATTACCTAATTTGTCTATGAGATATAATAAAGAATGGAAATATGTCAAGGAGACAACCATTTGACCAGGAATAGGAAATTGACCACTCCATATTTACGAAATTGGCAGACAAGAGTCACATCTACGTTTTTACACACGAGTTTTTTGTGTGTAAATTCCAATTCAATGAAGCGCTTAAAAAAAGTTCGACCAATCAAAAGGCTTAGATAAAGGTCATTATGGGGTCAGTGCAATAGACTCCTCAAGGAGACTATTGCACTGTGCAATAGTACATCGACAGTGCAATAGATCACCCTGTCCTGAATAAATTTTGAAAATAGAGAAAAATATGTGTATATTTAATAAACAAGATAAAACCTTATAATTAGGTAATAATACAAATTGCTGACTGTAAAAAGATATGAACACGAACAATAATAACCGTAATACATTGTTTAAAAGATGAGCAATACAAAATGGATACAACACAGCAATCATTTTTCAAATGGGAACTTATTGGAATTTAGGCAATTTATACACAATTTGCTGGACTATACTTCACTTTCATGATATGAACTCATTGAAAGATTCAAGAATGGGGTGTTCTTACAGTTTTAGCTCCCATTTTATTTTGATTTTTGTGCATTATTTGGGTGAAAAAAATACGAATAAATATCCTGAACCCCCTTTTTTCACTCCTTCTCAAAATATCTGGAACAACGTTTGATTCTAGTCATAAACACTTTACAAATGGACAATTCCCAAGATAACATGTTGAAAGAAGCCTCCCTTCTCATAACAATTTGTTCATTCAATAATAAATTCTCCATAATATTGACAAAACAAAAAAAAGCTATGATCTATTAACAAGACTTCCTTAGATTTTTTTTACCAGTTTAGTACCTTTCATTCAAGCAATGCAGCTGGCACACTGAAAATTACCTCCAAACGGTTTTTCATAATGATAGATTTGTTTCATGTATCTAATTTTACACATGAAATGGAAATACATAGATACTTTCATTCACACGGCATGACCATGCAACAAAAATAGCTAGTGTAAATGGGAAGTTAAGAAATGAAAGGCATTTAGCTCAAGGTGCATTTGGTGCTATCAGTAATGGAATACATTTGAAGTTCTTAAGGAGGTAGAACTATGGTAACGGACATATCTCTTACAAATTATTGGAACGTATGCATTTACCATTTTACATCAATCTTATGTAAGCATCAAAGTAACTTAGACTGACTTCATTATGTTTCAAATGAAAGCTTGAAAGACATTAGTGAAATTTAATGTGATACAAACATATCACTGATTTCATGAGTTACGTCCCTTACCCTAGATCTACCTCCTTAAATTTACCAAACTAACATTACATACTGAATATTACATGTAAAAATCTGTATCAACCGGAGAATACTTTATCACCCCAAGTACCACTGGCCCGCAGAGTAATCAAGGGAACCAAGGTTATAGCGGTAATCAAAAGAATGTAATCCAGGGACAAAGATCAGACATGGAAAACAGACATTCACAACAAAGAACATAAAGTAACTAAAATCATACATACAAAGTAACAAAAGTAAATGAGCAACTCGGACTCCACTAAAAACTGGGAGCAGAGTGATATAGGTCGACGGTTGATACAACATGTGATACATATTATGACATGTCATGTTCATTATATCATATACTTTCACTTTACTTCAAGTATGGTCTGTGAAGGGATGTGATATAGGGTATGCGATGTAGGTCTAGAAGTGTGATATAGGGTATGCGATGTAGGTCTAGAAGTGTGATATAGGGTATGCAATGTAGGTCTAGAAGTGTGATATAGGGTATGCGATGTAGATTTAGAAGTGTGAAAGAGGGTATGTGATATAAAGTAAACAATATAGAGTTCAAAGAAACACTTATGATGAATATACAAAAAAGGTACATTTTCATCTAAATATATGATATAAGAATATAGATAATGATTGAAAAAAGCCTGGAATAGATTATCATTCTTAAACAACTGAAATAATGTGTCAATTTCCTATAAAAAAAAATACAGCAGTCATAATTTCATACAAATACTATGGAGTCAAATAAAAATGCCCAGGTTTCATAAAAAAAAAAAAAAAACTTAAATTGAGATTTTCCTAAAATCATTGAGTTTTTTCTCAAATTTTCAACTTCAAGAGATTTGATTGGTTAAAATTTGTGTTCGGGAAGAATTTGAGATGTTTCATGAAAACAATGCAGATGATTTTGGCATCAATAATATCACATTGTCTTATAGTGAACATATATGTTAGATATAACGTCATTACTCCAAAGCAAGCAAATAGACTGAGATAAAGTTTGCAAGTAAACTCAAAGTTCATAACTTAGACCTTTGACCATCAGCTTTGAATATTTGTCACTACACACCTACAAATGGTGGTAAACAGCTTAAGATAGGGTATGCAAGTAAAGTCAAAGTTCATAACTTAGACCTTTGACCATCAGCTTTGAATATTTGTCACTACACACCTACTAATGGTGGTAAACAGCTTAAGATAGGGTATGCAAGTAAAGTCAAAGTTCATAACTTAGACCTTTGACCATCAGCTTTGAATATTTGTCACTACACACCTACAAATTGTGGTTAACAGCATAAGATAGGGTATGCAAGTAAAGTCAAAGTTCATAACTTAGACCTTTGACCATCAGCTTTGAATATTTGTCAATACACACCTACAAATAGTGATTGACAACCAAATATAGGGTATGCAAGTAAAGACTAGTTCCTGACCACGACCTTTGACCTTTGACAAATGATGGTTAACTTTCTACCTTCCTTCTACATGCTTGATTGGTCACAAAATTAAGAAGTATACATGAAGCAGATTCTGATGGCAACAGACACAGACAGAGAGCTATTAGTATAAGGCATCTGCCTCTTTATGTATTAAACAAAACCTTATTAAAGTTAAACACAGGCAGTAAATCCTAATTCCTTCCAGGATTAATATAAGGACAATAAAAAGAAGCCTAAAATGTCCAAAGTTTGGTACTACAATAAAATCACAAAAAAAAAAATCTACTTTTTAACAAAGTATGGCTTGTATTTGTTAATATGACAGGTTTCCTTTGACTAATAATTACCTCCACAATAGAGAAGATACCATATAGATTCAGACATAAGCTGTCCTTCATTTAGGTCTTCTTCGTAATTAACAGAAACATTAAATACTATACATATAGTATGGCTAATTAAAGCAGTCAATGGCATAAGAAGATGAAGGTCCATATATGGACTGTTCCAAATATTGACCTTTGGTAGTATTAAGTGGTGCTTGGAATTAGTTGACGATAAAATGATTGACTTATTGATAATATGGTTTAATGTCCTATGGCAGACATATTTCATGCATTTCATGACAAGAACGATTTATGAATCAAACAAATCCAACCTTGTACAAGTCCAACATGATGAGCCGCAATTTTATTGTGCTAGCTCACAAGAGGCCATTTAATAAAAAAAAAGACCAAGTATATTCCCTGATATTAACTATATTATTCATTGAAATGTAAACAAACAATATATCAACATCTTTCAAAAAAGACCAACTTCATACTGAAAAAACTTTTAGCAAGTGATACAGATGAAATAGAATTGGTGCTTCCTTGATTAAATGACAATCACCTGATAAGCCAACTCAGGTAGTTAACTAGACAACTGACAATGAATTTCTCACTTTCTATCTTTAAAATACTTATGAAATAGTATAAAGATTAATTTTCTAGTACTCTATCGTAAGCAATTCATCAGGTAATGAAGATTCAATCAAGTGAAGATAAACTCTATTCCCTGAACATAACTATTGTATTGGCTGTAAGACATGTTAATATTAATGTAATGGTATAAAGTTTTATTTTCTAGTTCTTTATCTGAAACATTTTATCAGGTAATAGTGTTTCAATCAAGTGAAGACAAACTCTATTCCTTAAACATAACTATTGTATTGGCTGTAAGACATGTACGAAGATCTGCTGTAGTCACTGAATAAGGAATTGATCAATACAAGGAGAACAAAGGACTTCTTTGCAATTATTGTACACATTTAAAACTAATTACAAAGCTAATTAAAGCAATAAGCGGATCATAGTCCTAAAATATAACTATCATAAATCGAGTAATGTCCCTGTCCTGTAACATAGAACTCTTGTCTTATATGGCCTTTGGTTTAATTAACCAGAAAGGACAGTTATAGCTTTGAACTCTATGACATTTGGTTCTTTCATCATATACCCATGTGGTATATCAGAATAGCCTTAGTACACTTGCTACTGTAGTGCATAGGGTCTTAGTTTTATTTTCACATTTTTCAATTTGATGCCTTCAAAACTGAAGTTCTCCCCCAAATACACAGCATTTAGGAGATAATATGATTTAAGGAGGTAGACCTAGTGTAAGGGACACAACTCTTAAAAATCATTGGAACGTTTGTATTCAGCATTTTACATCAATCTCATGTAAGCATCAAAGTAACTTAAATTAATTTCATTCTGTGTCAAATGAAAGCTTAATAGCCTTTGGTGAAATTGAATATGATACGTACATATCACTGACTTCATAAGTTATGTCCCTTACCCTAAGTCCTTAAGGCTGTCTCTATGAAAGACATAACTATTTGTACTAAAAACACATATAAATTTGTTGTAACACTGCTGTTTTTATACCTCTGTTGTCTCAACCAGTGGAAATATAGAAAACATTTTATATCACACGCTGTGCATCTGCATTAAAAGTTCTAACACATGCTCCCAGTTTTTAGTGGAGTCCGAGTTGCTCATTTACTTTTGTTACTTTGAATGTATTATTTTAGTTACTTAATGTTCTTTGTTGTGTTTGTCTTTTTCCATGTTTGGTCTTTGTCCCTAGGTTACATTCTTTTGATTTCTGCTAGAATCTTGGTTCCCTTGACTATGCTTACTGACTGCATACATCATTTCTAAAACTTCCGACAAAATGATTTTGAGTCATTCATGTTTCTTAGCATCTTCATAATGTAAACCATGAAAATATTGACTTTTTTTCTGGAATAGTAAGCATGTCCTGCTCTACCAGCGGCACCAGCCGTATTGCAAGTCATAATGCAGCTCCCCAAGATGAGATATGAGTTACAAAAACAATTCAAATGTGAGAGATATCATTCAATTCAACAAGGTATCATGATGTAAATAATATTGAAATAGTGGAAAATTATCCAAAATAAACAAAATAAAATTTTAAACAAAAATCAAATTGACAGATGGATAAAGAAACAGACAAGATGATTCAGAACTTTGTTTGCGTGGGGTATCTATACAATGACTACAAGCTTAATTGTCATTTGCCCATTCAGTTTTTCAGCAGTCCTAATTACTCTTGAACAAATACTATAACTAATAGAGAATACAAGCTTCCTAATGAAAATGCAAACAAGAAAATTGATTGTCACAGAGATAGGAGCTTTTTATAGTCGTAGGCTATTAACTCAGGGAAATTAAAGGCTGTGCTTTATTTATGTCATCTAAAAATCAAATATTTCTAATTTCCAATGTTTAACAAACTCCCTTAACAAGGGTTTAGAAAAGGTAGATTGGTTTCAGTTAGATACAGTTTTACAGTAGAACCTGTGTAATTTGTCAGACATGGATTACAGTAAAACTTGTCATATCCAGCTTACTGTATGATGGGTTATTTTGGTGGGTGTGAATTTTGGCCATCTTCAGGAAAAAAAGGCACTGTGAAATTACTATTTTTTGTGGGGTACCAATTTTCGTGGTTTTTGTGGGTAGGCAAAACCACGAAATTTGCTTCCCAATGAACAGGAGATTTCCATTGATGTGTATACTGAATACCTCCAAGCCACGAATTCAAGAATTCACGAACTTGTGTTTCTTCCCTAGTCCATGAAAATTGGTACCCACGAATTAAAGTACTTTTACAGTAAATGAAAATTTTTTGGCTTTCTAATTTTGGTGGATGCTAAGTGGTATACTAAGTACTTAAGCCTTGAGTTAAAATTTGGGGGAATTTATTTTGGTGTTTTTAGACAGACCCCTAAAACATATAAAAATTATCACCCAGTGAAACTTACCCACTTAACCGTATTTTACATAGGTAAAAGGAATCAAGCAGACCTAAAATTTGGCATTACAAAGAAATTCTTGTGTCCTTTAATATACCACAAAGCTGACTAAATAAGACAGCATCTGACATCCATTTATGTTAATATCTATGTATACAAAAAGTAAGTAAAGGCTTAATTGATTGATTGATTGATTGATTGATTATGGTTTAATGTCCTATGACAGATATTTCATTTATTTCAGGACCAGAATGATTGCCAAATCAAACAGACCCTGCTTTGTACTAGACCAACATGCTGAGGACAATCTTTATTGAGCTAGCTGATGGAAACAACAGGTAGGATGATTACCTGGAAAAACTGTGGTCAATGTATAAATGTTTTTAAACAGGAAGTTGATGTCACTTCTGCCTAAAACCATATCTACCCAATATATATATATATATATATATTTAGGTCTGAAAAATTCCCAACGATGTTAGAACTGTCAAATTTGCGATGCAAATTTTTGGTCGTACCGCTGTGACATCTATAGCAACACCGCCTGCACAGAGTCCAGCGCCCTAGACCACATGTCGCAAATTTGACAGTTCTAACATCGTTGGGAATTTTTCAGACCTTTCTATACGTTTACATATCTTCCCTGTATCAATTTGATCCGTAAAAACTCAATGTGGCTGTGGTATCCAAGTTCAAAATCAGACCATCAGAGCCCAAAGACAAGTAGAACATTTGTCTATTTAATTCATGACCTATTTTCACTGAAGAAAGGGGAAAAGGCAAAACCTATCAAATTGTATTGTTTGTAAATAGGAGATAATCCTTAAACCTGACATTTATGGGGAGTGATACTTGTTCATAAGCTCATTAAAAAACTCAATGAGACCCTTATATGCTACAACTGTGATCTGACATGCTATATTCCATTCGCCTTAGAGCAGTGTAATCGTATTACAAAGTATTATAGTCAAACTAGAAGGGCTTGGGGCTTAACTGTACAGATTTAATTACTATCCAATTAAACTCAATGTGGACTTTGTAATATAGACTGAATCGTAGCTATAGCCATAATCTCCTTTCCTATTCTGAAGAGAGAAAATAGATGTTCACACTTGTACCAGCCAATGTAAAAACATTACATTTTCCCACTGTCTCTACAACTGATGAGTAAATAAGGGAACCAAGAATCTAGCTGGAATAAAAGGAATATATTCCATGGATAAAGACTAGACATGCAAAATAGACACACACAACAAAGAACATGATGATCGAAATATCACATACACAGAAACAAAATTTAATGAATAAACTATACTCCATAAAAAGCCTACAGCATAGACTTGGCATATCTATAGGGTAAGGGTCCTCTGCTTTTCTAGAAACACCAGATGAGTTGCTCATACAATGTCACATCCAGTGTAGAAGAATGATGATAGGAAAACTATGACACCATGTATAATTCAGTTCTTACAAGGCAGATGAATACACTTAAGATGAGATATGGATTGAGTCAAGCTGTTAATAGACCTCCTATCATTGTTGATGATACAGGTAAAAAGCACCCTGCTCTGAAGGAGTGTAACATATAGTGATCAGGACACAAGCACTTGTGGAGAGAGATAATTGAAAGAACATCAGATCGTCAGATCGTTGGGCAATGGCAATCCCACCAGTGATTTCTTCTGGAGGTATTACCTTTGCTTGATTATCTCTCTACACAAACACAAAGATGTCCTTCCTTTCATGCAGAAGACGCTTACCCTACTGATACACCTGGTTCATGCTCCCAGTGATTTACCCTACTGGTGCACCTGGTCCATGCTCCCAGTTTATAGCGGAGTCTGAGTTGCTCATTTGCTTTTGTTACTTTGTATGTATGATTTTAGTTACTTTATGTTCTTATTTCAATGTCTGTTTTCCATGTCTGGTCTTTCTCCCTGGATTACATCCTTTTGATAACCGCTATAACCCTGGTTCCCTTGATTACTCTTTCATCTGTCACACTTTTGTTTCATCTTAAATTTTAATCATGGGATAATAGGGGCATAATATCCAGGAACTTTATAATAGTCATTGAAGAGACTTTACTCCAGATCTGAAGGCATATTAACACTTAAAAAAGGAGTCTCTGAATTGGTGAAGAAATACTCTAAGCATTACTCCTCTTAACAAATGTAATAGATACTTTCAAAGAACTATCATTAATTTACAAACAGACTTAAAAACTTTACAAAGTAATGATTTCATCTTAGAACAGAGCCTTCAAATCCATGAGGTGATTTTCTTGGGATATTACTCATAATAAAATAAAAGTAGAATGATATTATCAGCAACCAGTCATAAATTAAAACACAGACATGAAATATATAAAAGATTATCATTGCTCATAACTAATTATAAAGTCTGACATGAGGCAATGCTTTAATTGAAAATATGTAAATTTTTTGCCAGTAAGAATACAACCATACATTATAAACACTCTGTTTAAAACATTAGGTAATGGTACTCTGTTATGTTTTGGCTTCCCTTCAATCTGCTAAAGAGATAATGGATAAAAAATGTGAACTTCCGAATTGTTGCAAATTTAAGAAATGAATAGAAGGTTTACCTCCAGTTAGGGGATGAGTTGAACATTTACAATTTTATAAGATCAATGGTTTACCTCTGCTCTTTGAGGATGAGTCAAATGTTTCCATATTCTACGAGCAAAAGTTTGTATTTTTTTTTTATGAGGACCTGCTGAGGGTTAATCTCTATTCTATGAGAAAAAGATGAGGGTTCACTGACAAGTTGAGGGTTCACCTCTATTCTATAAGGACAAGTTGAGGGTTTACCTCTGTTCTCTGAGGAAAAGACGAGGGTTCATAGATAAGTTTAAGGTTTACCTCTGTTCTTTGAAGATGAACTGAAGGTTAACTTCGGTTTTATGAGTGAGGGTTCACCTCTGTTCAATGAGGACAAGTCAGGGGTTTACTTCCGTTCTATGTCTAAAGATGACATTTAGGATATACCTCTTGTTTTATAAAGACCAGTCAAATTATTCCATCTGTTCTATAAGGACAGGTTGAGAATTTACCAATGTTCTTTGTAAATATATTAAGGGTTCAAATCTGATCCATGAGTATGAATTCAAGGCTCACATCCCTTATTTGATGTTAAATTGATGGTTAATCATGAGTCAAGAGTTTACATGTTCTATGAGGAGAAGTTAAAGGTTAAATTTTATTCTAGCAATGAGGAAGAGGCAAGGATTTACCTTTGTCCAATGGAGATAAGTCAAAACAATAGGTAGCTAGCCTTTTTGATGGAGGGAGGGTGTTATATGAAATTTTGTGAACTTTTCTTCATAGATTTCTTCGAAAGGTCATTGGCAAAAATTATAATGAAATATGCTAATTGATGTATACTGGAGTGACAGCTAACTTACCAGAAAATCAGTTTTTAAAAAGTGTTCCCCTTTTTACAACTTTGCTTAAATAAATGTGTAAAAAATCTCTTAGAATGTAAAGAAAAGCTTATCTTTAAAATGTTTAAGAAAATAGATGTATGATTTGATAGAATCAAAATGTTTCAGAGCTTTTATGTCAGTAAAAAAGAAACTGCAAAGAGATCAATAATAACTTATAGAAACAGATATACCTTAACATTTGCAGGAAAAAAAAAATGTATAATTTGACGGAAGTAAACTAAACAGGGCCATTTATGAATTGATCAAAATTAAACCCTCCCCCTTTTTAATATTTTTAAGACAATAGAAATAGAATCCAAAATGATATCTTACAGAACCTAATGAATTAGCCTATTTATATGAGTACAGTCCTTGAACCGATCCGCGCAACGAATTGACAGATCAATGAGCGTTGACTGATTGATCACTGACGGATCGATGACCGATAACTGGTGACCAATCTGATTGCAGTTTCTTATGTAAAATGACATACGATCTGTTGACAAAGAAAACAACAAAAACCGTAAAATACAGTGACCGATCTGTGGTTACGTGATGCGATCAGCGGCATAATGGATCGGTTTGACTGACCGGAAACTGTATGGCGACCAATGTCCAATCGCCATTTTTGTTGCACGGATCGGTTCAGGTACTGTAGATGAGTAGTAAGAAAGCTGTATGATTTAATGACAGCACATTAAACATGGCACAACTGAATTCATCAAAATTAAACCCTCCTCCTTTTCGTGTTTTTATGTCAATAATTATGGAATTTGAACAGATCAAATAGAATCGAAAGAAACAGCCTAACATTAAATTGCAGAGAAAAATAGATATATAATTTGATGACTGTAAACTACAAACAGCATTCATGTATTCATCAAAATTATACCCTCCCCCTTTTATTGTTCTTTTCAGTCAATATATATAGAATTGACAAAGGAATTGAATAGAATTGAAAGGAACAGCTTATCCTTAAATTGTTTAGAAAAACAGATGTAGGATATGATGACAATATTTTCAACACAATAGAATTAATCAAAATAATACCCTCCTCTTTCTTTAATACTTTTACGTCTATACAAATGAAACATAAAAGAGAAAAAATAAATCTTTACAAAACAACCTAACCTTAAAATGTAATATAAAACAGGTGTATAATTTGATGACAATAAAAACACTGCATGATATAAGTAATCAAACATACTACTTCCCTTTATTTGTACGATGAAGTCAATAGATATGAAATTGAAAAGGTACCAAAATTAAACTTCGCAAATAGGCTTAAATGTGTAAGTAATCATCAAAATGTTGCCCTCCCCTTTTTCGTACTTAATTCAACAGATAAAGAATTAAAGAGTGATTGTATAGAGATTGAATTCTTAGAATGTAAAGGAAAACATATGTATGTGTGTTAACTCAATATTATATTATTAATTTTTTCAAAAAATATACCCACCCCCTTTTATTAGTACTGTTTAAGTCATGAGAGAGATCAAATTGAACCTTAAAATAGAGCAACCTAAAATGTGTAGGAAAACAAATGTATAAATTGTTGGTTGCAATTAACTCATCACTCGTCACTCATCACATGATTAAATTCTTCAATTTTCATACCTTCCCCCTTTTTAAGTACGTATAAAGTAAAAAGATAAGGAATTGAAGAGTGATAATGTCAACCCTTCAATAACTGTGGAGGAAAACAATGTATCAATTGTTGGCAATTAATTCAACACTATATTATCAAATTTTTCAAAAATTATACCCCCCCTTTTTTTTAGTATATTTAAGTCATGAAAAAAAAACCAGATCAAATACAACCCAAAGAAACTGCCTATCCTTAATATGTGTAGGAAAACAGATGTATAGTTTGATGACAGTATACTCAACACTATATCATTGAGTTCATCAAAATCAATATCTATACACAGCTGTCTCCTGATGCTTTATATACATTCCCATACAAGGAAATTCTCTTTTGTGAAAAGAAGGCAAGATTCAACAAAACATTCAATCATGTGACATATTTGTTTTTATAAAATATGTTCGACATATATTTTTTAAAGATGTGGGGAAATGTCAAGTGTGTCTTTTCAAATATATGTAGAAAGACTGATCTAAAAATCAGTTCAACCCATAAAAAGGGGGAAGGTAGGGGACCAAAAAACTCCTGATAATTCACTTACAGACCAAAAGTACAAACTGTTTAATACATTGACTGTCTTAAGCATATAAGTAGCACTCCAGTTAAGAATCATGCAAAATGTGATTCATGGTTGGAAAGCCTACATATTTTTATTTTTGATACTTTGTTTAAAATGCTTTAGTAAACAGAAATTAATATTTGGTTTTTCATATGACCCGTGCTCATAGGAGATACAAATTATATAGAATGCACTGTAGATTTCAAAATTAAAGGAGATAACTCGGTAAATGACACTCAAATACAACAGAATCTACTGGATTTTCAATGTCCTTTATCTCCTAAGAGGAGACAGATCGGAATGAATAATTATACATTTCATAATATGCACCCATAAAACAATTTAATTACAAAAATAAAAATATGTAGCTTTTTTTGGGGTGTATCACATTCTTCATATTTTGCATGATTCTTACAAAGACAGCTACATAACAACTGAGAGAACCCATTAAGTCCTGTTCTTTAAGCTTTCAATACCACAATTTCAAAATGTAATGGATATGACATCCCCCCCACCTTTTCTGAACACAGTATAGACATTTGAATAGGTAGTCTATTAGTTAAACAAAAACAGGGCATTAACAGAACATTCAGTGATACCCCAGCAAGTAATGGCAAAAAAAGGGAGATGGCTAAATATTCAAAACTTGAAAATACTCTTATGATTTTACTGAAATTTGAACTTAACCCTGTACTTAATAGAAATAGACAACAGTGTAAAGTTTAAGGAAAAAATTCATGGATTCATTTTCAAGTTATCATCTTGAAACCATGAGGGGTGGACAGAGGGACAGACGGACTAACAGTTATCCAACTTTTCCAAGGGAATCAAAAAATTCCTTCCCACTTCATATGGTGGGGTATAAAAGCTGAAAAGCAGTGCAAAAGTATACAATTCACACAGATAGGAACTTCCATAAGTTATTAAACATGGACTAATGAGGGTATCCATATATAAAAAAGAACTGTTTAAACAGAACCCTATTTAGACTTTAAGGTGGTAGACCAAGGGTAAGGGACATAACTCTTACAAATCATTGGAATGTTTGTGTAATGTATTTAACATCAATATCATGTAAGCATCAAAGTAACTTAGATTGATTTCATTCTGTATCAAATGAACATTTAATAGGCTTTGGTGAAATTGAATATGATATAAACATATCACTGATTTCAAGAGTTATGTCCCTTACCCTAGGTCTACCTCCCTAAAAAATGGTTTAGACAGGTTTACAATTCTTCAATGTTAAAAATACACTTTAATTGATATAAATGGTCTGGTTTGGACAAGTTTCAGATTACTCTAGGTTTGGTTTAGACAGGTTTTCAGATTATTCTGGGTTTTGTTTAGAAAGGCTTCACTGTAATAAACCATGTCCACTAAAAGATGGGTCAAGGAAAATTGATTAAAAAAAATGTTGGTATACAACCTTGCATTACTGAAATTTGGCATACCTTTTCTTATCTGTTAGACAGACCTAGAAATTATTTCCAAATTTACAGTCCTTCGATCTTGTAATTCTCAGTTTAATTGGACAGTTCCATGTTGTCTGAAATTGTATGTAATTGCATCTTCATGTATTTCTTTCACTATATTTCACAGTTTTCAATTATCAGCATTTTCAGTTGAAGGATTGTATCCCTCGGAAGCAGTTTTTACCTAATCAGATGTTTTGATTAGGCAAGCAAACCAAATGTCTTGCTCTGGGGTATGCTATTATATGGAAATTATCTGCAGGATTCTTTAAAATTACTTTAATCAGTACTAACCCACATGGGGATGCGATGGCAGAAAGATTGATTGATTGATAGATTAGATCTTATGCAACTGTAATGCAAGTTTATAATCTTTTCACCAATGTAACCAAATTCAATCCCAGTCATAAAGGTAGGAATAGTTTTAACGTTTTTAGTGTGTCCTTAGCAGTTACATGCATTTGACTGTAAATTAAGAAATAATTCATTAATAAAAATTTCATATTTAAGATGGTAAACCAAAGGTAAAGGACACAACTTTTATAAATCATTGGAATATTTGTATTTAGCAATTTATATCAATCTCATGTAAGCATCGAAGTAACTTGGATTGATTTCATTCAGTTTCAAATGAAAGCTTGAAAGACTTTAGTGAAATTGAATATAATACAAACATATCACTGATTTCAAGAGTCATGTCCCTTACTCTAGGTTTTACCTCCTTAAACATCAAACACAAAGCATCTATAACTGACACATATTCAAACATGTATTGTGAAACCCAGTTGAACCAAACCATAAAACCAGAAACCTTTCTAAACCAATTATTTCAAATGAGCCACCTGTCAAAACCAAACAAAACAAACTAGAAATCTGTTTAAACCAAACTATTCAAATGAGAAACCTGTCTAAACCAGTCAAAACTAGTTAAAACCATAACACCTAATAACAAATCAACCAAATTTACCAAAGCCTTTCAAGCATTCCTTTGAAACAGAATGAAATCAGTCCAAGTTACTTTGATGCTTACATGAGATTTGATGTAAAATGGTGAATACAAACGTTCCAATGATTTGTAACAGTTCGAAAATTAAATTCCATGCAGAGTCCATCTGAACTTGCCTGAGATCAGACTGCATGTTTCCTTGACACTACATCTACTGCCATTTCTAGTATAAAATTTCATTAAGCATCAATTTGTTTTATAACTGACCGACTTACTTTTATTGGCTCATATATCAAGCCATAAGGATCACATTTCAAATGGTGTGATCATATTTCAAAGAAGCCTCCTAATGTTTGGAGCTCATATTTAAATCATATTTCAACTACCATACAAAATAAAAAAAATAAGACATACAGATGTCAATCTGCCTACATTGAGTGATCATTGTGATGCTTTTAAACAAATCAAAATACTGACCATCCTCGTGGGGAAAATAACTAGATGTTTAAGCAAGTGTCTTAACTGCCCCATCAACACCCACCACCACTACTGCTAAAACCCCATCAACATAGCTCACATGAACAGTGAAACAAGGGACTCAGTCCAAATATCCCAACTAATCCACCCCTACCATGGCTAGAATCCCAACCAATCCACCCCTACCACGGCTAGAATCCCATCCACAAAATTATTATGTTTAACAACATTGCAAAGTCTCAGGTGAGAAGAAAGTGTCTCAATACACCCTCCCACTTCCATGGCTAGAATCCCATCTACATAGATATTATGTTAACAACATAGCAAAGTCTCTGGGGAGAAGTAAGTGTCTCAATACCCCCTTCCACTTCCATGGCTAGAATCCCATCCATATAGATATTATGTTAACAACATAGCAAAGTCTCAGGGGCGAAGAAAGTGTCTCAATACCCCCCCCCCCCCCAACACCTCCATGGCTAGAATCCCCAACCTCATAACAAACATGAACAGTATAGCAAGGTATATCAAGGGTGAAGTAAGTGCCTCAATACCCCAATCAAACCAACCGGGGGTGAGAGTCATGAGGGCAGCTTCAGTGTCTCAATACTCCAATTAAGCCACTATTTCAACCAGGGGCAGGTCCAGGTATGGGCATAATGGGCTGAATACCCACTTTATCAACCAATCCCATTCTACAGTGCAAATCTGATCCCCATAGTTAAAAAATTCTAGTAAAGTAAGAATCATAAGACTGATTCAACCCATCTGATTCCTGTCTCCTCAGCTATTATGAACTGGTATACCATAGAGTGGAAAATTTTCATGAGGTTCTAATTTTCACAAGGTTTTTTTTGAATCACAAAAATGAAAGTTCCTTCATTCCAGTTATGATATTTAAGTAGCACTACAGCTAAGGATCATGCAAAATGTGATTCATGGGTAAAAAGCCTACATATTTTTATTTTTGATATTTTGTTTGAAATGTCATAGTAAACATAAATAAACAAGTGGTTTTTCATACAACCCGTGCTCTTAGGAGATAAAAATTATATAAAATGCACTGTAGATTTCAAAATTAAGGGAGATAACTCTGTAAATAGCACTCAAATACAAAAGAATCTACTGTATTTTCAATGTCGATTATCTCCTAAGAGCAGGCAGATTTGATTGAATAATTACACATTTCATAATATAGACCCATAAAACAACTTAATTACAAAAATAAAAATATGTAGCCTTTTTGGGGGGTGTATCACATTTTTCAGATTTGGCATGATTCTTACAAAGACAGCTACTCAACATATCATTTCAATTCTATTAAATCTGAAGACACCAAAAATAAACACAGCAAAAATTTATACCCCAACTCATAGAGCAAATCACAAATTTAGCCACAGCAAAAATTACCAACTATACAATATATTTTTAAATGTCAGTCCCAATAAGAATCTGGCAGTATGGAAAACATGGTATGAAAAAAAACCCCATCATTTTGATAGTGTAATTTGACTATTTGGACCATCAGGATTCAGGAAAGATTTTTCATATCATGCTGCACCATTGAGTTACAATTTCATTGAAATGCACTTTGATGCAGAGATCACATAATGGTTTTTCAAATAGAGAAAGTATCCTTGAGTGTAATACATTGTCAGATCGGTAGGATATTAACATGCATGTTTCTGATATTTCCCATTTTGCCTGATTCTTACAAATACCTAGTTACACTTAAGTCAGTCAGATATAATACTTTGTTGGTGTAGTACTGGTAGATTAAATGTGAAATTACCCCTCCCCTTTTTTAATGTCTACTTAAGTGTACCTCCACTTGACCGTAAAATATAGTCCATATACTTTTAAGGTCCCATATTTTGTTAATAAATAGTGCTGAGAAATCATTTCTAGAAGAAAGTATAGCCACTTATAGTGACATATACAGGTACTGCTTCATTTAATGTAAGGTTCTAAGAACATCAAAATGACCTTACATGTGCATCCTTACTTACCTTCAACAATTTCTCCATTGGGGAATACTATCACAACTTTTCCTGACTTCGACATGAACAGTCGAGGTCTATCTGGTGCAGGCTTGAGTTTCGATAAATCCATTGTGGAGTCTGTCTGACACCTACGATATTGGCTTCCATGTTTGATAAATGACAAATTTGCCGCACTGGGACCAGCAGCTGGCAGTGGTGTTGCCTGATCTCCAGTGGGCATGTCTGTCTGTTTGTAATCCAGGGTCATAGAAACCACAAAACAACACTAAAGGATATCACCTCTCACACTGTGCATCCATCAATAATCCAGAATGATAGAATCAGAAACATATTTCAATATAAACTTCAGGTTCCAACTCATGATATACAGAATTTTAGCTGACACTTAGAACAAAAAAAAATTCTCCACAAAACTGATTTAAAATTCTGTAAATTCCCAAAATATCCTCTCAGTTGAAATCTTGTTCCATCATTATAGAAAATTTTATGTATAAACACAGAACTTCCATGTTCAGCTTACAGCAAATGACAATGTGGTAAAAATATTACATCATTAAATGAATTCTTGCAAATTTGGCGACTTGATACATATAGCTGCACTTTTTCTGATAGAAGATGCTTCACCGCTTTGAACAATTAGAGCCTCTATCCTTCAAACAACATACATATCTATGAAAATATATAATTCACAGAAAATTTGGCAATGGCTTACAGAAGCATGTCATTCTGACAGCCGTAAATCTAAACTGATTGGATAAAAAGATTCCAAATTAAATTGTCTATGTAGAAACAATTAGCTGTTCAGATACACAAATTCTCCCTAAGTCAATAGGAAACCATATTATGTGAACACCTCTGTGTATCCCATATACATTATGACATCATCAATGTAACACGAGATGTCAGTTTTGGTAGCAAAATTATTTGAAATCTCAAGATATCAGTATCTAGTATAAAATCAGCTCCCATCTTAAAAAAAAAAAGTGAATTGTTTACAATATGGACATAATATACATAAAATTCTGCATCAATCCATAAGCTTCCTGGTCGAGAGCCCCTTTACCATCAAATCATTACTAATGTACCTATTAAAAATACGGTAAATTTAACCACCGTCATTATCCATAGATTTGTGTATAACATACAATTAACTAACATACCCCTAAATGAATGCTCTAATCCTAAAAATTACTCCACAAGCTAAATTACTACAGGCATTCAAATATCACTATTCACTACTGTTAAAATATCCACGACACAATTAGCAAGGAGTTCACTGCGTATTAATAATAGAGGGAAAAACAGTACTCAAAAATAAAACCCAAATCATCTAATTTCCCTTGACAATTGGCAAGATGTCTTGCCCAAATTTGCCACTTTCACAGAATTAATGTGTAATTCATAATGTTGTGGCAATTAATGAATAAATTCTTGTTTCAAATAAAATCAGACTGTCTTATATTCTACGCTAAGCATATAGATGTCTTACACAAATACAAAGCGTTAACAATGAGTTTTGGTATCCCTTGACTTGATCAATCACATTTTCTTAGAATCAACGTTTAATAATGTCTACCATCTTTCCGTAGCTTTTCATCATGACTTTTATATTTTCAGAAATTGTATGTAATCTAGTTTTCACATTAATTAATTGCTATGTACTTAATTAAAGATTGGGTATAAACGGATTCTGCCGTATGGCATCAGCCTTCAGTGAGTGATTAAATTAACTAGGTTAAGAATGTTGTAACAGAACTTAAGAGCAAAAACTTTGATTGATTGATTGATTGATTGGTATGATTAAAGATAACAAATAAAATGAAGGTTTTAACAAAAAAATAGTTTACTGTTTGATTGTTTGACAGTGTTAAACACTATACAGAAATAATATAAAAAGATTGGTGATATCATTAATATTGTAACTTTTGAACTAAGCCTTGTCATTAAATAAAACATAAATCATTCATAAAAAAATTCCAAAGGCAAGTTTTATCATATCTTTTTTTTTTTTTTGGTCTTAAGGTAGGCTAGACATGATAGGTTAATTTACAGTAAAATCGGACTGAACAGAATCTCTTGAGGAGGTAGACCTAAGGTAAGGTACACAACTGTTACAAACCACTGGAACGTTTGTATTCACCATTTTACATCAAATCTCATGTAAGCATGAAAGTAACTTGGACTGATTTCATTATGTTTCAAAAAAAAGCTTGAAAGGCTTTGGTAAAATTGAATATGAAACAAACATAACACTGACTTCAAGAGTTATGTCCCTTACCCTAGATCTACCTCCTTAAGGACTGACAGATTTGTTTAGCTAAAGCAGTTTATAAAGACCAACTGTCTTATTTGACCAGGATTTTGCTTGAAGGTTGTTTTAGACAGGTAAGTCCATTTTGACAGGTTTTTTTTTGTTCTTTTTTTTGGATTTCTATTAAAACAGGTTTCACTACATTATACTATAATAAAATAATAAAATAATAAAAAAGAATGATGTCAATAAGAAAAAAAAACTTTATTTCGACGCTTAGCTATCAAAATAATACCCCTGTACAAATAACATCATGGTAGAAAATCATGTTTGAGCAAAAAAAAGTTAACTCCCGTGATTTATATGCAAAACAGAACTGAGGGATTTGTTTGGTTTACAAAGATTACAAAAAAATATTGAAGCCGAGATGACTGGACTTAAGTAGGTAGACCTAAGGTAAGGGACATAACTCTTGAAATCAGTGATATGTTTGTAGCATATTCAATTTCACCAAAGCCTATTAAGCTTTCATTTGATACAGAAAAAAAATAAATCTAAGTTACTTTGATGCTTACATGAGATTGAGGTAAAATGCAAAATACAAGCATTCCAATAATTTGTAAGTGTTGTGTCCCTTACCTTAGGTCTACCTCCTTGAGAAGATGCCTGGTTTACACAGGTTTTGGATTATTCAGAGTTTGTATAGGTTTCACAGTACTTTTTTAACATCCTACCTATTAACTTATCATTCAATTAAAGTAATTTGATAAAACACAAACAAATTCTCAGAAAAAAAAACAAGTAAAAGTTCTTATAATCATACATTAAAATATTGTAAAAAACAAAGAAATTTAAACAACCATAATTTTGCCAGATATAAAACTTTTAATTTAAAACAACTTACCATTATTCCTAATTCAATAAAAGAAATCCCTTAAAATTGAGTAAAAATCCTAAAAACCCACACATTAAAATGTAAACAGAGAAAATTTTAACACTTATAATTCAATCAGACAAGGTACCTTCAAAGATGATATGATAAAGAGGCTCACACGCTTAAACAATCCAGATAAAAATCTCATTCCTGTCGAACAGCGGGAGAAGTGGATGGATGCACATACTTTTGAAAGTCCTTGTAAAAGTCAGGCCAACTTTGTAAACCTTGAAACTTTTGTCAAGCAGTGTGAGAGATGGATGTTCATGCTTTTAAAAGACCTTGTAATAATCAGGCAAACTTTGGAAATCTTTAAACTTAAGAATCTCATTTGTATTGAATAGTATGAGAGATTGATGCACAATCTTTTAAAAGTCCTTGTAAAATCATGCAACTTTTGTAAATTTTTTGAACATATTAAAACCTGTCACCCTGAACAAACCAAAAACTTGTCAAATTTATCATCTTCAAAAGTCCCTTTATATAAATGAATCAATGTATTTTGAATCTGTGTTAAAACCAGAGATTATAAAACTGATTTTTCAGTTCTAATTGTACAACTAATGAAAAATTACACCAGATCTGTAAGTTTTTGTTTGACTTTTTTTTTAAACCCACTGCCTGATTCTTACTAAGACTACTTTTCAAATCTGTATAGAAAACAAAAAAAAATGTGGGAGTGATAAGATAATTCCTTGATGTATATAGAGTATATACTATGATATTGTTATAGGTGCCACATATCTAATGGACACAGAATTGTAATAGCATTGTTTATTTTTCTTCAGACTGGGTTTCTATTATTAATTTTGTTCAGAAGCTAATGCAGACAAAAAATATGGTGTTATCTGTCTATAACACACTCTGGACAAACCAATAGCCCACATAAACCAAACATCTTCTTGAAGCCCCTTTGTTTCACTTATGATTTGTTTTGAACCTGGGTGAACTGCACATCTGTTTTAAGGAGGTAGATCTAGGGTATGGGACATAACTCTTGAAATCAGCCATATGTTTGTACCATATTCAATTTCACCATAGCATTCCAAGCTTCCCTTTGAAACAGAATAAAATCAAACCAAGTTATTTTAATGCTTACATGAGAGTGATGTAAAATGGTGAATACAAACATTCCAATGATTTGTAAGAGTTGTTTCCCTTACTCTAGGTCTACCTCCTTAACTGAAAAAAATCTCTCAGTCAAAAGTTTAGTTCAGACAGGTTTCACTGTATGAAAAATCTCTCAATCCAAAGTTCAGTTTAGACAGGTTTCACTGTATGAAAATTGCTATCATGAAAATTGAATGCAAAAAAAGAAAATTAAAGAGAAGTACTTGTAACAAGTAAAACAATGAGATTTTATATTTGGATATTTGATGATAAAGGTCTTTCAAAAAGAAGTCAATTGGATGCTCTCCAACAAGTACATGTGTACTGGACAAAAACATGCTGAAATGTGTTTAGAAAAGAAAAGATCAGGTAAAGATAGTGTCTACAATTTGGAAAAGGGGTACTAAGCAGCAAGTTCTGTTTTGTCTTATAAAATAAATTGAAAAGAAATTTGTAAATGTCCTCATTAAGATCAGATGACCATCAGATTTGTAGCAGTCTGATACTCAAGTGTAGAAATGAAAAATGAGAAGAAAAATTTAGATGAAAATGAAAAGAGAAACATACAGTTGTCTACTGCAGAAAAACATTTCTACAGTTTTGAAAGAATTTCAACATCTCTTGACTTTTGACCACATAATTAACTTTTCCCAAAGAGTGAAACTTTCCTGTTAAATTGATTTTTACAGAAAGCAGTTTTAACTTTCTTGATTGAAAATTAAGAGAAACAGATTCACACTTTATAATTAGTTGATTATGTAATTTCTCCTCACTACGTAAATTATAGGATTTCAAAATTAAAATTTATATTTTGTTCTTGAGCAGAATATTATTTAATGTCACAGACATTAACAGATGATTTTTTGTCATGTCAACTTGTGGTATCACCAGGTCTCCTAAATGGATTGCTTAAAGAGTAATCAAGGGAACTAAGATTCTAACAGAAATCGTAAGAATGTAATCCAGGGACAAACACAACAAAGAACATGAAATAACCAAAATAATACATACAAAGTAACAAAAGTAATGAGCAACTCAGATTCACTAAAACATGGGAGCATGGACCAGGTGCACCTCTACTTTTTTACAAAAATCTGCCGAGTTGCTCCTAAAAAGAAAACACTTAAATGTAAACTCTCCCACATAAGTGGGGGGAGGGGGAGACTCCTACAAAATCAATGAAAAATTTAGAATCTCCCAAATAAAAAAGATTTGTTGAAGGTTTTTTGCTTAAAGTTACTATATTTTCTGCGAAAAATACTAATTAATTGAGTTTTTACATAAAAAAAAATTCCTATTACATAAAAAACTCCAATATAAGACAGTGTCAATGGGGAGAATATGTTCCAAAGATTAACAGGTATGATTCAGATAAATTTTCTCATGTAACTCATGGCATAGATTTCCTAAATGGATTGCTTAATATAAAGGGGTACACATATTATCACTCCTTACAAAGAAAAATAAACCCATTTCATCATGTATTTTTGTGAAAGATGTTCAAATTACTGACTGTTCAAAGAGAAAATGCAAATGTGAGATCTCTTTTTTCTAAATCTTTGTTGAGGAAACAACATCATTAAAGGAATCTGTAAAATTCTCCAATCTTTTGACAACTTTTCAAAGACAACTTACATCATTATAAAAACTTTAATGATATTTTGCGTGCAGAACATTTTTTGATCAAAACTGAATTATATATTATGAAAGAAAAATCTGATTTGCTAATAACCCATCATTATGGAAGGTAATGATTGATAAAGAATGGAACAAAAACAAGTTTTTGAATGGTCGAAACAGAATACGGATGTTCATTTACGTAGAATGTATGTTATTTATCGTTCACAGGTCAAAATGGGTGTTATGATTGAATAAAAGTTGTAAACAACGTTTGCATATAAATACTTAATGGCTCTATTCTGAAATTTAATATGCACTGAACAAATTTATTGTCCCATTCAAAAGTTTTTTCTTAAAAAAATCACACAAGTCAAGTAAATTCCTTCTTTTCCTATTTTCATCCAAAACTTTTTATTTTGAATTTTTCTCATGTAACTCATGGCACAGGTTTCCTAAATGGATTGCTTAAAGTAAAGGGGTACACATATTATCACTCCTTACAATCAAAAATAGTGGAGTCCAAGTTACTCATTTGCTTTTGTTACTTAGTATGCATGATTTTAGTTACTTTCTGTTCTTTGTTGTGTATGTCGGTTTTCCATTTCTGGTCTTTGTCCCTGGACTGCATTCTTTTGATTATCGCTATAACCTTGGTTCCCTTGATTATTCTTTATAAAGAAAATAGTGCTCTTTAATACAAGAACATCTAGGCACACCCAGCTTTTAATGTATCTTCCACTTTCAAAACATCAAGAAAATAACTTTTTTTCATATATTCCAATTAAATATTAAAGGTTTTGTTTTTTTTAAATTCTCAGATTATTTTGATACTGTTTGATATTCTATGTCAATAAAAACATTTCACTTTGAAAAAAAAAATGCAATTAACTTGGTCTTATATGATGGAAAGTACCACAGAGTCATTTATAAAATGAATCATGGAAACTCCTTTCTATCATTGTTTTACCACAGGATGTCCATTTATGTCCCATTATTTCAAATATCAACATAAATTGCCAGCCCATGGTAAAGCAGTGATAAAATGGTGTTTATGTGAATTATTTGGATTCCAATAGGACCAATTGCGACTGTTATGAAGCAAAATTTTGTTGTGACGTCTGGAAAATTGGGTTAAACTTATCTACGACTTAAGAAATAAGACCATCATGCTTCTTTGACATTGGTCATTATCAATGTTTTACTATGGCTGTGGTCTAAAGACCTTTGGAGTATGTCATATTACAATACAATTTCAATGTTTTTAGAGAGTTATCTTCCATGAAGTGCATCGCCTGAATATTGCTGAAATATTGCTGCTCAGGTGTTAAACCCCAACAATCAATCAATCAATCAATCCATAAAGTGCTTATATTGCAAAACAATCATACCTAATAAAATAAAGTAAACTAAGGTGCAAATTTGCACCCCCTTTTTTAGTATTTAAATTCACATGGCAATAAATCTAAAATCTCATATGTAATTGAAAATAAAAAGGGGCAACAAAAATTCAACAAAAAAAAACACCAAACTTTCTCATTTATTGACATGAATGGACAAATAAACAGAGGGAGAACAGAAGGATTCCTCAAATCTTCAATTTTAAGTGACCTGATTGGTCAAAATTTGAGATGAGGAAGAATTTGAGGAAAATCCCACCTTCAGATTTTTTATGAAACCAGGCCCAGGTGATATAATTGCAAAAATTTCACTGTCAAATTTTCCCATACTGCCTGATACTTACAAGGAACATTACTAAAAATGTTCTCTTGATGAAGAAATTAAATATTAATATGCTATATCATGCTAAACAGATAATAAAATGTTCAATACATTAAAAATACATATGGATATTTCAGTGTTTGATAAAAGGTCAACAGCATTGTGTGAATTTCTTATTCTTATTTGGTGACTAAGCAGCCACCATGAAAATATTAAATGAAGCTAATTCTATTTAGAGTGGAGAAAATATGACCAAATAGTACCTTTAAAACATTTGGCTTAAATGCCATATAATCACATTTTAACTAGAAAATTTTAAAATAACTACTTTTATCATTTGTACAAAGTAAAGAATTTTTCTAATGCAAAAGGACATAATGAATATTACACTGGTACAACTATGAGTTAAAGCCAATTTCTACACCTAAATGGCAAATTCTATTATAATGTGCTTCAAAGCTCTTTAGACCACAGCCATGGTAAAACAGTAATAAACACATGACCAACATTTCCTGCAACTCATAGGCTGTCTGTTAAAAAATATGTAGTAACTAGTCCTATTAGAATCGAAATAAATTAGTAGAATGTAGATACCCCAACATAAAAAATGTTAAAATTGGGAAGGGGCCATAACTCCTGAAAACTAAATGTAATACATCCCATAATGAAGCATTTGTAGTCAAAAGAGCGGTGCTTAACGTAAGCTTTGCTTGAGCAATTTAAATGTCCATCAAGAAGCTACAATTGTGATGGCAAAATGAAAGACTTACGGATGAGCAGACAAAAGAGTCAAAAAAATTGTTGAGGTGGCTAAAAATTTGGAATCATAATTTTTCCACAGGATTTTCTTGAGCAGGGATATATACTTATTGTATTTTCTATGCAGTTCATAATTTTTTTTTTTTAAAAATCAAAGAATTAATTAACTCTTAATTAATCTTAATTATCACTATTTCATGCACAGGAAGTATCAAATCATTGGATATCAATAGATTTAGTAGTAGAAAGAAAGAATCTAGCTAAGCCAATAATGAACTTGATTCTGAAAGAAATTCTTTCTTTTAATCAAAGAAGTTTCTAATGTAATTAAAGATATCCATTGGAGATGATCAATAAGAGTTCAAAGGAATTTTATAAAGGTGTACTTTCATGAAATAGAGAAAATGGAGTTCAATACACATTCTTTATTTTTAGGAAAAAAGAAGGAATTAATCACTTCTGGTTTGCAACACGTTTTCAGAAACTTTTTAGAGTATAAGGGACACAACTCTTACAAATCATTGGAACATTTGTATTCACTATTTTACATTATTCTCATGTAAGCATCAAAGTAACTTTGACTGACTTCATTTTGTTTAAAAGCATGATACTCTTTGGTGAAATTGAATATTATACAAACATATCACTGATTTTAAGAGTTATGTCCCTTACCCTTGGTCTACCTCCAGAAATCATGTCTGGTATGTTAAGGGTTTTGTATAGACTGACATCAGAGTACCTTCAGCCATTTTGACTAAGGTATATTATAGATATAAATATTCGTGATGACAAAGGACCGTCCCTTTTTTGTAAGAACAATCTATCATGAAGTGAAGACCAGTGGCCATGGAATTGAATAACATTTTTTTCGATTAAATATGTTTTGAAAGGTATTTCATTTTTGCACATCAGAAAATACAAGTTCTCTATTTTGCTTTTCAGATTTTTTTACAACACGTTAAACAGTGGTGGGGGGGGGGGGGGAGGGCTAGGGTCAAAATTAAGAACATTTTCACATATGTAAACTAGCCATGGAAATAGCCAAAAAAATGCCGCATTACCCTATGTTTTGAAAGTTGCAAAGGATAACTTGGCTTTTGAACCTTAAAGAGTGATACATAAAACTGCTTGAGATTTCTAAAGGTTTATTCACAAGGGGCATCACTTAAAACATGGGTTTGCATTGGAAGCAATGGGAGTTTTTTACTGAATTTATTCCTATATCTTCACTGCATAGCTAGACTTATTTTTTCCTGTATTAGAAAGGTGATCCAGCATAAAAAAAAAATTGATAAGGGCTGAAGATTTAAACAGAAAAGTGAAATATACCATTCATTATTAATAAGATGAACATTGTTTTTATCTATGTTTGCAATTAGATGCAAAAATTCAAGTACTCAATTAAAAAAAAAGAGGGAAATTACTGATGCTATATTTTTTTTTTATTTAAAACTTAATCACTGAAATTAGAAAAGATAAATACCACTTTAAGAACATGTTTCCAAAAATAAAAGTACAGTTTACAAAAGAGGTATTTTATCTGTAAAATCACATCAAAATAGTCCAAATATAGAAACTGAACTCATGTGGAATTATAAACAAACATAATTTTCTGCCTTTAAGGCCTTTATCATCAAATTCAACCAGAACTAAATATTCCCCTCTAGAACAATTTACCATACAGCAAATTTGTACTTTATGTAAATTAGTATTGGAGAGATTTTAAGACTGTAAAAAAGGGGGGTTGACTTCTTATCAAGTATGTAAAATTCAACCAGAGCTCAATGTCCCTTTCTTAAATATTATACTACACAGTTTATTCGTACATTATTTAACTTATTCAGATAAAAGCAAAAAAAAGGGGGGGGACCATATGTAAAGTATGTAAAATTTAACGAGAATTAAATAGATCCCCTCTTGAATAATGTACCATTCAACAAATTTTACCTTATGTACATTAGTATTGGGAGATTTTTTGGGTTGTAGAGGAGGAGTTGACCTTTTCTCAAGTTTTATATGCACCTTATTTTAAGAATTGGGATATTAGCCAAAAAGAAAAAAATCAGGGGACTTTCCATAAAGTATGTAAACCCAAACCAGAATTAATTGTACCCCTTTTGTATATTGCACTATACATTGTATTTATACTCTATTTAAAACATTGAGAGCTTTTAGGCTGTAAAAGCCAATTAAAAAAAGGGGGAGTGAATTTTAATGAAACATGTTACAATTCAACAAGAATTGAATATACCCCAGTATAATATACTTCATTAGCATCTAATACATAAGGTTTTTGGCAGTAAGAGAAAATAGGGGATATGAAAAAATCAACAAGAACAAAATATTATACTCTACTATTATGAATTTTAAGTAGCACTCCAGCTAAGAATCATGCAAAATGTGATTCATGGGTTAAAAGCCTACATATTTTTATTTTTGATATTTTGTTTGAATTGCCATAGTAAACAAGAATAAATATTCAATTTTTCATATAAACCGTGTTCTTAGGAGATAAAAATTATATAGAATGCACTGTAGATTTCAAAATTAAGGGAGATAACTCTGTAAATAACACTCAAATACAACAGAATCTATTGAATTTTCAATGTTGATTATCTCCTAAGAGCAGACAGATTTGAATGAATAATTACACATTTCATAGTATAGACCCATAAAACAACTTGATTACAAAAATAAAAATATGTAGCCTTTTTTGGGGTGTATCACATTTTTCAGATTTTGCATGATTCTTACTAAGACAACTACTTAACACCATTACTGTACTTATAAGATTTGTTAATTGGGCAAGTCAGTGAAATGGAAAAGGGGGGGTTGGGGAAGGATGTTCAAGTAAAACCGCAATGTTTCCTCTATTTAATAAATTTCTTATTTCACTTAAAGAAGATAATTGAAAAAAAAAATGTTCCTCAAGGTGAGAAACTTGACCTTTAACAGATATTCCTCTAAGAATAAATTTTCTAAATACAAAAGTACACTATTTGGCAAAGAAAAAAATATAAAACAATAAAAAACAATAAAAGAGAGGTCCTTAAAATAATGGCCATTTTTATAAGAACCAAACATATTTTTCATTAACATTTAATCAACTTGACAGGAGTCGATTTTCAGGAAAGTGGTATTTGGGAACATGCTTTAAAATTTTTCTTTAAAATAAATGCGCAATTTTACCATATAAATATCTTGTGTGATATAGCATTAAGAAAGTTAAAAGAAAAATATTGATAACTAACACTTCATAGCAGGTTCAGTAAGTGGATACACATTGCAAGCTCCTTTTCATAAAAAATTCCCAAAAGGTGGAATAAACGGTGTAAAAAAATTGCATCCTTCATTCTCTTTTAAAAATCTTTACAATATGTTAATGCCCCCCTTCCCTTTCCCCCTGGTCTAATATTCTTGTGATCGCCACTAGATTTTAAATTCTGAATTTTTATTAAAATTTTGTTAAAGCTTCCATTACTTAAATTATCATTAATTTTGGTAAAAATTTATGAAAATATGCAAAACGTGATGAAAAGCTCATACCAATTATATGCCTAAATAAAAATTAAATTCTTACCAAGAATATGTTAATATTATTCCTTAAACAACTTCTTCACCTTTCTAGAATAATATAAACATTACGAATGCAGTTCATGCAATGCAGTCTCCATCAATTGACCGAAATATGACCCTGGGGTCATTAAGCCAAAATGACAAAAAATGATTACCTCTAAGAGAAACAAACAGAGGTCAAATGTCACAGTTTGACCAAAAAATTTCTCATTTTACATGAAATATACATCCTATTAAGGGAAGAGAATTTATGTCAACAACCATCTCATATCGACATCAAAGCGACAAACGTAATAATTCACCTGAACGATTTTTAACTTGAATCAAAACAACTGCTCATCGTAATTTCAATTTTTGATGATGTTATTTTATCTTTAAAATTTCTAAAATTGTATAAATTATTACTCAATTAAGTGCTTTAAAAATCTCAACATTTCAAAGAGGTGTATGGTGGCAATAAAGATGGCAAAAGGTCAATTGTAACCTTACCTAAAATAATAATTGATGAATGGGTGAGCCAGTCACTCTTCCTGGCTTCCTCTTTTTGTTGCTTTTTCCTTCAGTTGGGGTTCAAAATTAAAATCTTCCTTGCAAGTTGATGCTATATTCTTTGGATCCTTTGTTTCAGCTTCCTCAATGCAAAAAAAACTTCTCTGATATTCCAACACTGAAGTTCAAATTTTCTTCGGCCTCAAGACCTAACTAACATAGCTGAGACTGCAAGTAGTTTCTATCTCTCATAACCATAACAGTCAAAAACTTCAGTTCTTCCGACTAAGTTCTAAGCCTATGTAAGTGCACAGGTCTTTAAATCTCCCACAGAGCTATGTGTCGGAGCTCTAGTTGGTTCCCATGCACTTCAATGGGCCATAACTCCTCCAGGTCATTTTAATCTCGCTACTTTCAATAAATCGGCTATATTTACACTTCAGACAGTAACAAGTGGTAATTTCTTTTCACATCATTGACTTCTAATCTCAACCTTTTTCAATATTTTCAATATTTAATTTGAATCTTATCACCGATTCCCAATATTTGCAAATGATCATAAACACTTCTTCAATTGGCTCTTTTAAATGTATCTAAGCTCATAAAACTGAACAAATTTCATAAACTCCATAAATTACGTTGACCCCAAGTTGTAATTTAAATGCTTCTTTCATATCATTTAACACCACAATTTTAATATCCGCCAAATCAACAAACACTTTCTTACAAGAATTACTAATCAGCGTTAAACACTTTTTCCATGTTTATCATATCAAGTTTAAATGTTTTCAAAAGGGCTTCATATTACTGATTTGTCAAAAATGTATTAATTAATGTTTCTAATTATTAATTCCTTTGGTGCAGATTTCATTTAAAGTCAATATTTTGTCTGCAATGGCATTCAACCCTATGAGTTTTTTAAGCAGTATATTTATTGAACTCTGAAAGTTATGAAAGAAACAAACAAGTGGTTTCCAAGTCTGCTTTTAATCTTTTGAATAAGGCTAGCATTTTGTTAATTTCTGTCTATTGGCAAAGCCACTGAAAGAAAGGAACACAATTTCATGTTAGCTATGCGAATTTTTCCTTTACTTATTTTATCATTCTGTCTGTTTTACATACAAAGAACACCCAAAGTTACTTTTAAAAATAAAGTACATATTTAGCCTTTGTCAAAAATTGCAACCAATGAAATTGACTCCCTAACTTTACTGAAAGAAATGATTACGGTGAAATGCAAAAAAAGCACCAGTGTAACACCTTCATCCAAAGCCGTTTAACATGTAGTGTGAAAAATACTGGTACAAATGGTATGCCAAGTACATGTATTTCAAATCCTGTAACTTCAAGACAAGATCAAAACATAAAAAGCCGTTTTCAAATATAAATAAGTAGATTACTTATGTTCACTCTACAAAACTCAACAGGAAATGAAACCTCATTCAATGTTGCATGTCATGTTCTTCAAAATGCTTCTTTGAAACTATTTTATTTATGTTTTAACTTTCAACTGTCTCTTTTAAAGACATAAAAGGCAGTTCATAAGTTCAAAATTCTAACCGAGATTTCAGCTATGTCCAAACAACATATAAACCTGTCTTTCTAACAGATAGGAACTGCCATTAATTCCCAGAATGCTATGCGTTCAAGGTCAATGATATGTCCTTGAAACATATGCCAATAATCCAATTATAATCATGTAATTAATTGCTCCAGTAATTAATTTCTAGTTGTCAATATTGATCTTTCCTTTTAGCTTTAACAAGCATCTTTAAATAAACATGCTAATTTCAGAAACCACTCATATTCTGAGTATCTTTAAACAAATCCAAGTTTCAATGCAGATCATATTCTAAGTATTTCTGAAGAAGTTTTAAATTCCAACACGGATCATTTTCTATGTATTTTTAAACAATTCTAATGCAGATCATATTCAGAATATTTTTTTAAATAAATTTAAGTTTTGAGGCAGATCATATTCAGAGTATTATCTAACAAGTAAAATTTCTAAAATAGCTGCTGTTTCAAATATAAAGTTTTTAAGCTGCTCAAATTCAGGGTATCTCAAATTTTCATGAAACCAGGATTTTAAAAAAAAGTGCTGTTCTTTGAATCCATAGCAGTTAAATCATTCAGTTATTTGAAAAAAAAAATCAATCAAAATTAAAGCACTATATAGTCATGCTAAAGTTAAGGCAGTGTCATACAATCTGTATTTGTGGAAAATTCCTGCAGCAGTTCAATTTTAACAAGTCCAAAACAAAAGTGATTTTAAACCCGGATCCAGCAAGTCCATGCACTTTCATCGCTTTAAGATGACACTATCACTTCACCTAACTAGGAATTCCAAATATTTCTTTCAAATCAAATAGTAAAATGTAATACTCAAAAAAAGGCTACATATTTTTTTTATTTTTGTTATAAAGTTGCTTTATAGGTCTGTATAATGAAATGTAAAATTATTTATTCCCATTTGTCTGCACTAAAGAGATAATCCACATTGAAAATCAAACAGTTTTTATTGTTCTTTATTGTAATTTACAGTTATCTCCCTTAATTCTGAATTCTACAGTACATTCTACATAATTTGTATCGCCTACAAACAACGGTTATATGAAAAGCCACATGTTAATTTCTGTCTACTGTAATATTTCAAACAAAATATAAAAAAATAAAAATATGTAGGCTTTCAAGCAATGATTCACATTTTGCATGATTCTTATATGGAGTGTTACTTAAAAACCAAACTTAAACTGCTACCAAATCCATACAATGTTGCGTATCATACATTTCCTGGACTTCCCCTTTGGGTTATTAGTTCCTCAATATCCATAACATCCTGGCAACTTTCGTCAATATTTTTCTACCTTATGACGCGTCAAATCCAATCCTATTACCAACAAAGTAAGCCATGTATCCTTGCAATCAAGTAATTAATAACTCTGGTCCACCACTGTAAAGAGGTTAATCATGAAAACACAGAAAACAAGCACTATCTTTAAAAAAACGACACAGTAAAATTTGTTCTTTTTTACTTTTAATTTTCATCAGGAAATAACGCATGGTATGCAATTTCAATTTCCTTTTTCAAACCCCACTAAGTTATCAGTATTTGGCCAATCGGGAAAAAGAAGTGCGATCAGGTGACTTGTGTTTCCATAGAAGAGCATCCTAAAGGTCAAAGGGTAAAAAGCGAAGCTATACCGTCTGCATCAGTAAAAATTGTTTATTGGGTAGTTTTTGTGTCAGGTATTGTTTATGACATTGGTAATATGGAGCAAGCCTTTGTCACTATTTGTGAGGGTTTTCTCCCATGAGAAGTTCAAAATTTAAACATTCAAAGAGCAAAATTGAGCACAATTAAAAAAAGTGCTGCATTAATTAAATTTGTTTTTATAAAAAAAAAAAAACGAAAAAAAGAAAACTACGTTTCTATTAATTTGAAGGCCCCTGCAATGGTTTTCTTGGTTGCTGAGGACTATGCCATTGACATTTTTAAAAGCTGACAGGTATGGATCTGATTGCCTTTTATTGCAAATTCGTGTATTAATAATAACCACATCTAATTATTGGTAGAGTACATTTTTGTAGTAAAATATAATACCTAGGTCCTGGACTTTCCATTAACATTTTATAGCGGACTTTTCATTTCCTCTCAAGTAGACTAATGATTTGAAACATGAAAAAGTCCCGGGCCTCCCACTGTTGAAAGTAAATTTGAACCCCTAAATTTTTTTACATTTGAGACATGTTGTCAGCAATTTTCTATATTCAGATGGTTTGAAACATGAGGGACTCAAAATTGTTTTGACGGAAGTGACATGTTTTTGAAATTACTTAAGTGATTGTTTTACCTTTTTATAGGCAGACCCTCCAGCGTGTGTCATAATAGAGTAATCAAGGGAACCAAGGTTATAGCGGTAATCAAAGAGTAATCAAGGGGAACCAAGAATACAGCAGTAATCAAAAGAATGTAATCCAGGGACAAAGACCCGACATGGAAAACAGACATACACAACAAAGAACATAAAGTAACTAAAATCATACATACAAAGTAACAAAAGCAAATGAGCAACTCAGACTCCACTAAAAACTGGGAGCATGGACCAGGTGCCCTGGTAGGGTAAGCGTCCTCTGCTTTTCTAGAAACACCCTCCGAGTTTGATTTGAAATTTTAAAAAATTTCAAAATTTAATTTGAAACATGAAAAAGTGGTCTCCCATAGACCCCGAGACAACAACAATATAACAACATAGTCCATATTAAAGTGTTTCAATGTGAAGAAAAACCCACCACACAAACAAAGCCTTTTCAACTTACATATGCTATATTGTTACTCAATAGTTGTCCTTTTCATATTCAGATTTGTATTTTTTTAGGAAATCATACATTCATCTCCCACTAAAATCAACCAAATCAACCAAGATGAACAAAATCAAGAACGATAACTCTTGCAAAGTGTTAATTTCATGTACAATCTATATAAATTTCATCTAAAAAGCGCAACACCTAAATGAAAAACTAAGACTAGTTATGCGGTCTGAACTGATTCTGAATAAGAAATAAAAAAGAATTTGGTGGGTTTTTTGACATGCATGAATTACATGCATTAATCACCTCCCTTCTGATTTTTATAAAGACTGTTACGTAAATACAGAAAGCTCTGTCCCTAATAGACAAAGCCTTAAATTTATGACATTTAGAGTTGAAGAACCTGCTGTATTCATGGTATATTTAAAACTATATGACCAAGAACATTACTGAATAGTACATTGCACCAGTGGCCAATCCTGAGAATCCCCAAAAGGTGGGGCACCAGGGAGAACATAAAAAAAACCTTGATAAACACATTTTAATGCATGCATTTACAAACAAAAATAGGTTATTTTCGTCAGTTTTGCAAACTGATAACAGGGTCCCCTTGGATCTGCCGATGAATACCTACTGTGATCACCAAGAAAGTACCAGTTATTTGGGTTTTTTTTTATGCTCATGGTGAATGTTACTGCAAGTTATTTAGTGTACTCTTGTCAAGTAATTTAGGTCCTTTCTTCATTTAGACAGAAAAGGTTCAAATGAAGCAACCAAGATGTAGAAATAAGAGATTTTGCCATCAAAATGGAAAGATAAAAAATATAAACAAGAGGCTCCCAGGAGCCTGAATCACTCACCTAGTAGAATTTTTCTCCTTTCAGGGCAATAACTCTTACAAGGAGTCATCTGACAACTTTTATCCCTGAAGACTTATGTTGTCCTAATAATAAGGATCATTTCAGCTATTGAAAGAATTTGGCTATACCTTTACGGTTTTGGAGATGTATGCGAAAAACTACTGTCTGACCCCTATGTTCTATTTTTAGTAATGGCGGCCAAAAATCCCAACATCAGTTCTATGCAAGATACCCCAAGGAACATTCATATAAAGTTTGGTTCCAATTGATCGAATAATGCCAGAGTAGAAAATTTTTGAAAGTAATAACATTAAAAACAGCAAAAATCGTCGAAAGGGGCAATAACTCCAACATGGCTAAACCGATTAAATGAATATTTGACCACAGATAGATCTCATCTTCTGAACACTTTTACGCTACATCAGAATTTAGCTAAACCTAATGGTTTTGGAGATATATAACTACTGTCTGACCCCTATGTTCTATTTTTAGTAATGGTGGCCATGTTTTTTTATGGATCAAAAATCCCCATATCAGTTCTATGCAAGATACCCCAAGGAACATTCATACCAAGTTTGGTTTTAATTGGTCTAGTAGTGTAAGAGGAGAAGATTTTTTGATGAATTAACATTAAAAATAGCAAAAATCTTAGAATAAGGGCAATACCTCCAACATGGCTTAATGGATTATAACCAAAATTTGCCCAGAGATCGATCTCATCATGCTAAACACTATTACCCAACCAAAATTTAGCTAAACATAACAGTTTTGGAGATATATGCGAAAAACTACTGTCTGACCCCAAAGTTCTATTTTTAGTAACAGTGGCCAGGTTTTTCCAGGTTAGCTAAAAAGGGAGAAATTTGTCAACTGAAATAAATAGACAACGGCAGAATGTGAAATAATGGAGGGTTCAGGAGCATGGACAATAATGGATATCTAATAAATGAACACTGAAATGAGAGTAGTGAAGGGAACCAATATTCAAGTGGAAATCAAAAAGAATGCAATCAGGGGATAAATACTGTATACAGATGCACACAAAAAAGAACATAAAATAACCAAAATAACATGTAAAAAGTTAATGAGCAACTCGAACTCCACTAAAAACTTGGAGCATGGACCCGGTGCACCGGTAGGGTAAGCATCCTCTGCTTTTCTAGATACAACCGCCGAGTTGCTCATAAAAAGTCAAGTCCGGAGTAGACAAACAAGGAAACGATTACTATAGCCCGTTGAATAAATCAGTTTTCATGGTGTAGTTGTAACTCCACTAAAAACTGAGAAAAACCAATAGCCTTAGCTCCAGAAAAGGAGCAACAAGCTTAAGGGAAAAGCGTTATTTGAAACTCAAATTTATTAACGGTAATGTAATTATGAAAGAGCCTACATAGAATAGAAAATGGACATAATCATTTAATGACTTTATGATAAACCTATTTCAAGCCATTCCAGTGACTGGGTTGGCAGAGATAATCTAACTTTCATTCATAGAGTCAACAACAGAAAACCAATTAATGATAAATGGAAAATTAATTAATTTTTATTCTAATCTATTGTATTAATGTTTGAACAACACAGAATCAGTAGCCTAATCTTTAAACCATGAAAATGATCATAATTTAGCATCTGGTTAATTAATTGGATATGTAGAATCAATTGCTTAGAGTGAATATCCAAAACATTATTTTGAGTCCATTCTTTGATTGATTGATTGATTGTAGCGTAATGTCTTTTGGTAAATCTGCACATCACAGTCCATTTCCTAAATAAATTTCAGGGCTGCCACATTTTCCAGATACAATGTGTGATGTTTGTGAAAAATTTGAAAAATTCAAGAGAAAAAACTATATAGACCAAAAGAAAATGCTGTCTAACTAGTTTCAAAATGTGGGAGACTCCTGCTGAATGTGTGAGAATTTGCACTATTGAAATCTCAAATTAAAGATTTCCTCAAATCATCCTATAAAACTCAGATTTTAACCAATCAGTTAGCTTGAATTCCGTAATTTTTGTGGTAAACCTCAATTTGAGATTTATAGAAACAAGGCCCATGGTATATTTTTAAACCTATTTCATGATAAATTTAAAACAGAAGATTACCTAAAATCATCCCTCAGATCTTAACCAATGAAATTGTTAGATATTAAAGGTTTGAGAAATAAGGAATTTGAGAGAAACAAGTCAGTTTTAGTTCAGTTACATAATTCAGGACCTCAAAGAAAGAGAGACTCCCTAGAACAAATATTGTTTACAAGAGCAAGAAAAAGAGACCATCTTTAAAGACTACAATATTCATAAATGCTTTAAATGGAACTTATTCCCATGCTGACTGTGTAAGATCCAAAATAAGATACTGTAAAAGGCAAACTTTCCACCATATTTTTTTAAGTTTTCATTTTGATTTTTTTGTGGCAGTTTCTGCAATCATCTAGTTTGGTGCAGTTTTAGAATTGATATCATTACTCAAATCATATTTAAGGAAAAGAATGACAACTTTAGTTTTTATGCTTTTTTTAAATCGTATCATAAAAAAAGCGATGACGAAACTGCAGTGAAAGATTTCATGGTTTTCATGTCAGAAGGTTTATAACCCTTACAAGAGTAAACAAAGGAAATAAGGTACTAGCAGTAATCAAAAGAATGTAATCCAGGGACAAAGACCAGACATGGAAATCAGACATACACAACATGGAACATAAAGTAACTAAAATAATACATACAAAGTACATGTAACAAAAGCAAATGAGCAACTCAGACTCCACTAAAAACTGGGAGCATGGACATGGACCAAGTGCACTGGTAGGGTAAGCGTCCTTTGCTTTTCTAAAAAGACCAGCCAAGTTGCTCATAAAAAGGTAAAAGAGAGACAAAAACAGTTCATTATATGCTTAATTATCTGTTATACACTATTTCCCAACAATAATTTTAGGATCGTTTTTTCCCCCTTCATATGTGTAATATTGCATACATTGTGGGCGTATTTATGAGCATAAGCAACAGATCGACTATTTAAAGTTGTTTTAACCTTGTATGAAGTTCAAGAGTTTATATAAACATCAATATTGGCAGATTAAACCTTGGTACATAAATAAAGAATTCTCCCAAATACCTATACCTTTGAAAAAAAACATTATTGTAACATGTGCTTCATCGACATCAATTGTTACCATACAATGGCATAATAATAAAGTCATTCAAGCCGCACTTGACAACTTAGTCGATGTATTACGTGGGAAATTATCAACATGAACAGATGTTACCCACCTAACATCAATCCCGAAAAAATTATTTTCCGATAATTTGAGTAGATGCATGATGCAAAATGCGCCCATTTTTTATTGGTCCTATCAATTGATCAAAGCATAATAAAATTTGGTATATGTGGCAAATTTTATAGATGAGTAACCTAGCAGTTAAGAAAACTATTTCCCTTTGTTATAGCGCATACAATAATGATGTTCAGGAGATGGAGTTTGCCATCCCTGAAGGTTAGATAGTTAACTGGACAATAGGATATGTAAGTCTTGCCACGTGACTGTGGTTTCATGAGAATGGGTCCTTGTCTACCATTCAAATGCATGGAGATTTGTCATTAACATAGTGTTGAGCTCAATATAAAAAGTAAAATATCTTTCTGTGTAAAAATACAGATAAAAAATGACAGATATCTTGTTTTACAGGATAAAAATTTTAAGAAAAGCATAAAATAAAGGATTTAGCATTGTGATGCAGCGTTTCAATTTCCCGGAAGTATTGGTCTGAGGATTTCAATACATTCTACATCAAAGATTCCGGAAGAGAAATTGAAACTAGAACGAGACTTACAAACCCTATTGACAAGGGAATTTAGGTCTCAGTCTTGTATTCCTTGCCCCATACTTCTATAGTTAACCATATATTTTCACGATTTAAAAAAAAAAAGACCAGGAGTTTCAATCTAACTTTTGACCATGTTTTTCCACTGAGGAAATGTCAAAATTTATTTTTAGGTGCATTTCAGAAAAAATAAGTTGAATTAAAAATAGACTTTTCTACTTTCACTTTTATTTTAAGTTCATATGATAGACCCCTTTTCTGAAGCATTATTTAAAAAAGAAAAAAAAAAAGAAAAAAAAAACAAGTTTTTAGTGTCATAGCTTGATATTTATCCTGTCCCAACAAAAATAGGAAAAGGCAAATAGAAAACACCCCATATTTTTTAGCTTCCTCCTCAGGAATATGCAATACAAGACTGATACCTTACTTTATATCAGACATCTATTGAATTGAAGACATTATTTGATGACTTTATTCAATCAGTAGAAGACCAACTGTATTCAATGAACATCATCATTGTATGGGCTGTAACAGTGTCATTTAATTACATTGAAAGTACTGATATTGTAATTTTTTATGCATACATAATGCACGAAATAGGGTTAACTAAGACTGTTTGTAATACCTCCTTTCACAACATTTTAAATCCTCAAGTTTGATTATCGCCCTTCTAGGATTCAGGCAATAACTATCTTGCGTCATTCCCCCCATTTAGTTCAAAAACATTGCGAATTTAGGCAAATTTGAGTAAAATTAACAGATGATAGCTACGACCCCCTTCAATTCTGAATGTCTTAAATTAGAATTTTACTCAAAAACTTCTTAATTTTTTCTTTTATTTTTTTCAAATTTTGCAGATCTAACATATAACCAAAGAATATAATTCAAGTTTCTCTTTTTAGAATAAAAAAATAAATGAATAGATCAAAACAAAAAAATGTCATAAATTTTATCCTTATGTAAGAAATCTCATCTGTCTTGCATGAAAACCATCTTAAACATCCCTTTAATTACCTTTATTATGAGAAAGTACAATAAATTCCAAAGGAATCTTAATTTACTGTACGAGTTATCAATTTTGAAACCTTTCAGATGACATCTACTAAAGTAAGGGTTGTACAAAAGAACTGGAAAAAATATACAGAGCAGAGGACGCTTAACCTACTGATGCACCTGGTCCATGCTCAAGGTTTTTGGTGGAGTCTGAGTTGCTAATTTCCTTTTGTTTCTTTGTTACGTGTTATTTTTGTCATTTCATGTTCTTGGTTTTATATGTGTGTATTTTCCATGTCGAGTCATTACCCTAGATTATATTCCCTTTTGATTTCATGCTCTAGTCGTTGTTCCCACGATTAAATCTTTCAAGTTGTCTGAAAGGAATCTTTGGTTATATTTTTCATTTATCTCTCAGGATATGAACTTTCATTATAAGCTACTGTCGGACTTAGAATACTTTATCAGGGATTGCTTGAAAGTCAAACTCTTACTGCAAGACAAAATTTAGATATTTTTTCATACATGCATAGAATCAGACAAATCTTATATAAACCAAATACATTTTTTTAAGTGGAACAGGACCTAAATCAGAATGATAAATCATATGTCAACATTTGAACAGAGTATATTGTTTTACTCCATGGAGTATTTAGTAGCGGAAGCATGACATTCTCTAGTCTGCCAGAAATCTAGGTAATGGAAGCATGACATTCTCTTGTCCGCTAGAAATTTAGTGTTGTCAACCTGTTTATAATTAGATGGTTTACTTAATTCTATAGGGGTACTAAATATATTCCAAAATTTTGAGAACTTGAAAACATACTTTGTTAGATCATTAACCAAACTAAATAGAGTATTTTTAGTCACAAGACAAATCCAATTTTTCACAGGAATGAAATTTAATAATGGATCAAATTCAAGAACTGGATAAATTCAATATACATATACACAAAATAAGATTCTGTTGACCTACTACCAAAGTTTCTATTTTTTGTTGTTGTTTTTTTTTTAAGTATTAGGTTTACAGTTACTGAGGTTAAATTGATAATTCAGGATTCCCATTTGAGATATAAGTACATGAAATCAAACTCCAATCCATTCTTTACTTTAGTAGATGCCAATTATTTCAAAAATTGAACAGGTGATACTTATATAGACCAAAACATACAATAAGGCAGAGAGAAATGGAAAGAAGCCATTTTGCATCTGACACTGATAAATTCAAGAATGGGAAAAATAAATTGTCAGAACACAACAATCCATTAAATTTTTATAAGATTATGTATTTTGAACTTATTGACATCAATGAAAAGTAGGCACAAAGACAACTGTTGCCAAAAGTATCTGGTCCAAATGGGACATATATAGTCTTCTATATAGAGATGCGAGTCAGTTGATAATGTTCAATATTGAGTTTTCATATTTCATATGCCTTTATGAAGCCAAAGTACAGTACCTGAACATCCGTGCAACAAAAATTGTGATCAGTCATCGATCACCAATCAGTTTCCGATCAGTCATCAATCCTTCAAATCGATTCATTAAACCAGTGATCGCGCCATGTGACCACAAAGCGGTCTAAATAGTTACGGATTCTGTTGTTTTCTCTGTCAATTTTACATATATTTACATAATGCAATAGATTTAAACATCAATTTATACTTTTATTTTACATTTGTTCTATTTTTAACATCCAACATTACACATAATAAAACTGCAATCAGATCAGTCAGGGATCATTGGTTATTGATCTGTCAGCCATCAATTAGTCAGTGGTCATCCATCCGTCAAATTGTTGCAAACATCAGTTCAGGGACTGTACCATAGTTATTTCACTAGCTTTTTGCTATTTAAATGCAAGTCTTATCTAAATAAGGCAAAATTCAGGCAATCTTAATCTATAAAAAATTATTCCATCCAATGTGCATTTAGACTCAAACTTAATCTGTATATCTGGCCTCCAACAAACCACAGAAATTTGAAAACAGGAATGTTTTTTTCAGACTATGTTTCACCCACTGCTTGATTCTTACAAAGACTGGTACCAGAGGCCTTTGAGAACATTAAAACATTCAATACCCACAAATAGCCAACTAACACCAAATTACAGCAAAAATACAATTTGCTCAGGATACTGGCTACATAAATATAAATTATTCAGACAGAATGATATGACAATTTTCCCCTAGCTCCCATGGTAATTTCGAGTTGGTGATCACTAAACATTGTACCACAATATTAGGTTACCAGGAATGAGTAAAGTCTAGAAACCAGTCAAAATGTCTCCATGGCAACCTGTCACAAGATTGTGAATTTCAAACATAATACATACATGTTATATTATAGAGAAACCTGTCTGAACCAAAGCCTGAATAATCTGAAAACCTGTCTAAAACCAAACACTGAATAATCTGAAAACCTGTCTGAGCCAATCCCTGAATAATCTGAAAACCTGTCTGAACCAAACCTTGAATAAACTAAAAACTTGTCAAACCAAACCCTGAATAAAGTAAAAACCTGTCTGAATCAAACCCTGAATAATCTGAAAACCTGTCTGAGCCAATCCCTGAATAATCTGAAAATCTGTCTGAACCAAACCCTGAATAAACTAAAAACTTATTTAACCCAAACCATGAATAATCTGAAAACATGTCTAAACCAAGCCCTGTATAATCTGAAAACCTGTCTAAACCAAACCCTGTATAATCAGAAAACCTGTCCAAACCAAACCCTGAATAATCTGAAAACCTGTCCAAACCAGTGACTTGTTTAAGTCCCTTTATATCATTTAAAATGTACTTTGAACCTCTGTTAACCAATCATTTGTGGTAACCTAATTAATTTTAAAGCTCAAAAGAGTTTGGTTTAGAAAGGTTTCACAGGATATTTTTTTTATACAAGGACTGTTTTAAATTTTCCCTCGCATAACCAACTTTGCACAATTTCTACTCATTCATAAACTATTAGCAGTTCATGAAGCATAAACTTCCCAAAAGTTTGTTATTTCACAAAACCTGGTTAAAAATTATAAACAATCCTTAAATAAAAAAAAACTCTGTCTCCAGTTTACATGACATACTACCCTACAATTCTCTCAGACCTTAAAATCAAATACATTTGTTTGTAGTGTATTGCATAAGTAGCACTCCAGCTAAGAATCATGCAAAATGTGATTCATGGTTGGAAAGCCTACATATTTTTATTTTTGATATTTTGTTTAAAATGCTTTCGTAAACAGAAATTAATATTTGGTTTTTCATATAACCCACGCTCATAGGAGATAAAAATTATATAGAATGCACTGTAGATTTCAAAATTAAGGGAGATAACTTGGTAAATGACACTCAAATACAATAGAATCTACTGGATTTTCAATGTTGATTATCTCCTAAGAGCAGACAGATCAGAATGAATAATTACACATTTCATAATATACACCCATAAAACAACTTAATTACAAAAATAAAAATATGTAGCCTTTTTTGTGGTGTATCACATTTTTCAGATTTTGCATGATTCTTACAAAGACAGCCACATAAAACTTCAGTATCACTTCTTAATTTACATTTATCAAGCAATATCATCTTCCAAGTTTTAGCATGCATTCAAATCAATTATTCAAATGTATGGGATGAAGTTTCTAAAAAGTTGATAATATGAATTTTTAATGCATAAAAAAAGTTCATATCAACATTTAAAATCTTAACCATGACATCATTATAGCTTGCTAAACAATGCTATATACCAGTATTTGAATAATTTAGGGTCTCATTTTTGCAGGTCATTAAAATGATGCATTACATTAGAACCAGTATTCACATTGGAATCAGTATTCACATTAGAACAAGTATTCACAAACTCATTTCGGATTGATGTAATAGTTCAGTTTGAATGCCAGATGTTGGCTAAACTATGATGCAAACTGCATTAGAATTGCCTGAGTAGTGGGAAAGAGTGTCAGAATGATCCCTGGCCAAGTCACACCAAAGACGTTAAAATTGGTAGTGAATACTTCTCTGCCAAGCAGGCAATATTCAAAGGTATAAATTGAAGACTGGCTGGCTTGGAGTCAGAATAATGTTTTGAGTGGGGTGGCAGGCATACCTATTTGCAGCTGTTCTTCTGTTAGCTAGCAAAATAAAAATCTGGCTCAGCATGTTGAACTAGTCCAAAGCAGTGTTGAATTTATGTTCAATGTTCAAAGCTGTACTCATTGTTTGCACTAATATGTTTCTACTTTTACTTTTACTTTTACTACCATCAACACTATCTACCACGACCATGACCATGACCATGACCTTGACCTTGACCTTTGGAGAAAAAAAACTTACCAGCTCATTTAAAACAGGTCTAATAAGGAATTAAACATTAAAATTAACAAGAAACTTAAACTTTGATATTTTGTGAAAATCAACAGAAGCACTAAAGCATTACACCTCATATAGAAAATTCTGTCAATTAATTTCAGATGCACCGTCGATCGTCAAATCACCGCAAAAACAATTTCCGAAATCACCAATATAATTCTATCTCAATGTCAAACCTCGGAACAAAGCTGATTGAAATCTATATTTAGAAACACATTTTTCTGCTGATGTAACTCATCATTACGTTATCGATTCTGTATAAAATCATAGGATTTCATGGCATAACATTCTGTAAAGGAATGTCATACAAATGTTTATGGCAAAATTACAGTAAAATCTTAAGACTTCAAGGCAATGATCCCTGGCCAAGTCACACCAAAGACGTTAAAATTGGTAGTGAATACTTCTCTGCCAAGCAGGCAATATTCAAAGGTATAAATTGAAGACTGGCTGGCTTGGAGTCAGAATAATGTTTTGAGTGGGGTGGCAGGCATACCTATTTGCAGCTGTTCTTCTGTTAGCTAGCAAAATAAAAATCTGGCTCAGCATGTTGAACTAGTCCAAAGCAGTGTTGAATTTATATTCAACTTAATAGAACTGTCAAGTTCCACACAGTACGACCAATTTTTAAAAGTTTTTTTTCTTTCTCTGTAATCTCTGAAATTTTTCTCAATCTTATAGATGTGGCTTTCCAAGACTCGTCTGTCTTTATATAAAATGTAGTATGAATGCCACAGGGTAAATTACAATGAAAGCAGACGTGTAACGATTTCAAGGCAAAGTTTAAAACATAACAGGTAGCTGACAAGACAGTAGTACCTCCCTAAAACAGCCATATTTCCATTCAAACAAAGACCTGTAGTGGGAAGTGACTTCCCATAAATGCCCCCCTCCAAACATGTTCAGCAGCCATGACTTTGAGTGAAAACTAAGATTTTATTATTTCTTACTGATAAAGAAGCACCATTTGGACCTTATTTATTGGAGAAGAGAGAACCTAAGATCATTTTTTTAAATAATTCTTTGTCAAGTGAAACCTACATAAAACAAACCCTGAATAAATCCTTACCTAAAGTAAACTAGAAATCCTTTGAAGTCCCTTTATATCAGTTTCAATGCATTATGATTAAACCATATCAATTCAATATGCAGTGGCAGATCCAGAAGTTGGGGGTTGCAGGAGGTTGGCACCCCCTTTTTATTGGAATATTTGCCATTTACAAGTGTAAAATTGACAAAAATTGACAAATAATGTCCTAGCAACCCCCCTTTTTCAGAGGAACTTTGGCTGGTACCCCTCCTTATAAAGTGTCTGGATCAGGCACTGCAATATGTAACGATATAATTGAGAAGTACCTCATTAGAGGGATACTTCATTGGTCATACCAAAACCCATCTATATATGACAAGGACCTTATTCAAATAATATGGTATACTAGTTTATAAGAGCCCAAAGGAAAATATATAAGTTTATAAGTTTACAACTTGATCATGAAGTGATGTATGGGGGATCCTCTAATAATCCAATTTATACAGACTTGTCGATACGAGGTCCTAAATGCATTGGCTACAAGGGGAATACCCATATACTGCCAAAGGGTGGTATTTATTTGATTGATACTTCATTATTTGAAGTGATATAAGGGGCATTTATTGTAATTCCTTGTAGTTTCCACATTGGTAAGGTAGTCATACATCCATTGCTAAGGTAGTCGTACATCCATTGGTTAGGTAGTCGCACATCCATTGGTAAGGTAGTCGTACATTCATTGGTTAGGTAGTGGTACATCCATTGGTAAGGTAGTCATACATCCATTGGTAAGGTAGTCGTACATCCATTGGTAAGGTAGTCGTACATCCATTGGTAAGGTAGTCATACATCCATTGCTTAGGTAGTCGTACATCCATTGGTAAGGTAGTCGTACATCCATTGGTAAGGTTGTCCTACATCCATTGGTTAGGTAGTCGTACATCCATTGGTAAGGTAGTCGTACATCCATTGGTAAGGTAGTCGTACATCCATTGGTTAGGTAGTCATACATCCATTGGTAAGGTAGTCGTACATCCATTGGTAAGGTTGTTGTACATCCATTGGTAAGGTAGTCATACATCCATTGGTAAGGTAGTCATACCAATTTTTTGTGGATTTTGTGGTTGAATCATACCACGAAATTAAATTTGTCAACAAAATACATATTTTCTGTTTACTTGTACTGTGGGAAACCACAAGTTTAGGAATCCATGAACCAATGATTGGTCTGCAATCCATGAAAACAAATATCCACTAATAAAAGTTCTTTCATAGAAAAAAAATAATTATATAATAATTTTTTCAATCATATTCAATATTTGAATTACTACAACTAACAGCAGAATTTCCCCAAACTTCACAAATAGCTTTCCTGATGCATGCCAGAAAACAATATCAATCCATTGGTCAGTGTGAAATGCCCCATAAAATCTAACCCTAAGGGTGAAAATTAATAAATCTCACATAATGGTACTACATTCTAGTTACTGCTGATGAATATACCATCCATAATTCCCTATATAGAAGAATTTGAACTTCATTAGAGGGTAAAAATGGTTGAAATTAAAACTGCTCCTCTGGTAATTCCTTAGGGGTCCAATTAGAGGGGATATGGACAGTACTTTAGTCTTATTAATATAATGAATAGGATAATTCATGTCTATTCTTTATGGTGAGGTAGACACAATCTGAAATTATTTATAAGTTTGGTCAACAGCTATGTTAGTGCAGAATGGCAATAAAAGTTCGTTTCGGTCACTCGTACATGAACTGTTCAAGTGTTTTTATCTATTTGTGTCAATTTGTATTGAAGGAATTTGTAAGAATGAATTTCAAAGGGACATAACTCCATAATGGGTTACACAGGCCAATTATATCAACAAAAGGTAACGCACCTTTGAGGTCCACTGAGACTGTGGGTATAGACCGGAACAAAAGTCACAATGCCTTCCTCAGATTTAGATGGGATGACCAAAAGTCACTGGACACTGCAACAGCTGCAGTGCTTTACACAGACAGATGTGCCACATCTGATAATCATATGGTGCTCGATTCATATGATAATCATATGGTAATCAAATGACAATTATATGATATTGAACATATGATAGTCATATGATTATCATATGATTCTCATATGGTAATTTTGGCTTAAAAACATATGACAATAATGTTTGTGAAAAACATATGATTATCATATGATAATCATGCAATAATCAAATGTATACTGAAACATATGATTATCATATGGTGCTCGATTTACATGATAATCATATGATGCAAACCATATGATTCTCATATGTGGCACATTTGCCTGTGTATGAGAGAACAATGTTCCTATCTCTTGGAAATTGATTAATGTGCTCAAATTAATTATATCTAAATCAATTTGCAAGTAGAGGAATTACAGTATAGGGCCCTGGTTTAAGGAAATGCTCCTTTATTGGTCAAAACTTGGTGTTCAGCTTCCAAATGAGAATGTTCCAACATTACGTCACTGTGGCTCAAATATTTTAAAGACCAGTTTCATTGTCCTCAGTTTTTAAACTGAATGTTTCATTTATTGTATCATCGGCATGTGAAAAGCATTGACTATAATACATTTTCAATAAAGCACACTAGCGCTTCATGTCCTGAATGTGCTATGGTCAAATTGCTTTCACATGCAGATGAAACCTAAAAAATGGAACATTCTTATAATAACATTTCATAAGTTCCAAATATTTTATTTCTGTTTTATTTTTAGATATACACTGAAAATTGACAATATACAATGATCAATAAAAGTAGTCCACCTTCTTGTGGGCGTGGCCTATATATAAATAACTCAAAGATGTGTTTCCTCAACTCATGATATGTATAAAGCTGAATTTCCAATAAGATTAGCATACTGTAAACAGATTAATTTTTACACTGTACTTATTTTCACTATTTTCACAATGGACAGAAAACTGGATAAAATAATATCCACAAAATCGATTTTTAACACTATATAATGCTCATCACTTTTTTGAAATTGCCAAACATAAGTTCACTTGACAAAATCCATGAAAATTAGCAAATACAAGAATTAATTAGTTTACAAAATTTGAATGATATGCACAGTAAATTGGATTATTTATAGGTAACTAACCAAAATGTCAATGAATTGCTAAAACAATCAATTAGCATTTTTGCCTCAAAGTTAGGAAGCCAGTTTTCACAAGGGATACAAAGACTGAAACCGATAACCCAATTAACCTAAATTTAAATTCGTAGACAAAGAAAAGTCTTTATGGAGGTAGACCTATACTAAGGGGCATAACTCTTACAAATAATTGTACAGCATTTTATATCAATCTCATGTAAGCATCAAGGTAAATTGAATTGATATCATTCTGTTTCAAATGAAAGCTTGAAAGGCTTTTGGGAAATTGAATATGATATAAACATATCACTGATTTCTGAGTTATGTCCCTTACCCTAGGTTTATCTTCTTAATTAACATTTAAATTAAATGTTGATTTGTTACAGGATCAGAAGAATTAACAAAAACAGTTAATAATGTACAGCAAAATTAAGGGAAAAAACAGAATTCTAAACAGTTGGAACTCTGTCCCCGAACGCCTAGGAAAATCATGTATTATAGGTAGTTCTCCTAAAGGGCGATGAACCTTTTCAAACAAACATCTTACTATCTTATCACCAAGCTCAGGAAGTTGAGTCTCACAGGAGATGCATAGATTTACAGAAAGCAAGATGCAATAACCAAATTCACATAAACTTATTGACTCGGAAAAGCCCTAAACATTTTACCAAGAAATGTTATTTTGTCCCTGAGGTATAATTGTCAAACTCTATTCATGATGACAAGTTATAACAATACCAAACAAATACCATTCCATTGTCAGTCATATGGTGCTTTCTCATGACATTGATACTTTAAGTACTGGTCCATATACACTTGAGGCAGTGCCTATATGTATCATAGTGGTGATTAATAGTGAAGAAATCGACAATCAAACAAGTGATGCTTTTTTAGTCAACATATCCTATATTTTTACATAAAAATAGTCCTTTCTGTATTTTGATTTACATTTCTGAGAAATGAATACATTCATCTCCCACTAGAATCAACTAAATCAAGAACAATAACTCTTGCAAAGTGCAAATTTCATACACAATCTAAAGTGCAACAACAGTTGACAAACTAAGACTGGTTATGTGGTCTATAACTGCTTCCTAATAAGAAGTTAATGTGAATTTGGTGGGTTTTTACAAGTATGAATCTCCTCCAGTCTGATTTTTATAAAGAGTGCTACTGAAAATTATAATTCTTTTTTATATATATATATATATATATATATATATATATATATATATATATATATATATATCTATATATATATATAATGAAAGCAAAGAACATGCTAATCGTTTCTTATTTTCAAAATTTTCACTAATGGACTACTAACTAATATTATTGCTCATAGCTAGCATGCTTACCATGAGGAAAGAAACTTGAATACCTGAAGCTTCAATTAATTCATGCTAGATAATAAAGTTTTAAATGTTACCACTGTCATGTGACAGACAGTATATTTTCTGTTTTTGAACATTCTACCTCTGTCATGTTCAATGCTAGACCCCGCTTTTTTATGCAAGTTTGAACAGTACACTGTAAACACTTTCGCAAATTTGTAATGAGTAGCCCTTGTGGGCTTTTTTTTACAGCCGAAATATCAGAGCCTATAAGCTAGCAAAATAATACATAGTAAATCAGGGAGCTCTTATAGGTCCATGGAAGAGATTGGTCTACTGATTCAAGCCTAAAAAAATGCTAAGCAAGATGATTTGATGATTTTTAATATTTGTTTATTTTCTGGTCTTTAATATTCATGACCATTAATGATGGTAGAGGTCATGCCCAAGGCAAAGCCGACACCTAGCTAAAACAATGCTTAAGAATGACAGAAATATAAGTTAAATACCCTAAACTCTACGATCCCTTGCTTAATTGAGGCCTGTTAATGCCAAAATACACTGCCTCTTAAAAGAATTTGTCTAAAGTTTAGGCCAAAATCAACTGTCTCATAAAAAGTCAAGTTATTTTGTCTCAAGCTTACACCAAAATCTACTGTCTCATAAAAATGCAAATTCATTTGTCTCAAGCTTGCACCAAAATGTACTGTCTCATAAAAAGACAAAGTCATTTGCCTCCAACTTACACCAAAATTTACTGTCTTATAATAAGGCAAATTCATTTGTCTCAAGCTTACACCAAAATCTATGTCTTATAAAAAGGCAAATTCATTTGTCTCAAGCTTACACCAAAATCTACTGTCTCATAAAACGACAAGTTCTTGTGTCTCAAGTTTAGACCAAAATCTATCATCTCATAAAAGAAATTGTGTCAACTGCAAGAACAGAGAGCAATCACAAGAAAATAACAGACAATGAACAAACAAAAACATCTTCCATAACAAACAGACAACACATATGATCTACATGCCAATTTATCACTTAATTAAATTAACGATAATTAACACCTGATGTACTCAGGTGAGGTCTTGTTTTGCTTGCATAGTTACTATAATAATTAACAGCATTTTTTGTCATGTATATATTAATTAACACAATTTTATTCTTTGAGTTGATATACTGCACGAGTATGATTGATAATTCCTATTTTTCTACGAAATACAGTGAAAGCTGTCATAACTGTACCTTGTTTAGACTTAAGTATTTGTCTGATTAAGGAGGTAGACCTAGGGTAAGGGACATAACTCTTAAAATCAGTGATATGTTTGTATCATATTAAATTTCACCAAAGTCCATCCAGCTTACACTTGAAACAGAGTGAAATCAATCCAAGTTACTTTGATGCTTACATGAGGTTGATATTAAAAGCGTGAAGACAAATGTTCCAATGATTTGTAAGGGTTTTGTCCCTTACTTTAGGTCTACCTCCTTAAAGTAGGTGCTTGGATTAAAGAGGTTGAAAATGTATTGACACTGATCATGTACAGACTTTGGAAGGAATCTGGTTTTTACAGGTTTTTAATTTATCCAGGATTCAGTTAATACAGTTTTCACTATAAAGTTTTAGTTGCATGAGGTAGAATTAAGTGTTGCAAGATAAAGTGAAAATATCAATGCTAATAAAAGAAAAGTAATTCAGATGCAAAAACATGTTTCAGAACATTAGAGAACAACAAAAAAGACAAAAAATTATAAATCACACAGAAATGAGAGGCACAAACCCTATAAAAACTGGAGGTGAACTTAGGTGCTCTGAAAAGGTGAGCAGCTCCTGCTTCTTGCAAGAAACCTGCCGTGCTGCCCAGTGAATTGAGGATAATGTTCAGTAAAGAAGAAGAATACATACTATAACAATGAAACCTGTTTCCACCAGACCCCGAATAATCCAAAGACCTGTCTAAACCAGACACTTTATACAGACCTTTTATATCAATTTAAATGTATTTTGAACCTTTGTAAACTGAACACCTGTCTAAACCAAACAAATTTTAAAGTCCAAAAGAGGTTCAGTTTAAATAGGTTTTACTGTATTTTCATTATATAGAATTAACTGTTTGATAAATACAGTACAACTCAGGAATGTTGTCATACTTAGTAAGTAGTCCAAGGTCAACTGGATTGTAGAAATATAGTAAAACCTGTCCAAGCCAAACTTTGGATTAACTGGAAACCTGTCTAAACTGTAAAAAAGAGGCCTTATGAAGTCAATACATATCAGTGACCTGAGTATAAGAAACACCTGTCTAAACTCTGAACAAGAAGTCTTATTGAAGTCCATTCAAAACAGTGAACCTGTGTAAAAGGAACACCAGTCTAAACTCTGAACAAGAAGTCTTATTGAAGTCCATTCAAAACAGACAGCCTGTGTAAAAGGAACACCTGTCTAACCTCTGAACAAGAAGTCTTATTGAAGTCCATTCAAAACAGTGAACCTGTGTAAAAGGAATATCAGTCTAAACTCTGAACATGAAGTCTTATTGAAGTCCATTCAAAACATACAGCCTGTGTAAAAGGAACACCTGTCTAAGTCTTATTGAAGTTCATTCAAAACAGTGAACCTGTGTAAAAGGAACATCAGTCTAAACTCTGAACAAGAAGTCTTATTGAAGTCCATTCAAAACAGTTAACCTGTGTAAAAGGAACACCAGTCTAAACTCTGAACAAGAAGTATTATTGAAGTCCATTTAAAATAATGAACCTGCGTAAAAGGAACACCTTTCTAAACTCTGAACATGAAGTCTTATTGAAGTCCATTCAAAACAGTGAACCTGTGTAAAAGGAACACCTGTCTAAACTCTGAACAAGAAGTCTTATTGATGTCCATTCAAAACAGTGAACCTGTGTAAAAGGAACACCTGTCTAAACTCTGAACAAGAAGTCTTATTGAAGTCCATTCACGACAGTGAACCTGTGTAAAAGGAACACCAGTCTAAACTCTGAACAAGAAGTCTTATTGAAGTCCATTCAAAACAGTGGACCTGTGTAAAAGGAACATCAGTCTAAACTCTGAACAAGAAGTCTTATTGAAGTCCATTCCAAACAGTGAACCTGTGTAAAAGGAACACCTGTCTAAACTCTAAACAAGAAGTCTTATTGAAGTCCATTCAAAACAGACAGCCTGTGTAAAAGAAACACCTGTCTAAACTCTGAACATGAAGTCTTATTGAAGTCCATTCAAAACAGAGAACCTGTGTAAAAGGAACACCTGTCTAAACTCTGAACAAGAAGTCTTATTGAAGTCCATTAAAAAAAGTGAACCTGTGTAAAAGGAACATCAGTCTAAACTCTGAACAAGAAGTCTTATTGAAAGCCATTCAAAACAGTGAACCTGTGTAAAAGGAACACCAGTCTAAACTCTGAACAAGAAGTATTATTGAAGTCCATTTAAAATAGTATCCTTCGTAAAAGGAACACCTGTCTAAACTCTGAACATGAAGTCTTATTGAAGTCCATTCAAAACAGTGAACCTGTGTAAAAGGAACACCAGTCTAAACTCTGAACAAGAAGTCTTATTGATGTCCATTCAAAACAGTTAACCTGTGTAAAAGGAACACCAGTCTAAACTCTGAACAAGAAGTCTTATTGAAGTCCATTCAAAACAGAGAACCTGAGTAAAAGGAACACCTGTCTAAACTCTGAACATGAAGTCTTAATGAAGTCCATTCAAAACATACAGCCTGTGTAAAAGGAACACCTGTCTAAGTCTTATTGAAGTCCATTCAAAACAGTGAACCTGTGTAAAAGGAACATCAGTCTAAACTCTGAACAAGAAGTCTTATTGAAGTCCATTCAAAACAGTGAACCTGTGTAAAAGGAACACCAGTCTAAACTCTGAACAAGAAGTCTTATTGAAGTCCATTCAAAACAGACAGCCTGTGTAAAAGAAACACTTGTCTAAACTCTGAACATGAAGTCTTATTGAAGTCCATTCAAAACAGAGAACCTGTGTAAAAGGAACACCTGTCTAAACTCTGAACAAGAAGTCTTATTGAAGTCCATTCAAAACAGTGAACCTGTGTAAAATGAACACCTGTCTAAACTCTGAACAAGAAGTATTATTGAAGTCCATTTAAAATAGTGAACCTGCGTAAAAGGAACACCAGTCTAAACTCTGAACAAGAAGTCTTATTGAAGTCCATTCAAAACAGTGGACCTCAGTAAAAGGAACACCTGTCTAAACTCTGAACATGAAGTCTTAATGAAGTCCATTCAAAACATACAGCCTGTGTAAAAGGAACACCTGTCTAAGTCTTATTGAAGTCCATTCAAAACAGTGAACCTGTGTAAAAGGAACATCAGTCTAAACTCTGAACAAGTCTTATTGAAGTCCATTCCAAACAGTGAACCTGTGTAAAAGGAACACCTGTCTAAACTCTGAACAAGAAGTCTTATTGAAGTCCATTCAAAACAGAGAACCTGTGTAAAAGGAACACCTGTCTAAACTCTGAACAAGAAGTCTTATTGAAGTCCATTCAAAAAAGTGAACCTGTGTAAAAGGAACACCTGTCTAAACTCTGAACATGAAGTCTTATTGAAGTCCATTCAAAATATACAGCCTCTGTAAAAGGAACACCTGTCTAAGTCTTATTGAAGTCCATTCAAAACAGTGAACCTGTGTAAAAGGAACATCAGTCTAAACTCTGAACAAGAAGTCTTATTGAAGTCCATTTAAAATAGTGAACCTGTGTAAAAGGAACACCTGTCTAAACTCTGAACAAGAAGTCTTATTGAAGTCCATTCAAAACAGTGAACCTGTGTAAAAGGAACACCAGTCTAAACTCTGAACAAGAAGTCTTATTGATGTCCATTCAAAACAGTGAACCTGTGTAAAAGGAACACCTGTCTACACTCTGAACAAGAAGTCTTATTGAAGTCCATTAAAAAAAGCGAACCTGTGTAAAAGGAACACCAGTCTACACTCTGAACAAGAAGTCTTATTGAAGTCCATTCGAAACAGTGAACCTGTGTAAAAGGAACACCTGTCTAAACTCTGAACAAGAAGTCTTATTGAAGTCCATTCAAAACAGACAGCCTGTGTAAAAGGAACACCTGTCTAAACTCTGAACAAGAAGTCGTATTGAAGTCCATTCAAAACAGTGAACCTGTGTAAAAGGAACACCAGTCTAAACTCTGAACAAGAAGTCTTATTGATGTCCATTCAAAACAGTGAACCTGTGTAAAAGGAACACCTGTCTAAACTCTGAACAAGAAGTCTTATTGAAGTCCATTAAAAAAAGCGAACCTGTGTAAAAGGACCACCAGTCTACACTCTGAACAAGAAGTCTTATTGAAGTCCATTCGAAACAGACAGCCTGTGTAAAAGGAACACCTGTCTAAACTCTGAACAAGAAGTCTTATTGAAGTCCATTCAAAACAGTGAACCTGTGTAAAAGGAACACCAGTCTAAACTCTGAACAAAAAGTATTATTGAAGTCCATTTAAAATAGTGAACCTGCGTAAAAGGAACACCTGTCTAAACTCTGAACATGAACTCTTATTGAAGTCCATTCAAAACAGTGAACCTGTGTAAAAGGAACACCAGTCTAAACTCTGAACAAGAAGTCTTATTGATGTCCATTCAAAACAGTGAACCTGTGTAAAAAGAACACCTGTCTAAACTCTGAACAAGAAGTCTTATTGAATTCCATTCCAAACAGTGAACCTGTGTAAAAGAAACACCTGTCTAAACTCTGAACAAGAAGTCTTATTGAAGTCCATTCAAAACAGTGGACCTGAGTAAAATGAACACCTGCCTAAACTCTGAACAAGAAGTCTTATTGAAGTCCATTAAAAAAAGCAAACCTGTGTAAAAGGAACATCAGTCTACACTCTGAACAAGAAGTCTTATTGAAGTCCATTCAAAACAGACAGCCTGTGTAAAAGGAACACCTGTCTAAACTCTGAACAAGAAGTATTATTGAAGTCCATTCAAAACAGTGAACCTGTGTAAAAGGAACACCAGTCTAAACCCTGAACAAGAAGTCTTATTGAAGTCATTTAAAAAAAGTGAACCTGTGTAAAAGGAACACCAGTCTAAACTCTGAACATGAAGTGTTATTGAAGTCCATTCAAAACAGACAGCCTGTGTAAAAGGAACACCTGTCTAAACTCTGAACAAGAAGTCTTATTGAAGTCCATTCAAAACAGTGGACCTGAGTAAAAGGAACACCTGTCTAAACTCTGAACATGAAGTCTTAATGAAGTCCATTCAAAACATGCAGCCTGTGTAAAAGGAACACCTGTCTAAGTCTTATTGAAGTCCATTCAAAACAGTGAACCTGTGTAAAAGGAACATCAGTCTAAACTCTGAACAAGAAGTCTTATTGAAGTCCATTCCAAACAGTGAACCTGTGTAAAAGGAACACCTGTCTAAACTCTGAACAAGAAGTCTTATTGAAGTCCATTCAAAACAGAGAACCTGTGTAAAAGGAACACCTGTCTAAACTCTGAACAAGAAGTCTTATTGAAGTCCATTCAAAAAAGTGAACCTGTGTAAAAGGAACACCTGTCTAAACTCTGAACAAGAAGTCTTATTGATGTCCATTCAAAACAGTGAACCTGTGTAAAAGGAACACCTGTCTACACTCTGATCAAGAAGTCTTATTGAAGTCCATTAAAAAAAGCGAACCTGTGTAAAAGGAACACCAGTCTACACTCTGAACAAGTCTAAACTCTCAACAAGAAGTCTTATTGAAGTCCATTCAAAAAAGTGAACCTGTGTAAAAGGAACACCTGTCTAAACTCTGAACAAGAAGTCTTATTGAAGTCCATTCAAAAAAGTGAACCTGTGTAAAAGGAACACCTGTCTAAACTCTGAACATGAAGTCTTATTGAAGTCCATTCAAAATATACAGCCTCTGTAAAAGGAACACCTGTCTAAGTCTTATTGAAGTCCATTCAAAACAGTGAACCTGTGTAAAAGGAACATCAGTCTAAACTCTGAACAAGAAGTCTTATTGAAGTCCATTTAAAATAGTGAACCTGTGTAAAAGGAACACCTGTCTAAACTCTGAACAAGAAGTCTTATTGAAGTCCATTCAAAACAGTGAACCTGTGTAAAAGGAACACCAGTCTAAACCCTGAACAAGAAGTCTTATTGATGTCCATTCAAAACAGTGAACCTGTGTAAAAGGAACACCTGTCTACACTCTGAACAAGAAGTCTTATTGAAGTCCATTAAAAAAAGCGAACCTGTGTAAAAGGAACACCAGTCTACACTCTGAACAAGAAGTCTTATTGAAGTCCATTCGAAACAGTGAACCTGTGTAAAAGGAACACCTGTCTAAACTCTGAACAAGAAGTCTTATTGAAGTCCATTCAAAACAGACAGCCTGTGTAAAAGGAACACCTGTCTAAACTCTGAACAAGAAGTCGTATTGAAGTCCATTCAAAACAGTGAACCTGTGTAAAAGGAACACCAGTCTACACTCTGAACAAGAAGTCTTATTGATGTCCATTCAAAACAGTGAACCTGTGTAAAAGGAACACCTGTCTAAACTCTGAACAAGAAGTCTTATTGAAGTCCATTAAAAAAAGCGAACCTGTGTAAAAGGAACACCAGTCTACACTCTGAACAAGAAGTCTTATTGAAGTCCATTCGAAACAGACAGCCTGTGTAAAAGGAACACCTGTCTAAAATCTGAACAAGAAGTCTTATTGAAGTCCATTCAAAACAGTGAACCTGTGTAAAAGGAACACCAGTCTAAACTCTGAACAAAAAGTATTATTGAAGTCCATTTAAAATAGTGAACCTGCGTAAAAGGAACACCTGTCTAAACTCTGAACATGAACTCTTATTGAAGTCCATTCAAAACAGTGAACCTGTGTAAAAGGAACACCAGTCTAAACTCTGAACAAGAAGTCTTATTGATGTCCATTCAAAACAGTGAACCTGTGTAAAAAGAACACCTGTCTAAACTCTGAACAAGAAGTCTTATTGAATTCCATTCCAAACAGTGAACCTGTGTAAAAGAAACACCTGTCTAAACTCTGAACAAGAAGTCTTATTGAAGTCCATTCAAAACAGTGGACCTGAGTAAAAGGAACACCTGCCTAAACTCTGAACAAGAAGTCTTATTGAAGTCCATTAAAAAAAGCAAACCTGTGTAAAAGGAACACCAGTCTACACTCTGAACAAGAAGTCTTATTGAAGTCCATTCAAAACAGACAGCCTGTGTAAAAGGAACACCTGTCTAAACTCTGAACAAGAAGTATTATTGAAGTCCATTCAAAACAGTGAACCTGTGTAAAAGGAACACCAGTCTAAACCCTGAACAAGAAGTCTTATTGAAGTCATTTAAAAAAAGTGAACCTGTGTAAAAGGAACACCAGTCTAAACTCTGAACATGAAGTGTTATTGAAGTCCATTCAAAACAGACAGCCTGTGTAAAAGGAACACCTGTCTAAACTCTGAACAAGAAGTCTTATTGAAGTCCATTCAAAACAGTGGACCTGAGTAAAAGGAACACCTGTCTAAACTCTGAACATGAAGTCTTAATGAAGTCCATTCAAAACATGCAGCCTGTGTAAAAGGAACACCTGTCTAAGTCTTATTGAAGTCCATTCAAAACAGTGAACCTGTGTAAAAGGAACATCAGTCTAAACTCTGAACAAGCAGTCTTATTGAAGTCCATTCCAAACAGTGAACCTGTGTAAAAGGAACACCTGTCTAAACTCTGAACAAGAAGTCTTATTGAAGTCCATTCAAAACAGAGAACCTGTGTAAAAGGAACACCTGTCTAAACTCTGAACAAGAAGTCTTATTGAAGTCCATTCAAAAAAGTGAACCTGTGTAAAAGGAACACCTGTCTAAACTCTGAACAAGAAGTCTTATTGATGTCCATTCAAAACAGTGAACCTGTGTAAAAGGAACACCTGTCTACACTCTGATCAAGAAGTCTTATTGAAGTCCATTAAAAAAAGCGAACCTGTGTAAAAGGAACACCAGTCTACACTCTGAACAAGTCTAAACTCTCAACAAGAAGTCTTATTGAAGTCCATTCAAAAAAGTGAACCTGTGTAAAAGGAACACCTGTCTAAACTCTGAACATGAAGTCTTATTGAAGTTCATTCAAAATATACAGCCTCTGTAAAAGGAACACCTGTCTAAGTCTTATTGAAGTCCATTCAAAACAGTGAACCTGTGTAAAAGGAACACCAGTCTAAACTCTGAACAAGAAGTCTTATTGATGTCCATTCAAAACAGTGAACCTGTCTAAAAGGAACACCTGTCTAAACTCTGAACAAGAAGTCTTATTGAAGTCCATTAAAAAAAGCGAACCTGTGTAAAAGGAACACCAGTCTACACTCTGAACAAGAAGTCTTATTGAAGTCCATTCGAAACAGACAGCCTGTGTAAAAGGAACACCTGTCTAAACTCTGAACAAGAAGTCTTATTGAAGTCCATTCAAAACAGTGAACCTGTGTAAAAGGAACACCAGTCTAAACTCTGAACAAGAAGTATTATTGAAGTCCATTTAAAATAGTGAACCTGCGTAAAAGGAACACCTGTCTAAACTCTGAACATGAACTCTTATTGAAGTCCATTCAAAACAGTGAACCTGTGTAAAAGGAACACCAGTCTAAACTCTGAACAAGAAGTATTATTGAAGTCCATTTAAAATAGTGAACCTGCGTAAAAGGAACACCTGTCTAAATTCTGAACATGAAGTCTTATTGAAGTCCATTCAAAACAGTGAACCTGTGTAAAAGGAACACCAGTCTAAACTCTGAACAAGAAGTCTTATTAATGTCCATTCAAAACAGTGAACCTGTGTAAAAAGAACACCTGTCTAAACTCTGAACAAGAAGTCTTATTGAAGTCCATTCCAAACAGTGAACCTGTGTAAAAGGAACACCTGTCTAAACTCTGAACAAGAAGTCTTATTGAAGTCCACATAATACCTCACCACTTCATGTGGCAGGGAATAAAAACCACTGCAACTTTTGTTAAATACAGCATTCACCCACAATGATTATAATATTTGCTGACCATCTGCCCACTTCAACTATGGAAATGGCAATCAGGTTAACCCCACACCACCTGTACTGGAGGACTGAAAGCCCCTAGATACAAGTTTAAATATAAAACATAAAATTTCCAGTTAAAATGTTCAGTTTAAGATGTTTTTGACAGATTCAATACAAAATGTCTGCATGAGACATGTTTTTGTCTACCACATTTCCTGGAGCAAGTAAATATTACCAATTTGTTTCAACTGCAATACTGTACCACATGACCCATACCAGTTAACCTTCTGGATCCTCTTTGTAGGAGATCTCCTGCAATTCATTTCCAAAGTGCAAGAGATTTCGTGTAACAGCATTTTCAACAAATATTTTGTATATATCACAATTGTATATGCAAGTCAGTATATATCTGTATGAAAGTCTTTAATATTTCATTAGTTTTAATCAGAAAAATACAAATACAAATCCCAGAAGTGAAGCCAGATAAGAAATTTCTCAGAATACAGGAGGGTTAACACCTATTCATGACCTAAACTAAATTGAAAACGAAATCATGTGACCTTAACTGAGATAAATCATGTTATCTTGAAACTGAAATCATGTGACCCTCATTGTGTGAAAAAATGTAGCACAGCTACAAAAAAGGTTTGGTTAAACAAATGAAAAGTATAATGTAATCTGAATGCATACATGTTTATTTTGCAGCAAGAGAGTCAAATCCTCCTTATCTGGAGATCAAACTCCGATTTGAATAAGAAATAGTTTTTCAAAAAAAATTGCAGCTGAATGTCTGGTATTCACATATGAAATTACACAACCTTAGTAAATAAGATTATTTCAGGCTAATTAAGGAGCATACTGATTTTCCATGACCTTTTGACATTGATGAGTTTACACCACACTGCAATGATGACAATAAGGTTTATTAAATAATTAAGAAAGTTGAATAACCTTAACAAAACATCAGCCTTAACTCAGGGCATATGCAGGATTTCTGGTTTAGGGGGTGTTAATAGAATAAAAGGCTGAGCATAGCAAGACAAGAAAAAAATTTGGGGCATCAACATTTCAAGCATACAAAAAAATCTGTTTTTGGCCGGGAGGGAGGGGGCATACCCTGCACACCTTTCCTTAGATCTGAGCCTGATTTTAAGAGTAAAAACCTTCTGTTCTAAGATCTAAACTCAATTCTGACCAATATTTCAAAATCTTCCAATCTAAGTTTCAAAGTTTATCACATGTCTGTAGTTGGCTAGCACAAAAAATGGAAAAATCCAGTGGTACATAATTAATATCAAGTACCTGTCCATCCTAAGAATCATGCAGGGCCATTTATGGATTAAAGTACCACAGAAAGGTACTAAATGGTTTGATAATGACATAATACACTGGATTCATCAAGCAAGAACTCTTCTGTTTCGTCAAGATCATTTTTTACTTTATTATACAAGTACCATAGCTGCATTTCAATTTAGGATAATGGACGGGGCTAAAAATCATGGTTTGCTCAGGTAGCCATCTTGAAAATGGCCGCCATATTGGAATTTTTAGTTCAGTCCATATCTATATTTGATAACTACATTCAAACCAATATTCATGCTTAATATGACACTGCTTTCTGCAAGCACACAATTTTAACTCCAGAAGAGACAGAAGAATTATAATTGTTCAGCGACACTAGATTTCTATAGTAACTAGTGCTGCAAAATGTCAGACATTCATGTTCATCCAAGATGACTCTTGCATATAGATGTAAAAAATTAAGAATTTCAATATTCAGGGCATTTTTGTACAGTTACTATGACAACAGATGTATAACATAATAAAGCACATGGTACATTTGATTTCAGGTTCAAACAATATCTATGAGCTATCCCTCAATGTTCATAATGTCTGATTGAAGAGTGTCTCGTTTCAACTCTTATTTCTGGGCCCAGTTTCATAAAAAAATTCAAACTGAGATTTTCCTCAGAGCATTCATCCACTAAAATTTCAACCAGTCAGATAATTTGAAATTGAAGATTTGAGGGAAACTCAATGATTTGTGATAATCTCAAATTGAGATTTTTTCATGAAACCAGGCCCTGATCCTCTCTTCAACACAACAGCTGGAGTAACCACAGGGATAGTTGTCCCTGGGATTTTCTAGTTTTCATGTCAGGGATTAGTAAATTACTTAGTGTTTAATAAGTTACCAACTTTTATAGAGTGACCCAGCTATGCCAAAGTTACTGAAATAAAGAAGTGAATACTGTATCAAGTATATTTACAGAATTATTTCTAAGTTAGCAACACTGTGATTTTGCCAAAAAAATAATGGGGGGGGGGGGGCTCTAACTCTTCATTCATAATTTATGCTGTTTTGTTCATTCCATGACTATTTGCCATGACCAATATCTCATCTTGGATATAACCACTATGATTTTTCTATTTCACTGAACATTATAACCCAACATTTACCTCCAAAAAAAGATTTGAATGTTCCATCTGATCAATTCAACATACCATGAAAAATATTGGGCAATTGACTAAAGACCTGAAAATAAATAAGTTTGAAATAAACAAAATGTTTGACTCACCCCTCTTCTTCAAATCTTCTTAAAAACTTACCTGAAAATATAAAACAAAAAATTTAAACACATTCAAATTTAACATTAATAAATATAGAACTAGCAATAGCTAAAACTAGAGGCTCAAGGGAGCCTGAATCGCGCACCTAGTTAATCATTTGCTTATTTGAAAAACTTGAGGAATGAGACAGGCTAAGTTAAAATCAACTAAATTGTCAAATGAAGGAAATGCTTTTCATAGCATTTTCATGACCTGAACCAGAATTTTGCTAAAGGCAACAATTTTTGAATTTTTTTCAAAAACCTGTCTTATGACCCCTAAGTTCCATTTTTAGTATTAGGCAGCCATATCTATTCACAGATTAAAAATCACAACAGTCATTTTGAGCACAATACACTAAAGAACTATTATGCTTATTTTCATTCAATGATCTTAAATGGTTTTAGAGAAGAAGTTGTACATGTGATAAAAAAATCAACCAAAAAACTGTTTCAGGGGTCGTAACTCCTACATTAGTCAATGAATGGTTTTGAAAATTTCCACATAGGTCGTTCTTATGATGCTTAACAATTTTACCCGATGTCGGAAATTTGGTAAAGGCAACAGTTTTTGAGTTATTTGGAAAAAACTGCCATCTGACCCCTATGTTCTATTTTTAGTATTGGCGGCCATGTTTTTTCATGAATCAACAATCCCAACTGTCAATTCGTGTGGAATACCCTAAGGAACATATACGTCAACTTTCATTGAATTCTGTGCAATGGATTTTTAGAAAATTTTCAAAGTTGCACATGTGAAAAATGCAAAACAAACTAATTCAGGGGCCACAACTCCTACATCAGCTGACCAATTGTTTTGAAAATTTTGGCATAGGTCCGTCTCATGATGCTTAACAATATTACCCCAACAGAAATTTGCTAAAGGCAATGGTTTTTGAGTTATTTGCAAAAAGCTGCAATCTCAGCCCTATGTTATATTTTCAGTAACAGCAGCCATGTTTTTTCATGGATCAAAAATCCCCAGGGCCATTTTGTGCACAACACCCTAAGGAACAATCATGCTAAGTTTAAAACCTGTCAGTCCAGTAGTTTCAGAGGAAAAGATTTTTCAAAATTTGCCACGACAACGACGACGGATACCACGTGATGGCATAAGCTCACTTGGCCTTTGGCCAGGTGAACCAAAAATGTATCAGGATTAAAAATTTACTTTCAAGAGTGACTGGTTATGCATTTTGCATCCTAAATAAAAGGTCCAAGGAAATTAAGTGTAAGACCCTGGTCTTTTTTTGCATCCTAAATGAAAGGTCCACCAGAAGAAAGAGAAAGGTCCAGTACTCTTTTGCATCCTTTAAGAAAGGTCTACAAGAAGAAAGTAAGACTTCCTGGAATCTTTAACATCTTAAATGAAGGTCCACCAGAATAGACTGAAAGGTCCAGGACTTTTTCACATCCTAAATGAAAGGTCCACCATAATAAAGTGAAAGGTCTTGGACTTTTTTGCATCCTAAATGAAAAGTCTACCAGAAGAAAATGAAAGGTCCAGATCAGTTTGATTATATATATAAATATTGTAGGTCCAGGACCAAGGTAAATGATATTATAATGGTTCTGCACAAAAAAATGAGTGTCCATATTGTAGTATTAATATAAAATAGAGGGTCCAAGACTTCAGACCAGTACTAATTTAATCCTGTCTGGCTCTTACATGGACTGATACTTCAAAATCAAAGGTCCATTGGGGTCATATTTAAATTCATTTATGGATCATTCAAGCCAACCCAAGATTTTCTTTTTGTTTCGATCAAGGCGATCCATATGGAATCATGATCTAACAGGTGAATGACCTTTAGGTAAAATTAAGGCGATCCATCCAGAATCATGATCTAACAGGTGAATGACCTTTAGGTAAACTCGTCAATGGTCAAAGAAGAAAGAAGAAAAAATGCCAAAAGGAGCTCTCATACTGCATTCTTCATCACAGAATTAATTGAGTTATTTCTAATCTTGATGGCAATGATGTAATACATAAGCGATTTCACAGCCCATTTTTTAATTTAGATTTTCATGGGGATGGGATTTACACTGCAAAATGATACCTGCATCACGGTTGTGGGTAATGTCAATCATGTCTTTATATATCTACAATTACAAAACCAAATATGGAATGTTCACGGTAACATTATTTAAGTAAGCAAAACTTTCCAATACCTTTTTTCACTCAAATGAAAAAAAAAGAACCAATTTACATATCAGAACATATAAAGTCTTTCTTTTAAATTACTAGGTAAATTATGCATGTTAATAAGAATGATAAACCATTGAACGGCACAATTCCATCGTAAAACTGGAAATACAATGTGGCCTGAGGGACTCGGAAATGTTTTACGTTTCAACATTTCCAATTTTATCATTCCTAAGGGAATCGATTTTTACACTTAGCAAAATATTAAATATAACATAACTGCTGATCACTTGTAAATTCAAGTTATTTCTAATAGTGAAAGGCAGATATTTCACATTCAAGTGAAATAGCCCATAATTTTTATTATTGATCTATCATTTGGTGCTATTTACAGTGACGGTCTGGCTGAAGACCAAACATTGATTTTGGACAGACAATGACAGGCAGGAGAATTAATGTATTGTGATCAAATTTGATAATCTGCAGAAACTGTCAATCATTGGAACGGTGCAAGAACAAAAATCACTAAATATAGAAAAAGAGTCACTAAAAGTGGAAAAGGAGAAAAAGATCGGGTTCACAAAGAGGTAAAAAAGGCCCAGTGTAAAATTGGAAAGAGAAAGGATGGTATGTACTAAGAAGTAATAGAGCCCAAATAAAATGAAATGAGGTGAATATTTTCAGAAACATCCAAAAGTACTGTAAGCAGGCTCACAAAAAAAAATCACTACTAAGTGAAAGTATAATATTTTAACTAACTATAGTTCAAGATGCACTAAAAGAGGAAAATTGAAAGAAGATGTTCACCAAGAGGTAATAAAGGACTTTAAATATGAAAAAGTGCATCAAATAAAAAGGAGAAAAAAATGTGTTAGAATTATTTCAAAATGCCTTAATAAACTTCTTACTTCTTGTAATTTAAGTAGCTGTCTTTGAAAGAATCATGCAAAATCTGAAAAATGTGATACACCCCAAAAAAGGCTACATATTTTCATTTCTGTAATTAAGTTGTTTTATGGGTGTATATTATGAAATGTGTAATTATTAATTCCGAACTGTCTGCTCTGAGGAGATAATCAACATTGAAAATCCTGTAGATTCTATTGTATTTAAGTGTCATTTACAGAGTTATCTCCCTTAATTTTGAAATCTACAGTGCACTCTATATAATTTTTATCTCTAATGAGCACGGGTTATATGAAAAACCAAATGTTAATTTCTGTTCACTAAATCATTTAAAACAAAATATCAAAAATAAAAATATGTAGGCTTTCCAACCATGTATCACATTTTTCAGGATTCTTATGTGGAGTGCTACTTAATAATCTCCACTAAATAAACAACTTGCCTCATACACTTCCAATCACAGCAAACCTTTAAAAAAATTCCAATGAATGGTTTAATAGGAAGGTTTACTTTTGTTACTTAAATATGTGCATGCAAACCTAGGCACTTACGGGGGTATTATAAAAGTAAGAAGAACATGGATCAAGCAAACAGTTGGGTTAACATGGACCCGGGGCATGTGTAGGTAGAGCAAAGACCAGGTGTACAGATATAGAGATAATAGACCACATGATCAGGTATGAATAGAATTGACCCACTGTCCAGGTAGGAAGTGCATGGACCAGGTATGGAAAGAATAGACCAGGTGCCAAGCCCGGCAGAACATGGACCTAGTGCCCATGAGGTAGGAAGAGCATGGACCATATCACCAGGTATGAAGAGAATTGACCCACTGCCAGGTAAGGAGAGCATGGACCCGGTATGGAAAAAAATAGACCAGATATCCAAATGGTGCGAGCAAGGACCTAGTGCTCATGGGGTAGGGGGAGCATGGACCAGATGACCAGATAGGATCAGACTTACTGCTCAGGTTGGCAGAGCATGGACCAGCTACTCAAGTATGGAGATAATATACCAGGTGCCCAAACGGAAAGAGCATGGACCCAGTGCCCATGAGGTAAGGAGAGCGTGGATTAGATGTCTAGTTTAAGGGAGAAAAATGGTAAGGAACAATAAACAAATGGATGGTTGCCATGGTGGCAAGAGTAGTGATCAGGTTTTCAGATACACATGGACAAGATGGATTTATATAGAAAGCATATTTTTCTTTCCTTTGGAAACTATTTTAGCCAGTATCTTTTTTTTCTAATTTCAGCACTCTTGCTCACATATAATAAGGAAAACCACATTGATTTTAAATACATCAGGTTCATGACACGAAAGTTACAGATCTTTCAAATCACCCATGCTTCTTCTAAAAATCTGTACTTAAAATGAAAAGTCAATCATGTTGTGTGACAAAATGCATTAAATCTTAACATTTTCACAACAAAAGGACAAAATTTCTCCCTATTTAGACCATCTTCCTTAGTTATCATTTAGCTGTCAATTTCTAAGCTGGTCGATGCAATCCGGCAAAATAAATATAGTAAGATTTAGCAGACTAAAGACTTGCTGTCAATAATCTTTATTTATATGGGCAGAATATTATGTCATTCCTAAATAAAGAGAAACAAAAAATGTCTGGGCTTAAAGATTATCTTGAAACAGAAATAAAAAGACAAAACTAGAAAGCCAAAAAATGTACAGTGAAACCTGTATAAACTGAACACTGAATATTAAAAAAAACTGTCTAAACTGAACACTGAATATTCTAAACTAAAAAAAACTGTCTAAACTAAACACTGAATATTCTAAAAACCTGTCTATACTTAACACTGAATATTCTAAGAACCTGTCTAAACTGGACACTGAATATTCCAAAAACCTGTCTAAACTGAATACTGAATATTCTAAAAAACCTGTCTAAACTGAACCCTACATATTCTAAAAACCTGTCTATAACAGACACTTTATAAAGTCCCTTTTTATAAATTTACACCACTGTCCAAAGTTAGGAAGAGTGTTGAGCACCACTCACAAACAAGTTAAACCCCGCCACATACTTTATGTGCCTGTCCCAACCCAGAAACCTGTAGTCCAATTGATGTCAGTCCCAAGCCTGGAACCTGTAGTCCAGTATATGTCAGTCCCAAGCCAGGAACCTGTAGTCAAATGGATGTCAGTCCCAAGCCTGGAACCTGTAGTCTAATGGATGTCAGTCCCAAGCCTGGAACCTGTAGTCAAGTGGTTGTCTTAGTTTTAGATGTTTTTTTTTTGTTTTTTTTTAATTCGTTAAATGTTTTTTCTACAGATTATGTTTATTTTCGTCTTTTGTGAATAGTTTTACATCACTGATTTTGGAGCCTTTTACAATTTGCTTTATGGTATGGGTTTTGGCTATCATTGAAGACTGTATGGTGACCTGTAGAAATTTAATTGTTTGTTGTTTGGCATTTGGTGGATGACTATCACACCAAATCTCCTAATTTTGGAAAACTGAACACCTGTCTAAACTGAGTCTAATTTAGAGTCTAAAAGGTGTTCAGTTTAAAAAGTTTTTACTGTTAATGGTAATAGGCCTGAAAGATACAGCAAACCTCAATCAAATATCTGTACCCTTCCTTCCTCTCCCTTGACACCATGCTATCTTTCCAGATATATATATATGTGTGTCACATTTTCCATTCAAAACCACAATAGGAAACTCTGGAGTTTTTTTTTTGATGAACATGCTTCACTATAACAGAAAAATTGCAGGAGCAGCATGATAAAAAGTAACAATAAAAAAATTAATATAATCATGTGCATGCATATCATTTGATAAAATATGCTTTCCAAATAGTTTTAACACTAGAAATCTGTAAGCGATGGCTCACTAGTGATACCCCCGCTTTCAATAACATTAAAATAAACAAAGTCCATGGTAAACAGGTGTTGTTGTTGATTTTTTCCCTCCACTAAGTGGCAATATCTAAATAAAGTATGTGCTAAAATTTCAAGGAACAGGTTAAATTAAAGGCATATGTAATTCATGTAAACAAATGGAGTTTTATGTACAAAAAAATTATAATTCAAAGCAGCTCTGGTTTAAAACATGTGAAAATATATGTTTTAAAAGATATGAAAACATACATAGACCGGGATGTCAACAGAAACTGTCAACCAGCAAAGTTGGAAACCTATATACTCATATTTTTACGGCTACTCTTTTCAGTGTTCTAGGATTCCTATTTCCCGTTACCCGGGTCAAGTGAAATTTGGGTCAGGGAAAGTTAGGTACTTAGTTACACTTTCCCATGGCAAGTTGAAAACTTCATATGCTGTAAGGATTTGTTTTGTTAGGAAAGCAGTCATTGACTGTGGGAAAGTTGATTTTATATGGATTTTTACTGAGGAAACCTCAATTTTTTAAAAATCCTATAACACTGCTTTTGATGAAATGTTGTAAAATATTCATCGTTTTTTTGCTACTTAAAATACTATTGACATCCCTGATAGTGTGATAGGACAGTGGTTAGACATTCTTGATTACATAATGTTAGTCTTTGAGAAAGGGAGGAGAGTGTATGGACATTTTGTGACTTTATAACTGATATTTTGTCATGGGAACTTTTGATTAAATTAATATGTATAAGGGGTAAAACAACTATACAAAACATGAGAACAGGTACAAAATAACTCCCAATACATAATGAAATTGCAATGTGGACAACAGATAATAAAACAAATTATAACCACATACTTGTACAAATCAAGAAGGTGTTACATGTACACATGACATACCCATATAATAATAAAACAAATTATAACCACATACTTGTACAAATCAAAAAGGTGTTACATGTACACATGACATACCCATATACATAAACAACCATTAAGATGACAAAGGTGCATGAGGAAAATGGTAGTTGTACAGGTTCATTTACAATTAAGAGGGTAATATCAATAAATAAATGACAAATTAAAAGGGAGGAAATAAACATAATGAATAAATCATAACATAGACATGAACAGGGGGTTTCACTAATACATGGTTGTTTTACATAATCGTTAGTATATATAGGGAGATAGGAAACTTAGAAAAGAGAACTAAGAAGGAACTTATGAAAGAGAGAACTTTAGTGATTTAAGTTCAAGAGGGTTCGCCCTCAAGAAGGGAGTCTTCTGACTCTTTCTCTCTTCTTATTGTTTGTACGTTGCTGTTGTATTGTGATTGCTGAATAATAAAAGAACCAGTCGTACGTCTGCTTATTCATCACGGCCATGGAAGGTAACAGGAACAGATCTTCATACTGTTATCATAGTATACTTTATGATTTATGATTTAAGAAACTTTAATAGTTGTATTCAAACCTTTTCATAGACAGGTTGTGTAATATATTTTATACAGTGAAACCTGCCAAAACCAAATCATGAATAATCAGAAAACCTGTCTAAACCAAATCCTGAATAATCAGAAAACCTGCCTAAACCAAACCCCAAATAATCAGAAAACCTGTCTAAACAAAACCATTAATAATCAAAAACCTGTGTAAACCAGAACCTAAATATTCTGAAAACCTGTCGAAAATCAAACCATGAATAATCAGAAAACCAGTCTAAACCAGCCACTTTTTTTAAATCCCTTTGTGTCAATTTAAATGTATATTTCACATTGAAGAACTGAAAACCTGTATAAACTGAACCATTTTTTAAAGTCAAAGAAAGACAATTTAAATGTATTTAGAATCTTGGTAAACAAAACACCTGTCTAAACCAAACACCTGTCTTTACCAAACCAATTCTAAAATTCTATGGGGATCAGGTTAGACAGGTTTCACTGTATATAGAAACCTTCATGACATACAAAATAGTGCAAAGTATTACAGTTATACTTCATGTCAGCCATTACAGTGATTAGAAAAATGTTGAAAGAATAAAGAAAAATATTAACTGGGTCATGATAAAAGTGCCCTAGTCATTGTAATTACATGGTATCTTCCAAACAAAGCTTCCTATGTCATCCAGTTACTGTATCAGACAAACGCAGTGATGATATTGATTTTCTAACTACACAATACCGTTACATTGTAGCGTAATTTAGAAAATTTCTTTTCTGTGGCAAATAAATGATGATTTCTTGTAATGGACAAAAACCACTGTCAACCAAATTGAAAAGTTTCCTTACTATGAAAAGAATAGAATGTCGATTCTGGCGGAAAAATGCTAATTATCGTAAAAACCAATTTGTACTCTACAATGGACGTCCAACAGTCATGAAATGCTTTCGGCAACTCCCGTTTTTAGAAAGAATGAATTGTATTATTCAAACATCAAGTCCAGATTTATTTCATTGTTCTTTTGTACAAAAATAGAAAAAAATGACTCAATATTTTTTCCTTCTGCTTCACTGAATAATAAGATCTTCGTAAGATTCTTCGGCTTACTATAATAAAAGAAAAAAAAATCTTTTTTTTTTATAAATCCAAATGGGGTTTAACAGTAGTTGAAAGCTGAAATTAAGAATCTCATTTCAGAAATACAAGTGTTACAAAACAAAAATTGTGAAAAAAAAATGCTTCTACATCGGTAGAATATTTTTCTTGAGATCTATCTACATCTTCTGATGAAAGGGGAATAACTCAAATTAATTCATAGAATATCAGTCACAGTTTATTTTTAAAACAAGAAACATTTTTGATTATAACTAATCAAAGAGATCGATTCTACAAATGTTTATTCACTAACATTTTAGTTCCGTTAAGGTGGATGTTTTACATCACACAAAGTTAAATAAAATTATATCATGAAACTTTTATGGCACCTGTTAACATAATTACATCATGAAACTTTTACCACACCTGTTAACCCAATTTTATCATGAAATTTTCATCACACCTGTTAATCCAATTATATCATGAAACTTTTTGCACACCTGTCAACCTTTGGAACAGTTCATGTTGGAAATTCTCCCCCCCCCCCATTGACCCTGTTTCATGTAGGAGATTCTCCCCATTGACCCTGTTTCATGTAGGAGATTCTCCCTCATTGATCCTGTCTCATGTTGGAGATTCTCCCCACTGACCCTGTCTCATGTAGGAGATTCTCCCCCATTGACCCTGTTTCATGTAGGAGATTCTCCCCCACTGACACTGTCTCATGTAGGAGATTCTCCCCCACTAACCCTGTCTCATATTGGAGATTCTCCCCTACTGACCCTGTTTTTATGTTGGAGATTCCCCCATTGACCCTGTCTATGTAGGAGATTCTCCCCCACTAACACTGTCTCATGTAGAAGATTCTCCCCATTGATCCTGTCTCATGTTGGAGATTCTCCCCATTGACCCTGTCTCATGTTGGAGAATCTCCCCCACTGACCCTGTCTCATGTAGGAGATTCTCCCCATTGACTCTGTCTCATGTAGGAGATTCTCCCCCACTGACATTGTCTTATGTAGGAGATTATCAACCACTGACCCTGTCTCATATTGGAGATTCTCCCCCACTGACCCTATGTCGGAGATTCTCCCCCACTGACCCTGTCTCATGTAGGAGATTCTCCCCATTGACACTCTCTCATGTAGGAGATTTTCATGTTAAAGTAATTTTTTAAAGTGAAAAATACAATCACATGGTAATTTTCATAGAATATGTACTAATTTGATCCTAAAACCTCCCACTTATCTTACAATTTTAAGTGGGAAATTCTTATTTTTCTTTTTTTTTACACAGGCAAATGTGCCATACATGAGAATCATATGGTTTGCATCATATGATTATCATATAAATCGAGCACCATATGATAATCATATGTTTCGGTATACATATGATTATCGCATGATTATCATATGATAATTAAGTTTTTTTTCACAAACATATGATTGTCATATGTTTTTAAGCCAAAATTACCATATGACAATCATATGATAATCATATGAATATCATATGTTAAATATCATATGATTGTCATATGATTACCATATGATTACCATATGAATCGAGCACCATATGATTATCATATGTGGCACATTTGGCTGTGTATGTGGAAGGGCTAAAGATAGATGCTTTTATTGCTAAACACAATGAGTCTACACCAAAACAGCTAAATATAGATGCTTTTATTGCTAAACACAATGAGTGTACACCAAAAACAATTTCTATACACTCAGATTGAGGATAGTTAGGAAAGATTAGATTACTAGATTATTAGAAAAAGCAAGAAATATATGAGTAATGACTCACTAATGATATTGGCAACATATTAACTTTTGCTCAGTACTAATTTTCACTATTTTCCAGGTGGACAGAAAACCACAAAAAAATTGTACATGTGAAATTGACTTAAACTTTATATAATGCTAACCATTTTCTAAAAGCGCAAAAAACAATACACACAAATAAGTTCATCTGACGGAATCACGGAATTAGCAAGTGCCAAAATTAATACACTCACAGCACCCCCTCTTCACAATATAAGGAAAATAAACATAAGGCTTAAGAAAACAGGAAGTTGTGGTGAAATTTTTCCAGAAAAAGGATCACACCAAATGGTATACACACAGAAAGACAGTGTAAAAATTTAAAGCCACTATGATGAGTTGTTGCGGAGAAAACTGTGATGGAAAAATTTTTTACACACAAAAACATGGACAAGGGTAAAACAGTACACCTCCTTCTTCTTCGGAAAGGTAGTGGGTATAGTTATCTTTCTTCATCGACTGTGGCACTAGTATCAAGTGTGTTTTCTAGACTTGTTGACTGCTTTTCAGCAATAAAATAAAATAAAATTGTTAACATGACCAGACCAGTGGGTGTTCCATGATTGCTGCATGTAGCCATATGTCCCCTGAATACAAGGACTATAAATCAAATGAAAATGCTGGTGTAGGTAGAATGCATATGTGCACTTAATAACAAATACTTAGCTTTTCAGAGAAGATTGGTCAAAGAAGTGTTGTCTCATGGATGGACAGACAAATAACATTACTATATCCCAATACTTGTTGTGAAAGGTGGAGAACAGTACAGTTAATGGAACTATAATTTATGAACTGTAATTTAACTTAATATACTAATTTCTACTCAATTTACAACTTTATCATTTTAATTCATTCTCACTTGGTGAACAGAAAGTCCCAAAAATCATTCAACCTCAATTAGACCAGTCACACTTTACTATGTAATAAGCAGAACAAAGAGAGACAACTCAATTATGTTTTTGGGAACATGTAAGTTGAATCAATTTTTCTTCAGTAGAATTCTGAGTTATCGTTCTTGGTCTAAATTATACTATGTTTGACATGTAAAATTAATCCATTAATAATTTTCCATACATTGTAAATGAAGAATATTTCTTCATACAAATGTCCTACTAAAAGTGCAAGAGTTAATCCACCATGGGATGGTAAATTGGGCTGCCATGTGTATTTGTAGCTGAAGGGGGTGTTACCATATAAAATAAAAGATTAAAAATAAACCAATAAATGACAATCTATCTTCCTAAAAAAAAATGTGTCAATCAAAAAAAAAATATATTAATAAAATTGTACATGAAGTCTGTATAATTTTCACCTAAAATCCATATAAACCTTTTTATCACTTAACAAAAAAATATTTTTTTAAATCATGCTAAAATATAACATTAAATAAATATAAAGATTCAATTCATTTAAAAATTGGCTTGTCTTTTTTTGTCTACAAATTTTTTATCATAGCCAATTCTTATAAATTAATTTTAAAACTTTTTTTTTATCTTTAAACATGGAAAAAGTAGCTCTAAATTTAATGAATATTTTTTTTATCCATTGAGATATAACAAAATTATTTTAACCAATCAGATTACAGTATTTATCTTGAATTAATTTATATTAGTTTAAAACTGTATAAAAAAACATGTACTGATTTAGCATCAATACAGAGGAATCTCACATCTTACTTACCAAAACAAACCCGACATCCCAGCATAGCTAAGCTTCTATCTTAATATATTTTCTTTTAAGTACAATAATTTCTCTGATATTCTGATATCTCATTTTAAGGGTTGTCAGAAAACAGATATACAGACAGACAGACCAAAAACAAACTAACTAAAAAACTGTTATGTGTTACCTGTTAAAAGATCTCCTGTCATTACAATCCTTTCAACACTAGTCTTATAACAACAGTAAAACTATACAGCAGAACTATACAGCTATCACAAAATCGCAATAAAATACCAATAAACTTAAATTTTTTGCAAAACAAAGAAGTATATAGTCATAAATACTAAGGGACCTTAAGGGTCAAGTTCAAGGTCACAGTACATCTTTGATTCTTGTAGAGAGTTAGAATTGCTCTGATTATTTCTGGGATAACAATATTTCTTCTCAAATCTTACACTGCAACATATTCAGCACAAATCAACATCAATCATGATAATTAAATACCAGTCTCTGTAAGAATCTGGCACTGTGTAAAACCTGGTCAGAAATTTTTAAAAAGCCTACCATTCTGACCTGGCTCATATTAAAATCCTGAATTTAGATCTTTACACATTATCCTCAAATATTTATTTTTTACTGATCTGATGGGTCAAAATTGGAGTTGTAGAAGTTTTTGATGAAAATCTGAAGTGTTTTTCTTTAATAAACATGTAATTTGATGTATTCTATTGAGGAAAACTACCAAACTATTCATTTTTTTTTCCTGGAAAAATTAGGTAGGAATTCACTGTTAATAACAATTTCAAGGTAACTCTGTCAAACAGCACAATTTTGCTAAAAAAAAATTAAAAATCCAATTTCTCCAGTGGTGCAGAGATTACTACAGCATCGGACATTTGAAATTTGAAAAGAACAGTTCTGTAAGTGGGAAGAACTGTCAAATTTTAAGGTCTTGCTATGCATTTTCTTCAATATTTGTTTTTATTTTATGTTGAAATTATTTTCCTCACTGCCAGTTTCTTACACTGACTAGTAGTCAACGTTGTTTAATATACCACAACAAGGTTACAATCAGGTTAAATGCTTACTTATTAATTTGTTTGTCACTAAGAACAGGACTAGTTGCAATTTTGTGTGTACTTGTCAGAAGTAGGTAGTTAGTAGCATAGAGAAGTACATACCATGCTTTAGATGACTAAATGACATTACTTATAACCTAATTGGACTTTACTTAGGTGCACTAATGAGCAAGATGTACATACATACAAATTTCTGTCTTAGCAATTATACCTATACCTACAAACCAGGTTTTTGCTAACAAATCTTGAAGTAATCTATATTTTCTATTTCAAAGATTTTACACCTCTGTCACACACAATACTAAACTCCACCACTTTATGCAAATTAGTATAATTCATTACTTATCACCTTAACTTTTAAAGCTGATATATCAAGAGAGATGTTTGACAAAAATGTAGGGGTAATAAAGTATGTAATAATAAATGCATTCAGATATATAAAGTTGTTTCTTGGGTAATGGACCAGAAAGTTACCAAAAAGTACAGTATTTGACAAGTTATCTAAATATTGGTAAACTTCAAGCAATTTTTCTGTCCTTTCAATGTAAGAATTAGTAGAAGTATTTATGTTTAGTCATTTGTAATGGATTCAAGTCTCCAACTTAACAACTGAAGCATTCAACACTTAATGATTAATTTTCAGATTAATTTTAGGCCAATAAGACCCTTTATCGCCCTCCTCCTTTGAAGCTATTCTGCTGGATGGTTTCAGAGAAATTATTTTTTTTTTAGATTTGAATTGACATAGGAGTTGCTCAACCAGAGTAATATGTAAAATCCGTAAACACCATCCATGGAAAATAGCCCTATTGACATTTTCAAGTATTGACTCAGTACATGAGAACTTTGATGCATACCTGAACTGTCTATTCAGTAGAACTTATGGAAAACCTGAATACCACACCAGAAATAAGTGATAATACAATCACAGTATGACTTAGAAAGATTAAAAAAGTTGCTTTGACAATTTAACTTGAAGAATAGGAGTGGACAAACATTCATCCTAGCACATCAAAGAGATTTATGAGTTGCTAATATTTCACCATAAAAACTACAAAAAGACATATGATATAATTTATCCTGATCAAGCATTGACCCTCTTTGCAGACTTCATAGAACAATCACAATGCAAATTTTAAAAAATTCAACTCAAAAAGTAGAGGAATGGTCTTACGTCCATTCTTGCAGACCAAAAGAGTTTTATAAACTGCCTGTAACTTCATTATCTAATACAACCTACCTTGACTTAAGCATTGACTTTCAATGCAGGTTTCACAAAACATTTATGATCTTTTTCAATCAAATGACGACTCAAAAAAGGTTCATCATTAGAGGGGTTAATAAAAAAATACATGAAAAGGTAAACTTGTCTAAATTTAACCATGTTTTTCTATTTATACCAAAAACCAGTGTCTTAACCATACAAATTCAGAAATTCTAAAAAAATGTAATGGCTGGCTGGCATAGGCAGGGTAGACAATCCAGTGATTTCATTTTTTTTTCTCTCTATGTAATCAACTAATTTTCTCGAGGGTAAGGTGGGGTGGGGGGGGGAGGCTCTCATGGAATTAGTAAGGTTGATAGTCTACTCCTCAACCACAAATTAAAAAATCAAAATAATACTTTTATTTTGAACCATTTCAAGTGAATCTTCTGCCAGGTTCCTTCACATCAGTTTCTGTGCATTTCAATTTGAACCTCTCCCTAATGAACACCTGAATAAACCAGACAGTTCATTCAATCCAACGGGAATTCAGTTACATGTTCTAATGTATATTCTCTTGGTAAGAGTTAAATTATGTTTCCAATCAAAAGATAAAATTTGGATTATCAAAATGTTAAATTTAGGATTTTAATGTTATTGCTTAGAGTCCAAAAAAAAATTGAATTAAATTCAATTTATAGAAAACTGGGGAAATATAAAATTTGATTGAAACTGTCAGAGAAATTAAATCATTACCCAATGGTTAAATAATCTTGTGCATATCAAATCTCAATGGAACAAACTTTCTGCATTTTCATTTCAGGAGGTAAACCTAGAGTAATGGACATAAGTGTTGAAATCAGTGATATGTTTGTATCATATTCAATTTCACCAAAACCTTTCAAGCCTTTATTTGAAACAGAATGAAATCAATCAAAGTTACTTTGATGCTTACATGAGATTGATAAAAAAAAAAAAAGCCTGAATACAAACGTTTCAATGATTTTTAAAAGTTGTGTCCCTTACCCTAGGTCTACCTCCTTAAATAACTGATTCTCCTTCAGACATCTCAAACTTAATTTAAAAATGTCCACACTCAATGGCGACATAAATATTTATCTCATGTTCACTACAAGTTACATATAAAAACAAAGAAACAAAGGGAAATTGAGGGAACCAGAGTTCGAACGATAATCCAAAAAAATAATCCATGGATAACAACTAGATAAAGAAAATTGAGACACACAACAAAAATATGAAACAACCAAAATAAAACTTGCATGGAAACAAAATAAAACTCCCATTCCATTTAAATTGGGATAATGGACCAGGTGCACCAATAGGGTAAATGTCCTCTGCTTCATAAAATAATTTTCTACTCTACTTGCATAGAAAGTCCATGCAAAATCAAGGTGAATTGTAACCAATACAATTAGACAACCCATTCCAAATCCTCCATCAACAAATGGTCAATAACATTTTTGTCTATACAACACAGCAAATGCTGTCTATTTAAATTTAACCTATAACCATGAATGGAGATATTAATCTGTGTTTAATGGCCATATTTCATGACATAAAATGTTAACTCTTACGCAAATGTGCTACAATACAATAGCATTTGTCCTCCAGCACCAATTAGGGCAACATTAAATTAGAACTTGGAGATATGGAGCCATTGGGTGCATCATAGGTATATGGACGCTATTCTCTACCAGTGGTATACAGGATACAACCGTACATTAAAAACAGGAATGGTTAAGGACTAATAAAACTAGTTTAACCCCGCCCCAGATTTCACGTGCCTGTCCACAGTAAGGAGATGGTCATTAATGAACCTATGTGTCATTAAATTACTTTTTCGTTGGATTTTGAGGAAGTGTCATTGTTCTGTTACTGTGGATTTTACTATTTTTGCTGTAGGGGCATTTCAGAGCTCATTTTAAAGTGCCTTTACACTTGTTGAAGAAATTTTGGTGAAACCTGTTGTGATCTCTGAAAGTATTTGGTAATCTGTATTTAGGTTACAAGCAGGTGTAACAGTTGTGTATCACCAAACCCATTTTTTTTCTATAATTTATACTTTTTATGCAGAGTAATCTTTCCAGATGACGTATATTTACTTGATATAAATATTAGAGAAATTAGTTTGTGATACTGAATCCATATCTGCTATAAAAGAGAATCATATGATCTCTTACAGTATTTGGTAATCTGTATTTAGGTTACAAGCAGGTGCAACTGTTGTGAATCACCATACCCATTTTTTTCTTTAATTTATACCTTTTATGCAGAGTCAACCTGTCAGATGACATATATTTACTTGATAAAAATAGAGAAATTAGTTTGTGATATTCAATCCATATCTGCTACAAAAGAGAATCATATAATAGCAAAAAGAAAATATATATCATTTAAAAGTAGCCAAGTACATATTGCAGCTACAATTAGTCAAATGTTTGAATTTGAAGTCTACTGCTGTCCACTGCTCCAATTGGACAGTAAACCAGTCTGTCAGGTTGGAGAGTTACTTCCCTTTGCTCAGAATTTAAAAAAAAACGAAATCAAAGTCAGGAATATGAATGAAGTCTATTCAGACGCAGAACTTACAAACCTGTCAATTTATCCTTTGAGAATAGTAAATACCTTAAATATTTTGGTTGCCCCAATTGATCATTGTATTCAGGAGAAAAAAGAAAGAGTAATCTTTCCAGATGACGTATATTTACTTGATATAAATATTAGAGAAATTAGTTTGTGATACTGAATCCATATCCGCTATAAAAGAGAATCATATGATCTCTTACAGTATTTGGTAATCTGTATTTAGGTTACAAGCAGGTGCAACTGTTGTGAATCACCATACCCATTTTTTTCTTTAATTTATACCTTTTATGCAGAGTTAACCTGTCAGATGACATATATTTACTTGATAAAAATAGAGAAATTAGTTTGTGATATTCAATCCATATCTGCTACAAAAGAGAATCATATAATAGCAAAAAGAAAATATATATCATTTAAAAGTAGCCAAGTACATATTGCAGCTACAATTAGTCAAATGTTTGAATTTGAAGTCTACTGCTGTCCACTGCTCCAATTGGACAGTAAACCAGTCTGTCAGGTTGGAGAGTTACTTCACTTTGCTCAGAATTTAAAAAAAAACGAAATCAAAGTCAGGAATATGAATGAAGTCTATTCAGACGCAGAACTTACAAACCTGTCAATTTCTCCTTTGAGAATAGTAAATACCTTAAATATTTTGGTTGCCCCAATTGATCATTGTATTCAGGAGAAAAAAGAATACCTGAAATTGTATAACCCCACTGAAGGGAAAGATAACACTTAATAAAGAGCTTTGCAGAGTCCAGCATGATACAACCTCAATATGTTGAACATTATTCACTTTTGGCAAGTGTGGACAAAATATTACTTTTGACACACTTAAGCAAAGGACTAACAGTTCATTATGAACACAAACAACTGTTTTGAACACAATATAGCATAAAATTTGAAATTCAATAAAAAGTTTTAAAAATTCTTCTTTTCAGGTGCTAATCAAGGAATTCATAGTGGGACCAAAAAAGAAATAAAAATGATTTTTTGGCATGTGGCCCCTTTGGTCCTTACATAACCTCAAAAACAATAAAAGATATCTGAACTGGCAGTGGCAATCATAAGGGATCCAATGCATTGTGATTTAAGCTTGATTACTCTTCATACACTGTACAGGGAAGTAAAATAGTAAACAGATCAAAAATGCTGTATTATTTTTTTTTTTGATAGCAGTAAAAAGACAATGGTTCCTCTATGAATAAAAGCCCTACACATTGAGTGATCAGCTTGATAATAGTTCTAATGCTGCGCATGGATGTCAAAACACCAACTAACAGATTTAAGGCTGGATCGCTTGGTTTTAAAACCATAAATAAACTATAAAGGACAAAGCCATACACATAGTGAAACTTCTCTTACACTGTACAAGGACTTCAACACAGCAACAAACCAATCAAAGACCAATTTTTTTTTCATCTAAAGTAGCAGCCTCTATAAAAATCAGGCAGGAGGTGATTCCCCACCAAATTCAGTCATATTTCTTGTACAGAAACAGTTACTGATCACATAACCAGTCTTAGATTTTTCATTTCGTTGTTGTGCTTCTGAGATAAAAATTAAATATATATTGTACACAATCTTGGCACTTTGCAAGAGTTATCGTTCTTGATTTCATTTGATTTGGTTGATTTTAGTGGGAGACAAATGTACGATTTTTTCAAAAGTGCACATCTAAATACAGAGGTAATAATTATTCAGTGAAAATATCGCACATGTAGACTGAAAAAGTTTTATTTGTTTAATGGGTCACTTTACCATTGGCAGTGTCGGAATTTTATGTGGACTGGTACTTAAACAGTAAAACGACAGTAGTGCCCCGAGATAAAAGCCGTACACATCCATTGTACAGGGATGTCAAATACAAGCAGATCAAAGTCCGAATATTTTCTTTTTAAACCATTAAAAGACAGCAGTGCCCTCAAGGACAAAGCCATACACATGGCATTATCAGCTTGATTACTGCTCATACATCGCATGGTAAATGTCACAACTGCAATATAATAACATTATTGCTTGGAATCAAAGCAAAACACATCTCCTTAAAGTCCAAATAAATGAGCATTGGCACAAGATGTTAGGTTAATCACAGAGTTAATAGGAGGATTACGTAACACGGCAAACTTAGACATTTTATAGCCATGTGCACTGAACAAGCACATAGTCTTCATTGTTTTGAAAATGATGACATCAGTCTGAACAACACACTAAAAAAAAAGTGTATTTCATCGGTCTACCCATTTGTGACACTGGTATTTCTAAGGGTTATAACCTTCCTTCTTTAATGAAAAATTGTTTTAATAATCATCAAACTTTGGGCAAAAATGAGCAAGATACAGTTTATGATCAGTACTCAATCCATCAAACCAATCTGCTAAACCGATGATCGCATAATGTGACCACTGATCAGTAAATATATTTAAAAGATTTTGTTGTCTATTGTTTATTTTTAGAATTATTTTCCTCTGTGCAATGGATTTAAACAGCAAACAAATAGATATATTTTCCATTTGTATAATTTTTTTTTGTATATTTGAATAACAAAATACAATAAGTGGATTTAATATCTTAAAGAGTAATCAAGGGATCTAAGGTTATAGCGGTAATCAAAAGAATGTAATCCAGGGACAAAGACCAGACATGGAAAACAGACATTCACAACAAAGAACATAAAGTAACTAAAATCATATATACAAAGTAACAAAAGTAAATGAGCAACTCGGACTCCATTAAAAACTGGGAGCATGGACCAGGTGCACCGGTAGGGTAAGCGTCCTCTAAATTTAAGATTCATTTAATATGGTATTATACAGAATTCATGAAAATGGAATTCCAAATTTAAATGAACTGATCATCCGTCATTTTACATATCAAAACTGCGATCAGATAGGTCACCTGTCATCGGTTATTGATCCATCAGCTATCATCAATCCAACAGATAGATGCACCCATTGGTTCAGAGACTGTAGCCAGGAACTCCCTCCCCCTTTTTAAAAAAAAAAAAAATTCTGGATTCAACTCTAGTACTTCCATTAAATAATTGATGCTTCCATACAATTTTATCAATAGGCTATCAACAAAGGAGAATCCATCGACAAAATAATTATACAAACCAATAGAACACAAAAGAAAATTAACACAGAAAAATAGAACATTGATAAAACATTTTTGCTGTAAATAAAACTTAATCTGTATTTTACAGTACTAAACAATTGCGTAAAATTTCAAAACAATTCAAAGATCCATTCTTAAGTTATCCTGTAGAAAATGCAAAACATAACAAGGGGACAGACAAACAGACAAGCAACTTGTTGGAGGGTATCACATAAAACCTTGCTATTTCATATGGCAGGGATTAAAAATAAAAATCATGAACCCCACTAAAACTTGGGGTGAATTCAGGTGCTCTGAATGGATAAAAAGTCCCTGCTTTTCTAAGACACCAGTGTGCTACTCGTTATGCGTCAAATCCAATGATAATAGAAGACTATCCCTACAAGGTTAAAAAACTGTATATAGCTAACAGTAATAATCAATTTCAACTCATCCAGGTAAAATTATTAACCTTCGTCATAGAAATGATAATGATATATGTTAGAAAGTCGACAACCTACATCGTCATGACTGAGGTATACAAATTATCCTTTTATTGATAAAAAGCCACCATAAAAAAAGGTGGAGTTGGACAGATTACATGGCTAGGTTTAAAAAAAATAACAGATTTTCTGAAGCTTGAACTACAAGGAAGAGTGTTTAGTCACGAAAGCACTAAGATCAAGATATAAACAACATACATGGATCTAGAATTAATGTTTTTTGGAAAAGGGGGGGGGGGCAATTTTAGGATATAAAATAGTCTTACCCTGAAAAATATGAAAATAAACATTTTGGCCTACACCTTCTACGAATAATTAAATTGCTCACCTCAGTCCAGGTACTCCATACATTGAAATGAAAATAATTAATCTTGCCGAAATGTGATTGCAAATAAATTTTCTACCCGCAAAATAAAAAAAATTAATATTCTGAACCTAGAAATTGACAGCCCCCTTTTACAAAATTATTTGAAAGGCACAGTATAAGTGAAAAAAAAATTTAGATTTCACATAAAGACAAAGTTTTTTTTTTTTTGTTTTTTTTTATACTTAATCCCTTATTCCTCCTATTCTAAGCAGGTAATTAAAAATGCATATGATCTTTCGTTAACCACCAAGCCAATGTGACTAAATTTCTGAAAAAGTTTTTCCCACCATTGTCACATTTTCCAAGGTTATTTAAGATTTCATGTGAGAAACCAATTCTCATTCAACTTATTCTTGATTTCAATTACTTCTCCACTCTCTATGGTAAAATTAAAATATTAACATGCTCACTAAAGCTCACATGCTGAAATTTTTTAATATTTTAATCTCAAGTGGATATATATATATATATATATATACTAGTGCACTGACTAGATATGAAACTGATATACAGATGAGGTATAGAACCGCAAGGAAATGCAATGCTGTGCTGAGCATTTTCACAGCTTCAAGGCAAATTCATACATCAAAGTTTCTGTCAAGTCAGTTTGCTGTCATTGTCTGTATATTGCTACAAAATTTTAAACAAAAACTGATGTTTTAAGCAAGGAAAATAATGTTTTTTATTCAAAGCAGACAACATCCTGGCAACTTCAAAACAATGTAACGTAGTGACGTCACAACAGAAAAGGTATATTCAGTCAGTGGCCATATATCACTTGTAAATATAAGGTCAATGCCTTTTGACTGCTCAAATTAAACAGTTGCAGTATAAAATCATTTCATTTAAGCTGAAAAAGAGAACATCATTAATTTGAAAGCAGATTAATATTATTGATTGACTCCACCAATTAAGTGTCAGTCCCAGTACAAATCAAACACGGTATGAAAAAACCCATCATTTTGATAGTGTAATTTTACTATTTGCATCATCAGAACCAAGGAAAACAGACATGATTTTCCATATCATGCTGGACCATTGACTTACAATATCACTGAAACGCACTCAAAATGAACATTTCAAGGGCAGATAACTCTGTTAAAAACCTCATTTTTCTAAGATTCTATTGAAAAATTCTGAGCAAAGCCAATGATGCAGAGATCAAATAATGGTCTTTTTCCAATAGAGAAAGTGATATTCTGATATAATATTGTCAAATTGGTGGGTTTTTGACATGAATGTTTCTGATTTTTCCCATTTTGCCTGATTCTTATAAATACTTACACTTAATTAGTTATAAATTAATCACATTGTCAGTTATTAAGTATACTAGTCTATTTATGTACATATAATTCTAATATTTTACCCAATGATCATATTGACTTTAGAATTAATTAAGGGATCAACTGTTTGTGTTGGCTTTTTATGATTTTTATGTTGGAGGGGGGATAGGATAAAATTTGAAATAAAAAGGCAGGCCAATGATGACTGACTAAATAACAACAACCCTAGAACAGAATAACAAGGCAGGATGCAAGCGGTAGAAAAAAAAAACAGAACCTGGTTTGAAAAAAATTCAGGATAGGCCAGAATGAAAGACAAAAAATCTGGTCAGATATTATTTTTTTTTAAATCCAGGATTCATAATGCAGGATGCAAGTGGTAAAAAAAATCAGAACCTGGTTTGGAAAAAAAGAGTGGAAACAAAATGTCTAATCAGAAATTATACTGAAAAAAAAATCCAAGATTCATAATTTAAACCTGCCCCCAACCCCTCATTGTGCTCCATGTTAAGGGTCTTCATAATTAATTAATTTTATTAGTATATCAATTTCAATCACTCTAAACATTATTATACTCGTCTGAATATAGCTGAAATATTGTTGCTTGGGTGTTAAATCCGAACAATCAATCAATCTAAACATTATTAGATATCATAAAATAATCTCAAATGAACAATAAATAAACTGCAACTAAAAAAATACTGTGGGCAAGATCACAAAGAGAATACACCTGCTTCAAAGGGACTAAAATGTAACTAAAAATACTGTGAGCACAATCACAAAGAGAATACCCCCCCCCCCCCGCTTCAAAGGGACTAAAATGTAAAATACTTGTTGGATATTATCTCCTGTTGGCGTCATCAAACAGTATTGAAATTCCTTCATGCACATCTACATTGTACATCTACAAGATACTCAATCTTCCTACAAAATTTCATCAAAATCTCTGAGTGGTAAGAAGGAGTTGTGCTTACAAGAAATATTCCAATGGCGGCTTCAGATTCTGTCTAAAAGCCACCATTTTTTTTCAAAATGGCCGCCAAAATCGGCAAAATTTCAACATTGTTCGATTTCAATGAAAATTGATATCTAGGGCAAACATGACATTCAAAATTCAATGGCGGCTTCAGATTCTGTCTAAAAGCTGTCATTTTTTTCAAAAGGGCCGCCAAAATCGGCAAAATGAAAACTCCATTCCCAAATCCTCTCCAATAGCACAGTACTTAAATGATGTAATTATGCAAATTATGACACTTTTACATTTCTTAGTATACATCAATAGGCCTTTAATGCACTTCCAAAGCAAGTATTATTTGTCTATAATTTTTACTGAACTCATAGGAAATAATTTCCATGCTAATTCATGTACAGAGCAAAACAGAAAATAACTTTGAAAGCACTTTATTATTGTATTAGGGAAGTTAATACTTTTAGTGTTTGATATTTCAATGTATGTTTTTTACCTTTACATGTATACATCAAAAACATGGATCCGGTGTCAGAAACCATAAAATTCTCTTTTAACTCTAAAGAGGGATACCATTAAATTTTCTTAAACTCAAGTTTGCTTCAAGTCTTGCAGTACCAAGGCCAGGTTGAATTCTTAAAAATTCTTGGTGTGTAATTTTGTATAAATTGAGACTTGTTCTAAAACAGATACAGTCCCTGAACCAATCACTGCAACAATTTGATGGATCGATGACCGCTGACTAATTGATCACTAACGGATCTACAACCAATGACTGGTGATCGATCCAATCAGTTTTTTTATGTAAAATGATGGATGATCTGTTAAAAATAAAGCAAATGTAAAATAAAACTATTAATTGATGTTTAAATTACTGCATTATGTTTATATGTGTAAAAATGACAAATAAAACAATGGAATCTGTAAAATATAGTCACTTTCTGTGGTCTCATGATGCAATCACCGATTTAATGGAATAATTTGACGGATTGATGACTAATCGGAAACTGATTGGTGAATGATGATTGATTGCATTTTTTGTTGTATGAACCGGTTCAGGTACTGTACTACATGTAATACTGCTTTTCAATCAGATTATTCTGTAAACCCATTTTATACACAGGCAAATGTGCCACACATGAAAATCATATGGTTGGCATCATATGATTATCATATAAATCGAGCACCATATGATAATCAAATGTTTCAATTTACATATGACAATTGTATGATTATCATATGATAATCATGTTTTACACAAACATGTGACTGTCATATATCTTCAAGCCAAAATTAACATATGAGAATCATATGATAATCATATGACTATCATATGTTAAATATCATATGATTGTCATATGATTACCATATGATTATCATGTGTATCGAGCACCATATGATTATCATGTGTATCGAGCACCATATGATTATCATGTGTATCGAGCACCATATTATTATCATATGTGGCACATTTGGCTGTGTAGGGTTTGTAAGTCTTGTTCTAGTTTCAGTTTCCCTTCCTTAAGTTCTGATGTAGAACATGTTAAAATCTGAAGACTGATCTGCATTTTATTATTTACAATACAAATCTTCTTTGTTTCTTAACATTTTTATCCTGTAAAACTAGATATTTGTTATTTTTTATCAGTATTTTACACAAAGATATTTTGCTTTTAATACTGAACCCAATGATGTGATAATGACGAATCTCCATGTATTGGAATGGTAGACAAGGACCCATTCTCACGAAATCACGGAGTCATGTGACAAGACTTACATACCCTATTCCACTGTCCAAAAACAATAAACAATATATATATAGTTCAAAGATCTATAAAATTCAGCTGGTTTCCATAGTAACACATTGGTACAGAATTAACTGCGCTTTATCTCTAGAATGGATGACTACAAATAGGGTAAACAAAAATTAGGTTGTCAACCCAACAATACCATAGGGTAAAAAACTACAGCCAATTTAATACCTTCATAAAGGTTTCTATTAGCCTATACTTCATTATTCTTTATTTAACTAACTGATCAGGATTCTATATAAAATAAGGACGTGTAGCAGTCATGATTAACCTTGGAAGGTCATTGTGATCTAGGATTTATTTTTTTAAAGTACAGTTTAGTAACTTCTAGAAAGGCTACCTGTTTGGTTAATGTAGCATCGCTTGTTTCACTGTTTTAAAGTACACTTTAGTAACTTCTAGAAAGGCTACCTGTTTGGTTAATGTAGCATCGCTTGTTTCACTGTTTTAAAGTACAGTTTAGTAACTTCTAGAAAGGCTACCTGTTTGGTTAATGTAGCATCGCTTGTTTCACTGTTTTAAAGTACAGTTTAGTAACTTCTAGAAAGGCTACCTGTTTGGTTAATGTAGCATCGCTTGTTTCACTGTTTTAAAGTACAGTTTAGTAACTTCTAGAAAGGCTACCTGTTTGGTTAATGTAGCATCGCTTGTTTCACTGTTTTAAAGTACAGTTTAGTAACTTCTAGAAAGGCTACCTGTTTGGTTAATGTAGCATCGCTTGTTTCACTGTTTTAAAGTACAGTTTAGTAACTTCTAGAAAGGCTACCTGTTTGGTTAATGTAGCATCGCTTGTTTCACTGTTTTAAAGTACAGTTTAGTAACTTCTAGAAAGGCTATCTGTTTGGTTAATGTAGCATCGCTTGTTTCACTGTTTTAAAGTACAGTTTAGTAACTTCTAGAAAGGCTACCTGTTTGGTTAATGTAGCATTGCTTGTTTCACTGTTTTAAAGTACAGTTTAGTAACTTCTAGAAAGGCTACCTGTTTGGTTAATGTAGCATCGCTTGTTTCACTGTTTTAAAGTACAGTTTAGTAACTTCTAGAAAGGCTACCTGTTTGGTTAATGTAGCATCGCTTGTTTCACTGTTTTAAAGTACAGTTTAGTAACTTCTAGAAAGGCTACCTGTTTGGTTAATGTAGCATCGCTTGTTTCACTGTTTTAAAGTACAGTTTAGTAACTTCTAGAAAGGCTACCTGTTTGGTTAATGTAGCATCGCTTGTTTCACTGTTTTAAAGTACAGTTTAGTAACTTCTAGAAAGGCTACCTGTTTGGTTAATGTAGCATCGCTTGTTTCACTGTTTTAAAGTACAGTTTAGTAACTTCTAGAAAGGCTACCTGTTTGGTTAATGTAGCATCGCTTGTTTCACTGTTTTAAAGTACAGTTTAGTAACTTCTAGAAAGGCTACCTGTTTGGTTAATGTAGCATCGCTTGTTTCACTGTTTTAAAGTACAGTTTAGTAACTTCTAGAAAGGCTACCTGTTTGGTTAATGTAGCATCGCTTGTTTCACTGTTTTAAAGTACAGTTTAGTAACTTCTAGAAAGGCTACCTGTTTGGTTAATGTAGCATCGCTTGTTTCACTGTTTTAAAGTACAGTTTAGTAACTTCTAGAAAGGCTACCTGTTTGGTTAATGTAGCATCGCTTGTTTCACTGTTTTAAAGTACAGTTTAGTAACTTCTAGAAAGGCTACCTGTTTGGTTAATGTAGCATCGCTTGTTTCACTGTTTTAAAGTACAGTTTAGTAACTTCTAGAAAGGCTACCTGTTTGGTTAATGTAGCATCGCTTGTTTCACTGTTTTAAAGTACAGTTTAGTAACTTCTAGAAAGGCTACCTGTTTGGTTAATGTAGCATCGCTTGTTTCACTGTTTTAAAGTACAGTTTAGTAACTTCTAGAAAGGCTACCTGTTTGGTTAATGTAGCATCGCTTGTTTCACTGTTTTAAAGTACAGTTTAGTAACTTCTAGAAAGGCTACCTGTTTGGTTAATGTAGCATCGCTTGTTTCACTGTTTTAAAGTACAGTTTAGTAACTTCTATAAAGACTATTTGTAAGGTTAAAGCAACCTCTTCTTAAATTTCTGTTGTTATGTAAATGAAAAAAAATAATAATAATACAGCTCAAACAAATACCTCCATAAAGGTTTTCTTTGAGCCCTACGTTAATTATTCTTCATTGAACTCATTGATCAGAGTTACATACACTATAAGGATGTGCAGCAGTCTTGACTGACCTTGGAATGTCAATGTAACCTTGCTATTCTAGAAGTACATTTTAAGTTACTTCCAGAATGGCTTCCTGTAAGGTTCTTCATTTCTCATAATTTGTTAGCAAAAGAATGGGATGATGAAATGCTCAACTTATTAAATACATTCTTAAAGATTTTTTATGAGCCCTGCCTTGTGACTTTTTTAATTAAACTGATTGATCAGGATTCTATGCAAAGTCAGGATGTGTAACCGCCATGATTGATCATAAAAGGTCATACTGACCTTGCTATGATAGTTTTATGTTAAGTACAGTTGAGATATAGTAACTGCAAGGTCCTTTTCCATTAAATTTATAAACAAAAAAAGGCTAAATTTATTTATTATGTTTTAGCTATTTCTTATTTACTTTCAAAATGACAATTGTTTATACATTTGTACATGTACTACAGGTACTAAAAAGGAGAAGGGTGATAAAGGGTCTTATTGGCCTAAAATTTAACTGGAAATTAATCATAAAGCATTGAATAATTCAATTGTGAATTTGGAGACATGAATCCATCACATATGAGAATACATATAAACTTCTGATAATTCTTGCAATGAAAGGACAGAAAAATTCCTTGTGGTTTCCAAATATTCAGATATTCTGTAAAATTTGTACCACATGGTCACTTTCTGGTCATATTTATGGCAAAAAAATGTTGTCTACACCCAAGAGACAAATTCATATTTACAGGATACCTTCATTATAACAGGGTTTATAATATGTAAAAATATAAAGTCACTGCTTGGGTATGGACATTTTCTGGATGTAAACATGTCCAGAAAAAAAAAAAAAAACTTATAATTTTCAGCAGTTTTTGCTAAATGGTGTAAAATTGTGGCATAATTATGATGCCATTACAATGAACTAATGCCACAAAATATTATTTTTTCTTTATATTTATATATTTTACAATGTTATAAACAACTTTCATGTTATTACAACAAAGTTGATTCTTTACGTAATATTCATAGCATAATACCACTACACCTTTAAGCTAAAGTCCCTTTTACAGACATCATTGAAAATGTGGACGGACGGACAGACAAATAATTCATTTTTTTTAACGATTTTAGGCTTAATCTAAAAGGGGTGGAGCTTTTTGTTATCCAATAGAATTTGATTTTGTTAAAAATGCCGTGTGATATCAATAAATCACGGATTTCTTGACAATAAATCTGTGGGTCTTCAACAAACAGGAAGCTGTAGTAGAATTTTTCAAAAAATAAATCCTACCATATGGCATATATACCTATAGATGATTGTGATAAAATTTCCAGCCACTGTGATGAGTAGTTGCTGAGAAAGTGCAATGAAAATTTCAACTTTCCAATATAAAGTCAGAAAAAAAACAAAGTTATCAGTAATCTGGAAATTGTTGTTGAAAATTTTAGAAAATGAGTCTAACTATATGGCATACTGACAGGAAGAATCTGTTAATATTTAAAGCAGCTGTGACCAGTAGTTGCTAAGAAAAAGTGTTAAGGAAACATGGAAACATGGACATACCGAAACACAGACATGGAAACACATACCAGGGTAAAACAGTATACCCCCTTCATCTTCAGAGCAGAGGTGTAAATATACAAGACTTTCTGAAACACATAATGTGTGATGGCGTTAAAAGTTCAAACTTCCTAATTTTCAAAATATGTCACTCCTGACAGAACAATTTTCAGCAATTCATTTTTTCAGAGCATCTACAAATGTAGGACATTGCTGTAGCTCTGCACTTAATATATATTTCATACTAGAGGCTCTAGAGAGCCTTAATGGCTCATCCGGAGAAAATGAAATCATGTGGTCATATCCTTTGATATGGCCTCTGGTGGCCATCTTGTTCAATCAAGCAGAACCAAAATTTCATCAAATGTTAGAGTCGTCCCTATTATTATTTCTGCCATTTGTGGTCACCATTGACTCAGTAAAAGCAAAGATATAGGCCAAAATGTGATTCCCCATAGGTTTTCAATGGCAAATTTGGGTGGCCATAGTTTGGAGCCACACAAGAAGTGGATCCTTTGTAGAAGGCAATGAGTTCATTAACCCATTAAGTTTCAAAATATTGGAACATTTAGTTTCAGAGAAGTTGAACTTTGAAAATTTGCCAATCAGGGGCTTAAATGGCCACAAATGACCATCTTGTTTAATCGTTCAGAAAAATAATTATCAGATTTAAAAGTTTTCCCTATTATTATGTATGTCAAGTTTGGTCACCATTGGGCCAGTATAGATCTTATTTGAAGTGAAGAGGATATTAAGAAGGTAGACCTAGGGTAAGGGACATAACTCATGAAGTCAGTGATATGTTTGTATCATATTCAATTTCACCATAGCCAGTCAAGCTTTCATTTGAAACTGAATGAAATCAGTCCAAGTTACTTTTTGATGCTTACATGATATTGATGTAAAATGCTGAATACAAACGTTCCAATGATTTTTATGAGTTGTGTCCCATACTCTAGGTCTACCTCCTTAATTTCACTGTTGATGTCAAGGGAAAATTCACAATATCAAAATCAGCTGTGGTACAAAAACCTAAACTGACATTTATTAACCAATCAGAGTCTGGTTTAGACAGGTTCTTTATGTAGGTTTTCGTTTACACAGATTCTTAGCTTATTCCAGGTTTTGTTTAGACAGGTTCATGGTTTATTTGTTTTCATAGTTTATTCCAGGTTTTCTTTAGACATGTTCTTGGTTTATTCAGGGTTTGGTTTTGGACATCTTCTTTGTTTTTTCAAGGTTTGTTTTAGACATGTTCTTGGTTTATTTCAGGTTTGGTTTAGACATGTTCTCATAGTTTATTCCAGGTTTTCTTTAGAAATGTTCTTGGTTTATTCAGGGTTTGGTTTAGACAGGTTCTTGGTTTATTCCAGGTTTGGATTACACAGGTTCTTTGTTTATTCAGGGTTTGGTTTAGAAAGGTTCTTGGTTTTTTCAAGGTTTGGTTTAGACATGTTCTTGGTTTACTCAGGATTTGGTTTAGACAGGTCCTTGTTTTATTCAAAGTTTGGTAAAGAAATGTTCCACTGTATAGTTAATTCAAAATTTCTTTTCACCTGAAAATGTTATTAAGAATTGGTATTGTCATTCTCAAATACAAAAATAACAGTTCTATACCATATGGAGGATAATTTTCACATGTTTTAATTTTAGTGTATATTAGCAGTCTGTCTAAAACACCAAAATATATTCTCTAAAATACTTACTCCAGGCATTACTACTCAATGCACCAATAAACATTCGCAAAAATTAGAAACCCCAAGATTTTTCGTATACCCTTTTTGCTTCAAAATCACTAAATTTTACATCCACCAAAGGGTTATGAAATAAATACAACAAATTTCAATATGCTTTTTCAATTTCAAATCAGTCCAACCAAAATTTTTTTTCAACAAGAAAACTCTCAAATCAGCAACATCAGAACCAAAATCTCAGATGTGAATCCATAACTAAATAATCAAAGCCATCACTATAGAAACTCATTTTTGGACAGAAAGAAGTTATAGCACTAGTATGGTTGGTAAATTAGGAGGAAACTACAATAGAACCTAATGTTACAAACAGTAAAAGTCAATTAAATCATTGTGAAGTACTAATACCAACATCTACTGCTTGATATTATTGCTTTCTGGCCTTGAAAAAGATGTTGTGAAACTATAAAAATCTTAGCACTAATGCTAACAAATGGACCATTATGATATTTAACACAATCTCATTCAACTTTGACCTTCTTAATTGTTTTTTAATTGCTGATGACTTTTTACGGGATAAAATGTATGACATTATAATGGCGTAAGCATTAAATGGGTCACATAAGATATTATCTCTGATTACCTGATAGGCCTGTTTCAATACCAGTTAACCCTCCCACATTAAAGGGGGGAACCTACAAAATCATTTAGAAATATTGTGAGCAATTGCAAGCTCACAAAGAGAGTATCTCCTGCTTCAAGTGGGCCAAAATGAAAACACTGGTTGGATTATCTCCTTTTGATGTCATCCAACTGTAATTATAAGCCTACATGCACATCTACAAAAGATAACCAACCTTCAAACAGTGTCTTAAAGTAGAAACATTTATATACAGTGAAACCTGTCTTAATCAAACCCTGAATGACCTAAAAACTTGTCAAAACCAGACACATAATATCACTATAAATGTGTTTTGATCCTTGGTAAACCAACACCTGTATAAATCAAACATCTGTCTAAACTAAACACCTATCTAAACCAAACACCTGTCTAAACCAAAAACGGTATAAACCAAACACTTGTCTAAACCAAACACCTGTCTAAACCAAACATGGTCTAAACCAAACACCTGTCTAAACAAAAAATGTCAACCAAACACCTGTCTAAATCAAACATCTGTCTAAACCAAACACCTGTCTAAATCAAACATCTGTCTAAACAAACAAATGTCTAAACCAAACACTTGTCTAAACCAAACACCTGTCTAAACCAAACACCTGTCTAAACCAAAACCCTGTCTAAATCAAACACCTGTCTAAACCAAACACATGTCTAAATCAAACACCTGTCTAAATCAAACATCTGTCTAAACCAAACACCTGTCTAAATCAAACATCTGTCTAAACAAACAAATGTCTAAACCAAACACATGTCTTAATCAAACACTTGTCTTAACAAAACACCTGTCTAAACCAATCACCTGTCTAAACCAAACCAATTTGAAAGTGTAAAAGAGGTTTGGTTTGTGAAGGTTTCACTGCACAAAGAAGTTAGATGCCCTTGCTACATGTAAAAATTAATGGAAAGTACTTTGACTGTCATTTTTGTTGTTTGCTTACAACTGGGTACTGTAAAAGTACTTTAATTTGTAAAAAACATTTTTCATGGTTTGGAAAGAAACAAGTTTGTTGATTCTTGAATCAGTGGTTATGAAGTTTTCAGTATATACATCAATGGGATTCTCTGTTTCGTGTGGAACTACAACTTCACGGTTTGGCTACCAATGAAAACCACAAAAATTAGTATCCCGGGAACAATAGTAATTTTACAGTATTTGCTTTGAATTAATTGTCATATAGTGGGTTTAGTTTAGTGTTTCAAAAATGGACCCATTACTTCACAAGTGGGCCTATTACTTCACAAGTGGACCCATTACTTCACAAGTGGACCTATTACTTCACAAGTGGACCCATTACTTCACAAATGGACCCATTACTTCAAAAGTGGACCCATTACTTCACAAGTGGACCTATTACTTCACAAGTGGACCTATTACTTCACAAGTTTACCCATTACTTCACAAATGGACCCTTTACTTCACAAGTGGACCCATTACTTCACAAGTGGACCTATTACTTCACAAGTGGACCCATTACTTCACAAATGGACCCATTACTTCACAAGTGGACCCATTACTTCACAAGTGGACCTATTACTTCACAAATGGACCCATTACTTCACAAGTACACAATACTGAACTTAGAAAAAAAACAACTTTTCATGCAAAACTTTCATACCAAATCAGTCCTACAAAAAGTTTTCAAGTATAAGTCTATGGCAGTAAAATTAAAAGTCTTGATGAAAGCTTTAAAAAATTATTAAAAAAAGTCTTTATGTATAAAATTGTCATGACAATGCGATCAACAGTGATTCAATGCAAACCTAAATATAACAGACAGAAGACAGACAGACATATTGACCAGCAAATCTTACGACCCTACAACTGGTAAATCTTCATACCCAGACCCAGATTTATAGGCAGACCAGATGTATGCCCCCTAAATTAAAAAAAAATGTATGTATGAAATCTTGATGTTTTTGAATATGTTATTGCCACACTGTCTTTGACCTTTAATTCTATATATATGCCTACAAACTGAAATTTTGGGTTCACCCTTGATTCTTTGCTATTTTTAAGTGCTGTTAACATTTTTTTTTTTTTTTCAAATTTTCACCCTGGACAAAAATGCTTGAAAAATGGAACCTTTCAAAATTGATTTTAAATACTATATTGGGCTAAACAATATGTGAAACCGAAAAAAATTGATACCCATGAATAAGCTCATCTCACAGAATCTGTGAAAATTAGCAACCACAAAATTTATACATTTAGAGTACATAGAATTTATATCAAGCAATAACTAGGACAAATGAACTAGGTCATGCTAAGAACATATGACATTTATATAGGGTCTGATCTCTTCTAATATTCCCCACCTGGATCATTGAAAGTAATAAGATTTTCTCTAAATGTTTCTGATTAAAAACACAGTAAACCCATTTTACATCTTTTCCTTGGTCAACAGAATACAGGGTATTATGAAAAAACTGTCAAGAGAAGTGGAATGGACCATAAACTTTATACTGCTCTTCAATTGCAAATAAAACCAGCAACATTGCAGTCTTGCAAGAAGCAGAAATTACTCACTCTACTGAAGCTACCTGAGTTAGCTTTTGACAATTTGTGTGCTTGACACACTGTTCATCTCTTGTTAATATTCTTTAATTCTGTTGTGTTTTTCTTTTTATGTTCATATATCCCTAATTATCAGCTTATTTGTAGCTTACAAATTTTCTACTTCTTTTGCCTTTAATTTCTGACCTAGGATCATTGAAATTTTAATTTCTTTTTTTTTCACATCTGAGACCTTCAACTATATTCATTGACACTTTTATTAATGATTTTTGATTTGACTCAAGTGGACCATTGATTTGCAAGTTGAAAAGTCCAGGATATTAACTTGGAACCCTGAATTGACTCTTAAAGAGTAGCTGTGCAATTTATCATGAAGATTAATGTGGGACATTAAAGGATTGCTAAGAGATAGAAAAGAAAACAAACAAAATTATGTATCTTCCCTACTAGATTAGTAACTGTATCGACCCTATCTCTAGTCCAATCCAAGAACCTATACTATAGCATACAATAACCATTTTGTGGCCAAACTGATTCACATTTTATAGTAAAGTGTTCATTTCCTTATCTGAAAAACTAATATCAACACTTTCCTGTGACAATCCATTCAAAAAGGCAAGAGTGACAATTTCCTATTAAAAACACTAAATATTGACACTGCAAAGTGGTTGTTGTACACAACAAAAACAGAAACCATAAGAAAACTTATTGGATTTGTCGAGAAAGTCTGACGGATGTCAGCTGTCAAAAAAGAAGTACATTAAGTCACTAGTTATAAATTAACCAGTTCAAACTTCAGATACTGTACTGTAAAAGAATTGGTTGATGTAATTTCATTTTTTTTGTGGATTTAGCTGATAGCAGTATTGCATTTGAAGATTTGTAGGTGTCATATTGCAAATTAATTTTAATGGCAAGGAGTCAATAAACAGTTGATTTCAACCATCAAATCAAAACTGATGATAATAATATTGTGAAATTACATTAATTCATGGATACCAATTTGTTTTGGTTTAGGGAAGAAACAGTAGATTGTGGATTCTTGAATTCGTGGTTTTGAGGTTTTCAGTATACACATTAATGGAATTTCTCCTTTCTGTTGGGAACCGAGTTTCGTGGTTTGACCTACCCAACAAAACCACGAAAATTGATCTCCCACAAGTGTATCATATAATAGTACTGTCAAATGCTGATTTTGCATGTTTACTGATGCTTTACAGAATCTAAAAAATAATATCCCATACAGATATTGCATGAACCTTTGTTGGACTGATACTTTACAGAATCTACAAAATATCTCATACAGATATTGCATGACTCTTTGTCAGATATTTTACAGCATCTACAAAATAATATCCCATTCAGATACTGTATGATTCTTTGTCGGACTGATACTTTACAGAATCTACAAAATAATATCTCATACAGATACTGCATGATTCTTTGTCGGACTGATACTTTATAGCATCTGCAAAATAATATCGTATACAGATACTGCATGATTCTTTGTCAGACAGATACTTTATGCATCTACAAAACAATATCCTTTTTTTTTTTTTTTTCCCCCCTTCTCTTTTTTTTCAGATCAAACTATTCCTTTTTTCACCTCTTATTTACTGTATTTTTAATAAACCCAATAGGATAAAGCATATATCTCATTATTAAGCTGGTTGTTTGTATGTACAGAATGATGCGGTTTAAGTAAACAACATGTGATGTTCTTCATGTAGTTTAAACTGTGTATATGTATCTTATTGAATAAAAAAATAAAAATTTAAAAAAAAACAATATCCTATACAAATTTTGCACCAGTAAATGTATAGCAAAACTTGAAACATTGATTCTTAATCAAAGTAAGTATACCAAACCCTGTTCTGCTTTTGACAAAACTTGGAATCAGAACAGCAAATGTAGGTCGAGAGGTTCTTACACTTCATAAACAGATCAGAAACAACTCTAGTTTACTGTTAAAGTCAATCTGTGAACTAATACCAAATATGTCGATATTAACATGATCAGTCTTGGAAATGTCACTCCAACATTTCAGAGTATAATTGAAGAAGATATCTTTCCCTTGGAGAATATATTCATTTTCTCACAAGACTGGAGAAAGAAGCTGAATAATTCTTTTTTGGTTTAGTTGAATGGAACATTGAATTTAGTTCACTTGTGCTAAAATAATATTTTACAAATTCTTTTAAATCTCAATCAACAAAATATTCAGACACTGCCAATGATTGGGGTGATACATGGTGCTGCAAAACCCATCAAACACACAAGGCTGGGAGCCAGCTGCAGACCACCCCTGGTCGCAGTGAGGGTATCCTAGTTGTTCATTGAAAACAAATGGTGGCCTTGGGCTGTCATTTTCATCCAGTGGGGTTGTTGTCTCTTTGACATATTCACCAAATCTATTCTCGTTATATTTTTTTTTTGGTCTACAAACATCATATGATCCTTTCTGTATACATGCACGTTAAAAACCCATGAATTCACTTCCATATTAAGTAAAAAAAATCACTGAATTCACTTTTATTTTAAGTAGAAAAAAAACCACGGAATTCACTATCATTTTAAGTAAAAAAAAAACACGGAATTCACTTTCATTTTAAGTAAAAAAAAACACGGAATTCACTGTCATTTTAAAACAAAAAACACATGGACTTCACTTTCATTTTAAGTTAAAAAAAAAAAAAACCAGAATTCACTTTCATTTTAAGTCAGAAAAAACTAACCAACTACATAAACAGTCTCTGTAAGAATCTGGCAGTGCATGAAACATTGTATGAAAATACCCATCATTTTGATAGTCTAATTTGACTATTTGCACCATTAGAATCATGGAAAAATGACAAGATTTTCCATATCATACTGGACCATTGATTCACAATTTCATTGAAATGCACTGAAAATGAACATTTCAAGGACAGATAACTCCGTCAAAAACCTCATTTTTCTAAGACTCTATTGAAAAATTTCCGAGCAAGTCCAATGATGCAGAGATCAAATAATGGTCTTTTCAAAAAGAGAAAATATCCTTGAGTAATATTACATTGTCAGATCGGTGCAGTTTTGACATTCATGTTTCTGATTTTTCTCATTTTGCCTGATTCTTACAAATACTTATACTTAAGTTATGAAAGAAACTTATCAGATACTGAAATACATGTACATGTATAATTAAATGCAGTCATAGGAGTTAATGTGTTAATTAACTTCCGATACAAATATGCGTGCTTCAAAGCTCTTTAGACCACAGCAATGGTAAAAAAATTATTAACACATGACCAACATTTCTTGCAACACATAGGCTGCATCTATTCAAAAATGTGAAGAAACTTGTCCTATCAGAATTGAAATAAATCACAGAAACTCCATTTTATCTTTGCTATACCACAGGCTGGCAATTTATGTCATTATTTTAAAACAATGTGACATGAATGGCCAACCCATGGTAAAACAATGACAAATTGGAGTTTCTATGATTTATTTCTAAAATAAAACAAATTTTAGAAATTATATTTTTCACATGTGGATGATAGAGGTAGGAAGCAGTTGTGCACCAAAATTAAGTTCATGTTGGCTAACCTTATAAACTCAGTCATAATTCTTATTGTGGAACATAGTGCCTCCTTATTAAAAGTTGATGAGGGTGTTACAAAATTGGGAAAGAAAGGGCTGTTTTAACCATATGGATTATACATCAACAATAAATTTTTAATCCTAAGGGCTAAATGGTGAAACAAAGCTGAGCACCATAGTTAAGGTCAATAGGTCTATTCACAAAACCAGGTATCTGAAGTCTGTTCAACCCACCAAGATTAAAAATATAATCTTACACTGCAAGAGTTCAATGGTGAAACACAGATGTGCCCAGAGCCGAGGTCAATGCGTCAGTGAATAAAATGTCAACAAACTGATCACACAGTTAACCTGACCTGATACTTTTTTACCAGTTTTCCAGTATTGAATTTATAATAGAGTTCATTATTCACACTGAGTTAAGAAGCAGCTATATCAAGGTTGTAGTTTGATGGAGTGTCATTGAACTTATGTAACAGCAATGACTTTACTTAGACTCGTTCAAAATAAGAACAAAGTTGAGGGAGAGCTGGTAATTCATAGCAGCGACGATTACTTGCCAGAGTTTTGCAGAGAGCAAAAGCTACAGATCCAGTAATTTTCACAAGGGGAGGGGGTCTCTGATTCAGAAATTTATAATAAAAAGGTGTTCCAGGCTATCGTTTTCTCTTTTTGCCAAAATTGGCACATATTTTATAATAAAATTTTCCAATAAGAATAAGGGGAGTCCACACCCAAGACGCTTCCCCATGGATGATCTGCCCAATGATAAACACTAGGTAATCACAGATATAACCCTCCATTTTTCCATAACACATATCAACTATACTTGGTCTATCAATATCTTAAAAAGGCAAACCTTATAAACACTTTGATGATTACTTTTAGTGGTTATGAGTTATAAATATTTAGATAATGCTATGAAATCTCTGTGTTTTTTTCTTCATGTGCACATTTTACCTGATTCTTAGACAGAGAATTTCTTAAAAATTGGCAGCAACAACTGGTCACAATCAACTTCACTGTAGCAGTAGGTAAAGGGTCAATACAAGATTAAAGATAGCCAATAAGTAAATGTAACTTTGAAAGAACTTAATCAGAAGGCATGACAAGTTGTTCTTAAGGTGGTTCCATCAGCAGATGACAGTCAAGACAATTTGACTTGCTTGGACCTCTTGAAATAACTGAATTGGGATTTTATCCTTGTATGGATAATTGCTTCATCTGACATTTGTAAAAGTGCTTTCCACATTTCTTTGCGTGACCATTAGAAGTACTTGCAAGAATCCGGCAGGCCCTGTTAAGTGGGACACTCATATGATACATTACAATCTATTCCAATTCAAGTCCCTCTTTATCATCATAAGATTTTTATTATGACTATTTAGGATTTTTTTTAATGTGTATTCACTGAATTTTATCCCCACCTGCAAAAAAAAAGCTTCAGCAGAAACATTACACATCATTTTAATATTTGGCCTGCCTGATTCTTTCACAGATCTGTATTCCTATGAATCCTATCTGATGAGTCTCCTACCAAAGATGATTTATTTAAGTTTCCTTTCAACTTTGACAACTTTCATCCACATGAGATTTCAGCAACTCAAGGTCAAACCAAAGGTCACATTAATCAGCCATTTATGGTCAACTGATCTGATTAGCTGGGGACAATTTGTCAATATTTATTGCACTGATGTCAGTAATGCCTTGGGCTTCATACATTAATGTATTCATGGAAAAAATAGGAAACTTACACAATGAAAAAGAAAAGTAACTTCAGCAGACCCTCAGACCCAGGAGCCTGAATCAATCATCTTTTGAATCCTAAAAATTAGTGGAACAGCAGAAAATTTTAATAGACAAAGCAATTTATTCATAGATTCTCCTTCAGATATATGACGGTAAATTTATCTCCCCACTTGAGATGGTAAAGTTTAGATTTATAGCAAGCAGCTTTAGTGAGCATGTTAAAACTTAAATCTTACTATCAAAAGTCAATCACATCTTTAATAATATCAGTCCAATAACACATGCGTACTTAATGTTGACCACCTTATTTACCATATCCATTTTTTTTTTTTAGCTTACCCTACCGGTGCACCTGGTCCATGCTCCCAGTTTTTAGTGGAGTCCGAGTTGCTCATTTACTTTTGTTACTTTGTATGTATGATTTCAGTTACTTTATGTTCGTTGTTGTGTATGTCTGTTTTCCATGTCTGGTCTTTGTCCCAGGATTACATTCTTTTGATTACCGCTATAACCTTGGTTCCCTTGATTACTTTTTTAATTTAGAATGTCAACTCACCTTAGCAGGTATTAAATTCCACAAAGTAAAATCTTTCATAGATGTATTCTTTTATGTAGAGACTTTTTTATATTTGCAGTAATTTATTTCCTAATTTTTTTTCATGCTCATAAAATTGCAAAATATGTTGGGTTTACAGTACAAATCAAACCAGTGATGGTAAAAAAAATGCATCTGGTTTCCAATACACCACTGTTTCTGTCGGTAAATGAAAAAGTTTAAGACTTAGCATAGTGAGTTTTCTAGTGGATTTACAGCACATACACTATTTATGTTCACTGGATAGAAAATCTGATAAACTTCCTTAAGTGATTAACTGAAGAATTGGCAAGGAGATTCAAATTTACTATCAAATACTGATTTAAAAATGATAGAAAGTTTTTAAAAATCCTTTTTGTAAAAATCTCTATTCTTTATGTCAAATTCACTGCCAAAGGTAGTTTATCAGCTGAACATCACTTTTGTATGAGCTGTAAGTCACCTTTTTTCGTGTTATGGTTTGAATGCATCATTTATTAGACTAAACTAATGACTTAAGAAAGATGTAACAATCTATGAAATCAAAACTACCAACAAGCTCTATCTTTAAAAAAGATAAAGGTATGTGATATGTTTGTATCATATTCAATTTCACCATAGCCTATCAAGCTTTCATTTGAAACTGAATGAAATCAGTCCAGGTTACTTTGATGCTTACATGATATTGATGTAAAATGCTGAATACAAACGTTCCGATCATTTTTATGAGTTGTGTCCCATTCCCTAGGTCTATATCCTTAAGGAAGATGCTAAGTAACTATCTTTCCAATCCAAAACAACCAACAAGTACTATCTTCAAAAAAACATTACCAGCGCAGTAAAATTTTGTTCTTTTTACTTATAATTTTCTACATTTCATTCAAGAAAATAACACATGGCACACAATTTCAATTTTCAATACAGTTTTTGGGAACACCACTAAGTTATCATTACTTGGCCAACTTGGCCAATCGGTAAACAGAATTGTGATCAGATGACTTGTGTTTCCATAGAAAACCGTCCTTAAGGTCAAAGGGCAAAAAACGAAACTCAGTAACAACTGCGTTGGAATAATTCTAGGGTCAGTAGCCACAATTGATCTCTCCCTGCATGTATAATCATAAGTAACCATTTAATCTTGGTATTCTAAACAACTGATGAATGAAACTTATGTTATGAGATAGCACTTAAAATCAATACAGATATGTCCAAGGATTAATTTATAGTTAAATCATTCAGTAAGCTGCTGAGCATTGACCACAAAGTATTGGTATATAAAGGAAATAAATTTGTATCAGAAACTGTTAACCCAGAAATAACTGCATCACCAAAAATTATTGTAATTTTGCAATCTAAGTTAGCATGACTTTAAATCTCGTGAATTCAAGAAAATTCGGACACCATTCACCCTGAAAATTCAATAATATTAGTTTTTATTATTGCGATTTGGGGTCAGTCACATATATAAATAATAACATGCTACTGGTAATTGGACAAGAAAAATAAAAAGTAATAAAATAAATAGTTTACATGACAATAAAATAAAATATTTGAAATTTGAAAAATTTGAAAATTTGATATACTCAAAAAAAGATTTGAGATTTGGAAGTGACAAATTCTTCAATAAAAAGAAGGAGAGCCAACCCACAGCACTACCCTCTTCGCTAAAGACCTGATGAAGCAGCTTGGAGACTACTGAAATTGGGTTATAAAGTTAAACTTGTAACTCTTTTAGGAGCATGTCTCATATAAAATAAAAGGCAATTAAGATATAATATTATCAATGTTTAAATTTCAAGGATGATGTAAACAAGCTAGCAGTGGAATTTTGCCAAATCAGAAGTAAACAGTATGCTACACCAATTAATTGTGCTAATTAATAAAGTCTGTACCCTATTTTTCATCATCAAACAAAAAATCTACCTCACATGATGAACAGGAAGTAGATGTGGTTGGAACTATTTCTGTTGCTAATTTTCCTCAATTCATAAAGTGAACATACTCACAGGTCACAATTTTGTGGTTTCAAAAATGATAATTTTCATATTGTATTTAAAGCCAATTTTGTGGGAGCAAAAATAAATACACCTAAAAAAAATATTCTTACAGTAAATATTTTGCTTTTGTTAAAGAAGATCCTTACTCAATAAGTTATGGTTAAGATTAATTAGACTGAACTTGTTGTGCTTCTAAGGTCAAGGGTTAAATTCAAACTGATTGTCAGTATGAGGACTCAATAATTGATTGCAGTAGGGCAGAAAGAATCTTGAAAATTCTACTTGAACAGGGTGATTCCTATATACCCAATGACTGAATGGACAGATGGACAGGGTGATTCCTATATACCTGATGAATGAATGGACAGATGGACAGGGTGATTCCTATGTACCCAATGAATGAATGGACAGATGGACAGGGTGATTCCTATAAACCCCCTACAAACTTTGTAGTGGGTACAGTCCCTGAACCGATCCATGCAACGGTTTGATGGATCGATGACCGTTGACTGATCGCTGACAGATTGATGACTGAGGACCTGTGACCGATCTGATCACAGTTTTGTTATGTAAAATGACGAATGATTTGTTATAAAAATAAAACAAATGTAAAATAGAAATACCAATTCATTTTCAAATTTATTGCATTATGTAAATATGTGTAAAATTTACAAATAAAACACTGGAAACCGTAAAAATATATTGACCGCTCTGTGGTCACGTGATGTGATCAACGGTTTGATAGATTGGTTTGACGTATCGATGACTGATCGGAAACTGATCGGTGATCAATGACCAATCGCAATTTCTGTTGCAAGGATCAGTTCAGGTACCGTAATATAGCTAAGTGACACAATTATAACAGAATAACTAATACAAAATCTCATTAACTTCCAAATAAAACAAACATTAAGTGCCTCTCCCCTTACTTTAAATATTCCTGTAAGTACCAGGCATCAGTTTCACAAAAAGTCGCAAGTGTGAAATTGATTGTAAATCATGATGTCACAATGCTATTTTAGTTTATGATGTCATTACTTACGATCAACTTTACACTTATGACATTTTGTGAAATTGAGACCAGTAGTAGTATAAATAATTGGCTAACACAAATTGATAGAGAAGACCAATAAATTATCATACTAAGAACAAGTAGACCAAGTAAGCAATAAATAGAACCCTCAGTAGCCCTCCCCCTTTTTTTCAAAATTCCTGTAATTATCATGGCTTAAACAACAAATTATGTAACGCAATTCTAACAAATTTGTTTTAAAAACAAAACCAAAAAAATGAAAACAATACAACAGCAACTTGGCTATCATCCAAGGAGAATAACAGAGTATTGTATCAACTCTAAGTGACAGGATTGGCTAGGGATTTCGAACAAATTGAATTTCACACAAAAATGTTCTATTGTTAAAGCATGACTTGTGTATTATTATATTAAGCATGTTGGAACCATTGAGAAATCTTCAACAATGTTTCACTAATATACAATACAGTTCGTGTGAAACTTACATTCTCCATTCGTGCTTGGTGGATATTTGGTTGTTCATGTTTTTTGGGGTTTTTTTTTTTGGTTTTTTTTTGTTTTTTGTTTTTTTTTTTATCTAAAACCTATTTTGATATTGTGTTTGTCTTTAAAAGCCATTTGAGAAAAAAGAACTATTAATTAATAATGCTTGAACATAATGAGAAAAAAGTCAATAAAGCAACAATCCAGCAGAAACAATATTGAAAAGATGGTCGTGCCTGAAACATGAATTATGGAGTTAATGCTAAACAACTCTTGAATAAGGCAGAAACAACAAAAAGTCTGTAGCTCCAGTTACAAAATTAGCATTTTTTCTAAAAGCACCATATTAACTTATTAATGTTTATTCAATGTCTCACATATTTTTTTTTAAACAACAATATGTTATAAGACAAAATTCAAGCTAATGAAACTATCGGGAATATTCCTTTAATATGGCAAAAAAAAAAAAACATCTAGCACTCACAGAAAGTTATTTGAGGACTCAGATTAATAATATCAATGTTTCTGATATTTGTTAACCAAGGAAAGTGGATATGGCTCACTCAACCTCCCATAGTGTATTAAACAATTTTTTTTTAGACACACCATAATATTTTGCCAATTATTTCTATAGCTTGAAACACTTACACATCTAGGTAGTGCCAATGCAACTATGTACAAAAATCTCAGGCAATCCAATAGTCATCAAATTTCAAGCAATAGTTTCAGAAATTATGACTTCATTATTGTGTAATTGAAAATTGCATAAGACTACAACAAAAAAGTAAATTTAATTTTCTCCAAGGTCATGCGTGGGGTGTCTTAGTCATGAAAATGTTCTATGAATACCTGCTTTTATTTTTGTGAATGGCATAAAGCTATTTCTGATCAAAATCATAGATCATTATAATTTTGAACAGATATATTATTGCTGGTAGGGGTATTTGCGGTAAAATATTAGTCCAGAAAATGTTCTTCCTTTGACTGGTATCTTTTGCAAAATACCCTTCCCTGCCAAGATGTATCTGTTCCTTAATCCCCAACAGCTGTAAAAATGACCAAAATATGTTTAAAATACACTTTTTTATCCAATCAGAATCAAGAATTTTTATACAAGGTGTAATTAAAAATCATATAATGTAGTTAATGCATATAAATTATTATATAGAAAGCAGTGATTTATAGCATGTTCCCTGTAAAATAATTTTCCATCATTTACAAGTGAAATAAATTCAGTAAATTCACTCTCAGATTTGCATTATATTTTCATAAATGGGGGACATGGGAGGGAATTTAAAAATCAATAAACATTAAACAAGATATTAAATTGCTGATGTTGTATGCAGATGAACTAGAGTAAATGACCCAAATATAGGCACTTGAAATTTGAATAAAGCAAACAATAGCCAGCCTCCTGATTGGTCAGTTTTAAACACCAGCAAGGCATTGGTTGGTTTAAATTGCCAAAATTGCAAAACAATGTATATTGTTAAATACTAGAACACAAATAATATACATTTTATTTCATATTTGTTATGTATATGTAATGATTTTATTTTAAAAGCAAAGTGGCAATGAACTATTGAGTAAATTTTGGTTTATTTACTGTATTTTTCTGACTAAAAGTAGATTTTTTCAGCAAGTTGACACTTTTGACTTTTGTTTTGTAGACCTTTGAAGTTTAAAACCCATTGTTTTCCCAACTTGAGCTTACATAGTGAAATTACTTTTTTAAATTTATTCTCAATTTGGGGGTAAAAATCTGTCAATCAAACCGGCGATCAATTGACGAAGATCATTGATCTGTGAAGCTATAGAAAATGACCATGTTATATAAAGTCTATGTTAAAACCGTCAGAATATATAAACAAACTACAAGAGAAACGTCCTAACATTGTTTACTGGAAAAACATTATCTGATCGAGTATTCCCAAGTTATTGGTCCTTTAATATGCAAATTTATGCCCATTTACAGTATGTCATAACACATACACACATGGTGCTAACTAAAATAAATTAAAGCTCTGACATAAATGACTAATTGCAAACAAATTAATTGTTTTTAATTTGAAATACTTGGTCGTTTTTTTATTATTAATTATCAGTCATAATTATGACCAATTCATCTGACTAATTTCACTTCCGTGCCCACACTTGACATGTTTGAAATTTCTTACACCTGATCTACAGTTCATATACTGACACGTGTGACGATGAACATGCCTGAATACAAGAGGCTAGATCTTCGTTTTTCATTCTAAGTTGTGGCCACTGGTCACATCAGAGGGTTGGCCATTTAGTGATGGTCAATTTGCACTATAAGTCATTAATGCAACTGAAATGTGGTGGCATAAAACGGGATATTGGCCGTTGATCAGGGGGTCGTTTCAGAGACCAACTACTGTACCAAGAAATCATAGTCAGATCAAACAAAACACATTTAAGAGTTTCAATTTCACTGTAACAGACTAAAACGGAATCAAATTTCAAACTCTGGTTATTTCAAATAGTTAGCTATCGTCCTGAAACTATCTAATACTAAATTATGGTGGATGAAAGTCAAAAATTGCTTGCACTCGATGATGTAGGAAAACTTGCTGCATACAGGTTTAAGTTAGAAATAGGCAAAGCCCAGATATTTTACCTTGGTATGTATTTTATCAAGTCATCGAGGGACTATGTCCATAATCTGGGCCAATGTGTATGCACATGTCTACACAGGAAAAGTACAATATGTGTTTTTCATATGATCTGAAATCACCTGAGAAGCACGTTTATCTTATATCATCCCACAACAAAAAAATCTATGAATAAGTAATGGTATGAAGATTGGTCCATGTTATTGTTGGTTAAAAACTTTTAATCTGTTGCATTTAAAAAACAATTTAATAAATATAGCTGAGGCGGTGAACTTTAATTGTTCTTTCTACTGAAAATTTTCTGCATTTCATTCAGAAAATAACACATGGCACACAATTTCGATACAGTTTTTTCAAATGCCACTATGTTATCAGTATTTGGCCAATTGGGAAACAGAATTTCAATCAGGTGACTTGCATTTCCATGGAAGATTGTCTTCAAGGTCAAAGGGTAAAAAGCGAAAATGTACCGACTGCATCGGAATAATCCAAGTTTTAAAATAACAAGTTCTGTCTGAATCTCGCATACAACACAGCACTAAAAAATTCCAGTTTTTGCACAATTTCATTATTTCCCTCCATAAAATTGATTAAAGTATATAGTTTATCTGGATGAAGAGTTAAATAAAAGATATTTGCACTGACTGCAGAAATGATAAAGTCTAAGTACATGTCAATCAAAATTCCATCCATATCACTCTGTACTATTGGTAGCGCTGCACAGAACATGTCAAGTATTACTCCTCAAAAAAATCATGCAGATATCTTATTTCTTAAATTGTATGCTTGAATTTCTGAAGACACAAAATTTGCAAATGAACCCCAACTCTCCCCAATTTCACTTTTTCAACAACTTTTAATACGTCCATAATTACTACTAAATATTGATAGTTCTTAATTCAATATAGCTCTTACTAAAGTCATGAAGAATTTCAGAAAGAAATAAACAGGTCCAGGCACCTTGTAATACAATTTCATTAATGTCCTAACACCTACACTTAAGTTTTTTTTTTTTTTTCATAAAATGTCTATGCACACCGAACACCTACAATGCTTCCACTACCACTATCAACACAATGCCATCATATGACCGCAGTTTCTTGCTTTTAAATAAAGCAAAGGTTGACCACAAATACCCAAAATAACATAATCCTACTTTTGAAAGTAAACAGTGACAAGCATGCAGTTATCCCCTCACTGCCAAATTCTCAGTTGGAATCATATTTCTATGATATTTAGAACTAAACTGCATAGCAGCCATCCTTAGTTTAACAGATTATAAGAGACAACAGCTTTGAAGTGCACATGTAAATAGTGAACTGGAATAATTCTAATGCAACCCTTTCCGTGTCTTTCTTGACAGTTTCATCTCAACACGTTTCAAATTTATAAATAGGAAGTGCATTGTTGTCATATCAAAATTGATTTTCTCTACTAGTCACAGATTATGCTAATCTTGATGCAGTAAAAAGACAGGAAAAAAACATTTTTATTACAAAATTGATTTCAGTTGTGGTAAACATACTTAAGATTTGCTGTCGCCAATTTTCACCAATTCAGTCAAAAAATATGTTGCCAAGGAAAATAATAAGCAAAATAGTGCCATATAACGAGAATAGATATGGTGTATGTGTCAAAAAGACAAAAATCCCATCTGGAAGTGTAGCACAGAAAACCAGAAAAATTTTCCTGTCGTCTTTTTGCACAATTTCTGTGAACAATCTACTATTGCACAACTTATAATTTGCAGTAATTCCTAAAACTGTAATTCTTACTGAAAAAAAATATTTCAACAGTATAATTTTAGCATTACAGTTCTTTCAGCAAAAAAAGCCAAAAGTAAAACTCCTGCCAAAATTGCACATTTTACTGAAACATCTCAATGTCTGAACCCCTATAAGGTGATCCCCACATCAATTAAACCTCAGGCAGCAATAATCTAAGAGAGACTATTTAAAATTGACTACAAGTGACAAGAAGACAGGAAACTTCATGCCTAATTCAATTCAGTGCAGAAAAGCAACAAGGTCTGATTTACTCGTTTTATTTCATTAGTCTAGTGGTTACTTCGACACAAACTTAACAAGTTGTCCCATAATAATCACTGTTTTACTTCTGGAATAGGGTTATGTTGCTACAAGATTGAAGTCATCACTACAGAAGTTTTATGGTCATCATCATGAAATCATGGATCGTTATGATGTATCCATCTGCGCCATGAAAACTGATTTATTCAACGTGTCATAGTTTTCCTTTCCTCTTTCTGACTGCCCTGGACTTGACTTTTTATGAGCAACTCAGTGGATGTTTCTAGAAAAGCAGAGGACGCATACCCTACCTGTGAATCTGGTCCATGCTCCCAGTTTTTAGTGGAGTCAGAGTTCATTGCTTAGTCACTTTTGTTACTTTGTATGCATTAGTAACTTTATGTTCTTTGTTGTGTGTCTGTTTTCCATGTCTAGTCTTGGTCCCTGGATTACATTCTTTTGATTTCCTCTAGAATCTTGGTTCTCTTGATTACCCTTACTACCATTCTAATATCAACCCAATGTTCAACTTTTTATCTTGTAGAAGTCAGACTTAAAGAATTTTGTACTTTTTACCCCAACTTTTGCTATAAAGTAAATGAAAATATCCATCTTTGCAATATAAAAGGTTATGGTCCTCAGTTCTAAGAGGTTATGGTCCTCAGTTTAACAAACAACAAAACAAAAGTTAACATCCTCCTCCGTTAAGTGCAACATGGCTTTTTCAAACTCAAAATTATTCAGTGTCTGTTCTTATTCAGTGTGGACTGAGCACTAACCTTAACTAAACAAGTCCTTCAGACTGAAAAAAGTCCAGTTTGGGACAATTTGATTCTGAAAGGGAGGGACAGAAAGATATATTTACTTTCAAAAATTTCTAAGCAAAGATATTTATTTACAAAATCTCTCAGCCCTCCCCACCCCCCTCCCTCCATCAGAATCAGATGATTGTCGCCATAGTCTAAAATTCATAAACATAAGATCATGTTTAAGAATTACAGTCCCCATCCAACTTTCACCTTTATAAGTAAGTAGATGAGCATCAGAATTTATAAATTTAAAAATCAAGCAATTTGAAAGAACTCAAGAAGTGAAAATATTACAACATTACCTATTATATACTGTGTACCATCTATCCGAGTTGTGAAGGCTCTTCTAATAAGCACCGGTGAGCATGGATGTGACCTAGTTTCCCTGAGAGCATCGAGGCTCGGTGCAGACAGTTGTTGAGGTTGGTCAGCATCGGTGACCATGACCTCGGGCAGGTTAGATAACGACCTGCTCATTCTTCGTTCAATTCCATGACAGTGTGTCCTCGATGAGCGCCTTTCTGTCTCCATTTTTATATACAAAAAATCCTCTTTGATCAATCTACTATAATCAGGCTATTTCATTTTTTTCCGTGGTCGTAAAACTTAAAACAAAATTCCACAATTACACAGAACAGAATTAACATCCCATTAGCAACATTCTTTTTAATAACCTTTCAAGTCTTTATTGTGATGCTGTAATTAAAATTGTTGGGTGCAATACAAACATTATTTAACTCCAGAATATCATAGTAAAAAAATCACTTCAAAAGTAATTTTGTTGCCACAGACTGTTTTTACCTTAAATAATACTACCGGAAAGTAACTTTCTAAAAAAGAAAAAAAAACAAAACTTTTTTCTGTCCAAATGAAGTATTTCCAATACACTTTCCTGACAATTTCTTCAGTAAAAGAATTTGTTCCTCGCACAGTAACAATATTTCTCTCCTGTAAATTTCTCCAAAAATTTTTTTTGCTACTTTAATACACCAAGTACTTTTTTTTCCTACAGATTTGATAATAATGAGTGTATTCCTATACAGTAGTTTTATCCACTTCCATCCCCTGCAATAATTTCCTCCCTAATAGCAGCAAATCATATCGAACCTCCTAAAATAAATATTCCATTTTACAACATTATCTGAATTTCATGCCTAATTCTGCAACACTGTAGTGACAGAGTAAAGCCTCATTAATTTTCACCTCTGAATCACTCAATATTGCTAGTCTACCATGCTCTAATTGAAATATTTCATTAAAAAATTCTGTATCAATTTGAGCCTAGTTAATAACTGAAAAGCCATAAAATATTTACGTAAGAAATCAGCCGATTGATCTCTGTTTAATCAAAATATGCATTCCTGTCTTTATCCTTACCTTCAATTAAAATTCATATCAACTATGTTGTAACTATAGATTATCATCCATGCTTCAATTACAAATTATGTGAAGGGAAGATTTAAGTATACAGTTTTGTGATATCCGCTATTTATTTTTAATAACCATATCTATCCATAGAGTAAACTCATCCTTCAAACCTGCTGAGGAGAAAATAACCTAATGGTGAAATACAACACCTAACATCTTAACGACACTAGCAAAATTCCATATTTACATGGCTCTTTTCTAACACTGTTGAATTCAAACTAGCTTAATTAATTTTACGATAACTTCTACAAGGTGCCTTTTTGTTGTTGGCAATTCAGGAAATGACAAAATAGGATTTAGTCAGAGAAATTAAAAAAAAATTGTAATGAAATGGACAAGTAACGACCACATGATTGTATTCTAGTGCTCAAATGTAAACAACGCTCCAGGCGAAACACTTCGGAAAACTGACTATTTCAATAATTACTTAATGATACAGCTAAAATCCTACTCAAAACTTTCAATGATAAAATTTCAATGTCCTCAGCAATAAATTACGAGAAATAATAATTACTGGTTGTTGAAAAGGCAAACAAATCAATGATGTTAAACAGATCAGAATTGTCAGCTTTTCTAAAATTGAATGCCTTTAACTGATGATAAAATTCATTTAAATATATATCATTTTCAGTCATAGAAGACCATGAGTTACGAACATGTAATAACCAATATTCCCAAAGCTTATTTTGAAAGGTATCATTTTGTTGACTACAAAATATACCAAATTAATGGTTTAAGGAGGTAGACCTAGGTTAAGAGAGACAACTCTTACAAATCATTGGAACGTTTGTATTCAGCGTTTTATACCAGTCTCATGTAAGCATCAAAGTAACTTGGACTGATTTCATTCCATTTCAAATGAAAGCTTGAAAGACTTTAGTAAAATTGGATGTGATACAAACATATCACTGATTTCAGGAGTTATGTCCATTACCCTAGGTCTACATCCTAAAATGTGATGATATGGGTAGACAGCTTAAAGTTAATGACAGTAACTATTGACACAAGTGTACAATGAAACATGCCTAAGCAGAACCCTGAATAAACCAGAAAACCAGGTAAATCCAGGACTGTCTGCAGATTTTGGTAAGGAAGGGTGTCAGATAGTATTTAGAAAGGGCATCTCCCACCAAGTTGATAAAAAAATTTTGGAAATTATAATTTTGGGAACTCCTGGTGCTTTCTGCACTTGGTTATAAGACTGATATTTCATGAATAACAAGGGGGTCCGATTACATCCAACAACCCACATTTTTCTGATGGCTTTGAAACCTAATACATGTATATTCAGAAATCCATAAATGTCAAGTTTCATTTCTTTTAGAACCTGTAAAAACCAAACACCTGCATAAACTAAACAGAATCTAATGTTTGAAAACGGTTTTGTTAAGGCAGATTTCACTGTGATGTCAAATTCTATAGCAATCTTTGTGCTATTTCAATTTGCATGCCAACTAGCATTCATAGGTTTGTCATTGAAGGAAAAGAATAGATAAAAAGCTTGATTTACGGTCCTGGTCATAAGAGCATTTGAAAGAAAACCTCTTTGTATCAACATCTGCCAAAGCACCTAAAAGACAAAAAAACAGTTTCTGCAGCATCTATGTCCATTTCCCTCCCCTAAAACTAATTTTTCTTGTCATATATTCCATACTTTATTAACATTGGTTACAAATTAAATGAATTGACATATCTGGACTTCTGAACTGAAGAATTTTACACTAACTGACAGAGATGTAGAAAAGAAACTGAAAAAAGAAACTAAATAAGGCCTGTGGATGAAACACTTTATCAAAAGGTTGAAAAAGACAATTTTATACCATATATACATTCGCTGAAGAATTTAAAAACAATAATCATTTATTCAAGGTTACAAATATAGTTACCTAAGGTGATTTAGGACATAATTCAATTTCAGACATTTCTCTTTCAAAAGTAAAATTTTCATTATTAATCGGTTTAGAATTGGCGTTGATATATTATATTTTTTTTAATATATCGATATCATATGGAAAATAACAGGGAAAAAATGATGTAATGATTCACATTATATGATATGATATGAAGCAAATATTAACATTGCATGATGGGTAATATCAAAATGTCAAGAAATCTTCACTTCAAAGCTGATAGTTTCAATAAAATGAAATGAAAAATCGTAATGAATATACAGAATAATCATAGAAACCAAAACTTACATTAAGCACGCCAAGCACGTCAAATTGACTCCATTTTAAAGGCGCAAGATTTAATTAATGGTCCTGTGAAAATCCTGCATACAAAAAAAAAACAAGAAAAACAAGAAAATCTAAAGTACAAACGAACCCTTGTTAAATTAGTGTAACATTGTGTTTTCCACTCTATTTTGTATGCATCATTTCTATATAAAGAACAAAATTCTTAAGGAATGCAATCTAATGCAATGTACATGTTTCTTACTTTAAAGATGTTGATTTTAATTCATCAAGGCATTAAAATCATGTGACTTCTGTTTATATTTACATGTCCAGTGAACCATGTATGCTTCTGCATGGTAATAGACTATCTCCTCTGCAGAGGGTATAATCACTACTTTAAAGCTTTGCAACTCAACCACACTCAGTATTTAAACCTGCCTCTTTATGTAAATTAGTTTAGAGTAATCAAGGGAACCAAGGTTATAGAGGTAATCAAAAGAATGTAATCCAGGTACAAAGACCAGAGATGGAAAACAGACATACAAAACAAAGAACATAAAGTAACTAAAATCATACATACAAAGTAATGAAAGCAAATGAGCAACTCTGACTCCACTTGAAACTGGATAAGGGAAACATCTCCACAGATTTGTAATGAGCAGCACACGTGCCCTGTGAATTTTTTTCACATACTGTATAGCAGAATGTTTTAAAAAGCTAGCAGACTGACCTGTAGATTATAGGTCTGCAGAGGATACATTGAAATAGATCAACCATTTTAATTGGAACAAAATCAAGTCTTAAGACAAAACTGGATTCTTACAAAATTGTACCGACAGCCCCTCCATCCCCACTCCTTTTCAAGCAATTGCAAGCTTTTCTGACCATATATTCTACTTCCAGTGAAATATACCAGCAGATCCTGCAATTTATTTGGTAAACTAAGCTGAAGATGGGAGATCATCCATGGAATATTGAAGCAGACAAAATAATTCATTGCATACATATAAGGAGAGTTAACATAAATATCCCATCATACCTATCAATCTTTGGGCGATTCTCCCTCAATGACAATGTCTCATGCAGGAGACTTACGTAAAAGTAAATTTTTGATGTAAAATTTCAATTCTTTAGTATTTTTTACAAAAAATGTAGTAATTATAACCTAAAACCTCTTACAAATCTTATACTTTTATATGTGAAATTATAATTTTTTTATTGACTTTGTTGAAGTTTTCCCCTAATGTGGGAGAAATAACATGTTAGTTTTATATTACAAACACAATACACAACTAAATTGCTGATGAGATAAACCAACACCTACAAGAGGTAATCTAGTTGAATTATGGTTCAGGGAATATAAAATGCTGAGAGGGAATATATCAACACCAGGCTATCTCAGCTCTAACATTTTATATCATTAGTGTTGACTGTAGTTTTTGAAAAGGACATGGTAATCCAAGTAAGAAAAGGGCACTGTAGCATGTAAGGGGCAAGTCTGAATTTGCACATCGTGCAAGTATTAAAACCTATTTAGGAAAAATTGACAGAAAATGGTAGGGCATTCACAAAACCCATCAAAAAGCTAAAGCCTTTCATACCCTTTTAAAACTGTTGGGTACACTAATTAAATGTGTTCTCCAGGTGAATTGAATGCATTTCAGCAATATAAAGCTCCCAAAAATTCTAGAAGTGAATTACCATCTGCCTGATTCAAACCTGGATTGTTTCTTTAAATGTATCACCACTTGCATGATTCTTACATAGATGGGTACTTTAGTGGTATCATCACCTGCCTGCTACTTACACCATCAAGTATTAGCAAGAATCAGGCAGCATAGTAATGATGTAAAATTTAAATTGGCTTCTATCTCAAGAAAACAACAAATTTCTCTGATCCTACATTAATCCACCATTAAGAAAAACATAACACTTTCTATCAATTCACATGTCTTTCCACTACAGAAAGAAAATCCCTTAGGAATGATGTGCATAAAGGCTGCATTAAGGCTGCAGCGAAATCTTAAATCCATGTGCAAGATATAATGCATAATTCAAGGATTATTGCATGAAGAAAATCTGAAGACAGATTCTAGAATCATTAATATGCAATAAAATAAAATCTAAATGTAAAGTTGGAGCTTGAGAATTTTAGAATTGATATCTGTAATCTTCTTTTCTTCACATTTGTTAAAAATTTTAATGTTCTTAATTTTGCTTTTAATTTTATGAGTATATCTCCTTTTATCAATTCTGTGAATATTTTTTTTTTCTATTTTCTTAAAAATTAGGACTTTAAACTAATCCCCAAAATTTCATTTTCTTTTATTTCAGCATCCTTTTCTCATTTCACTTTCCATTTAAGAGTTAAAATATAGAAGGTCAAAGGTCAGTGTCCTCTCTTATCTGTAAGTCTCATATTTTAGAAGAAACTGGACAATCTGGGGCATTCCATCCATCAATCCTTCCATCTTTTAAAGTTTTCCTATGACCTTCACCTTTAACTTATGACCTTGAAATTTAATAGAGGTCAAGGTATTACTCATGCATGACAAGTCAAATCTTACTGACATTGACATTCAAGTGATCACACGTGGCTTTGATGATAAAGGAAAACAAAATTAAAGTGCCAATAAAAAAGAGGGGTATACTTTGTATCAAAGGGCATATTTGAAGGGAAGAATAGCTGCTACTTTTTCTTCAATGGTATCAAGCCATGTGTTGGTCAAAATCTGGTTATATCATGATTCTTTCATTAGAGACATAAAAATTCAATTGAAATTCATCATTTCTGGGGAATGTGACCACAAATATTGTAATCCACACCATAGTACATTCCTTTGCAGTTTTGATAAAGAAAAGGAGAAAATAAACAGCTATTGTTGTGTCAAAAATAATAAAAATACATGCCCTAATTTCATCATTTTTTTCCATAAATCAGAGAAACCTATCAGCTATCACTATACAAATTGGAGACCTTCATTTAATCATCTATGTCGCTACCATCAGCAAAACTCCCTGTTGAATAGTACCACCATAGGAAAATTGTTTTCTCATTTTGACTTTTCACCAAAATACATTAGATCTGATTGCATAATCCCAGTGTGGATGTTCCAGTTTCATTTATGATTGTTATTGGTTCTGGAGTCTCCAGTTACATAATATAGAGAGCTATATAAGTGGACAGTTACTGAACTGTGAACAATTTCTGTATATAGATCTATTTTTTACAGTGGCACATCCAGAGAATCACCAAAGGGATGGGCACTGAGGTGGGGGGCACCTGCCCCCCCCCCCAAAAAAAAAAAAAAAAAATCCTTGATAAACACAAAAATATGATATTTTCATTTTTGTAAACTGATAAGAAAGGGCCTTATGATGTTTTAAAATAATTCTTTTTTGAACTATGAACAATTCTACATATAGGTCTATTCTTTTTAACATGATTCTTTTTTTCTTGCCATCAAAGTTTTAGTCAATTCTGTAATTTGGGCTGAGAGAAGATTGAAACAAGGGCAAATATCACCTTGAACTTTGACCCATAACTTTGAAAGTCAACCAGAAATTAGATTTTCCTAAGAATTAAGTGTTTACCAGTTGGAGGAGAGCCAAAAAATTGGTAACATACGATTAGTCAAACCTCATAATTTTAGAATGCTTCATTTTTGTGACTGTCAGGTAAGTGCGCTTTGTTTTAGTTATTTTGGTCCTCGGGTTTTCTAAAAAATGCAAAGTTGCTCATAATATGTCATGCCTGGGTAGACTGAAAAGGAAAGGAAAATTATGACACATGAACAAATCTGTTATCATATTGCATTTACCCCTAATTATCATCTTAGCATAGATTTGCTACTTCACCTTTCTTATCCACAATATACAGTTAACAACTTGAAATTCAAAGGGGTAGACCATCCATTATACCAACCCCTGCATTAAAGTTGAAAAATAATTAACGTTTTGTAAGAAATACGATTTTATTTATGATTCTATCCAAAAGAAATTCAGACCATGCACTGCTTCACAAAAATTTTGCATAACACACTTCTAATCTGAAAGTCTTGACATGCCCCACAAAACATACATGTACATGAAGGATGTTTCATTCTATAAAACAGTGCACTGGCAGTTTTATTAATGTTATTTCTGTTAGCAAAATGAAGACCTTAATTTAAAACATTGTCAATTTCATTATCCTGATTCCCAAAAGAATGGTTCCATCAAGAGAAAATAGTTTTAGAGTAAAACCCATTATCATGGTATCAAGTGAAGAGAGGTACAGACTGATTACTTTCTATCATAGTCAACAGAATGTTTGAAAAACAACCATTTGAATAAAAAAAAATGAAGAGTAAAAACAAGGGAGATAACTGCATGTTTTATTACTAATCAATCTCCTGTACAGAGAGTATATATGCTATTGCAAAGCTTTACATCTCCACTACAGTAAATACTTTACACTGCATTTTTATGCAAATCAGTACAGTAGAAGGGAACAGCTGATTTGAGTAGTGCTCACGTCTTGTAAATTTTTTTCCATCCTGTATAGCAGAGCGTTAAAGCCAGGGGAATCATACATACTTAATCAGGAAGCAGTTAGAGGTCTGTGGATGAGATTGATTACTAATCACATTACTAATGGTACAGTCATTTGGGTATCCGTCTGAGCTGGTGTACGTCTAAACATGGAGACTAAAAAATATAGTGTGCTTTCTTTTAGCCTTTTTCTGTTTTTTTTGTATCATATTGCCTCAAAAGTACATGGTAAATATCATGCTATGACATGTTTTTGAGGAAAGACATATTTTCATGAAAAATAATACTTCAGAAATGGGGTCTATATTATAAACTTAGTGAAAGTAGAAGAAGTCTATTTTTAGTTTGACCTGTTTTGGTGTGCCAAAGTTCATGCCTTTTTTTCTGAAATGGACTTAAAAATTATTTTTCACATTTCCTTAATTCAAAAACATAGTCAAAAGTGAGATTGAACTTCTTGTCTATTTTTTTAAAAATCATGAAAATTTAAGGTTTACTATAGAAGCCTATGGGGCAAAGAATATAAGACTGAGACCTTTCGTTAACAAGAGAAGAGTGAAAGCAGGGGAGATAATTGCTTTTTTTCTCTTTAACCATTCTGGTTAGTACAACCATTTGGGAAAAAGAAAGAATAGAATCACTAAAATAACAAATTCAGATACACAATGTCATGCCTGATACACCACCCACTCATACGGGAAGTTGACACTGGAACAACCACAATAGACAATAATGTATGTCCCATCAATTAAAATACCAAATACCGATTTTGAAATTTATCTATCTATTGGGAGTTAAGATAATTGCCACAAAATTCAGATGTACCGAATCACAGAAAGGTAGATTTAAAAAATTAAATGCTTACAGAAGAACAACCAATTTGAAATGTTTAACAAAATCAATCCTCTCTATTACAAAGGGTAATAACTTCACCTTAATGTATTTTTCTTAATTACAGTATTTACATAAGCAGAAACGAACTTTTCTGTAGTTTTGAGTAAACCCTATTAAACTTTAATCGTAAGTATTTATAACGACAAAAAGCTATTAACAAACAACTGTTTTATCAATGTTTCTATAGGATTATCCTCTCTCATTATTTATAAAGTATTTCATGTTTACTTAGAAAATTGCATGAGAGATTTGGGACTATATGATCTATACGGATTTAGATGTGATTCAATGTAATGCGGAAACCAGAGATAACAGTCTGTCTTTCAAAAACCACATTTTGGTAATGGTGACCTTGACTTTTGACCTTCTGACCCACTAACCTCAAAATCAGTAGCTATATCTTTTCTCCTGTGCACCTGTTGTCAGGCTTGTGTAACATTGTAATGTTTTAAGTGTAAGTATTTGTAAGAATCAGGCAAAATAGTAAAGATCAGAAACATGCATATTGACCACAGAGTTAGTCATTAAATCTTCTAACAACAAGATTTTAAACGGACTGACAGAATGGGCAGACAATATACACTCACTGAAAGTGTGTGCTTAAGGAGATAGACCTAGGGTAAGATAGTATAAACTCACTGAAAGTATGATATGCTGAATGTGAACAGACAGTATAGACTCACTGAAAGTATATGATGAATGTGGATAGATATTATAGACTCACTGAAAGTTTGTGATGAATGTGGGCAGATAGCACTCACTGAAAGTTTGAGATGAATGTAGACAGATAGTAGACTTGCTGAAAGTATATGATGAATGTGAACAGATAGTAAAGACTCACTTTAAATCTGTGATTTATGTGGGCAGATAATATACTCTCACTGAAAATTTATGATGAATGTGGGCAGACAGTAAAGACTCACTTGTAATCTGTGATGAATATGGGCAGATAATATATTCTCACTGAAAGTTTATGATAAATGTGGACAGACAGTATAAATTCAATGCAAATTCATGCTGAATGTGAGCAGGCAGTATACACTCACTGAAAGGCTGTGCTGAATGTTGGCAGATAATTAACAATCACTGAAAGTTTATACTGAACGTGGACAGACAGTAAACACTCAAGTGATACTGGTGGTGTAGTCATTCTGAACAAAACTTACGCATCAATTTAACAACTATAAATCACATCTATGTGCTTACATATTCAACATTCAAAACTGAATTACAAACACTATACTAAATAAATCTAGTAAAATTAATGGTATTTTCTACTAGAAATTGTCAGAAATTTGAAATAAATAAGTTAATTTATGAATCTAACTGACTTATATGCACTTAAGAAGCAGTCTTCGTAAGAATCATGCATATTCTGTAATATGTGATACATGTACATCCCAAAAGAGGCTACAATTTGTTTTGTTATTAAGTAACTAAATGGATCTCTATGATGGAATATATAATTGTCACTCCAATCTATTACGTCAAAGGACATAATGCACAAAGAAAATCCAATAGTTCATTTTGTACTTCAATGTCTATAAAGAGTTATCGCCCTTCTTCTTTAAAACTTGTACAATACATTCTATATAATTCATAGATATTAAAACCATTTCTGTTTGCTATAACAATTGAACAAAATAAATGAAGGCTTTCTAACTCTGTAACACATTTTGCATGATTCTTAGTTGGAGTGCTATAAAAATAAAAGGTACTTTTCATCAATCTTGCTATTTCAGGGAGGAGGAGTTTTTGTTTTTGTTTCTAATTCTTATTTTTGGATAGGGAACAAAACTTGATTGCTTCAAGAAGCAGTTAATTTAATTTGAGCAAAAAAACAGCATCCCAAATCTAAAATTAAGAACTCAGAGGTTTTGAAACCTGGATTAGTTTATTTTAATTCAATTCAGAAATTCAACAGATTTTCAGACACAGTCTGTATAGTTTTCCTTTTTACCCTTTAACCTTGAAGAAATGCAAGTCACATAATCACAATTATGTTTCCCATTGGTCAAAAACTGATAATTTAAAGTCGTCCAGAAAATTTTTTTATAGAAAATTGAAATTATGTCTGTGTTATTATTTCATTATTTTATCATGAAATATTAAAAATTATAAAAAAAAATAAAACAACAAAACTTGACTGTGTTGGCCATTCTTTTTTTCAACAATAATACAGTGAAACCTGTCTAAACCAAACTGAATAAATCAAAAATCTGTCTAAACCAGACACTCCATCAAGTCCCTTCAATGTCAGTTAAAATCAATTCTGAACCTGTGTAAATTAAACACCTGTCTAAACTAAACAAATTATAAAGTCCAAAAGAGGTTCAGTTTAGACAGGTTTTACTCATCTTCTTGTCATTTTCCCTTGTAAAAAGATGAACATCCTCTCAGTTCTTGACCTAAAAAGATCATCCAATGAAAGGATAATCCTCACATTGAGGAAAGTAAAAAAAAATTACCATTAAAAGAAATAAAAACTGAACTGGAAAATTTATCTCCTTCACACTGGAAGGAGACAAGCATTGTCATTTTTAATATCTTGTAAGAAATAAATATAAATGATCTCGTTGTTACCTTCAAAAACTGAAGTATCACTTTGATATATTATGAATACAAAAATTGCAATAAAATTGTTTTTTATATCCTAAACAACAGCCTTTTCCCATTCATCCAAAATACAGGTGAATTTCCTATATTGGTACATACTTAAACATGGTATGTATTTTTCATGTGGAAAAGAAATTTGGTTATGAAGTAGTTACAGCTTTTTTACTAATTAAATTTAGCAGAAATGTACAGAGGTTCAATATTAACAAACTTATTATAACAAATATAATAGAAATATAATATATTCTTATATATATATATTCTTCGGTTTTTGCTACATAATTCACCAAACTTTAAAAGCTTATGGAAGAGCATGCCCTCCCCTCTGCAGCAGGGCCCCTTGGATTCTCTTATAAAATTAAATGTTTGTAATACTTTCAGTTTTAAAGATTTTCTTGAAGATTAAAAAGCTTCTTAATTTTCATAAAAATTCAACAGAGCATTAAAGACATGGAACGGAAACATTAGTTACAATGAAGAGCAATTATTTAAGAGGATATTTTAGTCATTGCCAAACAAAACAAAATGTATTCAATGACATGTGCTCATCATGATTTCAAGGCAACATGTGTATCCAATTAAGAACATTTTCAGGATTTCAAGGCAAAGATAGTCACAAATTTAAGAATATCATAAGGATTTTAAGGCAACACTTGTACTCAATTTAAGAACATTATAGGGATTTTAAGGCAACACTTGTACTCAATTTAAGAACATTATAAGGATTTTGAGGCAACACTTGTACTCAATTTAAGAACATTATAAGGATTTTAAGGCAACACTTGTACTCAATTGAAGAACATTATAAGGATTATAAGGCAATACCTGTACTCAATGTAAGAACATCATCAGGGTTCTAAACAATACATGAGCTCATATAAGAACACATGTGTATCCAATTGAAAAATATCATCAGGACTTGTATTCAGTTAAGAATATCATAAAACTATTATAGGCTGTGTACTTGTACTGTAACACTACATTTTTGTGGTTTGATCAGAAAAAGACTTGAGTATACAAGTCAACATGTTCTGACATCAAATACAATGATATTTATGTCTATGTTGACTATCACTTGCAAACTTTCTAACATCTTGTAATTTAATGCCATTACAGGACTTTAACTTTTAAGATAGTTCTATTGAATTGTACATCTTTTTTGCATTTCATGTTGTTTTAATTACTTTGAACTCAAAGATTAATTTTTAAATATTAGTCACCATTTCAAAAATATAGCTCCTTATTTTTCAGAAAATTTGTCACTAATAATCCATTAGTCACCCCCCCCTTTTCCATCCATATCTAATAATGATTGATTGTAGTACAGTTACACCAGTCTAAACCAAACATTTAGTAACCTGTCTAAACCAAACACTGAATAATAATAAAAAAAAACTGTCTAAACCAAACACTGAATAATCAAAAAACCTGTCTAAACCGAACACTGAGTGATCAGAAAATCTGTCGAAACCGAACATTGAGTAATCAAAAAACCTGTCGAAACCAAACACTGAGTGATCAGAAAACCTGTCTAAAATGAACACTGAGTTATCAGAAAACCTGTCTAAACCAAACACTGAGTGATCAAAAAACCTGTCTAAACCAAACCCTAAACTATCTGAAACCTGTCCAAACCAGACACTTTTTGAAGTCCCTAAATATCAATTTAAATGTATTTCAAACCTAAGAAAACCATACACAGTCTAAACCAAACAGATTTTAAAGTGGTTTGGTTTAGATTTCATTGCATTGAGCCGATTAAATCAATTACATAAGGCACCTTGTAAAAATTGCAATCAGAGGCAGAATAAAACAAATTTCTGTTTTAAGAAAGGAGAAACTTAAAAAAAAAATCAAAATCAAAATCGTAAATTTACCTCAAAAAGAAAATCTATCCAAAAGATAACGGCAAAGTCATCACAAAAACAGAAATCCAAATTATGAATGAATGAAAAGACACAAGTCAGAAACTTGAAATATCAAATAGCCTTTAAAAAATAATCCAAAAAGAATTTCAGATTTTTTCAGTTGCCATAGCAACATCTTTAAATTCACTTTAAATATTAAAATGCACTAAAATTAAATCTATATGACAAATTTTACATCCATCTAAGGTAAACTATGACAGATTAACAACAAAAAATACATAACCTAGGCTAAACTGAAATAATTTTCAGTTTCTTTTCATAAATACAAAACAACATACAAGCAAGAAAAATGGCGATTAAATTGCACTCACAACAGCAAAATTACATACTTCTGAATACATTTGTTCAAACTAAATCTCTCTCAGACTGAAGGGTTTGTTTCTAACAGAAGTTAACTGTATAACTATTAATTTTTACGGTGTACTCAGTGTTTTCATTAGGAACAGGCTGGAGGCCAATTTGCATGCTTCAAACACCTGTTTGGCCAGTTCAAGAGGAAAAAATTACATATCATTTAATTAAGAATTAATAAATTTGTCTTGTTCAAATTTTTAACTGACCTTTTAGGAGAAAAAATAGTGAAAACACTGGTACTAATTTTCACTATTTTCGCAATGGACAGAAAATCATGGAAAATAGTACCAGCAAAATTGATTTTTGACACTATATAAAGCTTCTCATTTTTTAATTCTGCAAAAATTGATACCAGCGAATATGTTCACTTGACAGAATCCGTGAATATTAGCAACCACGAAAACTAATATGCTGACAGTAGTATAAACAGATTTGAAATATATTGAAACTGATATTTTTATAGAAGATGCTTGGTTTATACAGGTTTTCCGTTTTAGAGATTCAGATAAGAAGTTATTATTGTATAAAAAGAGTGCAGCATCTAGCCTTAATTATGTAGTAGGTCTCAGGCTAGAATAAAACGCCCCTTTAGTCTCTATACAAAATTAACCTACACTTAAAAATTGCTAATGTTTCTATAAACATTAAGTGAATATTTTACTTTGCAGGGTAAATAATTAAACCATGAAAAAAAAAACCTTTATTTTTCAACATCAAAACTTAAGGGTAGATATGGTGGTGGGCTTTTTCCAGTGGGGAGAGATAGATTTTGTCAATTGTAATGATAGTAAAAGAAGAAATCTAGTTCACTAAGGTTGGGGTAGCTAGATATTGGATACCTAAATGCTAAAGTACATAAAATACATTACTAAACCCAGTGCTACAACCCATGGTCTAGGGATTGTCATCTTTTCAAGATTTTATGGTTAATGCCATAATTTCTTGAATAAATTATGAGGGAAACATACTACCAAACTTCAATTAATTTAAAGAACATATCTTTTAAAATAAATAAAATCAAGTTTGAAATATTTAAGAACATAACTTTTAAAATAAATAAAATCAAGTTTGAAATATCTTAAAACTTGGCCTTACTTGAAATGTCAACCAGACTTCTGAAAATTCAATGAAGAAACAAGTAAATCATTTGCTTGACCTAACATAGTTCACAAGGTCAACCACTTGTATCATTGCACTGTGATAAGACCTTCTTACTACAAATAGTTAAGTACAGGCCAACTTAAACAATAGGTAATTCAATGTTACAAAATTTGACTCAAATTGAATGTCATAACTTAAGTACCATCTAACTTAAACAAAAGGCAAATTAATATTTAATCATTTGATTTTAAAAATATTGAATGTCCATAGAAGTACAGAAACCCAATGTGTCAATTCCCATAAGATATGTGTATAACATTGATTTCACAAAGTACAATGCATTATGGAGCTAAATTCTACCTTTAGTTTTACACAAAGGAAGACTGTATATAACCTTCTGCTGCAACTATTAGCTTTAAAAATGTCATACCAGGTTTACTATCTTGCAATGAGACATTTGCTCAGAGAAATCAATGTGCTAAAAATAGAATTGGAATTCCCCTGCCCATGACAAAGATAGGGTGTTGAATTTACATCACACAGAATTCATTACAAAAACTAGAGAAATAAGCATTGAAGGAACATTAAGTAATACCATACCACAATGGTGAAAAAAGGGGAATGACAAAATTTTCAAAAAGACCTTACTCAAAAACTACATTTTGGATTTTGCTGAAAATTTATGGCATCTTGTATTTTATGGTACTTAACAAATATGCAAACTTTAAAAAAATTCATTAATCCAATCTCAAGTTGTCATCTGGAAACTGTTGGACGGACAGGAACAGACACACGGAAGGGCTGATGAATGGACAAGCAACTTTTCTGACAGACGAAAGGGACAAGTTGAAGAACTGAAAAAGATGGATAGATAGAATGATCACTCTATACCTCCCTTTTCAAAGTGAGGGTATAATTAAAATTCAGTAATCAGGTGTCCATTTTATAAGCAAACAAGGAGAACATTTATCAAAATTATTCTTCTTTCAAAGAATGGGAAGATTACATTTGCAGCAAATTTGACCTTAATCAATCCTATTGCATCTTCTTTAAAATATGACACCTGCAGCAAATCTGACCCCACTCCATCTTATGGCATCTTCTTTGAGAATGGTCTAGCAATTATTGATATTCATGTAATTTCAAGATTAAAACATAAAACAAATCTTGCGTACCAAGCTTTGCATTCAATATTTATATTTTGGATTTGATCTTTAATGAATCAACTCACAAAAAATAACAATTTTGAGACCTAAAACTGGTTGAAATTTGAATTTGTTATTAAAGTACCTTTACAAAAATGTTGTGTGCAGGGGATATTCTTTTTTTTTCTAGTAAACACATCAAATCCCTTCCTGTTATTCTAATCCTCAAGGCAATTAGGAAATTACAAAAAAAAAAAAATGTTTTTTTCTACTGTGTCAGCATTTTCATGTCGAACACCATGTAATTAGCTTGTTCTTCTTCAAAGAGAAGATAGACATCTCAGCAGGGTTTTGACCAGAGTCAATGATACTTTCTAGAATTAAAAAAAAAAAAAACTGAAGAACTACTTATTACAATTTCAGTTCATCCTTCACATACATCACAACTGACTTCATGAACTTTAAAAAAAAATTTGTACAGTAAAACCTGTCTAAACTGAATCACTTTTGGACTGTAGAATTTGTTTCGTTTAGACAGGTGTTCAATTTATCCAGGTTCAAATGCATGTAAACTAATATATAGGGACTGTAGAAAGTGTCTGGTTTACATGTATCTTCAGGGTTTGGTTTAGACAGGTTTTCTTGAATAAATGAAATTTCAAGGACTATTTCTTGAATTAAAAAAAAATGAAGGGTATAGCACTGACAATTATTCCAGTTTTAGGTTTTCCTTCATAGCCATTGCTACTGACTTATTAGACCCTTTTTTTAAATTGTCTGAAGGAGGTAGACCTAGGGTAAGGGATACAACTGTTGAAATCAGTGATATGTTTGTATCATAGTCAATATCACGTAAACCTATCAAGCTTTCATTTGAAACAGAATGAAATATGTCTAGGTTACTTTGGTGCTTACATGAGATTGATGGGAAATGCTGAATACAAACGTTCCAATGATTTGTAACAGTTGTGTCCCATACCCTAGATCTACCTCTTAAATGATATTTTGACTAGATTGAAGGGCTTTCTATAATTTCAGTGACTAAATGGACAGTAAAGCAGTCAGCTGCTTATATTTTTAGCTAGTACTTGAAGAATATCAGACAGAATTTTAATCCTAAAAATGATTGGATTAGATACTTCTAAATCCACTTTGCAGACTTTAAATCTATGTAATGTGGACACTTATTCCATATAATACCTTTCCATCACATTTATTTTCATCAACTACAGAGTTTCAAGTATTAAAGAGGACAGGGTTGATCCAGGGATATTTAGGGGTGAAGAAAACGTGGGAAGTGGAATCAACAAAAAACATAATTTCCAACAAAAAGGGAGAATTAACAAAATTTTACAAGCAATAGGTGGGAGATTAACAAACTTTCCAAACAAAAGGGGGGTCTAACACTGACCCCCCCCCCTCCCCAGGGATCTGTCACTGGATGTACCAAAATAAAACAAATTTCTTCCAGATTCAATATAAATTTCAATCCAGATTTTGAACCAATCCATGCAACTTTATTTTGATACGGATTATGAACCAATCCATGCAACTTTATTTTGATACAGATTATGAACCAATCCATGCAACTTTATTTTGATACGGATTATGAACCAATCCATGCAACTTTATTTTGATACGGATTATGAACCAATCCATGCAACTTTATTTTGATACAACTATTAAACTAGCGACTGAGTGATTGTTACCTAACATGACAAATAACATGTCAAAAAAATTATTTATTTTGTTCCTCTTTTGTACACAAAGAGCCTTCTTATTTTAAGAAAAAGTGCCAATAATTTTTTAATACATATTATCAGGACAATAATGAATCCTGCTTTCATTTTTCTTGAAAATTTTAATCCTGCTTTTGTATTTCAAGTTTGATCCTAGACCCCCCCCCCCCCCACAAAAAAATAAAACACAAAACATAAAACAAAAATTAAGTGGTAGTTCCCTAACAATGTAATTTCAACACAGTTGCAAGTTTTGCAGTATCAAAACCATTACAATAATCTTAATATTCACTCCCCCTTTTTTCCATATTAGCTAAGACTGCAGAATCAATTAAGCATTATAGACTTCTTCTGTATACCATCAGATAAATCTTAACCCACTTACAATCCATCATAAGAAAATATTTGATTGGCACTTTGACTGGGCTAAAAGGACTTTTCCAACATCTTTATGATTGAAGGATCAATTCTACCATCCAACTCTCCAGACCTATAGTCTATGAATACAGGTAAACCTTAACCGACTTTCACAAATTAGATCAATATCTGAGACCTGCCTTTATTTTAGAATAATTTTATTTTAAATTCTTCACCATTAAAGGATACATTTTGGCATAAGTTACTTGTTCATTCATAACATTCTATCAACAAACAGACAGACAGACAGACAAATGGATAAAAATAAGCACAGACAAACAAACAGACAGACAGACACAATCTAAGTCTAAAAACAGTACCTTAAATGTAGCTGGAGGTACAAATCTAACCTTGTTCAGAGTTCAGAAAATGGCCTGTCAGTCCTGACTTACATAACTATACCAATTTTTGTTCTAGAGGGCCAATACCAGAGGATGTCAGATTGAACTGACTTGACTTCTAGAAGAACCACATAGAGAATATCAGTTTTTGTGCACTCCATTTGATCTATCATATAACATCCTCAACACAGACAGACCAACAAATTAACCAGGCATTAGAATATCATTACTTAAAAACTGTGGCTGCTGGTACAAAAATAGTGACACTACCAGGAAAAAGAAGGAAAATGTCATTTATCCATGCCAATTTCAGTGGAAAAAGACATACACAGCTCCTATTAACTATAGTAAAACCCAATTTATCATAACTTCCTTTTGAATGGCCAGCTAAGGATGTTTGCTGCTCTGATTAAGAATAACAAGGGTTGTGAAATCTTGTAAAATCTTCCATGTAAGAACAGTTTAAATAGAAAAAAATGTTGAGTCAGTGACCTTGTTTTTGAGATAAAAGCATTCAAAATTTTGGCAGAAAAAGGATTTTTCTTGACTTTCCATAGATTTTGTCTTGGTAGATTGTATCAATGCAAAACTTAAAATAAATAACAAAGATTTCATAAAAACTTCCCAAATAACATTTTAAGGTGTGTCTAATGAAAGTGGGGGTCACAGGGAAAATATATATATGCTATGAAATGGATAAAACCAGAGGAGTCCAAAATATGGCAAAAATGGCTGAATATGAGCAGGGAACATCCTCAAGTTTAAAGGAGGTGTTTAATTACATGAAGTAGTACAGTTCTGTCTTAAAGCTTGGCAGAAGCTTAGAATTAGTGATTCATGCATATATTTATCCTAAAAATCTTTTGATGACAAATACTTCAGTAGGCTTCATTGGATCTGTATGTGACAACGGCACAAATGGAAGTTGGTCATAGAAGATATTACAACATGAAGTTTGGTTAAGTTCTACTATACAAAAGAACGGGAAAATATCCTGCCAGATTTTTACACTATAACAAAAAAAAATAGCGCAGATTCAAGGAAAAAAATGCAGAAAGAATTGCTTTTGAACAGTTTCACTGATTATCTTTTGTTGTGTTTAGGATGTAATAATTGTGTTTATACAGTTTCAATGATTATCTTGAGATATGATGAAATACCCTATGCCTGATTTTTAGACAAACCTATACTTACAAATCAAGATCTAGAAACATCAGAACATTATTAGCTGTGATAAGATTTAACAGGTTTAAAGTGTTAAAGACGGATTACATTGTAATAATATTTCTTATTTCACCCACTAGTGCAAAAAGTTTATTCCAGAGTTGAGCAACTCAGCAATTCAACTGTAAGTGTCAGTCCCTGTAAGAATCAGGCAGTGGGTGAAACATGGTATGAACAAACCCATCATTTTGAAAGTTCAAATGACTATTTGCACCATCATAATCAAGATAAAAAGACAAGATTTTCATATCACTTTGGTCAACTGAGTTACAGTTTCATTGAAATGTACTGAAAATGAACATTCCAAGGGTAGATCACTCCGTCAAAAACCTTATTTTCCTAAAAATCTATTGAAAAACTGGGCAAATCCAGTGATGCAGAGATCAAATGATGTTCTTTTCAAATAGAGAAAGTGATATTCTGATATTATATTGTCAGATTGGTGGGTTTTTGACACGCATGTTTCTGATTTTTCCCATTTTGCCTGATTCTTACAAATACTAGCAAATAGAGGGAAATATACAGGTGAAATTGAGGCCATATTTGTCAAAAGGTAATGATGAACCCCAAAATCTGTCAAATGGTTCTTGAAACATCTTGAATTTGGACAACAGACATTTTATTGGCTGGACTTACACATTTATCAAAAGATGAAGATATATCGTGCACAAGTTTCTATGAACAACCACAACAATTATGCTAATGACACTGGCAACACGAGACACAGCAGACAACTAGTATGTGTTACCCTACCGGTGCATCTGGTCAATGCTCCCAGTTTTTAGTAGAGTCTGAGCTGCTAATTTACTTTTGTTATTTCGTATGTATTATCTTGGTTATTTTATGTTCTTTGCTGAGTAGGTCTTGTTTTCCATGTCTGGTCCTTGTTCCTTTATTACATTCTTTTCAATACTGCCAGAATCTTGTTCCCTTGATTACTCTCTCATAAACATGTTTAAACAAGAAAGAAAAACTATTCCTGTTCCGGCTAGAAAAGAATATATGGTAAAGGATGTCAGCCTAACCTACTTGAAAAGAAGAAAATTCATGAGCAATCTAAGCACATTCACATCCTAAACCAGCTACTTAAAAAATGGACAAAAGACTATCGAGACCTTCCATTATAAAATATTCATGTATTATTCCTCCTTATAAGACTAGAAAATCCTATCTAAATTGTATCTGTAGAGACTGAGAAAATGATTTTGTCTTATCTTAAGAGAATAAAAAGAAAGAGTCTCAGACATATTTTTTGTGTTAATCTTTCAATTATTCTTTCCCAGTTATTTCAAAGGATAGCACTGTTCTATACAAGTTTGCATACCATTAGTACAGGGCACTTCAAAGAAGCTTAAGATATACAGTGAAAATATCAAAAAGTTTACAGAGGTGGATATAAAAGCTAGATTTCAGATCTGAGGGGGTGTAATCTAAAATTTTAGGGAGTAGCAGTCACGATACTTTTTCCATTACAATGTAATGATTTATGATAATTTTACTCTTACAAACAAAACTGAAATACAGTAAAACTTTCTCAACCAAACCCTTTAGGACTGACATTTAGGTTCTGCTTTGACATAAGTTTGCACACTTCAAAATGCATTTACATGCATAACATGATAAAAGGAAACTTAAGACAATGTCTCCATTAGACACACTACAGGATTATTCAAGTTTTGGTTAAGACACTCACTCTCTCTGTTTCACCAAGATATTTGAAGACATTACTGCATGAAAAAGAATGATAATTCAATTTACAGCTCTACAAAACATCTACATCATTAATTACACTTCCATCATATATCTTCATCTTGACCTTTGACCTAAATAAAACATACAAAGCAACCTTAATCTACCTGAATAAAAAAATACATACAGGTCTTCATCTTAATCAGAAATTCGTCTCACAAACCTAACACCAGATATCATCTAGGACTGAGGACAGTTGCAAAATGAACCAGTATACAATTAAGGCCACACAAATATATTTCTTGCCAGAATATCTAGAACATTTTCAATGCACAATGAATAAGCTGAAATTGGAAAAAAAGTATAATAAAGGTTTGCCATTATTTTTTGCACCTCCAATTTTTTAACAGCATATTGTCAAAGATATCCACATTTCCCCCAGAAAAAAAAACTTACAGCAGAGATAATGTAAATTGGTTTAATTTAAACTTAAAAAATATGCCAAATCCTTCACACTGTGAACAATGCTTCATAATTAGAAATTTGCAGAACAAATTGGTGTTCAGTACATGTACTTGTTAACGCATGGCTTCAAGGTCTGAAGCCGTAGGTATTTAATGAGTCTAGAATAGAATGCAACTGCCTAAAAGAATCAGGCAGTGTTGAAAACATGGCTTGTGTGAACACCATATTGAATGTGCAGTGATATTCATTTTACCATGGAATCAACGATCTGCTGCCAATGTAAATTTGGTGTTGTTTTTAGTGACATACATCCTCCCGCAAAAGGTCACTTTTCCTTGGCAACAAGGGTGGTCTTATAAAGGGGGAATTACTGCATTTACTACATAGGAATTAACATATTAAAACCAGATTTTCTTCGTGTGTGTGTGTGTGTGTGTGTGTGTGTGTGTGAACAACTCAGGGGATATAACTCTGCCAAAAAGCATTTTTGTTACAGAGAAATCTATGTTTTCCAGTTTGCATAGGAATGTATTTAAAAAACATCAGATTGGTTGGGTTTGGCATGGTTTCTAAATTTTGCCTTTTTCTTAGAAGGACTTGTACTGAATTCAACCATTCCATTTCTACTGAGCTTTAAATTGTCTGCTACCATTACAGCTAATTAGTGCCCATTCTTAAGCTGCAGGTATAATCATTATTATTAAAAGAATTCTGAACACAAAAACTAAACTAGTGCTAAACTATTTTTGTCTTTTGTTTGTTTTTTTTTATTTTTTTTATTTTTTTTTTTTTTGGTTAATTGTCGGTTAGGGTTTCTAACTATTTCTGGAACAATTATTCAACATCTTTAGGCAAAATATTGCAAAGCATTTGTAAGGGAAAACATACACAGAAAAGGAATAGGCAACTGTAATTGAAAACTAGAAAAAACTGAGAACACAGCTTATTTGTTGATACCTCTCCACTCCCCTTAGAAGACGAAAACAAAATAGGACATACACAATGACTCCATGTGATAGAGAATGTGTGAAAGTTTCATCAAATTCCATTCAGCTGTTTAAGAAAAGTTGTGGATTTGAATTTGGAACTGCTGGACAGCATGAACCCTATATACTACCCACTTTTCAAGTGAGGGTATACTAACTATAGAATTAGAAGGGAAGCTACTAAAAATCCAGTATTGTATGAAAAAAAGTATATGATTCCTGAAATTTACTAGTTGAGACACTTGTTCCACTGCAATAAGTATTTCATCTATACTATGATTAAAAATATGTAAAAAAGTAAATTTTTCAATCTGTTTATTTCTGGCAAAATTTATAATGCATGTAATAAATCAAGGTTCAATTCTCTTTGATGCTCAACTTTATTTACTTCAAAACATCTTATACCACTAAATCAATCATTATATACAATACAAAAACAGTAAACTGAAAATGTTTATCCTTAAATTAAATACAAAACACACAAAACTTGCAACTTTTTCTTAAATAGAAAGGCAATAAATTATCAGATCATAAACAAATATGAAACAGCAAAGATGTTGTTTTATTTATCAATAACAAGTATGGCATCCATATGTACAGATCAATCAACGTCTCCAATGATGATTTTGAACTTTAAAATAACTTAAAAATAAATGCATTGATGTCAGAAGAAACTGAAGGCGTTACATGAGTTACAGCACATACAATGATGATGTTCAAGGAATAGACATGTATCATAGCGCATTAAACAGTTAACTTCAGAACATGGAAATAGTCTCTTTTTGATTGAATGACCATTACCTGATAAACCTTACAACTGATCAGAAGATTTAAATTTCTATCAACATTTGGTTGAATTGATTCCCTCCCAAACAGCGTACACCAACAAATTGAACATCACAAACACAATGCACCTTAGACACAAAGGTATTGGCATACACTCAGTGTAAGTCTAAATTTTAAAAAAAAGTCCAAGTTGCAAATTTGATGTTACTAATAGGGGCAAAATGTTCTTCTGAACTGCTTAGTATACATATTTTGCATATATCTGAGAGCCTTATGGGATAAGATGCTTTGTAAAATTGTCCTTTGCTGTTACATTTTACCTTTCTGCTATCTTTTTTTCTTTTTATTTTTTTACTCCTACCAAGAATGTGACCACCAAATAAAAACGAAGCGGAACAGTCTACACTGGTTGTATGCTGAAAGCGAAACAATTGAATCCCCAGTTGTACCATGGTGCATTAAACCCACACTAACTCCAGCAACAATCTGCCCCATAGATTCAAATTTCTATGGAATGATAGAAAGTTTAAACCTTAAACAGTTCCTTAGGTTATGGTCATTCAGCTATCAAAGCTGAATCTAGAGTGATCACAAGGATTTAAACTCCCTGAGTTGTCTCATTTTAGTGTGCTTCTATGAAGTCTGCAAAGTCACACTAAAGGACTCCAACATAAATAGTCACTGCTTCTCTACAAAACATGTGATATATAGAAGATAGATATCAGCAAAAAAAAAATACCAAAGCATCAATAATTGGACAATTCAAATACATCAAAATCCAAGTACTTGGTCTAAACATGAAACTTAAAGAGGATCTACACAGCCATATGTGCCATATATGATAATCATATGGTGCTCGATTCATATGATAATCATATGGTAATCATATGAAAATCATATGATATTTCTCATCTGGTAGTCATATGATTATCATATGATAATATGAGCTTGAAAACATATGATAATCATATGTTCATTAAAAACATGTGATTTCTATATGATGACCATGCGATTATCATATTTTAACTGAAACATATGATTATCATATGGTGCACAGTTTATATGATAATCATATGATGCAAACCATATGATTCTCATGTGTGGCACATTTGCCTGTGTACATACACAATGTAGCAAAAATAACAAAATAGATTACATTTAAAAAATACAAGTTAGTAAAAAAAAGATATAATACAAAAAACGGAAGCATTAGTGATAAGAACTACCATATAAATTATATGATCAAAGAGTAATCAAGGGAACCAAGATTCAAAGTGGCTTGGAGTCAGAATAATGTGTCCAATTGGCTGTAATGCCTATACCTATGGATAGTTGCTTCTGTAGCTCTGTCTGTCAGACATACATTGCAGGGTCTGCTTGCCTGAACAAATACCCTGTCTTGAAGTGCTTGAAATATCTTTCAAAGGCTTAAACCACAATTAATCAATCAAAAAGATTTCATGGAATGAGGGAGGGAAAGACTGACATAACAGATAACATTTTTTTGTCAAATCATGACAAATTCAATGACAAAATGACAAAAACCCAAACCACATTTGAACTGAAGATACATAATTTGAAAATAAAGACCTTAGAGTCAGCAAAAATTGTATCTAACTCTCAAGTTTTGATGGCATAACATGTATCAGTCAACACCTACAAGTAAACGCTCCTACATGGAAGCACTGAACTTTATAAGAAAGGAATAATTGTCAATGAAAAATGTAAACACTGAATGCTGGGTTATGTATTTCATAGCAGTAACATAATTTACCCATACAAAACTAAAATGATCAGGAAATCTCTGAGTGTTGGCTCACTAGTGATACCCCCGCTTTCATGCAATCACAATATAAGGGAAGCAAAGAGACTTCTTTGTAAACAGGAAGTTGTTGCCATTTTTTTCTATAAATGTCATAGAAAAAATGATGACAACAACAATGCCTGATGCATTAAGTCCACACAAAATGAAATTTCTGAAAATTCAAGGTGATTTATCTCAACAAAATTTTGAGCACAGCTCATCACCTGAAATCCAAGGTGTGACCTTACAGATCTTACAGAGTGCATGCAATCTTTTATAACCTAAATAAAGTAAGCATGACATGAACCTGTAGTGCGGTGGTTGTTTTTGTTTTTTATGTTCATTGTTATTCATTTTACGTTTTTTCAATAGATTAGGTCTATTTTTGTATTTTATGAATAGTTGGACCTTTTACAACTTGCTTTATGGTATGGGTTTTGCCCATCATTGAAGACCATGTTGAGACTGAAAGAAGTTTTATTTTCGTTGCTTGGCTTTTGGTGGATGACTGTCTCATTGGCAATCACAAAACATCTCCTATTTTTACATGACTCAAAGATAGGACAAACCTTGCAGATTACGTTGCAGAATATTGTCTCACTAAATTAAAGATGCAGAGTCAGTCTGCAGCCAAACCATCAAAGTCAATCACTGAACTACACTAACACTGATTGACCAGCAGTACTTAGTGTCCATTCTACTTAACCATTCCAGTAGACATCCAGTTTATTAGATTATGCCTCTGAAGTCATCAGAGGTCAATAAGGTCATCAAGTTCCAGATTAAGAATGTCAACTAATACAAAGAATAAGTATGCAGAAAAGAAATTGAAACAAATGTATCTCATGTGTATTTCTATGTTCAGGACTGCCATGAAAAACATATGTTTAGGACAATGAAAAACAAGGGGAAAAATCAATGGTAATCATTTGTCTTCAAGATGACTTAATGTATTAAAAAGTATGGTTTACAATTTTGGAAAAATATTTGCTTTCCACATGACTTTATAGGTACTAAAAGTTTTCTTTCCATATTGGTTCGAATCATATGTTGAAACTTTTTCTGTGTAGTAATGTAAAATCGGTCTATTGAGAACCCTCAGGGTACATTCACATTTTTTACAATGCTCTTTTTAAGGACTTCAGGATTTCCATATCAAGACTTTCCAAACACTATCACTTCATGCATTGTTCAAAGAAAAATGCTATTTAACCTAAGGTGCATTTTGCAATCTCTTCAATACAATCATTTCTTGGAATTTGATTAACCATTGAGCAAACACTGAATATGTAAAATTAACCACCATTTTTTTAAACTTTCCTTAATATTTTAGAAGTCTTTAAAACTTTCATTAATAATTAGATATCCACATAGTTTTAAGGATCCCTAAATCTGAAGTACTTTCAAAATCATGATTTTTTCAAATTTCGTTCTCAAGTACTTTAAAGGATTTCAAGTACCTTCCCTGATCCCTGAACCCTGAATATCTCAGAAAACCATCTGAAGCAGACTGCTTAAGGAGGTAGACCTAGGGTAAGGGACATAACTCTTGAAATCAATGATATGTTTGTATCATATTCACTTTCACCAAAGCATCTCAAGCTTTCACTTGAAACAGAATGAAATCAGTCCAAGTCACTTTGATGCTTACAATAGATTGATGTAAAATGATGAATAATAATTTATCAGTGAAAGTTCCAATGATTTGTATGAGTTGCATCCCTTACCCTAAATCTACCTCCTTAAGAAATCTCTTCATATCCCTTTCAATTCATTTTACACCTGTGTACCTAAACAGAATAAAATCTTCAGTTTTATAGAACATGTTTAACTATACACTTCTGTATGAGGGGTTCTTTTCGGCAAATTTATCTGCACAATCCTGTGTGAAGGGTTTCATTAGGGAAATTTATCAGTGAAAGGTTCTGTTAGGCTAATTTAACTGTGCACTTCAGTGTGAAGGGTTCTGTTAGGCGAGTTTAACTGTACACTTCTGTGTGAAGGGTTTTGTTAGGTGAGTTTACCAGGACACTTCTGTATGATATTGAAAATTGCATTTAGATATACATTTTCACATACAGGAAGTTAAAATTAACCTTAAATTTCCAGAATGTATATTATCACAATTTTTCAATATAATATTGACAGATGATTTATATTTTGTCTCAGAGGCAGTAGAACTGGGTAAAGGCAATATCTAGGGCACATACACAAGGTTTGCTCCCTATTAATCCAAGCTTTGCTCCCTATTAATCCAAGCTTTGGCAAAAAGCATATATTACTTTCAATGACTTCAATTAACTGTCAGTCTCTGTAAGAATCAGGCAGTGGTGAAACATGGTATAAAAAACCCATCATTTAGATGATAGCAGAATGGCAGGTCACTCTGTCACAAATATCATTTTTTTATCATTCTATTGAAAAATTTCTGAGCAAAGCCAGTGATGCAGAGATTAAATAACAGTCTTTTCCAATAAAGAAAGAATTCTTGAGTGATTTTATTGTCAGATCGGTGGGGTTTTGACATGCATGTTTCTTATTTTTCCCATTTTGCCTGATTCTTACAAACACATACACTTAAATTTCCCCTGAATCCAAAGGGCATGTGAAATAATGTAACAGTACATTGACACATTCCTTGGTTTTTTTTCTCCATCAGACAGCTGTAATTTCAGATATGTTTACATGAGCACTAGAATATAATGTTCTGAAATGTTACATGTAAATGTGTGGAGTGGTTTTCAAATATTACTCTTTTTCTCAATTTTTTTTTTACGTTTTATGGCTAAAATGCTCCTCAGCAGAATGGGTTATTTCCCTTACAAAACTCCTCAAAATGTATCACTCATACACATAAGAATTCTTTTAAAGAAACTACTTTCAAAATTACAGAGTTATAAAACTTTAAAAATCCAATAAAAAACATGACAAATTACATCCTAGTTTAACCAAATTGCAAATACATCATGTTAAACTTTTGAAGCTAAATTAACTTGATAAAAATGACAATAAGAATTCCTACCCCATAATTAATTAAATTAAAGAATTGTAAAAATCCAATAAAATGAATTACCACAGAAACTTTATCTATCCTATACTGTTACAAATTCTCTTCACCACCAAAGTGATGAATTATTCACAATAGTTTTTCCTCTGTAACAATCATATACAATTTAGCCTAACACTTTGACAGATAACGACAAATTGTGTGATTACCTCCCCTGATAATTGCCAGAATGCCAAGTAGAAATACCTTGATGTCAAAGAGATTTACATGTAGGTAATGGAGAATGTAGATTTTACTACATGTATGTTATGGAGATAATAATGACTGTTGTAATCCCTCTATCAAATTTCATAAATAATGCATAATTAAATGGTCTACTTCCAGAATAATTAAACAACCTGATTCTTGCGTTATAGAAAAAAGATGTTTGAGGTATCAAATACAAACTACATGTATTTTCAAAAGACAAATCCACTACAAAATTTTTGGTTGAAAGTCAAGTTCTATCATAAGCAAGAATTAGTTAAAAAACTAATTGGTAAACTTTCAAGATGATAAAATAATTTGATTTGTAAATCTAAAGGATTTAAATAATCTCTTGTAATTCTGAACTATGTAACTAATCAATTTTTGTAAATTGAAAGTTATCTTAGCTAGATTTTGATCATTCTGCATTGATCAGTAAATATAACAACAGCATATGTTATAGTTAACTTCACGTAATAGACTTGGTCTTCTCTTGACTAAATAAACAAAAAAAATAGATAGCCGATGCAGTAAATTTTTTTTCTTTAAACTTACAATTTTCTGCATTTCATTCTGGAAATAACACATGGCAGGCAATTTCAATTTTCGATATAATTTTTTTTTCGAATGCCACTAAGTTATCAGTATTTAGCCCATCGGGAAGCAGACTTGCGATCAGGTGACTTGCGTTTCCTTGGAGGAGTAAAGGGTAAAAACTGAAACTATACCAACTTTGTCAGAAAAACACCTGGTGAACTCTCTTTTCAGTATTTTTTTCTTTTTTCATTTTTTTTCTTTTTTTTTTTTCTTTTTTTATTATACTTAGGTTAAAATACCTGCAAGTTGTGGCCTTAGGAAGCTCATTAAGTGATTGCCAATTAATCAAGGAAAGACCAACTCAATCCCCAGAGGTTAATTATATAATTCACTGTAAATAATTCTATAATTATCAGTATACCTCATTAAAACATCCTGAATAGAACTTCCCTAGATACTATGTTACTACAATTTTTTAATGTGTAGAAAATCATTGCCCATACTACACAAATACAAATTGATGAAATAATTACAAGGAAGTTTTGGTCTAAAGAAGACAGACAGACAGACAAAGAAATGAAAAGGTTCCAGTCTACTATATGACTTTTTTGCCAAAAACTTCATAAAAACAATAAAATACTCCAAGAGGGCATCAAACCATTAACACACACCCTGAACATTCCCTCTTTTTCTGTATAAGACTAAATTTTTTAAAAATCATAGCATCATAGAGATTCCGAGAACCAGCACTGGTTGATTGACTGATACTGGTTTAACACCATATGGAAGATATTTCATGCCTTTCTGGATGAAAACATACTGACACACTGAAGCAGATATTTATTCTAGAAGCACACAGAAGCAACAGTCCACAAGCATGCACTAAACTAAGTGCATATTGACTTGCAGTAAATAGGTTCCTCTTTGATCTTTGATCCCCTTTCATCCATTTTGTTCTTGTGCATAATTCATGGCTTCAAACTGCATTAAAAGGAATATCAAACAAGTGTTGTCATGGCGACAACAATAAAGACACCTCATTGGTTCTGCTTCTAAGTTTTAATCTGGAGCAATTCAAAGAGCAAAAATGTTTCATGTGACACTTAATTGCATTAACTTTTATAGAAATTTGAGAGTCCATTAACTTCAATAAAAGAAGAAGAAATGTGTAGAAATGAGTTAGCTCCCTTTCATAGGTTAACATGAGAATATTGACCATTTGCAAACTAGAACGTATTAGGTAGGCTCAAATTTATTGAAATCATGCACAATTTTAAATCCGTTGCTGTAGGGGGTACAACCTGTGTCAGGAGGTAAGCTGTAAGTATCAAAATCACTGCTGTAATAATTGTTATATACACAAACCTACAAATTAGCTTAAAGTGGCCTAAAATTATACCAAAGTCACACAGAATTTTACTAATGACAATATTAAACGTTCAGCACTCATCTGCAATAACCTACAAATTCACTCATAGTGGCATAGAAGTATACCCAAGTCACACCAAATTACTCAATGACAATGTTAAACATTCAGGGCTCATCTCCAAATAAAGTTTCCTTTGGGAAAAAAGATGCAAGGAGATTAATAAGTAATCAATGAAAAGGATATAACAAATGTTACCTATGGCATTGAATCACTTGCTGTTAGGTATAGTAAAACCTGTCAAATCCAATACCTATTTATTCCATTTAAGGTCATTTTCAAGGTCATTACAGTCAAATTAGAGGTTAAAATTTCAAAGTATGAATAAGAATGCAGCAAGACCTATCAACCTAATGGCACAGAATAGCTGTTTAAAGATGTTGGTTGTTCTTTCAAAAAATAACAAAAGTTTTCAAATGGTTGTGAAATATTTAATATCTTTTATTCTAGAACAATTTAAGAAGAAAAGAGCTGATGGCTCAGTGTGCTCATTTTTCAGAAATAAGCATTTAAAGTCTTGGTAGGAAAAGGATTTCTCTTGATTTTCCATAGGTTTTATCTTTAAAGCAGGATACAGGATTTCATAAAATAAAAATCTCAAATTGAGGTGTTTTTAACGATAATATGAAAAGAAGGCTGGGGTCACTGGGCAAAATTAATTATGCTATGAAATTGGGGAGTAAAAAAAATCAAACAAAATGGCTGAACATGAGCAGCAAACATCCTTAAGAACAGTAAATTTTATCGTTCTTTTAAACTTTTCCCCTTGTATTGAAAACAACCACAAGAGTAAATATAGATTCTCCTTCAGTCTCGAAGGCATCTGTAGTTCTTTACCCTCTCAATAGTCAGATTACAACCCACAAGCTTCAGTGAGTGGGTTGAATCTAAAATTAAACTATTGAGAGTGGAGAAATCTTGTAATCCCCAAGAGCTTATAGTAGGAGAATCTGTTTCTCCCATGAAATCTGTAGAAAACTCTGAAATGTAAATTGGCAAGAAAACATTCACGAAAATTTAATCACTGCCCTGAGTTTAAAAGGTCACATGCATTTTTAATCCCCGGCTTAGAATGGGAAAAAAACATTTTACCCACTTTTTCCTTCGCACCTAGGAATAATTGTTAAAAGTAAGTTAAAAGGGAAGGAACTTATAAGGTAAGTTATCTCCCCTATCTTAATAAGGTAAGTTATCTCCCCTATCTTAATAAGGCAGTTATATCCCCTTATCTTCAGAACTGTGGTATTCATGGAAAGTCCAGAATAAAGATATGATCAACTTCCTGTCTCTATAAAAAATCAAATGGTTTCAGCCTTAAGAGATTACTTTCGTGCAAGCTTCAACATTCATCAAAAGATGGACATTTAAACCTGATATGACCACTACAATACGATACAACTTTTGTTTTCCAAGTATGCAAATGAATCATTAATCTATCCCCCATCAATATGCAAATGACATGTTATCTATCAAAGTGATATAGCAATTAACTAATCACCCATAAAGGATGTTGCCCAAATTAGGTTAAGTATTTCCATAATTTTTACAATCTGTCTCTTTTTGGGATCATTGATGACAAATTCCACTTCAATTTGATTTTTACTAGTTCATTAATGCCAGGATTAGTGCTTACTTGGAAGGTATCACACAAGTAAAGATAATTCAAACTGAGTTCACATGAAACTAACATCATGTGACATTAACTTCAAATTCAAATTAATCTATCATGAATTCACAGTTACCTAAATGAGAAATTTTAAAGGGAAAGACCATGTTGCATGTTGTTGTGAAGGTCATAAATATCAAAAGTAATCTGTTAAATATTCATAAAAATTAAATTGAAACAAATTAATTTCCTTTTCTTAATTAATAAATCAAGATTTATAATTAGAAAATTTGAATTTCCCACGCCTATTTGGTGCCAACATGACCAGTTGCACTGTGACATCACAAAGTCAGTTTGTAAAGTGAAAGTAAATAGGTAATTGATTACAATGTCCGAAGAAATCGCAAATTTGGGACTTTTCCCCTATAATTTCAACCCAAAATAAATAGAAGAAGAGATTGAGGCACAACATGTATAAGCAAATGTCAGACATCATCGACGAACAACGGGATTTGCAGCCACATGACTAGCATTTGTAAGGAAAATCGTATGGCTACTTCCGAAGAATTTTCGTGTTGCTGGTAAAAAAACTTTTAAAACATTTCTCTTTTATCATTCGTGCAATCGTAAGCTTGACAAGTCATCGTGTTTTGGTGATTAAATAAACATGATCGTAGAAATATTTACAGAATATTCTTTGTTTACATATTATTTGCAGTACTTGTATCAGTACCAAACTGACTTAGTGACGTCACGAGCCAATCGGAAGCTATCGGTAAAAATCAATAAAATCCTTCCTTATATTTCAAGGATTTCGAACTTTGCATAGCCTTGAGCATTTTAGAATGGCGCATTTTGCATCAAAGGTTATTTATTTTTGTTTACGTGGGTATGATTTATCATAAGAGCCCAACTTAATGCAAAGGTGGTCTTTCCTTTTAATTATTTTCCGATTAAACATTTTTATGTATATTGTTAATGAGAAATTCACATGAAGATTCAATTCACATATATTTCCTGTAAAATTTGCAAATAAATCAGTATGCTCAAATCTAGTGAAAATTCTTTCAAAATATAAATGTTACACCCTGTAACACCAAAAATAAATAACATTGATAATTACAAAAATGCAACTTGAACCATCAATAACATGTATCAAAAGGTTTCTTTTCCACCTTTAAGTACCATTCTGTGTAAGAATCAGGCAAGGGGTGGCACACCCTACTTCTCAATCTGGTCTTTTTTGCCTCAAACACATTCAAATACATCTAGAAAACAACTATTAAGGTATTTAAATTTATCCTGAAGCATTGGTGATGTAGATATGTTTTGACTGCTCATATAAGTAAAAAACTTGGGGAAAATTTTCCAACCATTTTTTTCATAGTGCATTTCAAATAAATTTGACCTATCAATATCTCAAAAACGCAAACTTTACTAACACTTTGACAGAAATTCCTTGAGGTAATGAGGTACAAATACTTGAATAATGCAATAAAATATCTGTGTATTTTTTCTTCATGTGCCACACCTTATACACGTTTTGCCTGATTCTTAGAAGGATGAGTACTTAAATATTTTTAAAAAGTGTATCGACAAACTACCAGACTTTAAAATTTTCAAATGTTCCTGATGGGCATTTATAATAACATGACCACCTGACAAGTGTAACAGATTACTAGACACCAAATTCTTTAAATGCTCCTAATAGGCATAATAATAACGTAACACACCTCACATGTGTAACAGACTAACAGACATGAGAATCATAATTGCCTTTGGTGGGCATATACAAGTATAATTACAGGGTCTCATGCAACCTGAAAAGGATAACAGACTAGCAGACCCAGAAGTTATTATATGACCCTGTTCAGCAGAACAAAACTCTTAACACTTGCATCTATCTGAATGTTTTATTTTCATATCACTCTCTTCAGCAATAAATCTAATACTTCCATGATAAACAAAGCAGACGTTATCAATCTAAGAAAAAGATAATCCAACTAATCATTCGTGAAGGATATTGGCCAAATTTAGAAAAATATCTCCATATTTCTGACAACTAATCGAGCAAGCATCGTTAATGTTCATTGTAACTCCGTCTCAAGAGATAGGGGTAGGAGTCTACTGTCTTATCTCTTGAGCTAAATGTTTTTTGTCAACAATGCATGAGAGTGTTTTGACCATAAGAGTCAGTGAAAGCTCTAAAAATCTTTTCGTAAGAAGGGGGAGGCAACCAGACATGGATGTTGTCTTATCTGTGTAGCTACATGTTTCCTGTGACCACTGTGTACCAGTGTTTTGACAATTTGAGGAAGTGGTAGATCCTGAAAATATATTGCCTAGAGAGTGGGCAACAAGCAGACATGCCCAATGTCTTACCTGTTTAGCAAGATGTTTTCTGTCAACAAGGCATGAAAATATTTTAACGATTAGAACATCCTGGAAAATGTACACCTTAAAAGGTGGAAGACAATCAGACAATGCTTACCATCTTACTTGTCTCTCAAAAAATATACTATCACCAGATATCACAAGGGGTTGGGAAGTCAAGGGGCTATGGGCAATTGAAAACAGAAAATGGTCCCTTAACATAAAATAAATTTATATGGTATGTTACCAAATGGCCCTTTCAAATTTAAAATATCTTTCCAAAATCCTAAAAATGGCCCCTTCTCAAAATTTTCTTCCCAATCACTGCAGATATATCAAGATGACCAATTTTGGGGTCATATATGTCCATGGTGGATTAAAAAAAGCCTATTTTGCCCAAGATACCAGAGGGAATAAGTATGAACCATTAAATACATATTTTGAACCATAGCCCAGTTCTCCAGTGCTTTAGGTGCCAAACTACAATTCTACACTTGATAGCAAAATTTTCAAATTTTAAAAAGCTTGGTAAGCCTCAGGCTAAAAGTTTCAAAATTCACCTTCACAAGTGTAGAAACACTGAATGATGTCTTCCACTCTGTATTCTTATTTCTAAAGACTTATTGTATATCAATATAACCTTATTCAATATCTGTGTCTAGAGATAAATGAAGGTGCCTCAATGTCTTCACTGTCTGGAAACATAATTTTCTTTGACTGCTGAACATGGCACATATTTCAATTTGTTTACTAAAAAAGATAATAGTCTATAGCTTACGTGTCATTTCCATTCCTGAATGTTGAAAAATTGTTAAAAAATGCTCATATATGTTTGTATAATTCTACTATTATATTATATATATAATTGATTAACCAACTTTCACATTGGTTAAACAACTGTTAATGGCAACATTTTCAAAACATTTTAGATTTTATCATCAGTCCCAAATTTAGTCATCTATAAGTGTCATCCGAGGAGACTCTAAATTGACTAGAATTTCAAATTTTTAGAGTCTGGAGGCCTGAAAAATATTAAGAATTTTTTTTTCCTATCCAGTCTGTTAATAGTATGAAGCAGCCTATTATCAGAGTATTTTTAATTAATTGGGATTTTACCCAATTTCAAGCACTTTTTGACCCAGACATATTTTTTAAAAGAAACAATTTACCATAACAGAAGAAGAATGAGTAGAAAAATGTCAATTAAAGGAGGATTCTGTATAAATTCAAAGTATCGATTCATCTCATTCTAAAAAAATAGGGCATTAAAGGAACATTAAATGACACCCCATCATGTAATGGTGAAAAATGGGGGATGGCAAAATGTTCAAAATGGTCTTACTTGAAAACTACCTTTTATTATCAAATAGCACACAAAATTTTGTTTACAATATATGCCCAGTCTACTGTTAAAGTACTTAAAGATTAAATTAAAGTTTATTTTATTCACCTACATTTAAGACTTTTGACAAAAGTAAGGGGTCAGACGTGCAAGCTTTTTTTTAGCAATATAGATGCGGGTGACGGTTACATTTGATTGGCAGTTATTATTAGATCAGTCAAAATAGATGGTATAGTAGCTTATGAAATTTGACTTCTTGGAAAATTTTTGATTTCTTGTTTTTTTCTGTATTCTGGGATTTTCTACTTTTAAACATTTGTTTTTTAAAGTGGACAGCATGTCCTTTTTGATTACTGCACTGGAAACGTATCCGTTTTTTATATTTATGTAAGGATATATATAGATAAGGATGACGCGTCCCTTGGTGTCTTTTAGTGTATAACTTTATCTTAGCAGTTTTTTCATGAAAGTAAACATGTGAAAGGAAGTAATTCATAGTTTATCTGACGTTTGATGATCTATTTTGAAGTTGTGCTGATGACTTCCTCAAGTCTATAGTTTATATATTTTTATTTACATAACTTCAATATGGGACCATTACGTAAGAAACAATCACGTGTAAATTACGAAAGGTTACGAAGAATTTTGAAAGGTTCCAATGTTCATTTGGAGGATCAGATTTCAGAAGATAATGTTACGTCATGCAACTTCAATGCTGTATCCCATTATGCATCATCACAAGATGTAAACAATGGCGATAGGGTTAAAACTTTAACTGATATTGTGTCTTCGCTGACGAGCAATATACAAACGCTACAGTCGACAGTCAAAGTGTTATCAAACAATGTAAACAGTCTGTTGAACGAAAGATGCAAAAATCAATCTATCCAACAGGAAAATGAATACAGGAGAGACATTTCGCATTCCTTGGTGCTGGTTCCAGTTCCGGATCATACGATTGGAATGAATGGTTCGGTCGAAGACAGCCAGAATTTCACGTTGGAAAGCGCTTATAGAGCTTTTAATTCTCCAAATCAGTTTCATTCTCAAGGTCCTTCAACAGCTTCTGGAAGTGAAGCTGAGACAAAACAATTACGTTCGGTCGTCCAGACGTTTTGCAGCTGATTCGCTCCCCTTTATTGAGACGGTGTCTCTGCAGATAAGGAGAAATATAATTGCAGGTAGGGATATTAACCTTGCTTCTCTGCTTATTCCGTACTACGCTGGCTCAGGAATGAATGAAAGTAATGACTCAGATAAACATTCTAAACCTGATCACAGAATCATGAGAAATCTTTCAATAGGGGAATTTATCCAGGCTTTTGGAATTTTTAAAAATGTGATGTGTGGTGCCTTTCCACAGCGTCGACAGGAACTGGACTTATATGAACGGGTTATTGTGGAAATGGCCACTAGATATCCAGGAAAAGGTTTCTATGAGTACCATAAGAAATTCTCCCTTGATGCAGCTGCTCATCTTCGGTACAACAACATTTTGATTGATTGGTCCATTCGAAACAACACACTCTTTTGCAAACACAAAGCCTTCTTGTAACTTGTGTGGGAGTGTTTTTCACTCTGCAAATTTTTGCAACCAGCCTTCTGGTCAGCATAATGCTCCTAGGATTAATGAAGTGGACCTGTACAGCCAGGACAGAGTTTCTTTCATGGGGAGAGTGATATGTAATAATTTCAATGGTACGAAAGGTTGCTTAGTGCCCCTTTGCAGGAATTTACATGTGTGTGTTTCTTGTAAGGGGGACCATGCTAAGATGAACTGTCCCATTGTTTCAAAATGGGGGACTTGGGTCTCAGAAGAATGGGGCCCGGAGTCATAACAGAAATTAATCACAGGAAACCAGTTCCTATTTTCTAATCAAACAATCAGTTATTACACCAGTGAATATTCCACTGTTAGAGAACAAACTTTCTAATTATCCAGACAGTGCTTTCGTGTTTTATCTTGTATCAGGTTTGAAGTATGGCTTTTATACTGGAATAGAGAAGCTCCCTGATGAGTCAATTTTTGAAAAAAATCAGCTTGTGCTAATCATGAATCCATTTCAGAAATCATAAATATTGAATTAATTAAGGGATAATTCACTGGCCCTTTTGCCTCTATTCCTTTCGATAAATTCCGAGTTAATCCTATTGGCTAGGCAGAAAGCAAATATAGCAAGAAGAAACAGGTTATTATGGACCTGTCTGCGCCTCATAATGATGAGGAAAACCCTAGTTTGAATGAACTTATTAACAAGGAGGATTTCTCTTAGAGTTATGCCTCTATAGACGATGCAATCAGGTTAATTAAAAAGTGCAGAGAGGGTGCTCTTTAATCAAAACAGACATAACTGATGCTTTTAAAATCATGCCACTAGCACCAGACATGTGGCCGTACCATTGTATTCAGTGGAATCAGCAGTTTTATTTCTTTAATCGTTTAGTTTTTGGCAGCAGGTCCAGCCCAAAAATTTTTGATAATTTCTCTAGTGCTCTGTGTTGGATAGCAGAAAACAATTACCACATTGAGAATATTTTACATTTACTAGATGGTTTTCTAGTTATTGTGCTGAAAGATAAGGATGCGGAGGCTATTAAGAATAAGTTTTTGAACATTTTTCATTTACTGGGAGTTCCTTTGTCAGAAAAGAAAACTGAGGGCCCATCACATGTTTTAGAATATTTGGGTATAATTTTAGACACTGTTAAAATGGAAGCTCGTCTACCAGCAGAAAAAGTCAGACGAATCCAGGAAGTAATAGAAAATTTTAGCAAAAGACGTTCCTGGACTAAGCATGAACTTTTAAGTCTCCTTGGACATCTTAATTTCGCTTGTAGGGTTATACACCCGGGACGTTCATTCATTAGTCACCTGATTAAGTTATCAACAACTGTCTCTAAGTTATCACATTACATACATTGAATCACGGTAGATCTGATTTAATCATGTGGTCAGCATTCCCAAAAAATTGGAATGGAGTCTCCTTTTTCTTAAATGATGATGTCACTTCAGCAGCAGATATTAATTTATTCACAGATGCAACAGATATTTTTTATGGTGGTTTTTCAATAACCATTGGTTCCAAGGATATTTTCCTAATTCTATTTTAATGGAAGAACAAACTTCTATGGCTTTTTGTGAGTTGTACCCTATTGTAATGGCATGTGTGTTGTGGGGTCATCAGTGGAGCCGTTTACGAATTGTGTTTTATTGTGACAATATGTCTACAGTGGAAATTACTAACAAAGGTCGATCTAAAATTCCAAGCATTATGAAGCTGATGCGGATGAAACATATTGAAGGTGTCAAGAATAATCTAGCTGACGTCCTATCTCAATTCTAGATGATCACATTCAGGGATTTGGCTCCTCTAGCAGATGTTCTCCCAACTTCGAGCCTGGAGCCTGTTGCGTTACTAATGGTCTAGATAAACCATTGGAGGATCTGTGGGAAGCTTTTTTAAGCAATAGCACAAAACAAGTATATAACACTGGTTTTAATCATTTTAAGAATTTTGTTATCATGAATAGATTAGTGGATTCCTGTCATTTGAATACAGGGTTATTTTTTCCTCTGTTTAATGAGGACCATTTATTACTGTTTGTAACATAGTATAAAAAATGTTTTGAATTTGAAACATGACACTATTAAGTTGTATCTAGCAGGAATAAGACATTATTGTTTGAGATATAATCAGTTCGATCCTTTAAGGGAAACAGATAGGCTGTCTTTTATCTTAAGAGGAATTAAAAGAACACAATGTAACAAGGAAAAAACAAGGTTGCCTATTACAGCAAAATTTTTGACACAGCTATGTAATGTGTTGAAACAGATAAATTGTTCACCTTTTATTGATCAGATGGTTATGTGCTTTTAAAATGGCCTTTTGTGGATTTATGAGATGTGGAGAATTCACATGCAATAGCTCACACCTAAATGATTATTTAAGAATGTCAGATGTAACTATTGATAATGATAGGAGGTGGTTTGTCATCCATTTAATTAAGTCCAAATGTGATCCATATGGCAAAGGTGTTAATGTCAAAATTTTTGAAAATTGTACCTTGTTTCCAGTTAAGAATATGTCCGATTATGTATTGTTAAGGAGGCAAACTGGAGCTAAATGTTCGTCTCCGTTGTTTTTAGAGACAAAATTTATTGACGTCCCACTATCAAGGAGCTCATTTATTTTTTATTTGAAAGAGTTGCTTACTAAATTAAATTATGATGAAACTCTATATTCTGGCCACTCATTTAGAATAGGTGCAGCCACTTCAGCAGCTGATGTGGAGGATCACATTATTCAGGCCTTAGGCAGATGGAACTCAAATTGTTATTTCAGATATATTCGAACAGATCAAAATATTGTAGAACTTGCTCAAAGTGATATATGTATTTCATACGTTTCATGTAATTTGTATTTTGGAAACAAATGTGTTAGGGTGGTGATATGAGTCCTAATACTTGCAACATTGTACTGTTGTGTTCTAGTTTTTTTCAGTATCTTTTACTGCTAATGTTTTTTATACTAATAAAAGTGTATATTGTCTATGTTAATTCTCTTGGGCTTCACTCATACATGGTAAATTCATGCATTCGCTTATTTGGCCGGCATAATTTCAGGAAATCGTTTTCCCATCAATTCATTATACATCATAGTGTAGGTTTTCTTATGTTTTACAAATTTTAATGTTAGCGAAAAGGATAAGATGTTGGGCTCTATCATATCACTCAGAGTCGGAATCTTCCACTCTTCTAAACTTGTAGGGCTCCACCACAAGTTTTTCCCCTCTGTTGGATCTACCACAGAGCTATTTATCTAGTTAAGCGAATCATTGGTTAGCATTGTCGGTTGTTATTATGTACATAGTATCTAAGTCCTCAGAGTTATGTTTAAGTATCTCAGATTAATATTTGTATCTGTAGTTTAAGTTAAGTTTTTAGGACATGTAGGTTGGTATGAGTTTTTAGTGGAGTCCTAGTTGCTCATTTGTTTTTGTTACTTTGTATGTATGATTTTAGTTACTTTATGTTCTTTGTTGTGTATATCTGTCTTCCATGTTTAGTCTTTGTCCCTGGATTACATTCTTTTGATTACCGCTATAACCTTGGATCCCTTGATTACTCTTTGAAGTCTATAAAAAGTATCATGGAAATTTTTCACCATATTTACTCTTTTATGTGAGAAAAGTTAAAATGTACGCAAGCCTAAAACTAATCAATCAATACTTCCGCAAAGAAAACTTACCCAATGCAAGGGGAATAACTCAAATTCTCTGCATATACATACCTAAGGTTTTTCTTTACAATACTAGTATCAATACTACTTCAAAAATATGAACACTGATCTCTTGAAGAAATAAATAAATATTCCACTTTTAAGACACTGGAACAAATGAAATATACTGTGAGATTCACTATGACTACTAAAGTCTGAAATTATATGTAATATGATATATCTAAATAAGGCTTTTCCTAAAATATTAAATGGTTGTAAAAAAAATTTCTTGCAAAAAGTGTTACAATAATTTTGTAACAGACAGACTGACTTGAACACTGAAAAAACCTCACAATTAAAACAAAATAGCCCTTTCTCATCAGGAGTAGGGGTATATTAACCCCAATATCCAACAGGAACACTATTTTGACTATCTTTAGACCAGTGGGCCAATCAAAACCTGAGCAAGAATATAAATTTTCCAGCATTTTCCTTTAACAATCAAATAAATAACTAATTTCTAGAATTATAGTTTTTTTTTTTTTTCTTACTGGCTAAAAATGAAACTGCGTGTCAAACTGTTCTTGTTTAACCCCGTGCACACATTTGGCGGCAACGAAATTCATTGACAACGTAAGCAATATCTATGTAATACATTTGTGGTAGCTGGAACTTTTTTTTTTTTTCAAAATTGAATGCAAAAAGGGGAAGTTAACATTGGCCATCGCCAAATCACTTATAAAACATGAGATATATCAATAAAGCAAAATACAGAATTTGAAAATCAATTGATCTATTCAGAGATGAAATTCAGAGGAATAAAATGAAGGTTGGACAGCCAAGGTTATCCCTATTTCCATCCACTGGTTGAATTGAGGTATAAAAATTATGATCTTCAAAGACAATATAATAGCATATCACAATCTTTGTCAATATAGTTTAAACAAGGTATTATTTGAATTTGGAATTATTTTGGAATTTAAAAAAACGACAAAAAATAAATTTGTAAAACTAACCCTTACTGAGAAGGTTAGTCATGCTGGCATAGCTAAGGAGTAGGGTTAGTTGGATAACAAAAGTCAAGGAAATTTTTAACTTACTAACCCCCTTCGCCATTATGGAATGACTAGTAGGGGTAAGTTTTATAAATAACTTTTTACTTATTTTCTTAAATCAAAATAATTCCAATTAACCTTGTTTTTATTTGACTTCTTTCTTATCTTTAAAATCAATCTTAAGAAATAAGAAATCTGTCAGTAATGGCTCACAAGTGTACCCCTATTTTCAATCACAATACAAGAAAAATAAACAAAGTCCGCGGTAACCAGAAAGTTATGGTTGAAATTCTCTGAAAATAAAATGCACCATATGGCATACCTACAGGAAGAATATGTACAAAGTACAAATTTCAAGCCGCTGCGATAAGTCGTTGCTAAGAAAACTGTAAAACTGTGGTGGAAAAAATAGCTACTGATGAAACACCATCACGGGTAAAACAGTGGAACTTAATGATATAATTATCTGCATATAATAGCATGGCGTAATACAATTACATTGCTGTATAGTACAACTAAATGCCATATTTTATATAGTGTACTATTTTGTAAGTCAAATGTAAAAAAAGAAAAAAAGGAAAAATATTAATAATAAATACAAAATTATCAACAAACAAAAAGTAAAGTGTAAATGCATTGTAAACCTGGTACAAATAAGAAATCAATTTGGAGGGTTCTGTTTCAGAGTTGTCTCTCTTTTCATATTCTACAAAGCATGAAATCTTGGCCAGCAAAATTATATAAAGCCTGTCAAATTTCATGGGGTTTTACAAAAATACTCATATATAAAATGTTTTGAATCTAATTTCTGGCCTGATTCTTTACAAAAAGTTTAACATCACTGACATTTACAATGGTATATAACATTAAGATTTCACTTGTCCCAGGATATCTTAGTGAAACTTTGAAAATTACTTTTTTAACGTGTAAAGTAATGGGAATGTTAGAAGTGGTTAGTGAGAGCTAACTGTGTAGAAAAATAGAAGACCTAGGAAGTATAAACAGGGGTTCTAAATACAAGTGGTCCATGTCCAGGATTTTCAATTTCTAATATAGGACCTTTGAAATGTCATGACTCAAGATCCAGGACCTCCAACACTTTTAATTGACATTTGTTTAGAGACTGTTGATTTTCTTCAGTGGACCACTGATGTGTAACTTTGAAAAGTCCAGGCATCAATTTCACAAAAAGTCATAAGTGTAAAGTTATAATAAGTAATGACATCACAACCTAAAATAGCATTGTGACATCATAAAGTACGATCAATTTCATGCTTACAACTTTTTGTGAAACCGGCGCCAGGACCCTCTACTCTTGAAAGTAAATCTGTATCCCTAAATAGGTTTTTTAGTATCTAGAGTAGAAACCCATTATTGAATAGGAGTGCTAATTAATACTTTTTTTTTAATTTAGAATAGCTAACATCAAAATTTCTGGAATAGCAGTAGAGCAATCCATCTTACCACTAAACTCTGGCGGCACTGTGTGATATCTGAAAGCGTACATACATAATAGAACAATAGAGAAATATATGGCTTACCTTACTTGTCTTCAGACAATTAATTATCTTCAAACTTACCTGAAAGTAAATAATAGAATATAACATTATTATGACTTAAATCAAAAATTATTATTAAAGTTTACAACCACTCACAGTTGGCAAGTTATCTCCCCTGCCCAATTTGTGGATCCATGCCGTTTAATGCCATCAAGTCACATTTCTGCACACAGTTTTGCCATAAATTAAAATGCTTTATGGAAAGAAAAAAAATCCAATACTAAAACAAATTTACAATATATTCAAAGGTGCATTTTCTTCATCAGTTGCATATAAAAAATACCAATGTATGCAAAAAAAAGTTTTATCATAATCCTGTTGGAAAAGTCTGCTTTGCCCATGATGTGAAAACACAACAAAAAGGCTGTCAAGTCCATATCACACTTAATGATGGGCAAGTTATCTCTCTTGCCCATGATGAGGATCAGCACCACCTTAAGACAATCAAAAATGTTAAAAGAATGGATATCAAAGAGACAACACAGTGATGAAAAATGTCAGCTCAAGGCCACCCATGGGTCTTCAATGAATGACGAAGAAACCTTAACACCACAGGGCAAGCTGCAACTTACAAGTTTTTATTTCCAAAAATTATCTCCCATATCTAAATTGTGAATTGGAACTACATGAAGTCCTTCGATATCATTTGTTTTACTTGGACAGCATCTTAAAATTGATAGTCTTGACACGAACTACAGAATGGAAGAATGAAATGGGCAAACATTAAAACCTCAAATCTCCAGCACTTGAGGATAGCTTGCTTCCTTTATGGAATTAAGCCACTTGTATCAGATGTTCTGTCATTTTTTTTTTTATTTTATTTTATTTTATTTTTAATCATATCTATAGAAAAAAATACAAGTTTTCTGCAAACACAATATAGGCTGAACACAAGTAGACACCAAATACAATCTACCACAAAACTCTGAAATTATGAAATGTAAGTATCTACATGTTTACAATATAACTTGAGTTCTTTGGTTATAAATGGGTAAATACAAGTTTTTGTGGCATGCGATTCGAAAAAAATCCACATGATATTTATTATCTATGATGATATAGCTGTACTGTAGAAATCTGTTTTAATTCTTGTCCAGTGTTTTCAAAAACATTTTTTATCATGAGTTTTTATACAATAAACAAGCAAATAAGGCAAAGGGAAATAACTCAGAACATACTTTCTTTTTTTTTTAATTCAATACAAACAACAAATAATCTTTCTTTGGTTTTCAAAACACAAATTCACAAAAATTATCCAACAAAAATGGGGGACATTTTATTCCCAAGAACACTTCTTGGATCTTCCCTCGATTTCCCAGATCCAATAAAATGCTGTTGTCACAAAACAATTACAATGACTAGTATGATCACTTCAAAACAAAATTAATAAGTTTTTAGACAGAAAAATCAATTTTCGTCATTGGCACAGATTACAGTTCTGGAATTTATTACTTTTATATGAAGATGAATAAGTTAAAAAGCTATGTTTATGACATAAATATCCAAGAATCTTAATTAAAGATGGAGAGAATTAGCATTGAAATATGGAAAAAAGTCATTCCTATCTTTATAACTTTATAACTTTATATCTTTATATCTTTATAACTTTATAACTTTTTATCTTTATAACTTTATAACTTTATATCTTTATAACTTTGATTCCAATTTCGACAACTTACTTTCAAGAATTGATTATTGTCAGAGCAAAATAATTTACATATAAGTTATAAAAGGATCCAGAGCAACATGCAGCATGACACCATAAAAACCTGTCACCTTAACCTTAGGTAAAATGATAAAACCAGGGTATTAATAGATACTCTGCCACGTATTGGTGAAAAAAGGGGGAGAGCAAAATGTTCAAAATAGCATAACTCAAAAATTATATCTTTGATTTTGCTGAAAATTGAACTTCACCTGTATTTAATAACTGCAAAGTTTAAAAAATTGATAGAGCCAGTCTGAAGAGTAATCATCTTGAAACTATTTGGAACAGACAGACAGACAGCCCAACTCACAATTTTTCATAGAGTACCACATAATACCTTGCCACTTCATGTGGTAGGATATAAAAATCTCAAGAATATCATCTTGAAACTATTTGGAACAGACAGACAGACAGCCCAACACACAATTTTTCATAGAGTACCACATAATACCTTGCCACTTCAGGTGGTAGGATATAAAAACCCTGAAAAAAATAGGGTTCTAATTCTTCATAGACTTAATATAGTTTGATCATAATCAGTTGAGAATGCTGATTCTTGTGTATTGATAATAAGGTTTTATTTAAATTATCATTCTGAATTTTATCTTTATTATTTTATTCATTACCCTATGTCTACTCTGATAAAAAAAAAATTAGATGGTTTACTTTTAAACTGCACCATAAAGACAACCTAAGATAACCTTGAAACCATATATACTGCATAAATCCATGTAATGCAACCCAAATGACAAATAAAGCATTATTTTATCCATTGTATATGGCATCCTTACTAAAACAAAATGATCACCCTGATACCACAAGTTCTACACAATTCCCAAGGACAACGGAAGGCAAATTAAGTATTATTTCACAGAACGTATATGTACCTAATGGGAATGAAGCATCTGCAGTATATAATATCTATGTATGTAGGGAGTCTGAAGTACGAAGGCTCAAAATCGTTGTGTCATACATGACCTACATAATTAGTAAGTAATTGTTTGAACTTTTAACGCAAGGGTAGGGCAACACAGGCCAGCACCACAAAAACTTGAAAAGTCAGAGAAAAATTCTTAACTGTTTGTGACATTACCAATTTCAGAGGCTGTTATTTGAGTTAATATGGAAGTTGAAAATATTCTCAGACTTAAGGAGGTAGACCTAGGGTAAGGGACATAACTCTTGAAATCAGTGATACGCTTGTATCGAATTAAATTTTACTATAGCCTATCAAGCTTTGAATTAACACAGAGTGAAAAATTCCAATGATTTGTAAGAGTTGTGTTCCTTACAAAGGTCTACCTCCCTACGTATTTTTAAAAGTTTTGTGGTGCCCATGCAGGCCTGCTGTTCTAGGAGGTCTTACATATTCCCACTGGTCGAGACATCACTCATAGCAACATTGTAGTGCAGCATCAACTGTGTTGACATTTCACAAAAACTCATTGGTAAAGCCTCTACAGGCAAAATTAATTCACATGATTTTTATAATAATTTCACGATTTTCAATTGAATCAAGCAAACAAACTTTGTGACACGAGTTCACATGAAATTCACATAATCGAGCATTCATGTGAAATCCATGTGAATTTTTCACATGAAGTTTATGTTAAGTGAATTTCCCATGATAATCAGGTTAACTGTATGTGAAGTTCACATCAATTTTGGGTGAAGCTTGATTAAAATAAATTTCTTGCCTGTGTAAAATCATATTAACACTTCCCAATAAAACCAGCAAAAAAGACAAGTTAAATTATTTATTCCCTAAAATGTACACATTTTTAACAAAACAAAAAATGACAAAGTTTGTGCACAATTTCTAATGATCCCAACCAGAAGACTCTTAATAATAAGCCTTAGTTCAAACTATCTAAATGTCTGTAAGAAAACCAATCTAATTATAACTAGATCTTGAAATTTGTCCACTACTTTCCTGCATTCAAGCGGGAACGTAGTGGACAAATTACAAGATCTAGTTTTAATTAGATTGTAAGAAAACATAACGGATCTACAATTTGCTGGAACATCACCAAAAGACAAATAACACCTCACTTGATAGAATGTATATACCACAATCTATCTCCTTGTTATTTAATCAAGTTCCGATTCATTTACTGAAGAAAACCAGAAAAGGAAGTGAAGAGATGTATCCACCAATTACCCATATCAATAAATCACAGTGCTGTCAACATGTTGATTTATAAAAAGATCTACAAGATTTCAACATTTATTCATGAGTTTAGTCAAGGAAGATTTGATCATTTTTTGCAAAAAATTCCAGCACGAACAATGATGACGTTAAGGAGGGTGGATTTTGTATTCCTTTGATCAAACAACAGTCACCTGATAAATTTTGCTTTCATCATTTAGATTTTACAGTGAGTTGACTGTGACCTCTGACCTTCCTGAACTGGAAAACCCAAAAGCTTTCTTTATTCTATCACACTTAAGTGGTCATCTACTGAAACTCCTAACTGATAATTTCTACTATGTGAAGGAAAAATTCTCCTACATCAGTTTAACTGTATGAGTGAAGGTGTTGATTTAAATGACCACAAAGTTTAAGCTCCATTGTTATAAATTCCATAGATGAAGGGCTATTCCAGTTCATTAAGGTCAGATGTCAAAGTCAACTCACTGTAAATCTGTTTTTAAAATTAGTATATTTTACTAAATTTAGCAGTTCATCAGATAATTAGCTGTACAATCAATCATTCAACAAAAGGATATCACAGACAACTCACTGTAAATCTTTTTCTAAAAATAGTATACTTTACTAAATTTAGCAGTTCATCAGGTAATTAGCCATTCAATCAAAGGATATCCAACTCATTTGCCCTAAACATCATAACTACTGGAGAGCAAAGATCTGGTAGTAACAGAGGCCCACAATTTTGTAAATTTCAAAATAAAAAAAGCCATTATTCTTGACTAATATATGCATATACATAATAATTAAATTTCTACAGTAATTTAACGTTAAATTGGAAAAGGTTTTGGTTAAAAATGATATTTACCATATAACTGGGAAGTTTTGCAGAAACAAATTCTTGTGGTTTGGTGTCAAAAATATGCATTTTAATTTCACAAAATATATTTTTTGCATTTTATAGTGGTACTTGGGAAACTTATCAATAATCCTGGGTTTCTTTTGGTAAAGTTGAATTGAGATTATATTATAAGACATATTTTAGCAGTCTTTTTGTAAATTTCACAAAAAAGTGGACTCCTGCAAAATTTTAGATGAAAACAGTACAGTATCAGCATTATGGAACCAAATCTGAGACAGATGGACAAATTAACAAACTTCAGGAATATGATATAGTACTCCTCATTGGGCTTGGATATAGTAAAAATAAAGCCTGCATTATATTATTTCATTTATTTTTTTTTCACCCTCAATTATTTTAAACCAGTACCAACCCCTTTAATGGAGAAGTTTTACCATATATCTGCAGCAATATCTCAAATTTATAGCAACACGTCAATATTTAATTAAACCAAGTCTCGGGAGACACAAGTATATCTATAGATGTTACATGGTCCTCTGGTGTGTTTCTTGGATTTGTCAATCTCCGACCTTTTCTAGATCTGGTTACATCACCTTTGACAAGTAATATATTAAGAAGCACTGCAACTGATTTCTAGGAAAATGTCAAGAGTTGATACCAAATAAAGAGTTCTTGGTTACAGATTCAATGAGATTCTGTCTATTTATATTGGCGGTCCCATCTGAACAATTCAAATTATTATGGTAAAAATAGTTTATTTTTTGTTGTAAGCTCATTTTTGTACCCTAGATGTGAGATCTGTAGTTTTAAATGTCCAGGTACACAGCCAAAACAGTCATGCATGAGAATCATATGATTATCATTTGAATTGAGTGTGATAAACATATGTTTCAATTAAGAAATAAATCACAAAAACCTGATTTTATCATTGTTTTACCACATGCTGCACATTTATGCAGCATGTTTTTACCCCAAGCAATAGAGTAATGATAAAATGGAGTTACTGTGATTTATTTCGATTCTAATAGGACTTAAGTACTTTATATTTTTGAATAGACACAGCCCATGTGTTGCACAAAATGTTGGTCATGTGTTTATCACTTTTTTACCATGGCTGTGGTCCAATTAGCTTTGAAGCACGTCATATAAGAATTAACATATGATCATATGATTATCACATGACAATCATATGTCGGCAAGTCAATATTTTCATATCATTATGATATGATTATTATTATATGATTATCATATAAATCAAGAAACATATTATTATCATATATGGCATTTTTGGCTGCCAATGTACCCATTTGTTGATCTGTCTTTAAAGGAAACTTGAAGAACTCCACATGCTTTCGTCAGGTTGTTATTTTTTTTTTCAACATCTATCCTTATGTAATTTCCAGAGAATAACATGAGAAATAATTGAAATGTGTTTTTCATAAATACTTTGCGCAGCTGTATAAGACATAATATAAGAGTAATCAAGGGAACAAGGTTCAGGCAGAAATGAAAAGAGTATACCGGTATCCCAAGGATAAAGACAGGACAGAAGAAACAGACACACACAACAAACAACATAGACCAAGTGCTTCCATAGGGTGAGCGTTCTCTGCTTTTCTAAAAATACCTGCTGAGTTGCTTATAAAATGTTATTAACATGCAGATCACATGATCAAATTACAATTCTCCAGTTATGCCTAATTAAACACAAGACATCCTTCATTTTCTTAGGCTTTTATTATTTCATAACCCACAATGTGGTGGTATCAATTAGTTCCCATTAGAATATTCTTATTTTGCTACTTTCTATGGAAAACCTAGGATACCACTATAAAAAAGAAACAAATTCTGCACTTTAGTTTCTTTCTATGGAAGTCCAATAATGCCATTATAAAAGAAAATTGCACTTAAGCACACATGCTAATAACTTAATAAGTTTATATCATCTTGCCACAAAAGTTACTTTGCAAGTTTTTTTCAGCTTTTTGCCTGACTATTAAAATTATCTATACTTCATTTATTACTACGCAAGTTATTTCAGATTTAACTGATTTTGCCTAACTATTAAAAGTGTCTTTACTTAATTTGTTATTGGTAAACACATTTGTTGTTCTGTTCTAAGATTATATCACTGCTTCTTTGACAAGATATATATGAAATACAGAACAACATCCTTAGGGAAATCAATAATAGCAGCTTAATCTTAAGTTGAGCATAGCCGTACTTATCTTAAATCCAAAGATGTTTTATAGTAGTGTGCTCACCTCAAGTGCCGATTGGCGGTTTTTACAGTCTTGACTATCCTTAAGGAGATTGTATTAGTAGATGTCTGTTAGTACTTGGAGGTAGCAGATCCAAGCCTTCAAGATACCTCACCAAAAAACTATGTATGTTTTACTAGCAGTTGGGCTGCTCTGTTGACACTCTAGCCTACTCCCAGACCCCACCTAGGCCTGGGAGTGTTTCCCAAACTGTAACTGTTTGGAGCTACATCAATGTGTAGAGTGTGCGCCTCAAGTCTGGGAGGTCCTTGGATTTATACCTGGCAGAGTCACGCCAAAGACTTTAAAATTGGTAATTGTTTCTTCTTGGCAAGACAGATGGTATTTAAGGGGATGGAGAAGATATGATTGGTTAGATCAGCCAGAAGAATGTGCCAAATGTGGTGGCATGCCTACCTCGGGCTATTGATTCTATGAGCTAGCATAACAAAAATCTGACTCAGTGCTAAATACTAGTACAGGCAGGGTCTGTTTGATTGGAACTCTTCCTGAAATACATGAAATATCTGCCATACGATGATAACCAATTAACCAACTATACAGCTTCATATTCTCATAATGTCCTTGACCCAAGAGACCTTAAAAGGACTTATGTAACCTTCAGAGTGGCTCCCAAAGACAAATGTGCACATTGACAGACATCTTAATGTTAGCAAGTAACCAACACTTTCAGAAACTACCACCTCAGACCAACAGGCCTTGAGGAACTAAGGTAACCTTCAGAGAGACTCCAAAGACAAATGTTAACACTCAAAATGTCTCATTGCCATGGAGCAACTGACATGTCCAAAAATTATCACCTAAGCCCAATGGGTCTTTCAAGACAAAGTTACCTCCAGAGAGGTTCCAAAGACAAAAGTATATACTGACATGTCTTCATGCTGTGTGCAAATCGTCCCCCCCCCCCCTCTCCAAAAAAAAAAGATTTACATCCATGTATTTCAAGGTATTGTATAGTGGGTATTTTCGCAGATGTAAAATATATATGAGTGAATCAGGGTACTGTGAAAGTTCCTTTATTCGTGGATATTGATTTTTGTGGATTGCAGACAAATCACTGGTTCATGGATTCTTAAATTGTGGTTTGACATTTCCCACAGTACAAATAAACGAAATCTGTATTTTGTTTGAATTAAATTTTGTGGTTTGAGTAAACCACCAAATCCCCCATCATTGGTACCCCAAGAATTTAAGTACTTTCAGAGTATTAAATTCTCAGTCTTTATTTTTGACATCCAGATACAGTTTATAGTAGATAACTGTGGAATATCTTAAAATTTGAGACTTAATTTGGTGAGCTTTTATATTCGCAATTCCCCGAACCTTGCAAATATAGCAAAAATTAGAATCTCAAAAAAATTTCGCGCTAGTCTATATAATATTTTGGGATAACATTGCAGATACATTCAGTTCATTCAGTACAATTTCTTTACTCAAAATTACTTTCCCCCACAACTGTTTTAAAAATTTTGTATAATCTGCAGAATAAGCAGGAATTTCTACCGCCACTCTGTTATCTGCTAAAAATATCGTGAAAAATCAAATCCAGTCATCGCTAGCTTGACCTACGTTCTTTTCTAGGATTCTGTGATACAAGGATAGAAATGATATGGAGTACAGGTCATGCTTAACGGATTCATCTTCATCAAGTAACAATTACTGAACGTTGTATGTGTATGTCTGTGCCGTTCACAATAGCATTGTCTACCGTTAACAACAAAGACGCTGAGCTGAATAGCAACGGAAATGTCAAAGTTGATGCAAAATAAATGGTTTCTGGATTCAGATCCGTCACAATTTTGTTGTTTGTCCCGAGGGTTACTCATTTGAATATCTTATTCATAAAAACAGACTGAGCAGTAAATGTAATTACTATGGATGTTTATCTAATATATTTTCATGGCTTCAGAGCTTTGACTTGGGTTTGGTACATTTTTACTCATTTAATACGGAGTATTGACCATTGTGTAAAATTATATTGGATTGACTGACAGATTTATTGATTGATTGATTGATTAATTAATGAACAAACATGATAAATGTTTCTCTTATATAGCTTCAAAGTGGTGATTAAGGTTTGGTGTACTTGTATAAGAATATGATTGACCATCCAGCACTGATTGATTAATCAATTGTTTGCTGGTCAAAAATGGTAAGTATGGATGTTTACCTAATAAAGCTTCTGAATGTAAATTTGGGTTAGGTGCACATGTACTAATATCCAAGAAGGAATATCTACCATGTGAAAATAGAGATTATAGATTGATTGACTGATTGATTGATTGGCATTTGAATGATTGATTGACTGAAAACTATGAATATAATCACCTTCATTTTGCATGCTTGTCAGAGAAACTGTGGCTATTGATTTTTTAGTTTTTGGTATGACCTGGCCTGTAAACGTACTAATTTTTTGCAGTGTACTAATTTTCACTATTTTCCCGGTGGAGAAAAAAAACGAGAAAAATGGTACATGCGAAATTTAATTTTAGCACTATTAAACTTATCATATTTTTGAAACCACAAAAAATGATACCCACTGGTCCACTTTTACCAATAACATAAGAATGAATGACTATCCAGTGAAATAAGAATTGACTCAGAGTTAGAAATAGTAGCCTGCCCGCCAGCTCGAGACTGGCTATTTTTTGGCAGGGCTGACTAATTTTAGCAAAAATCTGTATAGCCATATGGTAAATATATTGAAAAATTATATTCAGGACTGGCTAGAATTTGAGTAAGTTTCCTACCCTGACTGACGAATGGGTTGATTGATTGATTGACTGATTTACAAACATGATAACCATGAATGTTTTTCCCAAAACAGATTTTGGGTTTGGTGCACTTTTTTCCAAAAAAGATGGCTGACACAGTAAAATTTTCTTCTTTTTATTTCTAAGTTTCTACAATTCTTTCAAGAAAATAACACATTGCACGCAATTACAAAGTTTTGATACATATTTTTTTTTTATCGGCACTAAATTATCAGTATTTGCCCAATCGGGGAAACAGAATTGCGATCAGGTGATTTGCATTTCCATAGAAGAGCGTCCTTAAGGTCAAAGGGTAAAAAGCGAAACTATACCAACTGTGTTGCAAAAATACCAACCTGTAAAACTAGATATTTGATTGATTCAGGCTGGTTGATTGAATGAAGGGTAACCATGGATACTGTAGAAGCAACAACATCCGTATCACACAAACAATCACACTTTCTACATACTGCATGCTTGACAAGGAAGCAGTGATTGCTATTTTGCCATTATTTTTTTTTTTTTTGTATTTGGTATGAACTGGCCTTGGATTGAACCCAAGATCCCACAGTTCTACAAGCACACAGGGCTAACTGTTATCCTATATTCTAATTGCTTACTAAATATCTCACTGAACTGGTGACAATAAGTTGATAATTCATTCAAACAAAACATTGAATGCCAAGTGCAACAGTATCTCCAATTTCCGTACAAGACACTGTATCAGAAAGGCAAAAAAAATTGTCCAATTAAATCCCCTTTCAGAACAGTGACAGCATGGCCCATTAGAAATACCACTTAGTAAAATAGTTAATAATACAATATATTGATTTGCACAAATAACTTGTAAATTTGCTACATGAATATTCATAAGGTAATAAGGAAATGTAATTGCCATGCCATAAAAAGAAAAGAAAATGAGACAGATCCATCGAAAGCATCTCTGTGAAACTCTTGGTCCATCCAATGACATAAAGGTCAGTTTTGGAAAGAAAAATAAACGAAGTGATTAGAGAATAACTATACAAGCATAAGATCAATGGCACATTGTATTACCATGATCGAATTCAGAAATATTACGAAAATATTTACATGTGGTAATTTGGTATGAGCAGATCTGTTTATACTACTTGATGGCAATCCAAATTTTTCACCATATTCTATGGAAATAATCCGTAAATTTCTGAAATTTTAACAAAGGTACTATGGAGATATTCACAACCTGTAGATCATAATTTGAAGTCAAAATTCGTAAAAAAAAATATGGGTAATCCGTATGAGTAAACACCTCTGTATGAGGTTCTAGAAGAGCATAGATGATTTACTCTGTAACTCAGCCATGCCTACATCCCTTATAAATAGAAAATCTCCAATTCTGAATTTCCTCAAATGGAGAACTTCTAAAACAAATAAATCCTTTAAACAGCTGGGCCCTGGTGAGCTAAAAAGAGATCCATCTTATGTTAAACAATACTAAAGCTGATTGAAATAGTGACTTAATTACTGCATCAGAAAAAAAAAATATTATTGTAATTAACAAAATTAATTTAAAATAGAATTTCATCAATTCAGAAAAAAATTAAAATATGCAAACCAAATCAAAAGAAGAAAACATCGTCTTAGAACTTTAAGTGACTCATCAGTAATTTACATCTTTCCCTCATTGCATTGAATTATGTAACTAACTAGAATGTCTGATCCTATAATTCACCCAGTCTCTTAAAATACCTCTCTAAATTAGCCATATTTTGCCTTAATCACCTGCTATTGAAGACTTGCCATTCAACAAAACAGATCTCTCAATTACTACAATACACCATTCAATTAAATCAGATGGAAAGAGTTGACAAACTATGTATAATGTATGGCACTGACATCTTGTCATATTCCGATGCAATAAGGATTGATTGCTTCCAGGAAGGCATCTTTCATCCCTTCATTTCTTCTTACAGTGCATGCAATTATGATGTTAAGGGCATAGAGTTAGTTTTCCATTAATGAAGCACTACCTTTGGTAGTGACATAAACAGGAATATTTCAATTTCTCACTGAAGAGACCAAGCATATTCCTTTTTCTACACATGCAATATTTGTGACGTCACAATAAAATCTTTTGTGATGTCCCATAAATTCAAAGGAATTTTGCCAAGCAGAGTATTTTAAATTGACACAATAATCAGGAAATTAATTCTAAAAGTGAGAAAAAGAATGACACCAGGGTAGGAAACTCACTCAAATTATAGCCAGGCCTTAATACAATTTTTCAATATATTTACTATATGGCTGTAAAAATTTTTGCTAAAATTAGCCTGCTCTGCAAAAAAATAGCCAGTCTCGAGCTGGCGGTCAGGCTACTATTTCTAACTCTGAATGACACACCACTAGAAAATGCAAGACAGAGAATTCTCAGATAACCTTGGATAAGATTTCAATGTTCTCTAACTCTGCAAAGCCTTGTTAGAGAACTGGAAATCATACCTCTAGGTGCCTGAGATTTCTGTCTTGTATTCTCAGCATGTTAGATATTTAATATCAATTCATTCATTGATTAATTCCATAGGTGTTTGGATGATCATATGTTTGATAGTTATAAATAAAGCACATTCAATGATGATTTCCAGGAGACAGTCAGCATTTTCTTGATTCAATGACAATGGTCTGATGACCTGCCACAGGTAGTAAATTGGACAATTTAAAGGGAGATTTCTACTTTCTAACAAACTAAGATTCAAATACTTAGGAAACACTGAAATCTCCTTGTTTATTGTCCAATTAATGATCTATGGCTGTTCATTAGGTGATAGTCATGTGATCAATGAAAGACTAACTGTATCTCCTGAACAACATCAATGAATGAGCTGTCAACTTTGCAGAATTCAGGTTCAAATTATTATAAGATGTAAGTCACCCAAGTGGTGCAAATTAATCATGTAGTAGTGTAAATCTTATTTTTTATTATTTTCTAGAAGAGAGTTGAAAAAAAACATGATGGGACACATATTCATATACAAGATATATGGATTGAAGAATAAACCAAAAGACCAAAAAGGGTATGCTTTAGAGAAAGCTGATCTCCAGAACACAAATTAATTCTCCAGTATTCAATATCACAATTTTCTTTTCCTAATATCAAACTCGTTCATACACTATATTTTCATTATTTATTATTTTACTAGTACATGTATATGCCACATATTCCTTAATCAATCAATTTAACCTACCCAACTTTTAAATTCTTTTCATAATTTACCCTTTCAATTAAACTGACTCTTTAAGGAGGGAGACCTAGAGTAAGGGACATAACTCTTGAAATCAGTGATATGTTTATATCATATTCAATTTCACCAAAGTCTATCAAGCTTTCATTTGAAACAGAAAGAAATCAGTCCAAGTTACATTTACTTTGATGCTTACATGAGATTGATTTAAAATAATGAATACAAACATTCCAATGATTTGTAAGAGTTGTGTCCCTTAACCTAGGACTACCTCCTTTAGTTACTCCTTATTTCTAATGTGGACCTATTTTCTAGATTAAGCTATTAATATGACTCCTAAATTAGCCCTATTTTCCATAATCAGCCAGGATTCAAGAATAGCAAACTAATCAAACAGACCCTTCAATTACTATGCTAAATCATTCAATGAAATGAGCTGGAAAATTGGTTACTGCACATTACTATGATATCATGTAATATTGATAAACAATTCTGCTGGATCACTCAGTGCTTTGACATTCATGACCTGAAAAATCTTCTAAGAGATTCCTATGAAGTAAGAGAGCTCACTTTTCAAAAGAAGATGACACTTTTATTTTAAAATTTATTTTAAATTCAATAAAAGCTATTTTGGACTTCTGAAAGTGGTTGTATACAGGCATGTTAGAACAAGATTCTGAGTATCTTAAATAGTGCAAATGAAAACCTTTCTTCAACTAAAAGAGGATCTAGGTATATTTATATAAAGACCCTTGCTTCACAAATTCTTTAAGTGAAAAAGGGCTCTAACCCTTGAAATGGTCTCACTTCTCACTTCCGGATCAATTTGCCACCTCTATCTATATATATAGTACCAAAACCACAATGAACCTAGATCTATGCATTATAAATGAATAATCAGTCTGTACGTTGATTAAATGTAGTCAAAATAAAGCTAAAAATGTGTACTTTAAAATCATATTTGTAATTAACTTTTGTAAATTGTGTGAATATTGTTTACATGTATTTTGCCTCCATGTTTTCAGTTAGCAGAAAAGGTAAAAACGTGGATTTTCAATACATGTATTATCTATTCAAGACAATTTCGTGAAAACAATTCTATGATCATTGCACCACTAGCATAATGATTTTAAAGCTTTATTTTCCAAGCTGGGTATTTGTCCTGGGAATTCTCAATGAAACTTTGAAAAATTACTTATTAAACATGTGAAGTAACAGAAAAATTGGAAGTGGTTAGTTAAGACAATGACAATAAACCTAAATCAAACCTGAAAAGTTGATCTGGTAACCATAGATACACCATAAATAATTTTTTTTGACAATAAAGGAGCCATAGACCATGAACTAATTTTGAAGCCCAAGGTCAGGGATACATGGCAGATAGTACAGTGAAATGTGTATACCAAACCCCTTTTTGGACTTCAAAATTAGGTTGGTTTATATAGTTCATGATACACTTTAACTGATATAAAGGACTTTTTATTAAATGTCTGTTCTAGACAGGCTTCCAGATTTTTCAGGATTCAGTTAAAACAGGTGTCCAAGATTCTTCAGGATTCAGTTTAGACAAGCTTCCAGATTTTTCAGGGAGAAATTTAGAAGGGTTAAAAAATGTTCTGGGTTCAGTACAAACAGACTTCCAGATTTTTCGGGGTTCAGTAGAAAAAGACTTCCAGATTTTTCAGGGTTCAGTACAAACAGGTTTCCAGATTTTTCAGGATTCAGTTTAGACAGGTTTCCAGATTATACAAACAGGTTTCACGTTTTTTCAGGGTTCAGGGTTCAATACAAACAGGTTTCCAGATTTTTCAGGGTTCAGTACAAACAGGTTTCAAGTTTTTTCAGGGTTCAGGGTTCAATACAAACAGGTTTCCAAATTTTTCAGGGTTCAGTACAAACAGGTTTCCAGATTTTTCAGGGTTCAGTACAAACAGGCTTCCAGATTTTTCAGAGTTCAGTACAAACAGGTTTCCAGATTTTTCATGATTCAGTTTTGACAGGTTTTATTCTATCAATTTTACAGATTTAGTTTTTGTTCATTGATTTATTAAGTTTTTTGATCTTCCATTAAAATCATTGAAAATTTTAAATATTCTGAGGAATATGAATTTTGTGGCTTGATTGATCAAAGAAATCAAAAACACATCATACCCATAAATCATTTTACTTTACTTAAACTAAAATTTTACAAAATCCATTTGAGTAAATTTAAGAGGTGAAATCACAAGTACCAACACAAAGTTTTTAAGTTACTATGTTGTCAGTGATGGCCTTGGTAATGGAGTCATTAACAACAACGCAATTCCAAACAAAAAGATTAATTTCAATAAAAGACAAATGCTGTTCAAAATAATAAAATGAACAGCAGAGAAATTAGGCCAGTCAATAAAAAATCAGTAATAATGTCACAGAAGCTACTTCCAACCATAAAAAAAATTAGGCCAATCCACAAAATTCTGTAATGTCATTGAAGTTATTTTCTCATAATCTTATTACCATCTTAAGTATCACTTCTATCTCACTCATAGATTAGCTATACTTATGTTACTTTAGTAAAATATTTAGGCAAACTAAAAATAATTTCTCGTTTCTCAAGTTCTCCACATCTGTTTTGAGGGTGCTTCGTTACAGTACCTGAACTGATCCATGCAACTATAATTGCATCCGTCATCGTTTAACAGATGATCACATCACATGACCACCGAGCAGCAAATTTATTTTACAGATTCCACTGTTTCATTTGTCAACCTTTACATTAAGTATACTGAATGCAAAAGACTTAAGGAGGTAGACCTAGGGTAAGGGACATAATTAATGAAATCAGTGAAATGTTTGTATTACATTCAATTTCACCAAAGCCTCTCAAGCTTCCGTTTGAGGCAGAATAAAATGAATCCAAGTTAATTAGATGCTTACATAAGATTGATGTAAAATGCTGAATACAAACGTTCCAATGATTTTTAAGAGTTGTGTCCCTTACCCTAGGTCAACCTCCTTAAACATCAATTAGTTACTTTTATTTTACATTTCTTTTATTTTTAACAAAATACAATATGTGGATTTAATGCCTGAAATTCAAGATAAATTTTATTGTATTATATTGCATACATTCCAATGGTAATTCCAAACTTTACATGAACCGATCATCCATCATTTTAAATAACAAAACTGCTATTAGATCGCTCACTTGCCATCTGTTATCGATCTGTCAGTGATCAATCAATCATTGGTCGTCAATCAGCCAAAAAAATGCATGGATCAGTTCAGGGACTGTACCTATTTTTATTGCCATATAAAAAAGCACAACCCTCAACACTTTTTCCTGTTTTCTATTAAACTTGGCCACAAGAATTGGCTGGGTTTTATTTTGATACCCTCTAAATATGTGTCTGTCAATCTGTCTGTCCTTCAACCAATAATTTCCAGATGATATCTTTAAAGGATATTAAAGGATCTTTTCCAAACTTTGTATAGCTATTCCACATCTTTACATACAGATCAAGTTCAAATTTCCTCGAATCATTTACACAAAAGTTTAGAACATTTTAATTTGCTTTTACCACAAAAATATTTTTTGCAATGTGGCAGGAAATCACTTGATGTCCGATTGGATGCCCTATTTTTAATTATATAAAGAGCACTGTTATCATGTTTTAATAGCAATAAAGATAAATAAAAAGACCTCCTTTGATGGGTTTCACAAAAAATTAATAAGGATATAGAACCAAGAGACTAACCGAAAGGCCTGTATTCTTCCGTATCTTTGACCAATAAAGGACAATAAAAAAACTGCAAAATCAAAATTTCTGTCATGCCTGATCATGTGTTGCTCTGCCAATCCTTAGGTTTTTATCCAACCCATCTTCAGTGGAAGAACTGGAAAGGGACCACCTTTATTAGTTAAAATAATTTCGTCCAAAAATAAGCTACCTTGACCCCCATTATAATTTCTGAATCTCTCAGAATAATATTTTTCTTCATGTAAATACACCATATTTAAAGAGCTGCACAAAAGCACATGGTAAGCCAATACCCATTTTTTGATGGTTAAGGTTGTTGAAAGAAAAAAGATTTAATACCTGATAACAATTAACTTTATTAAATTGAACCCCCAAAAAAAATTATAAAGCCCCCCCCCCACCCTTCCTCTTTATATTGTTTGCTACATTTGGATAGGACAGCAGTAAATAAAGAAACAATATTAGCCAAGGAAAACAATTCATTGTGGAAGAGCTATCATTCTTTGGTACCAATTTTTGTAGCCAGCTATATATTCATATTCCTGATAATACGTAAATATTCCATTGAAAATCAGATTTTCTAATGAAATCTACAATTCAAAAAAAAATTAATGATGGACCAAATTTGTGACTAACCAAAAAAAATTGATACCCAGAAATAAAGAATTTTCAAGTATTTGTTTACCTAAAACAGCTACCAGTTTGAACAAGAGCTTTTACAACGCATAAAATCATGATGTTCAGTGAACAGAGTAAGTTATCCCTTGATTAAAAAAACAATTATCTGATGAACTTCCTACGTTTTGTAAACTGGATAATTTAACTCCTGAAAGACAATTCAACAGATACTGATAGAATGTTGAAATCTCCTTGTCAATTGTCCAGTCAATGTTAATTCGTCAGGCATTAGTCATTTAATCAAGAGAACATCAAATCTTTTCAGTGAACATAATCATTGTACATGCTATAAAAACAATCTAAAACAGGTTGAATAACTCTACATCAGCAGTAAACTGTAAACGTACTAATGTTTGCGGTTGCAAATTTCACAGATTCTGTCAAATGAACATATCTGGGGGCATTAATTTTCGCAGTTTCAAAAAATTATAAGTGTTACATGGTGTCAAAAATCAATTTTGCAGATATAATTTTTCACGGTTTTCTGTCCACCGCGAAAATAGCGAAAACTAGTATAGTCCTTCTTACCTATAGTGTATGTAACTCCACCTATAGACACGGTCCACTGCCCATCTGACTGAATAGCTCCTGTCGGCTTTTCCGGCAACTCTTTTCCGAGAGTACGTTTATCCATAACTATAATCCACCTTAACAAACTTTCAATTTACTTTGTTCAAATATACCACACTAGCATGAAAACAAACTGTAGAAAGAATTTTAAAGTGCAAGGGTACGGCCAACATCTAAATCATCCAAAGTTTTCAATAACATAGAAAAGTTTTCTAGTACATAAAATGCTTCTAGAGTTGAAAAAATAGAAAATATCAAATTGTTCAAAAGTCTTTATACTGAAGAAACTCTAGAATGAATCGGCCCTGTAACAAATAAAGGCAGTTTTCTTTCAAGTTCTTCTAAATTATTCATAGCTTTTGTAAAGAATTCCCAGGAAATATTACAACTTATCAGTAAAGTAATATATGTTCCTAATCTATTCTATCCAATCACGGCAAAACTCTCTCCATAAAATTTTTTTTTAGGTCATGCCGACTTAAGTTCATCATGTTATTCATAGACTTTGGCAATGATATACGCTTATCAACCCAATGTAGATATTTTTCCTTGCAATAACTGGAATTATGTTGAATTAAAATGCAAATCAAATTCCAAAAAGTCAGTTGTACAGAAATAAAAAAAAAAACATGTCATAGATTTTAAATAAATATTTTTCAACTTAAAAAAAAACTCCAAAATTTTACATCAGAAAAAGTCAAATTTACATCAGTAATAATTATGATTATTCAAAACCCAAGAAACTCTGTTAATCTCATTTGTCTAAAAAAGCCTTTTTGAATGAATTAAAAAAAAAGTTAGAAAATTAATCCATACACTTCCATAACAAAAACTAAAAAAACTTTTACAACTAAAAAAAGCCCAAAAGTCTTTTTTACAGAAGTAAATACAAATTTAAGCTTATCAACTTCCAAAAAAATATTGACAAAATAAACAGTTTTACAGAAAAAACTAGAAGTTATAGATTTTCCACACACAAAAAAAAAAAACAAATATATTTTTTTTTCGGATGTACAATATCAAATTAATTATTGAATTACTGCACAAAAAACAAAAACCTAATTTCTACTTCTTTTTAAAAAAAAAAAAAAAGTAATTTTGATAGCAGAAATACCATTACAAAAAAATACAAAAAAAGTTCTTATTCCCAAAACATCATTGCCAAAATCCACAAAAAAATATTATATGAGAGTTGTGAAGAGAACTTATTTTATATAAATCCTCCTGGAAATTGAATTACAGAAATTAACAAATCTGAATCTTAGTGACTATAAATCCATGGAAACAATTTATTACCAATAATTATTGTGGTAATTGACCACAGTCCCCAAAAGACAAAACAGAAAACAATTAATAAGGAACTTATAATCAAAATAATTATTCATTCTGGAAATAATACATTTATTTGGTTGAAAAGACATTCATTAATAGTGTTCTCAGAATTTATGTCCCTCCAAGTCTTTTATCAGTAGTTAATCTACGATATTGCTCATGCAAATAACACGACCTGGGTTTCCGAAAAAAAAATCTAAAATTAGGGATTTCCATAAAAAAAAATCACCACTTAATCTTTCACGTAATCTGTCCAAATTTCTTTTCTCAGAAGCTTGAAATTTAAAAATTTTAAAACTCCAGAATTTGAGGAAATTTCAATTTGAGATCTTTTTATCAAAGTGAACCCTCAATTTCAGTAATTTTGCTGGTGGACCACATGTCCCCTACGGTATTCACCAGCCCCAGATCAAAATTTTCAGTTTTATTAAATTCAAAAGTGCTAAATCATTGAAGCCTCATTTCCATGTATTGCACTTGGTAAGAATTCTCAATGCTGGATTGGGGTTCTTATTTTGATATTTTTGGTTTTAAGTACTTTAGGTATACATTGGACATTTGGGTTCAGGTCTTCCTTGGTACTGATGAGATGTTACTTTTCATAACATGTGAAGATGTAAGCATACCAAAATTTTAATATAAGTGTTTTTTCAGCATTGTCTAATGATTCTTTACACATATAAGCAAACAATCTTGTACCCATTTTTTTTACTAACCCTTGCAAATATTCACTTAAGGAGGTAGACCTAAGATAAGGGACATAACTCATACAAATCATTGGAACTTCTTATTCAGCATTTAACATCAATCTCATGTAAGATTCAAAGCAATTTAGACTAATTTCATTCTGTTTCAAATGAAAGCTTGATTGGTTTTGGTGAAATTGAATATGATATAAACATATCACTGATTTCAAGAGTTATGTCCCTTACCCTAGGTCTACCTCCTCAAGTCTGTCTCAGTCTTAGGCCAGGTTTAACTATCATCTCAAAGCATTTTTTCATTGGGTCTATGATTCAAAGCATTTCTATGGGTCACATTTGAGTAAACCAAGGATTAAGAAGAATTAAAAGAGGATAGATTGTTAATACAACATATATCCCTCCCCTATACAAAACATTCAGTGGAAAACATTGTGGTACTAGGAATACCACCGCTTTTATAAGAGGTTAATATGAGAAAGCACCCAAAATTGCTAAAAAATTTTGACCTATCTATAGAAAGCCACACACCAAATCTGAAAGTTCTATAACAGTTTATTTCAGGATCTCATGATATACAAATCAAAGAGGAACATAGAAAGTAAATTTACAATAATAATATGACTTTGATCTAAAAATAAAGCAAGAATTGGGTTTTAATATAAATTGGATTTTTAAGAATCAACTAATGGGTTTCAAAGTTCTTTTAAATGAAAGATTAGTCAAAAGTAATTCATTGACAGTTTTAAGTGATTCAGAAAGTTATTTTACAGCACAAAACTCATATTTCAAATACAAGCTTCAAGATTTTACTTCACAACTTTCTTCCTTCATCTCATATTTCGAATACAAGCTCCAGATACAGGTTTTCCCTCAGAGTTCTTTTTTTTAATTACAGTGAAACCTGCCAAAATGAGCTCTCTTCTTCAGCAATTCAAAAATAGTTGGAGCACTGAATGTACTAAGTGTTTGCTAGAATCAGGCAAAATGGAAAAAATCAGAAACCTGCATGTCAAAACTCCACTGATCTGACAACGTAATATCACTCAAGGACACTCTCTCTATTGGAAAAGACCATTATTTGATCTCTGCATCACTGGCTTTGCGCAAACATTTTTTAACAGAATCTTAGAAGAATGCAGTTTTTTACGAGTTATCTGTCATTGGAAGAGTAATCAAGGGCACCAAGGTTATAGCAGTAATCAAAAGAATGTAATCCAGAGACAAAGACCAGACATGGAAAACAGACATACATTCAAAATGTTCATTTTGAGTGCATTTCAATGAAATTAAAACTCAATTGTCCAGCATGATATGGAAAATTGTGTCTGTTTTCCTTGATTCTGATGGTGCAAATAGTCAAATTACACTATCATAATGATGGTTTTTTTCATACGATGTTTCACCCACTGCCTGATTTTTACAGGGACTGACATTTTACTCTTCTAATTCTTGCTAGTGATCAAAAGGAGGTTTCTTAAATTGAATACTTTTCTGTCAATGTTTCAAACATAAAGTTGCACCTGTTGTTGTGCTAGGTTTACCCCTATTATATACCTCATCTGTATAAATCCAAGCCAATCATTCAATTGGGAACTGAGATTTTTGTGGCAAAAATTTTCCCTATTATTCCATAAAGTGAAAAAAATGGCAACGTTCAATGAAACAGGAAGTTGCTATTGAACTAAGAGCACTAACAATGACTTACAAGATATGTCCCTTCTTCAAAAAGCAACACACCAAATTTGAAAATCAATCCATCCATTCTGAGCCGATAATTGTGACAAATTGGGATGGATAGAATGACAGGCACGCGATGGACAAGGTGATTCAAACATACCACTAAATCTGATAATAATATAAATGTACGATTTCATGGTTCAAAAATTTCTTATTAATTACCCAATAATTGGATTTATCTATTTCAAATCCTTGGAGGTCCATAAGTTAACCAATACATATGATTGATGTAAATAATAAGAGCAATCTTTTTACATAATAAGAATATTGATATTGGTATTTTTACAGCAAGTAAAATAGTTAACTTTAGTTAATTTTACCTTGATTAATGAGGTAGACCTAGGGTAAGGGACATAACTCCTGAAATCAGGGATATGTTTGTATTGTATTCATTTCCACCAAAGCCTATCAAGCTTTCATTTGAAACAGAATGAAATCAGTCTAAGTTACTTTGATGCTTACATGAGGTTGATGTAAAATGCTAAATTCAAATGTTCCAATGATTTGTAAGAGTTACCTCCTTAAATCATAATCACGAAGTTCCGAAGTCTGTATGATGAAACCATGAAAGAAAATTGGATGAAAACAAATTATTAACCAATGATCCCGCACTCTGGACGTTTTTAAAAGAAAACACAGCATTTTTAATGTCCACACATCAACATAATCTTCCAAAAGTGAATGAAAAAGATCCACGAAATAACACAACTTCGGACGAGGTAAGCAATTTCTAACAATAAAGTCGAACTCAGACCGGCAACGAAAGAAATCCGGAAATATACGAACTTCGATTTCTCGAACTCCCGATAACTCGAACATATTTCAATGGTCCCTTGGAGTTCAAGCTACCGAGGTTTGACAGTATGGTTAGGTGTTTCTGGTACATTGTGATACAAACAAGCAGCACAAAATTGCTGCCACCAAGCAGTCGGTAAAATCAGTAGTCAAAACAGCAAGTACAGAAAATATAATCAATGACTTAATGAAAATCCTTTGCCTATAATAGTTTTGTTTCTCAATAAGATCTGGATATCAGAAATATAAGGCAATCAAACTGCATTGACAACCTGATGTTTTAATTGGTTATTTTATATCAAATGGGTCATTATTTGACAATTTTATGTAACATTTACAAATTATTTAGGAGATTTGATTAATGACCCCTTTAAAAAAAAATCCCTGCTTATCACAGCCCAGATGAGTGGAAATGTAAAATTCACCAGAACATAACTGTATTTCTGACCAAGAGGCCTTGACATTCTGACCTTCCTGAAACAAAGTCATCCATTCTACGGTTTAAGTAATACTGATTACCATTCATAAGTAATTCTTCCATGGACATACTCGCTTATTGATGGATTATTTATGTAACATCCTATGCAAAAGAAACCAATGGATTATGCGTGCAATATCCTATGCATATGAAAACCAATTTGACAAGACCTAAGACCTTGACAATTGAACTCCTATAGCAGATTCATTGGTCTTTTTTTTTTTTGGCTGATATATTATAGTTAAAGGGGCAACTGTTGTACTCTGACTAATTACACAATAATAATGCACCTGGTCCTTATTGCAATTACATTTTTACCTCTTCAACCCAAGAACTTGAATCATATAAAAGATAAATGAAGAAAGTCTGGTTTATTTATAATATTAAAAAAAAGTTTATTATGTTTCATACCTCAGGGTCAGATTGGAACAGTTTGGTTACTCAGGATCAGATTTGACTTTTTTGGCAACTAAGTCAGATTAGATTGGATTGGTACCCAAGGGTCAGATTAGATTGGTTTGGTAACCTATGGGTCAGTTTAGATTGATTTGGTGACCTATGGGTCAGATTAGATTGGTTTGGTAACCTATGAGTCAGATTAGATTGGTTTGGTGACCTATGGGTCAGATTAGATTGGTTTGGTGACCTAAGGGTCAGATTAGATAGGTCTGGTAACCTATGGGTCAGATTAGATTGGTTTGGTAACCTATGGGTCAGATTAGATAGGTTTGGTGACCTATGGGTCAGATTAGATTGGTTTGGTGACCTAAGGGTCAGATTAGATTGGTTTGGTGACCTATGGGTCAGATCAGATAGGTTTGGTACCCAAGGGTCAGATTAGATACGTTTGGTGACCTATGGGTCAGATTAGATTGGTTTGGTAACCTAAGGGTTAGATTAGACCAGTTTGGGTACTAAGGTTTGGATTAAACTGGTTTGTAACTAAGGGTCAGTTTAGAAGGGTTCGGTACCTAAGGCTAGACTTTTATAGGCCATATCATATGGATCATTCCAACAATTGAAAGAATTTGGCTTAACCTAAAGGTTTTGGGGATATATGCGAAAAGTTTAGATAAATTGACGATGGCAATGAGATGGCAATGACTAACGCAAAGTGAAGGCAGAATCTCACATGGCTTATGGCCAAGTGAGTTAATTCAAAAGAGTCTGGTACATTTAGATCACATTAGAGCTATAGTGCCTGAAGGACAGAGTAGACAGTTATTGCAAATTAAAACAATTTAAATAGGTCCTAATTATTAGGGATAGATAAGATGTATCAGTGTATTTCAGGACAGATTAAACAGGTATGGTACATTTAGAACAGTTTAGAAAGTTTTGGTGAATTCCAGAGAGATTAAAAAGGCTTTGCCTTATTAGAACAGATTACAAATGCTTGGTACATTTTGGGCAGATAACACTTAGGTAGGATACATTAGTGATATTGGATTAGTCTGGTCCATTTGGTACAGATTACAAATTGTCTGGGACATTTAGGACAAATTGAACAGGCTTGTACATTTAAGACAAATTAAGTAGGTCTGATTTATTAAGGTCTAATACATTTAGGACAGATAAGACAAGACTGGTACACTTAAGACAAATAAGACAGGACTGGTACATTTAGAGCATGTTAGACAGGTCTGGTACATTTAGAATGGATTAGATCAGGTACATTTAGGACAAATAAGACAGGTCTGATACATTTAGGACAGATTAGACAGGACTGGTACATTCAGGACATATTAGACAGGTCTGGTACATTTTGAAAAGGTTGGAAAGATTGGATAGGTCTGGTACATTTAGAACATATTAGACAGGACTGGTACATTTAGAACATATTAGACAGGACTGGTACATTTATAACATATTAGACAGGTCTGGTTCATTTAGAACACATTAGATCAGGTACATTTAGGACAAATACAACAGGTCTGGTACATTTTGAAAAGGTTGGAAAGATTGGATAGGTCTGGTATTTTGGGTATTCTGATTAGAAAAGTCTGGTGAATTCTAAATAGATTAAAAAGGCTTTGTCTAATAGGGACAGATTTGAAACGTAGGTTACATTTAGTAGATTGGATTAGTCTGGTCCACTTGGGATAGATAACAAAAGGTCTGGGAAATTTAGGACAGATTCGACAGGTCTGATACATTTAGGACAGATTGTACAGGTCTTATACATTAAGGTCAGATTAGACAGGATTGGTATATTTAGAACAGGTCGAACAATAGACAGGTTTAGTACATGTTAGTATGATCAAGTTCATTTGGAACAATTTATACAGACCTGGTTCATTTGAGACAGTCAAGACACGTATTGTACATTTAGAACATGTTAGAAAGGTTTTTTGTACTGTCATTGGCATATTATATAAAACATCTAAATATATATTTTTAAAAATTACCTATTGTGTATCTGGCACCATCAAATGACACTACACATTTTCGTTTCGGACTTAAATCAGAATTCTGATGAAAATAGTCCCCTTCAGCACCATCTATAAAAACTTGATCCTCATGTACCTGTATAACAGGTGGATCACATGACTGGTCAGGTGACAAATTCATCTCCAATTGAAATTATATTCCAAATTTATCCAAGGAATAACATCATTAATTCCATTTGAGTGAAAATTCCAAATAACATATCTTTTACCACAAAGATGTCTTACATTTTAATTAATATTTCTCACTGAAAAACTTCCGACATATTTGCTACGTAATGACAATCATTTAGAGCAAATTTTCACGCAAAAAGTTGTGAATTCCTATTTTATTCCATTATTTTTAAGCCGTTAGCATCAATCATAAGTGATTTCCCTGTCACTTCATTAATTTCTGAAGCCTCATAAATACTCATTCCATTAGAAAATTTTGACGAAACTTTTTAAAAATCTTTCCTTTGGCTTGCAAGTGTTAAGTAATTTTCAAACAAAAAGGAACCTGTCAAAAAGAACGACACTTCCAATATTCTCCTGTGCACTGCGTCATTTATTCAACGTTTGGTAATATTTCCTTTTATTGAATTGACCCAATAAAAAAGTTTGCCTCACAATAATCCTAAATGTCATTTGTCAATCAATGTGACAGGACTGTATCCATGGTCATGAATAATATGAAGGGGTAACAGTTCATCATTTAATGGAATTGTCATATCTATTTTTAGCTTGAAAATTTGACTGCAACATATGCATATAGAATCAGCCAACATGTACATTTGAAACTGAAAACCAAGCTATATTTAGTCAAACATTTTATGAATTTGTGTAAATCAACAATTTTTTTCCGGAAGTATACCATGCAGACCTTCACGTTTCTGCAAACTGACATTACATCATATAAAGAGCTTTTATAAAAGAGATGAACCTAGATGCAAATTCCTACAATTATTAGGCAATTTGTCAGTTCAAATTATTTTTGCTCAAAACAAAAGATCCAGCATATAAGTGGTACAGCTGTGTATCTAACAATTCACCTCTTAAAATGTTCACAATGAGCCTATACAGCATTCAATGTTCTGCAACTTAATTCTTGTAAATATTTTGTATACCCTCAATCCACATGTTACTGAAATTTAGCAGCTATTTAAAGAGTTATCATTTTGTCACACCTAGCGATATGATTTGTCCTCTTTAATATCAGCCAACATTTAATGTCTAAAATGATAGGAAAAAGATTAGTACCAAAGTCAACTAAATTCTAATCAACATAGTAACTGATACTGAAATTTGTCTCATTCAATATCTATCTTCTGATCATACCAGTTGCCTACTTTAGACTGTAGATTATTCTTTTTACTGGGAAGATGGGATAATTAGGCCAAAAAATTAATTTTTATTTTTGCTCACCCTTTCTGACTTGAAAAACGGTCAGGCCTATTAAATTAAATTCTTTTTTTTAGTTGAAAAATTTCATTTACTTTTCACAAAAAAGATCTGACCCAGTTTGTCAGACTGGTACAAATCAGGGTCTGTTTGACTGGTCAAACATTTTCTTCCCAAACTGCACAAAATATCTGTCATAGGATGTGGAACTACAATCCGTTAACCAATCTAATTGAAAAAATTGAGAGATTGGAGGAAAGTCTCTCTTTCTTTATTATAACATATATTATGACAAGCAAAAAAAAATAGTTCCTCCATTTGCATGTACATACCAAAAGGCATTATGGTTGAACAAAGAACAAGGAACAGAAAAAAATACTAAGTTTGGCCTAAGGTACTTTAATCAACATGTAATCCCATGATAAGAGGATATATTTTAGTTTTAACATAATGTAAATATGAAATATGTTTATGCATAACCAAATGAAGCTGAAACAAAAAAAAATGGTTTGTTATGATTTTTATAGCTATTTATAATAGCAGTAGGATGATCCAAAGTTTGAAAAAGGGCATCCAGAAATAAAAGGCACCCAAAGCTAATATTTACTCAATTTTGCCCTAACTTTTGCAAAAAGCTAACAAAATTTTCCATTAAAAGGGGGGAGTTTCAACCCCTAGACCCTCTCTCCCCCCTAAAAATGGGCATTGATTTCCCAAATCAATATGCAATCAAAATGTACTTTTAAAGATTTATTTGGGATTTCATTACAATTCCTTTTATCTGTCTAATCTAAAACATGTTATAAGGAAATCTAGTTCTTGCATAATTTTCAAAATTTACCTTGAGGTTCTTAAGAGCATTGCTTTGATATCAACAGGATTTTGACAAAACCTGACAATTTTTTGTTCCATAATGGTCCACATAATATGTTTTTACATATTAAAGAGTTCACTCTGCTGGCACCAACTATCTTGTTACCAACTTTTTTCAATCTACTAATTAATAAACTTTCTCTTTAACCATTACAATAGTTTTTTATGACCAGCTATCACCAAATGACAATCCCATAAAACTTCTGAACTTCCAAATTCTCCCAAAGATAACAACGACCATTCTCAGAACTTTTTAACATCAATCAGCCAAAAGATAAGATGTCACTTTCTCTTTGAACTCTAAAACAGTTGATCCTGAAGAACTTTCACCAATAACTAAACTCTATAGATAACACAAACGCCATAAAATAATCGTTACACTGACAATACCATGACACATGAAAAATGACGAAATAATGCAGTTTTCTTCTACATACTGATAGGAACCACAAAAAACCCAAAACAGCCAATGATTTTTGATATCCTTCTTAATACGACAGTTATGTCAGATAATAAAGGACTATATATATATACATACAGTGAAACCTGTCTAAACCAAACACCAACTCTTAAATTTGATTGGTTCAGACAGGTGGCCAGGTTCATTTTGGTTCAAAATATATTTAAAATGATATTATGAAGTGGTAAAAAAGTATCTTGTTGAGAGTAGTTCTTGGTTTATTCAAGGTTCAGTTTAGACAGGTTTTTGGCTTATTCACGGTTTGGATTAGACAGGTTTTTGGTTTATTTGGGGTTTGGATTAAACAGGTTTTCAGTTTATTCAGGGTTTGGATTAGACAGGTTTTTGATTCATTCTTTTTGTGGTTTAGACAAGTTTCACTGCAGTTTGCATGTTTGAGAGCATATGCTAACTTACTCTACTATAAATTTATTCAGATTTTAGGGATCTTAAAAAATAAAAAATAAAATCCTCCCATCTGTCCCATTTTTTAGTTGCTGGTGGATGAGAATCTACAAGTATTTTGTTGTATGTGGCCTAAATTTTAATAAGACTGAATATCCTAAGCTGCAATTTAGACTAAATTGTTCCTAATAATAAGTCTTAATACCACAAAATGCTTAACTTATGAAGTATGCGAATTCAGCAAAATGTTCCTCAAAATTAGATACTTATACAGATCTTTTATCTTGTGATCATGTGCTCTTACATCAGAAAAACCCTGAATTCTTTTTTTTTTTATCTCATTAAGTATCTAAATATAACTGGTTATGTAATTTGGGCAATATATGACTCTGTAATCTGTAATATCAACAAATCTCAAGCTCGAGCTCTTTACCGACAAAACAATATATGAATATCTCATAATCTTCCTACATAATATACAAAAATGTGGTAAGTATTTACTTCTATATTAAAAAAGAACTATGATAAAAGTATTGTATTTGGTAAACACTTGTTTTCATCACCATCGACCTTGATTTTTGCACTTTTGACCTTAAAACTCTGAGGATGTTCTTCAACCAAGGGTTCAAATCAGTGGTGGCCCAAGGTCAAGGATCCTTGATTTCTGACCTATGACCTATAAAATTTCATTTTCCAATAGTAGCAGTGTGCTGAAGACATTAACTTGTCAACAGAACATGTACCAATCCATAGATTTTGTAAAAGGGAGTTCAAAGCAAGTTTGCTCATTTTTTAAAATTTTTATGAAATTCAGAAATAATGTAATAAATAAACAACTTGTTACATGTACTTGTAATTTTCATTTAGCAAAACTCCATGGTGATTTATAGGTACCTTTATACCTCCTATTACTGAATCAATTTGTGGCCCAAATTTTGCTTTATTTTAACAAAGTTTTCTATCAAAAGTGGGGTTCAAACCCAAACCCCATTCTCAACCTCTACTGCTACTGTAGAAAATGTACTTTTAAAGGACATAAACTTCTGTTATCACTGCTTACATATATTTATAACGATTTATTACCCTATATCTCTACTAAATCTGTGGACTCTATCAGTTGCCGATGTCGTTAGAAAATGCAATCTTCAGTTGAGTTATATAGTCTGTAAAGAACGATATCTATGAATATCCAAACAGAGGTGATCTTGTGCATATGTACTCTTAGGATATAATAAATATCCTGGTAAATATACATGGATCCGAATTTATTTTCCAGAGTGGAAGGGCTGGGGCTTCTTTGAGGTTCTCATCATAGTCTACAAAGGGGAGATTTAATTTACTATCAGTCATAAATGAAATGTCAATGAATACGGTTGAAGGTCAAAGACCTACATAAATTTCAGAGATCTTTGATCAGAAATTCAGGGTCCTTCACTAAATTTCAACCCATGCCCTTGTTGATGAATATAAAGGAATCTTAGTAAACAATATAGAAGCACTCCAATGAATCACTCTTTTTCCAGAATAGTTTTGTGGAAGATGTCAATCAGCAAAATTGGACGACTACTTGCCCATCTTTTGACAGCTACTCTATTTTCAAAAATGGGTTGAATCTTTTATAATTTTCATCCGCCTGCCTGCTCCTTTTTCAATTTTCCTACTACTTAAAGTACTACTGACATCCCTGCATGATGATAAATTATGAAAATTTGTTTTAAAAGGATAGCTAACTCTGTAAGAGCCCTTGGATGAACCAAGAATTTCAGGTTGAGAATGACATATAAAGAATTTAAAACCAAGCAAAGCAAAAGCATCTGTGGTGGTAGATTTTGCAAGAATCCAGATTTCATGCAAATAAAATATTTTTGAAGCATTCATCAGACATCCTCACCAGCAACCCTTATGTAGAATGCCAATTAAGATCCTTTCTTACATAAGTATCATTCTATGTAAGAATCAGGCAATGGTAAAACTGAATATGATACAAACATTTTTTACAAACATTTTTTTGTCTTCCAAGGGCAATAACTCCAGTTAAAGGAGTTGTCTTACAACTTCAGGACAATTGCTACTTCTGTAGGCTTTATCCTAAAGATTATATCATCAACTGAAAGTTTTTCTTTTAGTGAAATAGAATTAGAACTGAATTCAAGGATAATGACACAAAATTAGCACACACTACAAGGATTCAAAATAACATACACATAGAAACTTAAGTAAACGAGCAACGAAGACTCCACAAAAAAATTGGGGAGTATGAGCCAAAATTTTGTCAAAATTAAGGAAAATCAGAAAATAAATGCCTTGATCTTCCTACAACCCCTTCAATGAACTTTGGATCAGAACCCTGCTATTTAATTTTCTTGATCTATCTCTGAACACTCTGACAGAAACATTTTTATGAATGACTTCAATAACCAAGTCAGGTTAAAAACTTGATAAATTTCATTTCTGAAATGGCTACTGGCTTACAATAGTATTGTGCCATTTCAATTCAAACACTAATAATTTTCACTTCCGAACAGTGCAGACAAATTCTAACGCTAAATGACCAATAACAGATGAATTCTTATCAAGAAACTCAGATAAATCACAGATACAGACAAATTTTCTGCACGAATATAGCAAAATATTTTGTCAGAATTAATATCAGTGAATTAGTACTCAGAAGGTACAATACTCAAGCCATGAAAGATTCTTTGTAAGAATCAGGCAAAAGGACAAAAAAAAACAACCCATGGCTATACTTCCACTCAGAAAGTCTTTTCAATTTGAAATGACAAATGCTTGATGGTATGTTTGAAAATTTTCCTTATAATGTCAGAATTTCAACAGTTATCTTCCCCTGTAAAGTTCATTAATTAAATTATAACTGCTTTAACCAAATAATATGACAAAACCTTGACCTTTTTCCTCAATTCTCATTGGTATAAATAGTCAAATTACAGTGTCAAATAGGTGAATCACTGAATACCACTGTAATCACAGAATACCGTTGTTTCATCCACTGCCTGATTCTTACAGACTGATACTTTATATGGAAAAATTCATTATGTCTGGTACATTAGTATACAAAACTTATTACAACTGTTTTTCTTTTTACATTAACAAGTGGATCAGACTGGACAATAGGTCTTTTAATGCACTAAAATATTTTTAAAAATTGTAAACCGACTTTTCCCCATGATATTTTTCCTTAAATATTCTAGTTTGTCATCAATAAAAAGAGTACCCACTAACTTGTAACACACTGATCACCCTTTCCTGATTTTGATGACAGTTCTGGTTAGTCTATATCAGTAGATATTACTAGAGTGGATTCCACTTAATCACATACCTGTCAATTGTATAAAATCTTTAAGAACAAAAACATTTCCCATCTTGTCTATGCATTAAAAAATATTCTCTTATTTGCATAAAGTAAGGCCAAAATGAGAAAAATCCTCTAAATTGCATTCATAATTTTCAAAATTTATTTTAAAAATGTACCTAAATGGGTAAAACAACAATACATAGTTCATGAAATACCTCATTTCGACTATACACTATGGCAGGAATCTAGATAGACATGAGGGAAAAATAAACTCCCACTTAAAACATTGAACACATCAGGTCTTTTCACTTAAGGGACAATTCCTGTTAATTGCCTTTTTTTTCAGAGAAGTAGGTTATGCAATTAACAGGAAACCACTGTATTTGTTACGAAAGTTAGGACATAAATGGGTGACCAAAAACGGGGAATTCAAGGATACTATTTTAGGACAAAATTAACAAAATTTTCCAACAAAAGGGGGGCAAAACTTCAGGAACACTCCCATGGACCTGCTACTGTTAAAAACCTTTGATTACAAGAAATAACAAGCTTAGCCAGGAAAGGATTCCAACTATTTACGAATTCTGACAAATTTGCCTTATTAAATTTAAAATATAAAATTAATTTGCCAATTAAATATGAACAATAAATAAACACAGAATTGCAAGGAATCACAATACATCATTCAATGCCTACAAATTAAGAAACAAGATATCCCCAATACAGATCTAATATTTTGGTCAGAATTAATTCTTGTAATTTTTTTAACCAAGACAGAATCAATACCATGAAAGCAACTTAATATGATCAAAGTATTATGACCAATCAATTAACAAATAAAACTGATTATAGAGATACTTTTATAAGCTCGTCAGAATAATTGTCGTAGATCGAAGACCAGACAATTTCATCTCTTTATGAGCTTATGAAGATCATGGTTGTTTTGTACTGTGCAGGCTGTTGGTATGTTTTTAATGCTGATAATAAGAATGGAACAAAATGGGACAAAAATGACTCAGATGTGTTGCTGTTCAGAGTTTTAAACTTTAAAGAATAATTGTCAAAGATTGTAGACTGAAGAGTTTGTCTCTCAGACTATTTGCTTATGGAGACCGGGGATGTTGTGTTTGGCAAACTTGTACTGTGCAGGCTGTTTGTATGTTTTTAATACTGTAGATTAGAATGGAACGAAAAGGAACCAAAATGATTTAGATTGTGTGGTGTTCAAGGCAAAAATTTGGCAAAGAGTCCCAATGACCATGCCTGTTCTGGAATACAAAAATTGTTAAAAAAAAAACATGTCATTAAGAAAGGAATGTGATATGAGATTGAAATGAGAGTCACACACACACACATATACAAAACAACACATTATATTGAAATTACATCATCAATTTCAAATCATTCCCATAGGTTGTGGACAGACGTAGGATAGCAAACAAATCTAATATGCCCCCATGCCTAAAATATGGGAATAAAACTAGAATCCCCAAGGAGCCTGTATGAAATGCTCACCTGGTTCATTTTTTGCTTTCTCCTACAACCTCGACCATGAAGACCTTATTGGAAAGATTATTTCTTCACTTGAAAGTTTTTTTCTGTCTATCATGATTTCAAGATATTTGCTAAAAAATGAATAAAATATAATTTTTCATCTTTCAAGGACAATTAATCTAATGAAGACTATTGGTTAACTTAATATGTTAATGACCCCAACAACCAATCATCAGGGTTTCCTCTTCCAACCCAGATATTACAATGGGCCATATTTCATGTACAAACCCAGATATTGCAATGGGCCATATTTCATGTACAAATATCATTTAAAGAAGACTAAAATTAAAAGTAGTTCAAATACAGAAATGTCTGGGTTGGCGAAAAGTCAGTAAACAGGAAGTAGAAGTGTGACAGACCTGAAAGGGCATTCCAGGATATGTAACCCTCGTAATACAGTTGCGTACCAAATATCCAGTGGCTTTAATTTATATTTGCTGAGAAAAATGTTACGAAAATATTTCACCACCCACAGCAACAACCGACTGCCTTAGCTAGCCTGCCACCTGCCTGACCGACATTCACCATTCTTTAAGCCTATTTGCATGAGTGCAACCCAGTCAAAAAAAGAGTAAGTACGTTTATGGTGAAAATAACTTCATTAGCAGTTTTTAGCCAGTCAAATAATTCCATTTAAGTTACAGACTTGCCTTAATTTCATTGGGAATGTGAAAGTATCTGTCCACTTAAGTATCATGCAAATCAAAATTCATTGAAAAAAAAATTCATTTTTGAGATAAGGAAATGGCTGGATATTTGAAATAAACAAACCATGATTTTTTATATAAAGCCTTCTCCTAAAAGAAATCTGATGTCAATGTAATAAAAGAATGAGTTGGAAAAAATACAGTTATCTGCCTTTCAAGAAATTTATAGCACATTCCAAGGACTTTTTTCCACCCACTTGAAGAAAGAGTTATGAACAAATTCAAATCTAAAGAATCCATAACAACATATAAAAAATATGTGAACATGTGATTTTTGTACCCATAAATCAATCTCTGCACAACTCTTAAGTGGGCTGATACTAAAATGTCATTACAACTGGTTCTTAATTTGCAAGCAAATACATTGGCAACAATGTGTTCAATTTGTGTAACATAAACATTTGAAATGCATTAACCATAAAATGGAGACAGACAAACATGAAATTGGTTGACTTTCCAATTATGAAACAAACTGAAATTGTGACAATAACAGAGTAGGTCAGTCTAAAACCCTTATCGAAAATCCAGACTTGCTCGTTCATTCAGGTTATTAATAGATCATTAAAAATTTCTGACCGAATTTGTCTACTTCCGACACGGAAAATATTTTGGTTAGAAAACAAAACATTAATAGAAATCATCCAATTTCAACCAATAAACCATGGTAAACAGACATAGACAGATCCCAATTGTGATCCAGATTGTCTCTCAATTTACCAAAAATCAAATTAAAAGAGAGACATTGCTAACAAATTAACAACGATGTTCTGATATTGAAATGATTGCAGCACAAACAATCGGCATATTTATTACATGATGTCCAATCAACATCACAGAACCTTCAGACCTGTCAAATAAAGCATTGATTTTTTACAAGAATTCCCAACTTACAAATATCAAGGGACCAAGATTCAAGCGAGAATTAAAAAAATTTATAATCCAAGGACAAAGACTTGACAAAAAAAAAACACTGACAAACAATAAAACAAATGAAATAACCAAAACAACACGTACACAGAAACATCAGCAAATGAGCAACTTGGACTCCACTAAAAACTTTAAGCATGGACCAGGTGCACTGGTAGGGTAAGCGTCCTGTCCTTTTCTAGAAACACCTAGGAGCAGATGCACTGCCAGTTGCTAACCATGATGCAACATTAAAACTTCTTTAAAGATGACTTCAATGTCAAGTCCAGGGTAGACGGAAGAGGAAAGGAAAAACTATGACATAGTGAACAAATGGATTCTTATGGTGCAAATGGATACAGTGTATGGATCCAAGAGTTCATGATACAACCATAAAACTTCTGTAGAGATGACTTCAATGTTGTAGCTACAAAACTTCATTCCTAAAAGTCTAGCATATTAGCACAAAATGTCTGCATAGTTACAGCAAGTTCTGGCATAATGTATGAGACTCCATACACAGGTGCTGAAGGGATGTTGCCACAGAAGAAAGGAAAGTACTTAAACTTTGGTAAAATTTGTAGTTTTCTAAGTCCAATAACTCTTGAAAAAATTATCAAATTGAAATGGCAGTGTTCAGGAGGTAGACCTAGGGTAAGGGACATAACTCTTGAAATCAGCGATATATGCTCAATATCACCAAAGCCTATCAAGCTTTCATTTGAAACACAATGAAATCAGTCTAAGTGACTTTGATCATTACATGAAATTGATGTAAAATGCTGAATATAAACATTTGAACGATTTGTAAGACTTGTGTCCCTTACCCTAGGACTACCTCCTTACATTATCCGGTGTTTTACGATATCAAACCACTCTAAAAAAAAAATTGAAGAAATGCATACCTCTGATCTAAAAGATGGTGTGCCCACTAAATCACCTCTCATAGACAAACAGATACTGACAACCACTTACTTATAAGTCCTGGATAAATATGGCAATGTTGGTCAGACCAATTTGCATAAAAAAATGAAGTTTCCTACTTTCAAATATTGATATCTTCCAGTCTTCATTAGAAAAAAATAAAAAAAAAACTCATTTAAGAAATCAAGAAGTCAAGGCATCAATCGGTTTAAGTGACCAAAGCTCCAATCCCCAGTAATGTAAAGCAAAGCACATTCTGGGTTATAGTCTTCAGACAACTGCATGTGTAATTAGATTGTCAGTACCAATTATGGGAAACAGACAACTGCACGTGTAATTAGATTGTCAGTACCAATTATGGGAAACAGACAACTGCACGTGTAATTAGATTGTCAGTACCAATTATGGGAAACAGACAACTGCACATGTAATCAGATTGTCAGTACCAATAGTGGGAAACAGACAACTGCATGTGTAATTAGATTGTCAGTACCAATTATGGGAAACAGACAACTGCATGTGTAATTAGATTGTCAGTACCAATTATGGGAAACAAACCACTGCATGTAAAACTACATTATCATCAACTCCAGTTAAGAGAAAAAGACAACTGCATGTAAAACTGCATTATCAACTCCAATTAAGAAAAACAAAACATTGCATGCTTGAATGCATAATGAACTCAAAAGTAGAGAAACATGGATCACTGGAAGAAAAAATGAGTTACTAACTCCAATTAAGAGAAACAGACAACTGTGTGTAAAACTGAAATATCAACTCTTATTAAGAGAAAAGACAACTGAATGTGAAACTGTATTATCAACTTCTATTCAGAGAAAAAGACAACTGCAAGTAAAAACGCATTAGTATCTCAAATAAAGAGGAACAAATCACTGAATGTAAAACTGAATTATCAACTCCAATAAAGGCAAAAGGTCAACGCATATAAAACTGGATGTAAAACTACAATAAAGCAAAATGAACTTTTGCATGTAAAACTGAATTATCAACTCAAATTAAGAGAAACTAACTATTGCATGTATAAATGCATTATAAACTCCAATGGAGAGAAGCAGACCATTACATGTAAAACTGTATTATCAACTCCAATCATGAAAAAAGAAAACTGAGTGTTAAACTGCAATGTCAACTCCAATTAAACGAAAAAGACAACTGTTTTCAGCCCTATGCACTGCACTACAAGCTTCCAATTTTTTTTTCAATGAAGACAGATCACTGCATTACAAGCTACAAAATTTTGAGATTAGACAGATCACTATGAATCTAACTGTTAAGACAGCAGACCTAGGGTAAGGGACACAACTCTTACAAATCATTGAAATGTTTGTATTCAGCATTTTACATCAATCTCATATAAGCATCAAAGTAACTTGGACTAATTACATTCTGTTTGAAATGGAAGCTTGAGAGGCTTTGTTGAAATTGAATATGATAATATCACTGATTTTATGAGTTATGTCCCTTACCCTAGGTCTACCTCCTTAAGACAAAGATAGATCACTGCACAACATACTAAGATTTATAATTTTTTTTGGAAAAATTTGATCACTGTATCACAAAGGTAAATATAAATCACTGCATTTCTATATATAACTCCAATTTTTGTTATAGTGTAAATATATCTAACTGTAGTTAAAACTCCAATTAAGTTCAAGATTTCTGACAATAATGGATCATCACATATCAAATTCCAGAGAATTAGACCACAAACTTATTTTCAACAAGCACTTTCAAATAAACAGAACATTTCTGCCTAGAAAATCCCAGGTTAAATTCATTATTCTTCATGTACAATGTGTAAATAATTTTCCCCAAAAATTAAAAAATATTGAACACTCAGATTCAACGCCATAAAACCGTAAACAACATTCATGTATATTTAACGCACAACTTGTGCAACACTAACACGATTCAATGTTTTACTTCCATAAAATCTTAAGAAAGTAAGTTTACACTAAATTAGACAGAGAAATTATTGTAGCGAGATCTTTCTATACAAAACGACAGATGTGGCGAACAACAAAGGGAGCCAATTTGAATTAAACAGGATTTCATAATATAGCTAAATGAAGTTTATAAGTTAGTAAATTATTGCATTTCTATATCAATCACTGATGTCAATTCAATGATATTTATCTTGTTCATTGACTTCATCAAGACACTTGATGGTGATCACACGATCAATGTCAAGTTCCTTTCATCTTGGCCAACAACAGAGATTTCATATTCAGTGGTAAGCTGGCCATAAAACTGAGAATAAACTCACTACAAGATTTACTTCAAGTTTCAAATAGATAAGATCTGGTTCTGAAAATGCATGCAATAGGCACAATAGGACAAAACAACAAATCAATCAAATACTGGGGTCATACAATCTTTTGACCCCCCTCTAAAAATTGACCCCAGCATTAAAAAATAATGTATCATAATGCAGGGGCCAATATTTTGCGTGGGTCAAAATATCATATGACACCAGTAAAAGAAGTCTCCTTTTTAAAGTGTAAAGGCTTACAAATATCTCTACTTGCAATCAGTAAAATTAATTATCTCCCTTTTAGAGCATCCGTCAATAATTTTCCTGCTTCAGCTACATCTACATATGATGCCAAACATTAACGCAAATATTTCATTTAAATCCGTTGAAGATTTTAGTAACTGATACCAATAAAACTGGTATCAAAATTCCATTTTCAAAGGGAGGCCATGTTACAGCATCCTTGGTTACAGTTAACCAAACATGATAGGATGCATTACACAGGGGTGTAAGACTTGCACACACTTTCAAGATACACAAGCAGGCAAAAAAAAGGGTGATCCTACTGATTCATAAAAATTGTGTTTGCATGGGGTATATATTGAGCAAACTGGACTCAAAAGCAAACTTCAATCACCAGAACAATCCAACTCCTTGATTCACCAGAACAATCCAACTCCTTCAATCACCAGAACAATCCAACTCCTTGACTAATAATTCCTGAAAACCCTGAAAAACATAATGAACTTCCAAACCAAACACCTTCTAAAGTCTATACATTTTAAGTACCACTCCATATAAAATTCAGACACTGCCAATGGTAAAGTGATTCATGGTGTAGAAAAAACCCACCGAACAAATGATGCTTTTTCACTCTACTTATGCTATATTTTTATGTGACAATAGTCCATTCTGTATTTAGATGTGTACTTTTGAGAAAACTTTACTTCAATCTCCGACTAAAATCAACCAAATCAAACCAAATCAAGAACAATAACTCTTGCAAAGTACTAATTTCATGTACAAACTATATAAATTTTATCTCAAAAGCTCAACACCCAAATGAAAAACTAAGGCTGCTTATATAGTCTATAGGTGTTTCTGAACAAGAATTTAAAGTAAATTTGGTGGGTTTTTGACATGAATGAATCACCTCCTGTCTGATTTTTTATAAAGACTACTACTTAATCATTGAGACAGTTTATGTTTGGAGGCTCTCCACAATGGACATTTTCATATAGAGGATTTTCACACAAAAGCAAATTTATTCTCTAAAATTTCAATTTTTTTGGTATTTATCAAAAAAAGTTAAGTAATTTTATCCTAAAACATCCCACAAATTATTTTTATGTAGAATTTCTAACTTTTCCATTGATTTTTGGGGTCTTCTCCCTTAAATGGCACAGGGCTAACAGGCATGTCTAAAGACTTTCAATAATTTGTACCTGTATAAACCAATAACAATATGAACTGATCTTTCTGTTTTTTTTTTGTTTTTTGTTTTCAACTGTCTAGGTTCAGTTGAGACAGGTTACACTGTACATTCAAAGTTTCTGGGTTTTTTCAACCATCTAGGTTCAGGATATACAAGTTGCAATGTACATTCAATCAAAGTTTCTGGTTTTTTTCAACCATCTTTATTCATTGATAAAACTCATTTTGTCAAGTTGTTTGACAGAGACATCAATTTCATAATGGACATTGTATGTCACTGGAGAAGTCTGGTGACATTTCTACTTCTTTTAATAGTATTTCCACTTCTAAAAATCATCGCTGTTGAAAACAAAATAATTGTCAAACATCCTCCCACTCAGACACATCAGCCATTAGATAATGTATATTGAATGTATCATCTACAAAGCATAGCTCCAAATATAGATCTGGCAGGATTTTAAGCCCAAATATGAACAACATGTGCCAAGAACTGAGATCAAGGTAAACTCAAGGACATATCTGCCTAGAGGCTCTTAAGAGCTTGAATTGGATTAAAATTCCTAACACTCATACCTATGGAACAATCATATCAACTCTCATTGAATAAATTTTAGTAGTTTAACAGGAAATTTTTTGAAAGTACATTTTGTAGTAGCATAAAATTTTTTTTTAAAAACTTCCATAAAGGGCAACAACTCCATGTTTTTTTTTCAACAGATTAAAATTTCCCGCAACAGTTCTATGCAGAACACATAGCTAAAAAGGTGTTGTAAAATTATTAATCACTCTACACTGAATGCATAAGCTACATGATACAAGTAAAAATGACCTTGAAGGCATCCTTATATACTAAGCCAGTGACAAGTGCATATCAAAAGATGGATCAAAATTTTAAAGCCATATCTAAAGGAATCAATGTGACCAAATTTTGTAAAATTATTCACATTGTGATTTAAAAGGAGAAGATTTTTAACAGACACAATGCTAAAAAGCTTAAACTGATACCAATAAAACTGGTATCAAAATTTCGTTTCAAAGGGAGGCCATGTTACAGCATCCTTGGCTGCAGTTAATCAAACATGGTAAGATGCATTACACAGGGGTTGACACCAACAGGAAGTCCCTTGCCAACCTAGTTTTGAAGAGGACTACTTGAAAAATATTCATGATAGTCCTATGGCCTAACTAAATTTTGCCTTATTTTTCATAAGGTCTAAGAACAGAACCATCATGACTGTCTGGAGACTACCGTTTTACCTCTGAAGTAGTCTTGTTGACCACCAAACAAATGATGTTAGTGTCAAACCCTGTCATGTGAAACAAATAAACTCAATGCATCTTTTTTACAAAATGTGCAAACAAAGTTTATAAATACAAGTCTTGCTGTTATTTTATGAATTTGGTTTTGTTGATTACAAGTTTCTGTAAGAATCATGCAGTAATTGAAACATGGTATGACAAAAAAACACCATTTTGAAAGTTAAATTATACTATTTGCACTATCAGAATCAGGGAAAAATATATTTTCCATATCATTTTGGTAAAATGATTTATAATTTCATTGAAATGCACAGAAAATGAACATTTAAAGGCAGATAACTCTGTCAAAAACCTCATTTTTCCAACATTCTATTGAAAAATTTCTGAGCAAATCTAGTGATGCATTGATCAAGTCATGGTCTTTTTAACCCATTCATACCAAAATGATCCTTTTGGCACCCTCGTCCCCAAGCTGAAATTATCCTTTTAGCACCCTCGTCCCCAGGCTGAAATTATCCTTAAGGATACATGAATTTCTATTTTTAGACATCATTTTTTGAAATACAAATACGCAAGTTGAAATAACTCAAAATGTCAAAAATAAATGACTGACATATGAGGATTACTACGCTGATTTAATCAGAAACTGTTTTTGTTATAAATGAAGCCTATCTGATTGTTTTTTTACTAAATAAATGGGGAATTTCTTTCGAACTTTTCACAAAATGGTGGTCGATATCTGTTTAACCATTGAACAATTTGTTTCGTTAAATTGCCAAATGTAAATTCACAAACCAATGGCAAATTATACATATTTAATGGTTGGAAATCCAGTCGTCCGATTTTTTCTCACTAATTGGCCTTTCCTTCGTGAAGACAGCAAAATATATTCGTACAACCTTCCAGACAGGTGCCCGCTTTGTCCGCTTTCCATCTGGAAGTATTCACCGTATAAAATAGTTCCATTTGACACGAACAAGTATAATAACACTACAGAGAATGAGAACTGTACACACAGTTGTTATCTCGTGTTTATTTTAGTTTATTTCTCAAACCACAAAACGTATTCTAATAATAGATCGGGGAAGCCCTATCACTAAGGTAATTATGTTAACAACATGGCAGTTTGCATTTCAGTGACACTCGGTGGATCAAGGAAAGAAGCAAAAAATGTAAGTGGTCTTCCAATTTAAAAATATATCTTTAGGTCATACATTATCAAAAATCAACAGGTTACTTTTCTGGTGGTATTTCACAGCTTTTGATGACGTAAATTGGAAATAAAACAACCACAGACGTGTGGTAAAAGAAAGTTATTTATATCGTGATGCATGTACCCAGGTTGCACCAGGTTGTTGCTGTAATCATTTTCTGACATCCCTGTCGTCTGATACTGATTCTGATGAATTTGATGGTTTTAATCAAGCAGAGGTTCAGGAAGCTGAAGTTAGGCTCTAAAGACTATTGCAACTACAAAGTATAGGGGATGATGATACTAATGCTGATGGTCAAGTAAGTTCTGAAGAGTCTGATACTGACAGTTTCCCTGGTTCAGGAGGTGATGCTCAGTTGAATAATGGTTGGCATGATGGCTTTGTTTATCATGAGAGGTTTTCCTCATCTTTTCAACCCCAATGGCAGAACAGGGCCAACTAGGAACATGGAGCCAGAAAAAGAGCCCCTTGATTTCCTAAAACTGTTCTTGAGCACAGCATTTATTCAATTTCTAGTCACTGAAACTGACCGGTATGCACGGCTACAAAAAGTATTGCATCCAAATGAAAATAAAATGCAATGGTCTCGTCCAACAATACCTGAGATGAGTGCCTTTCTTGGGCTCTGTTTCATGATGGGGATTGATTGAAAACCTTCAACAAAGATGTATTGGTCAACAGATTCATTTCTTCTTTCTCCCTTATTTCCACAAACTATGAGCAGATCGCTTTCTACAGATTATGAGATATCTCCATTTTTCCAACCCTGAATAATAACCTCTTCCTGACCACGAAAATTTCGATCCTCTCTTCAAAGTCAAACCCCTTGTTAATCATTTCAATTCTCACTTTCAACAAGAATTCACCCCATGAAGAAATATTACTATAGATGAGACAATGATTCCATTTAAAGGTAGATTGCAATTCAGACAATATATGCCTCAAAAACTTCACAAATGGGGAGTAAAAACCTGGGTTTTAGCAGAGACAACAACTTCCTATGTGCAATATATTGACATTTATCCAAGTAGAAATGGAAATCCACAAGAAAACCTTGGGTCAAACGTAGTAAAAAGTGCCTTCAGAATTCGAATTTAACAAACAGGGGTTATCATGTTTATACTGATAACTTTTTCACTAGCTCTGAACTTTTCTCGGATCTGTATGAAAATTTCAGAACATCAGCTTGTTGCTCGTCTGAATATAGCTGAAACTTGTTTTTTTTCTCCCTGTTAATGCTAACTGCACCAAGTGTAAAGTAAAGTTTCATTAGGCCGGCATATCAATTGTTATTTTTGCAAAATTGCACCCCCTTACGCCTTCTTGTTATGACGCATTTTGAATTCAGTCTCCGAGGCGACGTATCTTCGTTCAACTTGTCAAATTAATTCTGGCCCCCGTGCGACCATGTGTGCAATGATTAACTCGGCACTGAAAGTTCACGAAAAATATTAATTCGGGGTTGAAAGTGTTAAACAGAGAAATCATCTTTGAGTGAAATAATATCGTCAGATTGGTGGGCTTACGACGTTCATGTTTCTGATTTTTGACATTCTGCCGGATTCTTACCAAAACTTACAGAGCTAACTTGGATTTTAGTTTTCCAGTATGAAAAACAACTACTTCAATAATGGTCATCAATTCATAGTACAAGTTTCCAAATTGTTACCAGGAAATAACAGAAATGCCAATAAATTATATGGGCCTGTATCAATTCACTGATGGACAAAAATTACTCTAACAATCACTGCGTCACTGTAATACTGACGTCTAAATTGATAATTTATATTCATACATATTCCAATGAAGTATTTCTGTTGGAAAATCAATTTGTAAATAATCTAAAATGTTCATCTTAAAATTGGCAATTTCCCTCTTTTTAGGTCTGAAATAAGTTAATCAGCAGAATGTTATAGATGATGTACAGAACTGATACATTAATTTTGGCATTTACATAAATACATGCAAAAAATATAGAGAAACCAGCCGTCTTATACAGGAAAATTGCAGCATATGGAAACATATGTTTAGGACAAAAATGTTTGTTTCTATACCAAAGTATTGCACATGGAAACACATGTTTTCCAACATCTAACAAAAACCATGCTCATTTCATATTTGAAGGCCTAAGCAACACATTTAAATTCCATATGATATTTCATAAATTAGTTCACATGAAATGTAGACAAGCAAAGAGGTGTAGTGGTTCCTTTTTATTCTCCAAAACTTTGTTTGTATGAAAGAATTAAAATCAGAACACAAACTTCACAAAGAAACAAGCAATGTACTGAAATAAAAACAACAGAATTTACCGACAATGTAACAATAGCATTCAAATAAAGAGTTGGTCTTCAAACTCTATCCCCAGGACATTATCATTGTATGAAGTATAAATCTCTCAAAATATTGTACTACATGTTGGCTGATAGACAGGAAGCAAATGATATACACAGGAAATATTGCAACATATGTTTATGACAAGTATGGAAAAATATTCGCATATGTTTTTGACCAATGAAAGCACACAGAAACAAATGCTTTCCAAAATTATATTTAATTCATATTTTTTCATACATAAAGTCCTCTGTAATAACTTTATGAATTTTATTAACTTATTAAAATGTTTTTCATGTGATTTTCATGGCAGTCAAAAACATATGAAAAACACATGAGAAACACATGTTTTATAAACATATGAAAAAAATGCAGCAATTTCTCCTCTTCAAACAGTAACTATTCCATATGACAGCTTCAAACTTAAAACATCATAGAAACCTGTCTAAACCAAACCCCTTTGTTTGGTTTACCAAGGTGTATAGTTTAAAAAGATTACAAATGCATTTTAATGAGTTGAAGAGAAGGAACTTTTTAGAATATGCTATTAAGACCAGTTTTCATATTTGTCAGGTTCCAGTTTAGACCGGTTTCACTGAGCATGTAATACTGTTTCACAAAATCAAGTCAAAATGAGCTTGCAAAATGCCATATTTTTTTTTGTAAAAAGGGAAAATTCAAACAGAGAACTTCTAGGTAAAGACTTGTCGCTTATCTCTCTTTTAATGAAGACAGTTTATGCAGTCAATGACTACAATTCAATAGAAAGGGAGATAACTCAAAATATACAGAACAACTGTCTATTTTGCATGCAATGAGTATTTTTCAGCTGAAGAATTATTAGCAGAGCTTTCATGCATTTAAAGTGAATTTTTCTGCCTATCAGTATCCAAAATGTGGACATTTAATCATTTTGGATTTTGATCTTCCTATGGTATTAAGTTCTAATGCTAATGATGAAAGGTTAGTTCTTGAGACACCAATTTTGCAATATCAATACTGTAAACGTAGATTCTGTGAAGTGAACATATTCGTGGGTATCAGTTTTCCCAATTTAAATAAATGTTTAGCAATATATAATGTTAAAAAATCAATTTTGTGGGTAATATTTTTTCCTGATTTTCAGACAACAGTGAAACTAGCAAAAATTATTACACCAAAAAAATTAGTATGTTTACAATATAAGTGGTGTTTTTGTTTTTAGAAATCATTAGGTAGATGCCAATCCTGTTGGACCAAAGAATTCCAAAGGTATTAACCACTCCAGTTGTCACACTTGTCTGACACAATTGTATTATAGATTATTTTCAGAAATTAATTTTGTAGTTTTACAAATTTCAAAAGCACTAAAAACTCAAGATTACACTTGGTACAACTCCTCGGTACCACAATTCACTTCCTGTTTTGATTTTTTGGACGCCTGTTTGATGAAAATTTCCCCCTACAATTGGACCCTTCCTTGTTTCAACCTGACTGTCACATTGACATTCAAACCTACCCCCCTTTTTTCACATCATCTTTCCTAAGTACACTGAAACCTGTCTAAACATACCCCTAAACAATCTGAAAGTCAGACAAGTCCCTTGATACCAATTTTAATATATTTTGAACCTGTCTAAATCAAACACCTCTCTAAACCAAACATCTGTCTAAACCAAACATCAGTCTAAACCAAACAACTGTCTAAATCAAACAACAGTCTAAACCAAACAACTGTCTAAACCAAACAACAGTCTAAACCAAACAACTGTCTAAACCAAACAACTGTCTAAACCATTCATCAGTCTAAACTTAACACACCTGTCTAAACCAAACATCTGACTAAACTAAACACCTGTCAAAACCAAACATCTGACTAAACTAAACACCTGTCAAAACCAAACATAAGTCTAAACTTAACACCAGTCTAAACCAAACAGCTGACTAAGCACCTGTCTAAACCAAACATCTGTCTAAACCAAACATCAGTCTAAACTTTACACACCTGCATAAACCAAAATCTGACTATACTAAATACCTGTCTAAACCAAACAGCTGACTAAACTAAACAACTGTATAAACCAAACATCTGTCTAAACCAAACAGCTGACTAAACATATCTGTCTAAACCAAACAGCTGACTAAACTAAACATACCTGTCTAAACCAAACAGCTGACTAAACACCTGACCAAACCAAACATCTGACTAAACTAAACACACCTGTCTAAACCAAACACCTGTCAAAAATATACAATTTTATAAAGTACAAGAGGGATTTAGTTTACATAGGTTTCACTGTACTTAAACTAAAGCTCAATTAATTGTCACCATGGCTAGTTGTCAAAAATATAACTGTCCTCATCTACTACTGATTTATCATTAATTTCCTGAGGGGATTCAAAAGTACACAGATGACAAGGAGGAAATCACAATTAATATTTCTCATCATACATGGCAAGGGAAATAACTCCAGACAATTCCAATAATGTTGTGCGGTATTATTTACTATTCCAGGAAATAATTACTGTTTGAGAGTTCTCTGAACAGCAATATAACATATACCACATCAAGCAATGTGTCAAGTAGACAGCAAACACATAGATTTTATATCTACCAACAAGCTTCGATGGTCGAGAAATCTTGTATACATTGAAGGCGAATCTGTTTCTTCCATGAAATCTGTAGAAACCATGGAAATGTAAAATGGCGGGAAAACTCTTGCAGAAATTTAATCACTGTCTGGAGGTTAAAAAGTCGCATGCATTTTTAATCATCGGCTTAAAACGCAAGAAAGCAAGAGTTGTAACCTAAGAAACATGCAGATGGACTATAATGGAAACTAGAAAGGTCACTAAATTGATTACGCCCATCCCCCCCTCCCCACCACTCCCCCAAATTTGATAACATGCTCCTTTTGACCTCCAAGTTGATTTGGAAATACATCTAAAATAAGAGGTGCACAATGGGAATATGTAATAACGATATATGAAAGGTTTCAATTATTTCCAGTAACAGATAAGAGATGGGTGTAACAGAAGGAAGGACAGATGGACATCTATATCACTATATTCCACCACTATTAAGTTGGGTATAACTCATTGTAAGCAAAACTCTCATTAAACAATACCCCTTACCTCCCAACATAAAAAAAATATGGTCAAAATATTTTTAAAAAATCATTAAACATGAAGTTGATATCACATCACTCTAGATTGAAATTCAACAATATGGTAGTACTATATGAAGTTTTGGTCAAAATGTCTTGTGGCTTTGATTATGTAAAGATTGACACATGTAGCAGTGGAATCCATAAACTATAATTACTACTCAGTGATCAAGTGTTGAAATCACCTGTTGAACAGATCAGTTTGACAGATCAATGACGGATCAGAAACCGATCAGTGATCCATGACAGATCGCCATTATAGCTGCACAGGTCAGTTCAGGTACTGTAATTCAACAAAAACCACAAATAAAACTGCATTGATTCAATTTGTAATACCATGCTATCTTTCTGAGTAAGTCTACACAAGAAAGGAAAATTAAGGAAACCAGGATTAGAACAGTAATCAAAAAAGTATACTCCAAGGATAACGACTAGACAGGGTAAATAGACACACACAACAAAGAACTTAAAATGAGCAAAATGGCACAAAAGTAAATGAACAACTCTGACTTCACTAAAATGTGGGAGTATGGACCATGTGCACCATCAGGGTAAGCACACAATCTTCAATAAATATTCACTCATACAGTAACTTGAAGAGTATTATTCAAACTTTTCACCATTATATGAAGACTAACAAGACAGACTTAAACATGGAACATTTCAAAAGGGCATATTTTTTTCATTTTAAACCATGATTACAATGATAACCATGGTAACATGATGTATTAAAAGTCAAATACATCTAGGATCATTTTAAATTTGTTTCACTATTGTGAATAGAAAAAAATTAGCATAATTAATATTTTGCATGATCCTTAGGTGGAGTGATATTGAAATTGATAATTTATAAGGAAAGAAATAAGGAAGCTGGCATCACCTATTTATATTCATTCACACTGGGACCAAATTAGCAACGGTTCTAGATGCAACAGTTCTTCCACTTCCTGCTTTTAAATCATAATTATTGTTCTGTTCTAAGACAGCTGTTTTTGTGACATCTTTTTACATAAATCAAAACACTGAAATTTACATCCTTAACACTCGTTTGCTGATCAGAATAAATTTCTCTCAGTTGCACAATTTAAAACAAGTTAAGTGTTGATGCCACAAAGATGCCACTGCCATTACATTATTAATTTTTACACATTTAAGGAGCAGTCTTTATAAAAATCAGACGGGGGTGATTCAGGCATGTCAAAAATCCACCAAATTCACTTTTATTTCTTGTTTAGAAACAGTTACCCACCACATAACCAGTCTTACATTTTTTTCTCCATTGTTGCACTTTTAAGATAAAAGCCAAATGTTTTAACATTCTCCATTGTTGCACTTTTAAGAAAAAAGCAAAATGTTTTAACAAACTAGAGGTTCTAAAGAGCCTGAATTGCTCATCTGGCAGAATAAGCAACATTCTATTTTTTTTGTATAAGTAGCCATGTTTTCTCCTGGATTTATACCTAAGGAATAATTATATCAGCTTTCATTGAATTCTGTCCAGTAGTTTCTGAGGAAAAAAAAATGAAAATATTAACATTAAAACAGCAAAAAAATGTCAAAAAGGCAACAACTCCAACATGACTTCACAGATTTACACAAAAACTTGATGACAGAGAGATTCCATCATGTGGAACAGTTTTACCCTAATGTCAGAATTTTGCTAAACCTATACAAAAAGTTTCTGCCTGACCCCTATCATCTATTTTTCAGTAATGGCAGCCATGTTTTCTTGACAGATCAAAAATCCCCACATCAGTTCTATGCAGATTTCAGGATTCAGCTTCAAACTTTCATAGACCAAAAATCAATCTTCTTTGTTTATAAAATAAACATCCTTCAAGTGCTATCCTCTACATTCTTCCTACTACTAACAGAAAATTGTACAGCAAAATCATGGCAAATTTTCTGCTCACCTGATACTGAACTGAAGGCAAAAAAACAGAACTCAAATTTTTAGCAACACCTGCTGGATGGAACTACTTCGATCTATGTATAACTACAATTACAGCAAATTCAAGAATTCTTTTTTTCTGCATGTGAAGTCATTTTTAGTGTAGTGGAAATATCAATGTAGTTTCAATTGTTGGTTAGATATCATTACAAATCAAGAACTCCCTCATGAATTTTTGTGTGAACCCTGCATACACAGTGAAACTTGTATTAACCAAATCACTTTTGTACTGTAGAATCAAAATGCACCAGGATGCACAAGTAGAGTTGCTTCCCCATTTTAGATATTTTTAATGAATAGGGTTCTCATCTACCTGGCATCTAATAATAACACAAAGTTCAATTTGAATTGGATGCATACATTTTGAGTTATTATCCAGAAATTTAAGTAGAACTACAGTTAAGAATCAGGCAAAATGTGATTCATGGTTGGAAAGCCTACATATTTGTTTTTTGGATATTTTATTTAAAATGTTAGAGTAAACAGAAATTAACATGTGGCTTTTCATATAACCCTTGTTCTCAGAAGATAAAAATAATATAGAATGTACTGAAGAATTCAAAATTAAGGGAGATAACTCTGTGAATGACACTAAAATACAATAGAAACTTTTGGATTTTTAATGTGGATTATCTCCTAAGCACAGACAGATTGGAATGAATAATTATACATCATGTAGAATTACAAAGCAACTAAATATTGAAAATAAAACTATGAAGCCTTTTTTGGGGGTGTATCACATATTACAGAATCTGATGATTCTTACAAATACTACATTTGTACTACTTAATTTTTACCCCAAAAATTTGACAGCTCCCAGAGCCAAGACTTCAGGTGAGCAGATATTCAAGTTTATATATCCATTTTCTTGTATTTACCGTGTTACAGATATATAATACCAGTCAATTTACCACTGACATGCAGGAGTATCTTGTTCACCTAAAACAATTGATTTCAGACAAGATATTGAAGTGTTAGTAAACAAGTCATAAACTAGAGGCCCCTTGTGTGTAATTTGAGATGATTGCAGCTATACAAACTAGATTAAAATTTTATTACTATTGACAGAGTACTGCAAGGTCAATTAACACAGCATGCATTTAATGCTCTGTCAACTAGATAGATCTTTTCATTTTCTTATCTTTTTCAATTCATAGTGTCATCACATTTTAAATTTCTCAAAACACATCAGCCATCTTGATATAAAATATGGGAAAAAAATGATCATTCATGACTTTTTATTCTGACAAAACAGTTATATTGGACATTTTTTTAATCAGTCCTTATACTATTAGATTGCAGTTTTCAACCATTTTTTGACAGGAGTAGCTGATGTGTTCAGTTCTTTTCCATCTAAGAATTAGGCAATTGGTGGCATATCCTTCAATTCTCAATTTGGTCTTTTTTGCTGCAAATATATTTTCTATACATCTAGAAAACAATGGAAAGGCTTTTTAAATTTATCCTGAAGCAACCTTGACATAGATATTTTAACTGCATGTAAAGGGAAAAAAAGCAAAAAGTTTTCCCACCAATTCTCCACAGCAAATCTTAACTACATTTAGCCTTATATCTTCAGCTTCATATCCTGACCTCCACTTAGAGATATATGGTATTATGATAGGAAAACTATCGACCAGATTTTACAAAATTTTATACAACAACAAAGCACAAATTTTAGAGCATGGTACTGTGAAAATACTTTAATTAGTGGATAACAATTTTTATTGGTCAAGGAAGAAACAAAAGCTTGAGGATTCTTGAATTCGTGGTTTAGGAATTTTCATGTACATGTACACATCAATGGGAATCTACCAGTCATTGGGAACCAAATTTCATGGTTTGATTTACCCATGAAAACCACAAAAATTGGTACCCAACAATCAAAAGTCCACAGTATTCTGATACTAACAGCATAATTGTAAATACTAGTATACAATAGCTAGGTACAAATTTACAGAGCATGGTTTCCCACCTCCACACTGCAAGATTAAAACAGCTCTTATTGTATACCAAAAAACACATGTTGCAATAATAATATTTTTGTTTGAATATAAATATAGATGTCATTACATAAAACCTGTTTCCATGTAATTACAGATAATTACAATCCAATACACATCCTACATACTAGATCACGAACTTTTGAAACATAATTCCACTCATTTTCTACTACAACTTACAACACTGTGAGTGCCAGCTGCATCTGATTTGCAATCAGAAATATTTTTCTCATGTCTTATACATAGGCAAAAAATATGTTTGAATGAATTTCCTACAAATTTTGCATGGTTTTCATCTGACTTGAACACTTTAGATTCAGGATTGGATAAATCTATAACCTTCACAAGAATTTAATTAACAAGTCCTTGCAATTTCATTTTTTCTTTTAGAAAAACAAAAAGTCCAAGGTGTTAGCAAAGGATTTCTAATATTTATCCTAGATAAGACCATATTTTTTTTTAAAAATGTCTGTTTATGGTTACATCAATATTACAAGTTTTGGGTTGCAGTCAGCTTTTCATTTAATTTTTGTCAAGGAAGTCTATTTATAGACTGAACTTGATTTAGAGATCATCGGTAACCAAATTACGTAACTAAGGTAGACATTTCAACATATAACTACCAAAATAACAGGCCACGGGTTATCCTCCTTGCAAAGTTTGCATTAAGATATCGCTCCGCCGCCAATTATACTCCATGTCAAATATGTGATGTTTATTTTTCGTACGACATGGGCATGTAACGATATTAAGGCTATTTAATATGTTTAGAACTGCAAGATTTCAATGATTATATGATATTAACTATTTTGACGCAGAGAGCTGGACTATTTTGTCAAATTGACGTGAACATTCACAGGGAGGAAAGCTCAATCGAGATTTGCCAATTTATTTCTCTCTTTTAATGAAGATGTCGGGAGCTTCTAATGACGGATTTACGGAGCTGCAATGTAACCTTTTTGTATAGTAAATATAGATTAGTGGCGGATCCTGGGGAGGGTGTATGGGGTTGGCACCCCTCCTTTTATTGGAAAATTAAATGTGTGATTAATTTGATCCCAGGAATTTAACTTCTGTACATAAAATGCAAGCACTGTGTACATATATGTTAATTACTACATGTACATGTACATTAAAAATATAAAATGGTAAAGACACATGTACATACATGTAGCAAACAAAGAAGTATTTAAAATAGAAAATAAACAGAATTGTGAAATTATTATGATTACAAAGCAGAGACATAAACAATGTCTGTTTCAACGGTAAGGATAAAAGGAGGTCATTTGACATATTCATCACATTCAGTAGGTAATCTTGAACTATCAAAAAGAGGGGTATCCAGTGAAATAAAGTAATGTCCTTGGGACATGATTGGACACAGGAGCCATGACATTACACATACACTTGTACATGTTCATGTTCCTAAAATCCAAACTTCCACACTGACCATAAACCATTATTGCATACCCTATATCACACCCATAGACCTAAATCACATACCCAATATCACACCCCTAGACCTGTATCACATACCATATATCACACTCCTAGACATATCTCATACTGTATATCACACTCTCAGACCTATATTGCGTTCTATATCACACCCCTAGACCTTTATTGCATTCTATATCACACCCCTAGACCTTTATTGCCCTCTATATATCACATATCTTAACTCATTTCAAGTACCCAATGTATCACACCCACAGACATATATTGTACACCTTATATCACACGCCTAGACCTATAGGACCTATATCACATTCTCTAAATCAAACACATAGACCTATATGGCATACCCTATATTACACCCCTAGACATATATTGCATATCATATACCACACCTTGCACACAGAACACAAATGAAGTACATTTTGTATAGATAAAATATAAGAAAGAATGAACATACCATGCAAAAATCTGTTTGATATGCAGAATCAACCCTCGACCTACATCACCCCGCGTGCCAGTGGCCCTGGAGTTGATATAGGAGTCTCCTGTTGATACTGCATGTGATACAGATTTTGGCATGCACTATTCAATATGGAATTTAAAGATATAGTAATACTATGTACATGTGTATTATATCCATGTAAGTCATAACTGATTATCAATATGGTTCTTTTTAGTACATTGTCAAAATATACCAGATACATTTATTTAGAATGTGAATCATAAAGTGAGAAACAACCTTTTCATGACACAAGAAAGACACAGTTATGTTAGAAGTTCTGTGGGTATAAAAGTGCATTGAAAATGTGTTGGATATCAAGGCTACCAAAAGCAGACCTTTTCTTAGAGCAGATTTTTAGGGACATTCCTACATGCACAATGTACTAGGTAAGTGTTGAAGGTATACATTATTTATTCATATAATTTGTATGTACACAGTTATTTAAAATTTTCAAAACTGGTGATAGGTATACTGTTTTTATTGCTAGTGTAGAATGGTGTAGTCATATTTTCTTAGCAAAATTTGCAGTTTACATTTGTATGTCTGTGAACAAGAAATTTACGCTGAAAACTACAAAAACACATGTGCATGTACTCTAACTATGGTTACTGGCATATGCAGCACAGTATCAATTAAAAATTTCATACATGAAATTATGATATTTGTAATATAGTAATACATGTATCTAATTTGTTTTCTACTTTGCAATGTGACATTAATTGCTCATAGATAAATCAACATCCAGGGATTGATCCAGAGATTTTGAAATGGGGGTCTAAACATCATTATAAATCAGCAGGTAGCTAAAATCATACATGGAAGAAGCCCTAAAGCAATATCCATAGCAAGCTTTCCATTTTCTGTATTTAGAAGGTTTTTGTCTGGTAAATGAAATGAGTTTTAAACTCATCACTTCAAACCACTTTTCATGATCTACCTGGTTATAAGGGGATGTTGTTTTAATAATGAAAGGTGAAAAGTAATCTGTTCTACTCTTACTTACATGTATGTTACCTGTTATTAATAGTCATTGAAACAAAGATGTGCTCATGAAATACGCTGCACAATTTTGTAAAGTTTTTTATGTTATTTCTGATAAATTTGAATTAATTTAGAGAAAAAATTGTTTATTTTTTCTTAATTAATACAGCTGATAGAGATATTAGCAGAATAAAACCTTAGAACACTGAAATATAGTAGATATATACTATATTAACATTTTTAATGTAGGACAAAAACTATGAATAATGACAGAAATATTGCTTGAAAATTTTCAATCGACCAGTATTGATCACTTTGGGAATATTGACCAGGTGGTTTAAAATTCAGTAAAAACCTGGTACTATTACAACCACACAACCTTCATTTTTGCTTGATTTGCACGAAATTATATGTACATGTAACAATATTTCCCAACAATAGACAGTTTCTCCATATCATATGGTTAAAATATATGTATATTTTCATGAATTTACATTGTAACATTTTGCATTTATCAGACACTGTTATGATTTTTTTCCTTGATTTCTTTTCAGTGGTTATCACTTAGAAGTTTCACTACATGAAGTGAGAAGAAAGCAGAGGTAAAACAGACCATTTCTGTACTGGGTCACTATTTAAGCATGAAACAAAGTTCATGATTCTCAAGTCTGGTACATGTATGTGTAGCATGAAGCAGCTGTAAATGTATATGTCAACATCTCTTAATAAAAATCTATAAAAAAAATTAGCATGTATATATCTGCAAAATATAAGAGTTACTTGAATTGTAATCTTATACGTATTTGTGAAACAATCATGCAGAAAAAAGTGAAAGAAATGCACATACATTATTGAAGGCAGACCGGTATAAAACACTCAGCAAATAGTGATTCATCATAAAAAAAAAAGTGGTACTCATGAGGTATGGGTTCACTAGTAACTTTTTTTTTATTTTGGAGAGAAAAAAAGATGGATTTATACTCAAAGTGCATGTGTTATTAAGACATCATATTCCCTGTATTCAACACATTCCATTGACTTTCCCACATAATTGGAATCTTAAATTGCTCAAATCTATGAGCTACAAAGTTGTCTTTAGTTTAATGATCTTTAAACTACATAGTAGTTTTTATCCTTCTTTGAACTGAAAAATTCCTAGAGAAAGGAAATCATTTATTGTACATACCATAGCCTAAACTAGGCAACAATGACAAGGACAAATTTTAGTTTTAATTTACTACAAAAAAATTCTAAATCAAAGTGAGCACAAGCAAGAAAAAGTTTTTTGCTCATTTCTCCCTTGAGACAGGGCCTTTGTTCAACTTCCTACATTCTGCAGGATTCATTTCTACTTCATGCATCTCCAAACCGAAATTTCAATGTGTGGGTCCAATCTTACTTTGAAAATTCATCGAATAATGATAGTCAGTGATTCTCAGTGGAATTCATATTTTGTAAGAAATGCTGATTTAAGTATTAGGAAATTTGAGGACATCAACAAATGTGTACAGCCATGAATACCAAAAGCAATAATACAAAAGAAGACCCAAACTATATATTGATAAACGGACTGTATAAATATACACTGCATTAAAATAAATGGTTAATCTTTAAAAGGACTAAGTTTTGATCAGTTTATTTAGCTTACAATTTGGTTAAAAGAATATTTTTGATTACTTTGAGGTCTTCCTTGACTCAGTGCCTCAGCACTTTGATTTTTAGCAGCACTGGCAAATCTGGACAGTAATAAATTCTTTTATAAACATCTACATATGTTGCCCAACCTTCTTATAAGATTTCATCAAAATCTCTTGTGCAGTTAAGGAAATGTTGTGCACACAAGGCTTTAATATGTAAAACCCTTTCGTTGGATTATCTCCCTTTGGAGTCTTTGGACAGTACAGTGTCCATTCTTGCTATAAAATTTTATCCTTGAGCAGTTCAAGAAGTTGCTGTTACAAATGTGGTCAAACAAACAGACAGATAGACTGACAGGCTGATTCCTATATAACCCCCAAACTTTGTTTGCAGGATGTTTATTAAAGAGGTAGACCTAGGGTAAGGGGCACAACTCTTACAAATCATTGGAACGTTTGTATTCAGCATTTTAAATCAATCTCAAGTAAGCATCAAAGTAACTTGGACTGATTTCGTTCTGATTCAAATGATGAAAGCTTGATAGGTTTTGGTGAAATTGAATATGATACAAACATATCACTGATTCAAAGAGTTGTGACCCTTACCATAGGTCTATCTCCTTAAGCTAGCTAAATATAAAAAATAAAAACCACTCATATTACTATTACAAAATTAAATAACACCTCGATCATCAGCAGCATAAGAACCAAATACTTGGGAGAGTCTAAATAAATTGTATACAAGAAGATCTGAAAACCAAAAAATATTGAAACTGGAACCCAAATCCTGCAAAGAGAGGTTCTACAAAATGCAAGGAATGAAGCCTCAGTGTTTTAGGGCTTTTGAACTAACAGTAAATCAGAAAACAATGGTGAAGATTGATCAAGATGGTGCAAAAAAAAACCAACTGGAAATTGCTGTGATATAAAGAATTATCCGTTTCCTGGTAATTATATTCCCAATCCTTTGCAGCCACATGCATTTAATGTAACATATGATAAAAGCTTTTATCTCCTAAATTACTGTTTCAATCTTTTATTTGTAACTGAAGGTGTCAATACTATTAAATTCTCACAACTCTTGAAACATTGTTTCTGAAGTCAATCATATCAAATTCTCACAACCCATTTGAAGCCCTGTTTCTAATGTCCATCATATCAAATTCTAACAACTGTTCAAAAGATTGAATGATTCAAAAATAATTTATAGCTTCAGTTCTCTTGGTTGATCAACAATATCAACTAGAAATACATTAGCTAGGCTCACAAATTGGTAACCTTTCACTTTCTTGTCAAAAAGCCATTATCCTGTTTTTCATTGAAATGTTAAAATTTTAAAGTACTATATTCCGGAGTACATATTCTGTTTATTTTTTTGTTCAGAAAGGGTCACCAGGCAGTGTTTCTAGAAAAGCAGAGAACACTTACCCTACCAGTACACCTGGTCCATGCTCCCAGTTTTTAATGGAATCCAAGTTGCTTATTTACCTTTTGTTACTTTGTATGTATTACTTTGGTTACTTTATGTTCTTTGTTGTGTATGTCTGTTTTCCATGTCTAGTCTTTGTCCCTGGATTACATTCTTTTGATTTCTGTTAGAATCGTGCTTCCCTTGATTACTCTTTCATTATTAATGGTTTCTGATCAGTCATCCATCTGCCTTAATCATTGTTTCAGAAATTTTATGAAATGGTTTGTTTTGTTATTCCATTTTACATAAATTTACCAAATAATTTAGAAGAAGTCATAACTAAATTTATTTTTAAATTCAAAGTTAATTTACAATAGCAATAAACTTATTAATTTTCATGGTGTACTAATATTCACTATTTTCGCGGTGAAAGATGTTATATGCGAAATGGATTTTTCAACACAATATAATGCTAAACATTTTTTAAACTGCCAAAAATGATAACTGTAAAAAAAAGCAAGTTAAGTCAAAGTACTGAAGTCCTGAGTCAATGAAGGCCTTCATAGTTTCCTCTGTTCACATTTCAAATAATAAAAAATGGATTGTATAACATTTAAACAGGGAAAGTAATTTTTAAACCTCTGTTTCGAAGGAGAGGGATATACAGTTTTACCCTTGTCCGAGTTTCCATTTTCCGTAACACTTTTTACATCACAGTTTATTTAAGCAACTACTTATCAGAGCGGCTTGAAATTTTAAAATATTCTTCCCGTAGGTATGCCATTTGATGGTATCTATTTTCAAAAAAATCGATGACAACTTCCTGTTTATTGGGGACTTTATTTTTTACTTTAAATTTCAAAAGTTGAAATTTTAACTTATTCTTCCTGTAGTTATGTCATATAGCAGGATCTATTTTAGGAAATTTCTGTCTACCAAGGACTTTCCTTATTTTAACATTATATTTCACAAGTTGAACTTTCTCAGCAACTACTCATCAAAGTGGTTTCAGGTTTAACACAATATATTTGTACTTAGGTATGTGGTATGGTAGGATATATTGTTGGAAAAATTGACAACTTCCTGTTAATCGAGGACTTTATATTTTGAAAGTTGACATTTTTGTCGCGCTTTTCTCTGCAACTACTCATCACAGTGGCTTGAAATTGTGATACATTTTCCCGTAGTTATGATTTATACTGAAGTCCATTTTTGGAAAAATTCGACAACAACTTCCTGTTTACTGAGGAGTTTGTTTTTTTTTCTTTTGACTGTATGGTAGGATCCATTTTTTACCAAATAAATTGACAACAACTTCCTGTTTATCGAAGACTATGTTTTTTTTCCTTATATCATGGTTGAAAGCGATGGTATCACTAGTGAGCCATCACTCACAAATTTCTTGTTGAATTTTTACTCTGTTAAACAAAGCTTTTTTCAAAAGATGGTTTTTAAACCGAGCAGTCATGGCACCTAGATAAAACAAATGGGAAAAATTGCCCACAACTTCTTTCAACTTTTCAGACACATACATGTAGATTTGATGATACTTATTTAAAAATATACATGTTAAATCAATCTCCCATGTTTTTTTTTTCCTGTTTCACCAATTTCACTACAATGCATTTGCTTCTGCTTACCATAAGATTGAACCAAATATTTTTACATGTATGTCTAAAAGGCTTCAAAATCAGGGTTATCCCAGTCAAATAAGTGCATTGTAGGCTTTTGTAGCTAAACAACTGTTGAGTCCAGTCAAAGCATGTAAATTTGCCTTTTTGTTGTCTAATTACCATCAGTATTAATTAAAAGACCATACAATCAGATAGGAGCATCAACACAGCAGTCCAGCTGGTAGTAGGACATATTCTGAGTTCTATCCGATTACCCAAAGGCTTGATTCTGTCACCTCTATAGTATTAAATACAGTTACTAACAGAATCCCAATAAGGGGCAGTCCTGAGAGACTGAAAAGGGTATTCGAACAACTTGTAACTTTCAGTACTTTTGGATTTCATATACTTGATGGCTAAATCAGAGAATTAGCAAGTTCCATTCTAATAAACTGCATTGGTGTGAAATATTCCAAATGAACATAAACTGAAGACTTTTTGTGAATAAAATCTTTACCAGCTGAGACAAGAACTAATACGTTACTCATTTTGCAACAAGTGTGGTTTATTATTATATTTTTATGTGCTAAGATAACAAATAATAATAGGAATATAATTATGGAAACTGAGCTTGTTACATGTACAATGATTCTGATACTGTTTACATGTAACAATATGTAAAAAAGAGCTTTGTGCAGCATGTTCGTTGGTACATGTATATGACATACAATATCTATACTTTTGATGTTGTTCAAAGCTTCTTAAGTTATTAACTATAATCATCTTGTAAACAGCAAAAAAAGACAAAGCATTAGAAAAGAGCTAATTTTAGTTTCTTATCTATTTATAGTAAGGTAACTCAGAAGATAACAGTTATTGTACATTGATAATTTAAAAAATTTTCCATTATTACAATATTTTATAAATTAAATCTGATTTAAGATGTAGAATGACTGAAATAATACATGTACTTCAAAGTATTGTATATGATTTTAAGTTGATGTTCATTTAAATGGTATTTGAAATAAGGAAATGACATATTTGTTCAAAAGTATCAAATAACAGTACTATCTAGTGAAGTAGACAATTTTTACAGAAGTAGACAATTATTTAAATGGTATATTATAAAACAAAACCTCTTATATTCCTATATGCTGCACTATATTTCCACAATTTAGCATTACATTTTTACAGAAGTTCAATGTAATGTTACATTTCTGCATAAGAACCCAGTGGGATAACTTTTCTCCTAAAGTCATGTGAGAAATTAATATCCATAGGATGGTCGACAACTGTTTGACTGTCACTATGTGATCAAACAGGCCGTTGAAACAAGTCATAAAATAGTGCGAACTTATTATACACTTTTAAATGAAATGAATGATGCAAAATTTCTCTTGCATGCTGGTTTTGATAAACTTTGTATTTTATGGTTATTTTTAATCCTTTCCATTTCACGTTTCACTCCTGTCCATTGACTACGGTCTGTACCTATGAATTTGATCGCGGATGATTGTGAGTGCTACTGTAAAATATGATATCGCTTAACGAACCGAGATTTCGTGTGATGCCTAGGTCAATTTCAGCCACTGTCGTGGCTTCATTGACAAAAAACTACAGTGTGGGTTACAAATGTTCTAAAGTAATTTGCTAATGGCCCCATCTACTGCTGAAACTGCAATAAAAATGTAGGAAAAACCAACCAAATTTGTCAATGAAATGAGGCACACCTTCAAGTCTTAAATTGACAAAATAAAGCTAATAGATAATTCCAAGTAAAAGCAATGACACATTACTGCAGAGTAATGTTGTACGTGTACAAAGTGATAAAAGGGAGACATTAGTTATAGAATTTAAAAAAAAAAAAACACGTCAAATTTGTGTTACGCAAACCAGCACCAACACTATACAAGACATCATGTATATACTGATGAACAAAGTGGAAAATTTGAATAATATTATTGGTTTGATATTTTTTAGGTTTGCAGAATACACAAAGTAGGTACCCTCTAAGTTTGGAGGACAAGTGGAAATGGATAGATCTAGTCAAGCAGCTACTAAACCTGCCATCATATGTAAAAACATCAATTCAAAGATTCTTCGAAATGACAGCATGATCATACAAATGAATAGAAAATTTTTTGAGAAAAATGTTTTTGTTGTTAGCAAATTCACAAAAACTGGAACACCACAAAAAAATACAATGCATATAATGTTCTATCACAGTATTGTCTATCAATATACAAATACAGGGCATATGGAAGAATATACTTGATAATTTCTACATCCTCCTGGGAACACTAATGATTTTAAGTTGCCTGCTTCAAATATTGATAGGTTTAAAGTCTTGCTTTAATCTAATTTACTTACTTCTTATATAAATGAAAAAGCCTTTCTAATATATGAGATACTATATAAGTTAAATGATGTACTGCCCAAAATATTTACCACTTGGTGATGCACTTATATTATAATAGAAATAATTCATTCCAGAGGGGTGCAGGGGTTTAGCACCCCTCCTTTTTATTGAAAAATTTGTCATTTTCAATTGTAAAATTACTGAAAAATGGAAAATAATGTCCTAGCACCCCCCCCTTTTTTTATGATTGATTGATTGATTGTTGGGGTTTAACGTCCGAGCAGCAATATTTCAGCTATATTCAGACTGAGGAACCCTAGCTGGCACTCCTCCTTTTCAAAGTGTCTAAATCTGATTTTAGGTACCATGTTTGACTCGATTTATACATTGGTTGGCTAACACATTGAATAGAAAGAAATAGAAAAATAATTTCCTTAATTATGAAGATTATCATATCAAATTTTCAATTAATTCATTCCAATTATGGTAAAAACCTTTATCTTCCCCCTCTAAATGAGTTGAAATAAAATTAATACCTAAAAACCATATGATAATGTTTCCTCATTGGGGAAAAGAAAAATATTCTCTTTATAATATTTATTATGAGATAGAGAATTTTGTCTTGACATAGTTGTCCTCTGAGATGACAATGAAACATGTTTTACACCTTGGGCTAAATAGAAAAATTCCATTATTTCTCTGAGAATTGGATATTAATTTGTAATTCCAAGTATTTGACTATAGGCTAGCACTGCCATCCTGGTATTATTTGAGCAAAATCCGGTTGCTTAGTTAGGGAACTTAAATCATTTTCTGAGCCATCCCTTGTCGATTCAAAACAAACTTTTTGACATACATATGATATCTACATTACATTGAAACAAAAAATTCAGTTAGGTAAAATTTACCCAGTAGGATCTGCCTGATTTTTACATGATCAGCCTCTTGTATTCTTCCTTTACATACTGTTAATGTGCTTGCTATTTATTCACGGTGACTGTCAAGTGAAAATATTCACAGGTTCCATAAAAACATTAAGCTACTGGTAGTGTTCATTAAATATTAATTTCATTGGTACTTTCTTCTTCTGTTGACCGTGAAAATAGCAAAAATTTGTACATTGCAAAAATTATGGTAAATACTTTATTCATAACACTAATGATGACCAAGTCCAAAAACATGAAAAGTTCTTTGTGTAAAAATTGTCATAAATAAAGAAATCAAATTGCAGTTTTCTATTATAATATTATTACCAAAACTAATGACTGCGTTGTATGTATTATTTGGGGAATTTAAAGTTTTTTGCAGACTTTTTGCATCAAGCTAGAACTCTAACAAATGGGCTTCTGGAACAGGGTTATGTTGCTTCAACATTGAAGTCGTCACTACAGAAGTTTTATGGTCGTCATCATGAACTCGTGGGTCGTTATAATGTATCCATCTGCACCATGAAAACTGATTTATTCAACAGGTCATAGTTTCCTGCCTACCCCCGACTTGACTTTTTATGAGAAACTCGGCAGGTATTTCTAGAAAAGCCGAGAACGCTTACCCTACCAGTGCACCTGGTCCATGCTCCCAGTTTTTAGTGGAGTCCGAGTTGCTCATTTACTTTTGTTACTTTGTATGTATGATTTTAGTTACTTTATGTTCTTTGTTGTGTATGTCTGTTTTCCGTGTCTGGTCTTTGTCCCTTGATTACATTCTTTTGATTTCCCCTACAAACTTGGTTCCCTTGATTTCTCTTTAACTGAAAATTTGGATACCCATCAAAAAAGGAGTGGGTATATTAAGTACATTTATTGATAACAACAAAAAATACATGACTAACATCACTAATTATAGACTGGGTCAAACTGCCCAGACAAAGTAGAAGCCAATGAGAGTTTCCAATATTGATAATCGTATTTGTAAATTGCATCTTTCTCTCATCGTTAATTTCATAATAACGTTAATGATCTAATGAAAGGAAATGTAACGACAGATACCGGATACAATTGTTTCGCCACGGCAAAGAAAAATCAAGATTGGATAAACTAGCTTAAATGGACTTGGCAGTATTTGTCAAGGAACTGTACCTAAAAATAGATAATTCTTAGCATCAATTATCTCCAAGACGTGATGATGGGAGATTTATGTAATAAAATCAACTCTTTTATCTTGCATTTATTTGTTGGCTAATTTAAAAGGATGATAGCGAAAAGAATGCAGTTAAGAATTAGGGATACCAGAGTTTGTTTGGTTGAATTGACCCTAATAAGGCTTGTTTGGAAAAGGATAAAAAGATGATTATGTAAAGTCAGCTGGTTTGATTGACCCTAATAAGGCTGGCTTGGAAAAGGATAAAAGGATGATTATGTAAAGTCAGCCAGTAAATGTGTCTACTTCATCAAGATTTCCAGGTTGTAATGGGAGTACAACGATATAATGGCACAATATACAGTGAAACCTGTCTAAAACCAAACCTTGAATAATCAGAAAACCTGTCTATACCAAACCTTGAATATTCTGAAAACCTGTCTAAACCAAACCACAAATAATCTGAAAACCTGTCTAAACCAAACCACAAATAATCTGAAAACTTGTCTAAACCAAACCCTGAATAATCAGAAAACATGTCAAAACCAAACCTTGAATAATCTGAAAACCTGTCTAAACCAAATCACAAGTAATCTGAAAACCTGTCTAAACCAAACCATAAATAATCTGAAAACCTGTCTAAACCAAACCCTGAATAATCAGAAAAGCTGTCTAAACCAAACCCTGAATAATCAGAAAATCTATCTAAGCCAAACACTTTTTCTTGATATAAGTTTAAAAGTATTTGGAACCTTGTTAACCAAACACCTGTCTAAACTAAACACCTGTTTAAATGGAGCCAATTCTAACATTAAAGGGGTTCAGTTAAGACAGGTTTTACAGTACTAAGTGTATTTGTACGAATCTGGAAAAACAGGAAAAATCAGAAACATGCATGTCAAAACCCCACCGATCAGAAACATGCATGTGAAAACCTCACCGATCAGAAACATGCATGTCAAAACCCCACCGATCAGAAACATGCATGTCAAAGCCCCACCGATCAGAAACATGCATGTCAAAACCCCACCGATCTGACAATGTAAATTCACTCTAGGATACTTTCACTATTTGAAAAGACCATTATTCTCTGCATCACAGGCTTTGTTCAGAAATTTTTCAACAGAATCTTAGAAAAATGAGGTTTTTGACACTTTTCTGCCCTTGAAATGTTTATTTTCAGTCCATTTAAATGAAATTGTAACTCAATTGTCCAGCATGATATGGAAATTCTTGTCTGTTTTCCCTGATTCTGATGGTGCAAATAGTCAAATTACACTATCAATATGATGGATTTTTTTTCATATCATGTTTCACCTACTGCCTGATTCTTACAGGGACTGACACTTAAATTGTTTTGATACAAAATCATATATCCTTCTACCTCTCTTTTGCAGGACAAAATCAGAAATGATGGTGCTATGCCAACCTTCACACGAAATACATGTACAAACCTTCAAAATAGAGAGTTGATATTGTACAGCAACCAACAAGATGTTGCATGTGTTGTCCTGCTATATATACCCTCGCTTGTATGGGAAGTTGATACTGGATGGCAACAAAAACTACTTACAAAGTATAGCCCATCTATTTAAAGCAACACACGAACTTGAAATTAATCTCTCCAGGCCCCAGTGCCACAAATTTGAAAAGTTACATAAGTCTGAGAAAATTCTTCATTGTTTCTGACATCATCAATTTCAAAGACTTTGATTGGAGTTACCATGGAAATTAAGAATAGTCTCAGACTTAAGTATTTTTTTTTCAGTTTTGTGGCACGGGGGCCAGTCACTGGTTTGTGATGAAAAGGTATATGAATATTTATACCAGTTTCTGCCCTGTTTTAGGGTGAAAATTGTAGTTTACCTACTTAAAAGACTTACTGGCATAATATTGTATTAGAATAATGATTAAAACCCAGACAGCTGTTACAACAACTGCTTTTCAAACAAAGTCATAAAGTATCGTTTCTATGCAACTTTTTACTGATATCGATGGTTTTACTGTTTTTTTTTTATCTGGACATATTGGCCATATACCAAACCAAATATTCTGTCAAAAGTTATTTTGATACAATATTGTTAAATTCTTGCAATATTTATGTTGTCAAGGCAAGTGGCCAATATCAAGTGATTTTGGTCAGAATTTACACATTTTAGCTAAATTTTGCACTAACATTATGTACGGATGAACTGCAAAACAGGTTGTTTTCTGGTAAAGTAAGCACACATTTTACTAAAAGTTATGCAATATCCAGATTGATTTATTTTGCCAACTTCATTTTCAGGGTCAATCTGATATAAAACTGAAAATACCCCTTTTTTCAATAAAAAAAGTCACACAAAACAAAAAGCTAAAAATGGACTGCAACCAAAAATTACTCGTAACATATGCTCCCTCTATATAAAGCCACATATTGTATTTCTCTCTTCTTCTTCTAGTCGTTCGCCATTACACTTGAATGCCAGTCTCCTCAACAAACCTGGCCGTCTTCTGTAGGTCTTCCACAAGTCCATACAGTTTTTCTGTAATGGGGTTTGGTTTATCCCATATCTTCTCTCTCTGTGCCTGGTGTAACCTGCACGTCTGCAGAAAGTGTTCTGTATTCTGCTCTGCTTCTCCACAGGGACACATAGGTGATGGTATGACCTTCAAAACTCTGTACAGATGTTGGTTGAGTCTGTTCTGTCCTATCCTGAGCCTGAAGATTGCAGTTTGCTCAAATCCTTTTAGTTGATGGTAGCTATCTTGCTTCTGAGGGGTATTGTGCAGAGATTTGATGATGGTCTTCATCTCTATGTAGCAGACAGAATTTTCATCTTGCTGTTGTTGAGCGCCTTCCTTTGCTAGTTTATCTTCTTTTTTATTTCTGTTGATTCCACAATGTGAAGGTATCCACTGTACAGCAGTTTTAAGGCTCTTGATGGAATAAATAGCTCTTTCAAGCTGTGGTAGTTTATTGTTGGTCAGTGCTTGTATTAAGGAGAGGGCATCTGTTAGGAATACTACTTGCATATTTTCTGTGTTTTCCTTGATGCAATTTGCAGCATGGATGAGTGCTTCTTCTTCAGCCTTGTAGTTGGAGCAATGTAATCCTGTTGGTATTGCCATTGACTGTTGTTCACCATTTGGGTATTCTATGTAGATACCGGCCCTCCTTTGTCGCATTTGTGGCTGAACGGTCTGTGTAAGCTCTTGTCCACAATTCTGATGGATAATCTTCTTCCAGCATGCTCATTGTTACGGTCATTATGTCAATGTTTGATTGTTCATCTTTGGCACTGAGTAACGGAACTGTTGTCTGAATGGTTACATTGTCCTCCTTCTCTCCACATAGATTGTCATTCATTTTAAAATCTATAGGTCTGACATTCTTAGGTAGGTGTTCTTGGTGTTTTCTTTGCAATGCTCTTGTTTCTAGAGTGAAGCTGGATCTTTTGAGTCTGCCTGAGGATAGTTGTTTCAGTCTCTCATTCATTGGGTGGTTTGGTGGCCTCTATCATAGGTTTTCATTCTCTTCTCTTACTTAATGGTTGTATGTTTGTAATTTCCTCTATACTAGCAATAGGTGTTGATTTCATGGCTCCTGTGATGATGCGGAGTGCCTGATTCTGGACTTTATCTAGAGTCTGATGCTGACACTTAGTTGCAGTCATCCAAGCACTAGAGCCATATTCTAGATGTGGACATACATTTCCTTCGTAAACAGACTTAAAAACTTTCTCATTAGCACCTCAGTTTTTACCAGAAAGTTTTCTCATGTTTAGTTTTCCTCTGGCTTCTGATGTCATTATATGCTGTTTCCATGTAAGTCTTTTATCGAAGGTTACACCAAGGTATGTTTGCTGATCTTCCATTGTGATATGGATGTCATCCATGGTCAGTTTGACAGATTGGGTTTTAGGTGAGAGTGTAAAGAGAGTTGCTGTTGTTTTCTCTCTATTGATGGTTACACACCACTCATTGGCCCATTTGACTACCATATCTAATGTTGTTTGTATCCTGTACCTTGCAGTAGTTACATACTCTTCAGAGCACCAGAGGACAAGATCATCTGCATAGAGTGCTGATTGTACACCATCTGGTAGCTCACACATTGTATTTAAAATCAATCGATCAATAGGGAATCAAAGTAATTGCACCAAAAATTCCAGTGGACAAAATAAGCAGATGGACAGACAGATGGATGAAAAGACAGGCAGACAGACAAGGTGATTCAAATATATCAAATGTAAACCTTTTTACTTGTTCCACTGTGCTTCAATTAAACTAAGACAGAACTCGTGTAAAAAATCCCAGATCTTCAATCGAGAGTCTTGTAGGAATGAATCAATCTTTTCCATTCATTATTTTATGTTATCCTAATTTTTGTGACTGCCGGTAAATTATATTTATATCTGGTCTCTATGACAAGTATAAACAAGAATGTTCAATTTTAAGGACATTGCATTAATCTGTATCTCCAGGGGCACAAAATAAATCTAATAGCCCCTACTCCTTAGACAGTCTGATAAATATAGTCTTTAAACATAGCTGACAGGGGAGTAAAAATAATTTCTCATAATATTTTTTCAACAGAATTAAAGAGAAGAACTTAGTATTAATAGGTATAGAGTAACCACAAGATAATTTTTAGAACACCAGAAGATAAATTTCGATGCAAAACACAGAAAATTTATTCTTTTATTTGTAAGTAATTTGTTTTTTTGTCTGTGTTTTTGACAGGTTCATAGAAATGAGAGTAAGTTTCAATGCCCAAAAGGATGTGGTTTGGTATGAAAGAAAAATTGCCTATCAATATTCAATAAAAAAAGATGTAGCTATTTTAATACTTTTTTAAAAAGGTCATTGTATCTGATATGTTATAAATAAAACTTTCAGAGCAGGAAGAAAAAGTAGAAACAGTTTAAGATGATAACTGAGGAGGTGGTACAATAAGTAGAAATAGTTTATGATGAGGAGGTGGTACAATAAGTAGATATAGTTTATGATGAGGAGGCGGTACAATAAAAGTATTTCTAATTTGTCATAAAGCTTTTAATTAAGGATTGATTGATTGATTGTTGGGGTTTAATGCTTGAGCAGCAATATTTCAGCTATATTCAGGCAAAATTATAAGAAAGGTTAATATCATATTAATAATTTTGTCTTAATTACTGTAAACATATTAATTTTTGCAGTTGCTAATTTTCATTGATTCTGTCAAGTGAACATATTTGTGGGTATCAATTTTCACAGTATCAAAAAATTTTAAGTATTTTTTAGTGTTAAAAATCAATTTCATGGGTACATTTTTTTTCACTTTTCTGTCCGCCTCGAAAATAGGAAAAAATAGTACATGGCTAAAATTAATACTTTTACAGTATCCAAATTTAACAAGACTTAAAGTGAACTACTGTCAGATCTGTTTAAGTACTAGTCCATACAAAACACACTGAACAAACAATGTTTATTTTTCTCTACATATGTTATATTTGAAAGTAATGGTAGTTTTTTCTGTATTTAAATCTGTACTTTTTGAGAAAATCATACATCTTTTTCTCACTGAATTCAACCAAATCAAACTATAAATCTAGCTAAGAGCAAATTTCATACAGAATTTGATTAACAGGTGTCTAGTCAATTTGTTCCATGTCAAATCTGTCCCACCCAATTTGTCCCATTTTTTTGCCAATTTGTCCCAGTTATGGACGATTTGTCCCAGAATATTTTAACTCGGAATAGCAACTACAGAATGACAAACTAAGACTAGTTTATGTGGCCTGTAACACTTAATGCATTGAAATAAACGATAATTCAGTGAGGTTTTGACATGCATGAATCCCCTACTGTCTGATTTTTATAGACTGCTACTAATATACTGGTGACAACGTACCTTTCCCAAACTTGTTCCCATAATGAAGAAAATAGATATAGTATCTAAGCCTATCAAGAAGGGCAGAAATAAATTTTCATTGTGCGTTCTTTACTAATTATCTCCCCTTGCAAAAAAATATTAATAGGCTTATAACATGATGTGGTAATAGTTGTTATGTCCCTGGGAGGTTGATGTTGTCAGACTATCAAGTCTTCAATCATGACAAATTCTCCTGATGTTTAATAACTTAAGTACAAGATATGCAAGTCCCCCTTTTTTTAAGTTTAAAATTAGGCAACTCCGACCTTATTGTAGGAGCTGACAAAAAGTGGACATGGGCAAATTGTAAGTAAACATATGTAAAACAACCAAAAACATCAATTCCAGCAAAATGACGCCATGTTTTGCAGAATTATGCCGTAGTTGGTACAAAAATTACAAAATTATCCCATAAATTGTACAAAAATTACAAAATTATCCTATAAAATTTCCTAGAGATCCAAATATCCATGGACAATAAAAATAGCACCCATGTATGGCCACAATATTTCTGTTAGTTAAAATAAAAATAATTGGGGAATCTGGAATTGAAAAATTTTGAATTTCAATTTTTAGAAGAAAAAAATCAAATCGGATAGCTCAGGGAACACAAAACAGAAAGAAAATGAACATGATTGGGAGCTCCTTTATCAAGGTATATTGGCTATTGCAAAGCTTTAATTGAGTAATTACTCAATTAAAATGGGCGAAAAACATTGAGCTCTTCTTGTTCTGTTTTTCTTCTTTAAAGCTGTAACATGTAAAACTCATAATTTGGATAATCTCATAAAAGAGTTATATTCCTTCATGCACATCTACATATGATATCCAACCTTCCTATAAAATTTCATAAAAATCCCTTAAGTGGTTTAGAAAGAGTTGTGCTTACAAGAAATGTGGACAGACAGACGGGGTAATTCCCATATACCTCCCAAACATTGATTGCTGGGGGTATAACTAGAAACCTGAAAGCCCCATCGAATCAGTTTGGAAGCCTTTTCAAACGAACTAACTTGCCTAAAATAAACAAATTCCTCAGTATCCAGAGCCTAGATTTTACATATTTTGCTTACTATATATAAATTTGACACATTATAATAAGAAAATGATATTAATGCAGTAAATACCTGACAAAACAGTGAAACTACTGTCAACTTAGCTAACTGTAAACCAAACAATGAAAATGTGAGCTATGCATTACATATAATATACATTGATAGCTAGTATAACCTTGGATATGTTTAACTAATAGAAAAATAGAAGTGCATGTCCTCTGTAGTCTTAGATGTAACTGACTTTTGAGATAGAACTTTTGTTGTATGGTAGCAATTGTCTTATGTCGTCTTTTGTCAGATTTTTAATGCAGACCTGGTTTTGCACGGCCGAAAAACATATCTGACATTGACAAAACAGAAAGTAATAATACATAAAAAGAAATGCAAAAGTAAAATAAAGGATTTGAAACAGTGGACAAAATCAGCTCTAATTAATGTAAATTGCTATTTCTCTGTCTATCTGTCCGTCAACTTTTCAAATATTACAACAACAAAAATGTTTTTGATTTTTATCTTCATTAAAAGAAAAACTTTTACTTTTTTGTCATTTTATGGCTTCAGAACTATGGAAGTTAAGGCCTATTTACACAATCAAAGTTTTCCAACAAAATCTTTGTCAAAGTTTACTTTGACAAAGTTTTTTGACCTTGTAAACCTGTATCAAAAACTTTGACAAAAAACTTTGATGGAAATGAATTCAATTATATATTTTATGATCTTTGATAGAATTTGACCAATTAAAATGAGTTTTTGGAATGACAATAAAAAAAACCAAATAGAAGGTGCTTCATTTCTTTCCTATCCATATGGAGGATTTCAATAACTAAACCTTGATTGTGTTAACAGACGACTTTGACAAAATTTTCTTTCACCAAAGTTTCCATCAAAAATTTTGAAAAAATTTGATTACAAACTTTGATGCTGTAAACAGGCCTTTATAGAATGATAAAATGGTTACAAATTTATCATGCACAGCTGTTAAACATGATTTTCACAAACAACTTCAAAATAGGGCATTAAAGATGAAAAAAGGGGGACAGCAAAATGTTCAAAATGACCTCACTTGAAAACTAAAGTAACTACATTTTATAAATTGCAGAAAGTTGAACCTTTGAATCTGTTTTTAGTGGTACTAAACAACTGTAATAAGTTTCCAAAAATATCATTGACATTGATCTGTTTGCTATCAAGTTATCATCTGAAAATCCTCAGGGGATGGACAGAAGAATTGATGGATGGACTGACAGAGGGATGGACAAACAGGCCACATGTAACTTTTTGAAGGAAATAAAAAAAGCCAATGGTTCCGAAAAAAGTTTCTATAGCAGCAACCTCAAGTTTGATCAAATGTGGATCCTAGCAGTTCGAATTACTTTCAAGAGATAAAGGTGCTCAAGTTTTCAAGTCCACTTACAGAGAACACCAATTATCCTTGTAAAGTGCCAATGAATGAAACTGAAGGTACTGGACCTAGGTACTGTATGTAAGTAGAACTCCAGCTAAGAATCGTGTAAAATGTGATTTATGGTTGAAAAGCCTACATATTTTTATTTTTCATATTTTGTATAAAGTGTTAATTTAAGTAAATAGAAATTAAAATGTGGCTTTTCATATAACCCGTGCTCTTCAGAGATGAAAGTTGTACAGAATGCACTGTAGAATTCAAAACTAACGGAGATAACTCTGTAAATGACATTAAAATACAATAGAAACTACTGGATTATCAATGTGGATTATCTCCTAAGAGCAGACAGATCAGAATGAATAATTATACACTTCATCATATAGATCATAACACAACTAATTACCAAAAATAAAAAGTGTAGCCTTTTATGAGGTGTATCACATATTCCAGAATTTGCATGATTCTTACAAATACTGCCACATAAATTTTCATGGTGTTGTAATAAATTTCACTATTTTCAGGATGGTAAGAACAAATAAATAAAATTTGTAATAGAGAAATTGATTTTTAACACAATAACACATTTTATGAAACAGTGAAAATTGATACCCAGGAATATGTTCACTTGACAGAATCGGCAAAAATTAATATGTTTACAGTAAATGAAAAATGAAAGTAAGAAAATGAAAAGTCTAAGACTTTTTGAACCACTTGATTCATTAATTAATTCAAATGCTAAATCTTTCATAGACAGGCATGCTGATATAGCGATACATGTATCTGAGAATACATCCATCAAACTTTAAATTATCAACAATATGAGAGTTTCCAACCTGATTTAATGACAATCATTACTTCTAATGCAAATACAATTGTCATTCCCAGATAGCTCAAGGTCTGAAAAATCACGAAAGATGATTAAATTATTGCACAACTTATCCTAAGTCACAACTAAGAGCTTTATCTAAGAAAAAACTTTAACATAATAATAAAATTCACACAAGCCTTTTTATATTTATATATTTATCGTCAACTTAACCCAAGGCTAAAGAAATCACGAAATATGAAAGAATTAGTATTGAACTTGCTGTAATAGTTTTATCTATATCAAAAAGTCAAAGCTAAAAAACTTTTTTCCGACACTGTCAGTATTGAGTTCGCTTTGATATCATGGAACACCCATGATGCTTAACTGTAGCAACCTAACCAATGGAAATTACACCACACATTTCTTGCACAAAAGTGATAGCAACTGTGAAATTCAAGGCTCCATTAGAGGTATTGGTGTCCAGAATATTTTCATTTATGAATAATCTTTTATGTATTGAATAATTTGAAATAGCTTGCTGTATTTTTCTACCTATAAGTTGATGTGGCCGTTGAACAAATTAAGTAGCACTCCAGCTAAGGATCATGCAAAATGTGATTCATGAGTAAAAAGCCTACATATTTTTATTTTTGATATTTTGTCTGAAATGTCATAGTAAACAATAATAAACATGTGGTTTTTCATGTAACCCATGCTCTTAGGAGATAAAAAATATATAGAATGCACTGTAGATTTCAAAATTAAGGGAGATAACTCTGTAAATGGTGCTCAAATACATTAGAATCTACTGGATTTTCAATGTGGATTATATCCTAAGAGCAGGCAGATTTGAATGAATAATTACATATTTCATAGTATAGACCCAGGAAGCAACTTTTACAAAATTAAAAATATGTAGCCTTTTTGGGGGTGTATCACATTTTTTCAGATTACGCATGATTCTTACAAAGGCTACTACTTAAATAATTAAAAATATAAACAGAGCATAGTAACCACACAGTTCATAAAATTAAATCCAAATCAGATCTGGGGAATGAAGAATGTGAGATAATGTGTCAGATATCTTTTTTTAAAGATAGTACTTGTTTTCTATGTCAGTATACTTAGCAATCATCCTGTCTGTATCCTCTAGCATTGTGAAATATGAAGAAACTGAAAGTATTGCATAACAAAATAACAATAACAGTTTAATCTTAAAAACATTTCAATGCAAATAAATCCATCAATTCTAAATTTTCTCTAATATACATTCTAGTCAAAACTTGGTTAGTTGTATCAAGAAACAATTAAAAACGTGTAGAGTTATTTTATACTTGATACATAAACTTCCTATAAAATGCCATCAAAATCCTTAAAGCAGTGAAGTAGGAGTTGTTCTAATAAGTAAAATCCCTTAAATTGGATTAACTCTCTTAGAAGACATTGGATAAGAATTATCTATGGATTTCCATGCAGTTTGAAAAAATATATAGATCATGGTATTATGCATCTGTTGTTTGGATTTTTTATCCAAATGATTGTGGGTTTAAACAAGCATTCTGAGAGTATCGCAAAGCAATACATAATCTCCTGTTAATGTCACAATCCAATGGTTTCTACTGTATTTTAATGTCATTTACAGAGTTATCTCCCATAATTTTGAATTCTACAGTACATTCTATATAATTTGTATCTCTTATAAATATGAGTTCTATAAAAATCCACATTATTTTCTGTTTGCTTAAGCATTTTAAACAAATTATCAAAAATAACAAGCATTATAAGAGTATTGCAAAACAATAAATACAAAATGTAGTCCCCTACAGCTGTTTATATCACTGACCAAAATACTACCTTGGATCATCAAGTATGAATGACAAACAGAGGAAATGACCTTAATTTTGAACAAAAGAAAGGGACAAGGACCAAGACAAGAAAGATATTCATATCCATTTAAAAGATGCAGATTTGCCAAGTTTTAAGCACGAACAATTGGACTGATTAGACTAACATACCAAAAAAACAGCTCAATATCTGCAAGGATTTGGAAAAAAAGGGCAGAAAACTTAAATTTCAGTAATTTTTTCAAAGTTCAAGGGCCGTAACTTGAAAAAAAAATCAGCAAAGCAGAACAAAAGATAAACTTGATCTGTATCTCATCAAAAAATCAGTTCAATATCTGCAAGTGTTTAGAAAAAAGTGCAGAAAACTTCAATTTTTTCAGGACTGACAGACAGACAGACGAAGTGCAAATCTAAAGTCCCCTTCTGCTAAAGCAGGTAGGGGACTAATAAGTGGAATATGGACCTCACCATTTAAATTTCTGACCTACAACTTTTGAAATTTTCATAGGCCTTGACCTTTCAATCGTTTTGCACTGACTCTTTGCTAACTTTTGAGACAGATTTTTCTAATTTCCAGAATTTGTTTTAGACAAATTTTACTGTACAGAAAAATAGGATGATTCCCATATACCCTCTATGGGGATATTGTTCTACCCTCCACAAGATTCTTTCATGGCTTAAGTGTAAGTATTTGTTAGAATCAGGTTAAATGGGAAAAACCAGAAATATCAAAAACCTACCAATCTAAGAATATGATTTCACTCAATGGTGCTTCTTCTATTTGAAAAGACCATTATTTGATCTTTCCATCACTGGATTTGCTCTGAAAATTTTCAATAGAATATAAGGAAACAAGGTTTTGACAGAGTTATCTGCCCTTGAAATGTTCACTTTAGTGCATTTCAATGAAATTATAACTCAATTTACCAAAGCAATATGGAAAATCTTGTTTTAATCCTTGATTCTTATGTTGTATATAGTTAAATTACACTTTCAAAATAGTTGTTTTTTCATACCATGTTTCACCCTCTGCCTGAATCTTACAGAGACTGACACTTACAATGTTTGATAGGCCACAAAAATCAAAATAATTAATAATTAATGATATAGCACTGTAAGGATACAATAATCAGAAAACAGACTGTTTAAATAGTACAAAGGAAGAAAGTGGTTAAAGAAGTAATATTTAAACAAGCTTACAATCAAATGTAGCCCATGGATCCATTTGAACTTGCATTCCCAGTCAAAACAAAGTACTGAAAAAGTATACTGACTGTTAAAAGCTATGCACCACCATGCGGTTTGAAAAAAACTGGTCTGGTGACCACTGATACTCTCTTATCTCACACTTTTCAATGTGAAAAGATGTTTGCTGATTATGTTAGTCATATTTGTCAAGATTTTCAAACTCTTCTGGACTTATCCATATCATAACATTAATATTTTTGCCAAGTAGCCCCCACTCTTCTTTTTCGTAATTTCATTGAAAATGCCTTTAAATGTTATTGGGGTATTTTTTTTTTACGAAATCCTTATTTCTTCGGTGTTAAAACAGACCAGTGCATATCCTTAAGTTAAAGTAAGTTCATAAAGGCAATTACTGGTACATGTTACATGTACGTATGTATCCCATTCGTGAAATAGTCAAAATTATACTCATTAAAACGACATTTCAAATTTCACTTGCATTTTCATTTTTACTAAGACTTTTAACAAATTCTAATGTTTTACAATTAAAGCAAACAAGTATTTATCATGTGTCCAAGGATGTCAACAGAAGTCGTCAACTGACAAAATTAGATGGCTATAAGCTCATCTTTTGATGAATACTCTATTTTCAATGGTTAAACTCTTACAAAATGTTCATCAATCTAATGCTTGAGAGTTAATGTGAACCCCATAGCATAAAGCACATCAAATTCAAACCTAGATCTAAAAAACAATTTAAAAATAAATTTAGTTTTGTGGAAAAATATAATCAGCTTTGTACCCCCAGGCAAAATGTCCCCAATACCAAAGATTTTAAAAAATAAAAGTCCAACCCCCACCCCCCACCCCCCCCCCCAAAAAAAAAAAAAAAAATTTCAGACAATCTAATAATGGAGTCAATAGGAAAAATAAAGCTGACACAACTCTTACAAATCATGGAAACGTTTGCATTCTGCATTTTACATCAATGTCATGTAAGCATCCAAGTAACTTGGATTAATTTCATTCTATTTCAAATAAAATCTTGATAGGCTTTGTTGAAATTGAATATGATATAAACATATCACTGATTTCATGAGTAATGTCCCTTACCCTAGGTCTACCTCCTTAAGACTGCACAAAAGTAGACTGAATGAAAAATTGTGAAAAAAAATGTATTGCATTAAAATTTTCCAGTTAACAGAGCCTCACTTTCAGTACACCATAAGAGCTATGACTCAAAATGAATGTTAATAAGCTCTCTACAAGTCAACCAACACCACAACACAGATTCACTTTCTGGACCTGTGCAAGGTACTTCCACTGCACCATGAAACTAGGTTTAAATATACATAAAGAATCTTCCTTATAGAAACTTTAAAAGCCAATAATCCCTTAGATAAAGCTAAATCTGGCAACATGGTGTTCAATGTATCTAATGAAATTTCTACGAAATTCACAGAAATGCTAGGGTTAATGTGTCAAAGTAAAAAACTTCACAAACAAGGTACCCTTTATCAAATTCTTGTAAAAACTAGAATGTCTGTGAGCAAACTCACAAAGCGGTACCCTATATATTCAAATATGTGAAAAAAATATGATAAAATACACCAAAAAACAAAGTCACAGAGAAAACCACTGCTCAACAAGAAGTAATATAGGTCTCACTAACCACTTCTAACACTTCCTTTACATGTTAAATATGTAATTTTCAGAATTGACAATGACATCTTGAAGTTACATACCATTGTGAAACTTGAAAAATTTGGTTTTCATTACAGTGATAGTACAATGATTGTAGAAATTATCACAAAATTTAATTGAATAACTTAAAATCCACATTTTTACTTTTTCTGCTGACTGACAGCATGGAGGCAAATTACTCATACATGAACCTTTTGTAGTAATTCACAAATATGATTTAAAGTATCCATTTTCTGCTTTCTTTTGACTAATATTGATCAGAATACACACAAATTTTGAACTTAGAATGCATAGATCTAGGTTCAGTGTGTTTTTGGTACTACATAGTGGGTGGTCATTTGGACAAAAAGTGGTAAGTGAGACTATGCAATGTTCAACACATATATCAAATTATCTCCCTTTGCAGTCCACCAAGAAAAAATTATGTTCCCTTATGCATTTCTACATATGATACCTAACCTTCCTATAAAATGTCATCAAAATCCGTAGTTATTTAGGAGGAGATGAGATTATGATAAAAGCAGACAGAGAATGTGATTTTTATATAACCCAATACTGGATTTGAGGGGGAAAATAAAATACATGCAGGGGAGGTGCACATTTAACAAATTCTGATACAGATATGTTCAAAGATTAATTACAGATCACACTTCCAATGTACTAAAGGTGGTGATTCACTTTAAACAATCAGAATACTTGTTTATGTTAGTATGTATTCATCAGGAAAAGACAGGACACTGTATGAGCAAGAATAAAGTGTGATTGATAAAAGAAGCTATATTTTAATACTAATCTTTAATAAATTTTCTTAAGATTCTGAAATGTTTACTGCAAATGTAAATATCTTCTGTACATCTTCAAGGAAAAGCCTATTTATATTAAATAAATCTGTGTGATGCACATGCTGCTGTTTGTTTAAATTTAGAGTTTTGCATAAAAGATACCATTAATGATATTATCTCCCTTCAATGAATTGATTGTGTGATAAAAGGAAGATTTTCAAATTAAGTTTTTATACTGCTTTGACCAAACAGTATACTTTATTTTCAATTTCCCAAAATAAGTCATGTTATAAAAAAGATTTAAGAACAGTTTTTCCTTGGGCCCCTCACTTGTGGACATAGGCTCAAAGTAAATGTATGGCAATGAAATTAAAACTAAGTTATTATATTACAGGTCATGAAAATACATCATTCATTATCCTTGATCAAAATCCATAATAAATTCAACAGTACAATAATAACAATGTCAAATGGACATACAGACAAACAGACAGATACATGGACATATGTCCCAGCATGGCATAGTCACACAGGGCCTAATCGAGACATTAATGACATGGAGAAGTTTTTTTTAAATTCTGTTCGAAAAATAACAATGTTCATATTTTTGTTTGTGTAATCTATTACAAAAACTTCTCCTTGTCAAAGAAAAATGGGAGAAGTGGACACAAACATAGTTTTTTGCTCATTTCTCTTTGTACATTAGGGCATGGTCACAGGAGATAAAAACTAGATGGGCTGGAAACAACACCTGCTTTAATCCAGCTCACAGACACTATCCAATAAATAACTGAACTCTAAATCTATGAAAGCAGGCCTCAAAAGTTTGGAGACTGGTGGGGATATTTAGGATTTCAGGATTAAGAAATTCAAACAAAATGAATTCATGCAACTGAATGAGGCAAGTGAAAATAATTTGAATTTTGAAAAATATTTAACATTTCAGGCAATTTTTTTCTCCAAAAGTTAGGTGGAGATACACCAGGTTTGAAATCTACATCAGTTTAATGCTATTCAAAAAGCTAGCTTTTCATTTCCTACAACAGACTGTTAATATTTATAAAACCAAAAAGACCTTGACATTTGAACCTTCAACTTTAAAATAGAAATAGAAATTTCTTACCTATCTTGTATGAAGTCCCATCTAATGTAAAAGTTGCACTTTTACACTTCTTGAATGTTTTCACCCCTGCTGCACCACATCTGTGTGCTCCCCCTCTTCCTTCCATTTTATCCAAAAACTCAGAATCAAAGAAAATTTTTCGTTCACAATATCTCCACAAATTAAAAGCTTTTGAGTAAAAATCTACACAACAAACTATCAAAATAAACACCAACTCAAATCACTAAATCACAAGGAATAATTACAATATTCAAAATCAAGGACAGAAATACAGATCCAGAAGAATATGATGCAAATTTAAACTCCGATTCAAGACTATAATTAATCACTAAAAGTTTATATCTATACGTAATTCTCCATATAATGTTTGACGACTATGGCTATGAATCCCATGTGATATTTGAAATTATGTGAAAATTAAATTTTATAGCTGCATCTTCACATATTTGAACGAATCATTACAAGATTATTTTTGCTTTCCATTCCTTGAAAAGTGTCTAGAGAAATACTCAAAAAAGATGAAATTGTCAGATTTTCAACATTTCGGAACAATTCACATGTTATGTTTACATTTGACAAATTACCGGCAAAAAAAAAACAGAAGTCGGAGAATTAGAATTTTAAATCAAATAAAACTTAAGTAAATCCTTAAAGAAGAAAAATTTCATATTACAACGCAGCAAGGTGAAATGTAACCATTATAAAAATCTTCAAAGTAAAAGTTCAAATACGAAGTCACGTAAAAAGTCAATACCTCTTTATCAGTATATAAATATTCCCCACTTTACAAAAGCCAATAAACAACGATGAACAATGTGAGTTCTATACTTTTAAAGATCTTCGCCTCCTAATCCTATATTCAATATATTCCAATAATTAAATAAATGGAAAATATTTCCAGATTACAAACACAACGACTTGAAACACCTGTTCCAATCTAATGATTATAATGCTAAGTTCACTATTGCATATATAAACACCTGTAAGATCTTCGCTACCTTTAATCCAATACAGATTCCCAATAATTAATATACGGAATACATTTCCTGACTTTGCAGAATATTGAAATAGTATATAAGCACTAAGTCTTCAACATCTCTACTAATTTCAGAAATAAGCACCATTAAATCCTTTCCAACTTATCCAATTAAAACTTAACAATATTTTAACTATATATTCAATTATATATTATTTCAATCATCTGTATAATCCACAAAGTCTTTAACATCTATACCGACTTAGAATCATTATGCACAGTTCAGGATTACATTTCAGAAACTTATATTTACCTCTTTATCCAATTAATACATTTTATCCAATTATTAACTTGATAGAATATATTTCCACATTACAAAGTGTCTTAAAAAGGCTTAAATACCTGTACTTATATCACAATTATGATGAAAAGCTTAATATCAACACCTTTCAAATCTTTTCCTCCTCATCCAATTAAGACTTTTCCCAATATCTTAAAAATCAGTACAGATCACGAAGCCTTCAACATCTGTATTGACCAAGAATTATCATACACAGTTTAATACTCAATATCAATACCTCAAAGACCTTTACCTCTTTATCCAATTATGCCTTTTCACAGTAAGTAACTACATACTTGATTACAAAGTATACTTAATCAGTAGATACCACTAAGTCTTCATGCAGAGCTTATGATAGCATATCAACACCTCAAAGATATATTACTTGTTACCTCTTCATCCAATGATGACTTTTTGCCCAATAATTAACTAACTATATTGAAAATATATTGAAAATATATTGAAAATATATCCCCCAACACATAATGCATAGTATCAGTTCATGTCAAGAAGTTTTTTACACCTGTTCTACTTAAAATTCTCAATTACGAACACTTAAAGACTGTTGAAACAATAATCCAATCAAGAATTGAATGTACAAGAAATATTTTGGGATAACAAATCAACTCCACTTCATATAAACCACTGGCTTGTATTTACGATTGCTTATTAATGCCTTAAAGATTATACATATTAATCCATTTTAAATGAACTGCATTATTAATAATAAACACATCCAAGGCCAAGCCATACTGTGAAACTACTTTAAATTTGAGGAAACCAATTTTTGTGGATTATGGGAGAAACACAAGTTCATGGATTCTTGAATTCGTGGTTTTGAGGTTTTCAGTATACATATCGATGGGATTCTCCTTTTCATATGGAACCAATTTTTTTGGTTTGGTTAACCCACAAAAACCACGAAAATTGGTACCCCACAAACAATAGAACTTTCACAGTACCTGGACATTGATATTGGTTAATCTGGTTCCCTGGTCAATATCATAAGCGAACCTAGGATCGCAAACATATAGACTCGGGTCACCAGTGATGGATATGCACAATATATGAGTAAATTGTAGCTTATGAAAAAAAAAACAAAAAAAAGATGAAATTATCTAAATTTAATTAATTATTGTGCATTTGTATCAGAAGATGATATATGTAATTAGATAAAAAAAATACTTAAACCTATTTATTTTTTATTTCAAATATTAGAACACGTAAAATTATAATATAACATCATATTCACTAAGCCAATCAAAAAAACAGAAGACATCACTGGTGACCCAGAGTTATATTTGAAAGGAACGAAAATATCACCCGGCTTCCAGGTTAGACTACTGGTTACCTCAGGGTCACATGATGTGTCGGAGTGATGTGACATGTCTAACTACATGTATATATGATGCCAAAACATCCTATAAAATTTCATCAAAATTCCTTGAGCCGAAGAAATGTGGGTAGAAGAATAGACAGACAGATGGATGATTCCTATATACTCCCTAAACTTTGTTTGCAAGTATTTAAATATATATTGGGTCCCATCCAGAAATTTATTCATAAAAAAGGGGGGGTTCAGACTATCATTTGCTCTTTTATGCCCAAATATTACAAAAAATTAACATTATTTTCCAGCTTAGTTACCAAACTCTGGACCCTCTGACATGATTTACCTTTGTTTTTTCTTTCCTTTTATTACAATTTTTTATTTGTGTAAAATAGGGAAAAATTTCATTTCCAATCATTAGTACTGGTATCACATCATAAATACTAAACCTGCCAAATCCACTTAAAATGTCATGCAATATTTTCCATCTCATTTTAAAGATACTTCCTCTACTTACACTGTCTGGTTAATATTTCCACAAGTGTTTCAATTTCACTTGTAAATTATCAGTGAAATCTTTTTTTTTGAAGATATTACCTTGTAGCAAACTTCCCTGATAATGAATTATGCATTAAAAAAGTCTTTGTTATAGTAAAATATTTCTAAACTAAACCCTCCAAAAACCAGAATCCTGTATAAACCAGACATCTTATCAAGTTTAATCAAATCAGTCTCCTGGTTTCTAGTGGCCATGCCCAGGAATTACCCTTCCAGAGCACCTGATGTCACTCCCAGTTTTTTGTGAGTTCATATAGCAATTATTTTAGTTTTTTGTGTAACATCTTGTTGCCTTTATCTTCAGTTTTGTGTGTAATCTTTTTTATTAAGTTTATTGCATTGTGTACGTAGATCGACTCTGTTTCATGTTTACCTTTACATTCCGGCCATGTTTTGGGATTTCGACGTAATTAAATAATCTCACTGCTGCCGATATTTCTTCACATTTAGAACCTGTGTAATCCAAACACCTTCCTGAACCGAGCAAAACTTTAAGGAGGTAGACCAAGGGTAAGGGACACAACTCTTAGAAATCATTGAAACATTTGTATTCAGCATTTCACATTAATCTCATTTAAGCATCAAAGAAACTTGGACTGATTTCATTCTGTGTCAAATGGAAGCTTGATAGGCTTTGGTGAACAGGTTTTACTGTACCAAATAACACAATGGGTTAAAAAAAATTATCACCATCAAAAATGATTTGTTTGCAGATATTTTCCTTGTAGTAACTTCCCCATTAATAACATCACTATTCAGAAAAAACATCTGTAATATATGGAGTGTTCATATCACAACTCATACGTTATGCCAGAGCTTGCCGAAACTACGCAGACTTTTTGCATTGCGCTAGAACTCTAACAAATAGGCTTCTGGAACAGGGTTATGTTGCTACAAGATTGAAGTCATCACTACAGAAGTTTTATGGTCGTCATCATAAACTCGTGGATCGTTATGGTGTATCCATCAGCACCATGAAAACTGACGTATTCAACGGTCATGGTTTTCCTTTCCTCGTTTGTCTACCCCGGACTTGACTTTTTATGAGCAACTTGGCGGGTGTTTCTAGAAAAGCAGAGGACGCTTACCCTACCGGTGCACCTGGTCCATGCTCCCAGTTTTTAGTGGAGTCCGAGTTGCTCATTTACTTTTGTTACTTTGTATGTATGATTTTAGTTACTTTATGTTCTTTGTTGTGAATGTCTGTTTTCCATATCTGGTCTTTGTCCCTGGATTACATTCTTTTGATTACCGCTATAACCTTGGTTCCCTTGATTACTCTATTAAACACAAAAAGGTTCAATTCTTCAGGCATGAAAATCTTCAGAGTAAAGTTTGTTCAAATTAAGAAACTCTTTAAAAAACACTTCATAATTCATTTGGGGGTGTTGTTGTACAAAATCAATATTTAATGCAAAAAGTCAACTTTATTTCAAATAAAAGAAGAGGCTTGTGGAAAAGTCAAAATTTCATACATTACTTCAATGGGAAAGGGCTAATGTCTTCTCCCTTCAAAATCCAGACACATCCATTAATATTAAAATGTACTCTTAGTCTACCACATTTAACCTTCATGTACTCGTTGCATTAATTCAAGATTTACAAAGGTATAGGGGCAATTATGGGTATTTCTGGCCTAAAATATGATGGTTGTAGATTTTTATTCTCTTGTTACAGCAAGTAAAACAGAGTTGGTCTTCCCTTGCTTACAGGACAATCACCTGATAAACTTTCTCTGGTTAATAACTTGACAATCACCTGATAATTTTTCTCAGGTAGTTAACTTGACAATCACTTGATAAACTTTCTCAGGTAAATAACTGGACAATCACCTGATAAACTTTCTCAGGTAGTTAACTTGACAATCACTTGATAAACTTTCTCAGGTAAATAACTGGACAATCACCTGATAAACTTTCTCAGGTAGTTAACTTGACAATCACTTGATAAACTTTCTCAGGTAAATAACTGGACAATCACCTGATAAACTTTCTCAGGTAGTTAACTTGACAATCACCTGATAAACTTTCTCAGGTAAATGACAGGACAATCACTTGATAAACTTTCTCAGGTAGTTAATTTGACAATTAACAAGAACATTTAAATAAATAACAGATATAGATTCACATATGTATATGGAGTAACAGAAAATTTGAATCCCCTGGATAATTGTTCTAACTACCTTAGACAGTCAATTCAAGCAAGAGACAACAATCTCTGTCATCTGAATATCATCACTGTATGTGCTGTAAATGAAGGAATCATTTATTCACCGACTGCCACTTAGCACTTGAGATGTACACTAAAGTCTGTATGTATAACATACAAGATTGATTTAAATTATAAACAATATATAAGAATAGCACTGCTTGTCATAACATCAAATTACATACAGTTGCACACATTGTTATGCTGTGTATATCCCCATATACCATAGTGAAACACAGTAACCAACATTGCTTGCAATGAACAAGTCATTCAAGCTAAAAAAAATATTAAAATCATTCCCACTAAGTAGAAAGTTAATATCAGACAACAAACAAAACTGTTTATAATGAATTCCCTATCCAATAAAGTTACATACCAAATTTCACAACAATCTGATGAGTAATTGATGAGATACTTGAGACAGAAGACAGAAAAGGTTATTCAAACAACCGTTGAGTGGGAGTGTAACTTAAATCATGCAAAAGCAAATCTAAGGGAGTCAGCTGAGCGTACCCCTAAAGTTGGGATTTTTTTAAAAGAAATCTTATACAACTTTTGTTATGACTGACTTGTGAAGAGGTGTAGTGTCGTTGAGTACCTTACAAATTAAACTACTATCAATATGTGATAATTATAATGAACACATAAATAGATAAAAGAACAAAAATAAACACACTAACTATAAGTCTCTACATTAACAAAATTACAATCTTATCCAAAATTATAATACATTAGTCTACTTAAAAAACAACATGCATGTACATGTACATATATAAAATATAACATCAAAACCTGTTCGTATTAAAATTTTGGCTTCTTGGGGGCTACCAATACGAAGTCTTGTCAATCCTAATTTTTTACATGTTTAAACAAACCCTATTTTATTAACCAATTACCTAGTAATATAAGGAAAACCAGGGACGAAGCTTCTGGTTTAGGATTCATACAATGTAACTTTAATAAACATGAGGAAAAAAACTGGGGTCGAAGCATCCAGTTGTGTTCTCCCTAATAACTGGGGTCGAGCGAATCCAGTTATTGTAAAAACTTAAATTTAATTAATTAAATTGCTTTTAAATTTTCACAAATTCTGCCCAAAAATTTTCATGTCTCGCTTTGCTCCACCTTTAATTCTATTTAGGTCCCCAAACCTGAAACCCTTTATCCACTCCTGAAAACTGAAGATTCTGAAATAATTTTTTTTTTCTTAGTTGGTTTCGCATTCTTTCTAATGAGCCTTTTTATCTTCATTTTCTTTTCTAACAAATACATAGTCTTATTTTTATCAACAATTTTGGCACAATTGAAGAATAATTCATGGAAAAAACAATGCTGAGAATATAATTTTCACTGCAGCTTTAGATAGGGGCAAGGTAATCCAGGTCAAAAAATGGCATTCTAGCTTGGGGCAGATCTGAAGACGCAACATGCAAGCATTAATATATTTAATTACTCAGGGAAAATTACTGAACAGTGCAGGGTTCTTATAAAGCTAATCAAAAAGGACAGTCATCCATGCCATAAAAAATGTCTTTAGGGAACATTTGAACATCAAAAACAAAAAAAAATTTATAGAACACAAAAGAAGTAAACAAAACACACCAAAAGGTATTGTCCAGAAGGATGAGCAGTTTCTGCTTCTTGCAAGACGCCCACAATATGGTCTCAGCATGGGACTCGGTGGTTTCTTTTTTTTTAATCTACCATTCAAATGCATGGAAACTTTGTCATTTACAAAATGTTGAGTTCAGAACTAAAAGTTAAACATTTTTTGTGTAAAAGTACTGATAAAAATTACAAATATATATTTCTACATGATAAAAGTGTTAAGGGAAGCAATAAAAGGAAGATTTTGCATTATAATATAGCGTCCTGAGATCCCAGAAGCAAACAATACAATCCAGACCAGGTTTCGGATTTCAATACGTTCTACATCAAAAGTTCTGTTAGGTAAGGAAAATGAAAGTAACACGAGACTTACACACCCTATGCTCCTCTTTTTTTGTGATTTTTTATTAACCAACAATTAGTAACAAATTTCAAGGTAACTTGCATAAACCAAACGCCTTTACCAAGGTCCACAACACATACAAGTACCAGTCCACATAAAATTCAGTAAAAGTTATTCATCACATGGTAAACCGCATGGAACGAACAATGGGTTTTTTTTCAGTTTTCAGTCTACATATGCTTATTTTTATGTAATGATAGTGTATTCAGTTCTGTAATTTGAGAAAAAGTGCATTCATCTCCCACTAAAATCAACCAAATTAAACTGAATGATGAACATGGACTGTAGCAAAGTGCCAATTTTATACACATCTATACAGATTTTATCTTGAAAGTGTAACAATCGAATGACAAACTAAAAGTGGCTATTGTAGTATGCAAATACTTCCAAAGTAGATATAAAAGTGGTTTCAATGGGTTTTTGGCATGTGTGAATCGCCTCCTGTATAATTCCTATAAACATGTGGTACATAAAATATTACAAAGGATTTTAAAAAGTGTCTGTTTTCAGTTTATTCAGTGATTTGTTTAATACAGGTTTGACTGTACACTAATCTATGTAGATTTTTCTGAATATACAGCAATATTCAAATTGTATCCACAAGCGAGACTGCTTCCCATCATCAACTTAGACATCAGTGGATTTACATGAATTATTATGAAATCTTAAAGTCTAAAACAAAATATTATTGAGTGTGACGACTTCAAAAGACATCAAAAATTAATCAAATCCAATTCATTGGTAATAATAATATATTGTAATCTAACTGTAAACATTTTAGCCATTTTTCAACCTGTTACCTAATCTATGCTTTTCATATATTGCATGTCTAATTCTGGTTTTCACAACAGTCTAATTATACTTTATCATTTCTACCAGTAACCATGATACACAGAGAAATATTATTCACATGAAATTAATATTAATTAAGATTCACACGATTTTCATGTGAAATTCATGTGAAGGATCAACTATCACAAATTTCATATGAAGTTTGTAACAAAATTTATTTGCTTGATTCAGGTGAAAATCGTGTGAAATAATTATGCCTGTGTAAGCATATGTTCTTATTGGATTTACATGAACTTCTGGGCCAAAACCCTTGGTATGCCAGCTCAACTATTTTGGTGTGAAAAGTCCCATAACTCTTAAAAACGACTAGAAAAACTGTGAACAATGCTCACTAAGTAGACACCCCCACTCCCCCATTTGACCTATTAACCCCTTTTTGATTTGGATCAAAATCTAAAATAAGAGGTGCACAATGGGGAACATGTAGAAAAGATTTAGTGAATGTTTTATTTAATTCCATTCAATGGTGTGGGAGGAATAAAGGATGAGAGATGGGTTTCCCTGTGTAACAGAAGGATGGATGAACAGATCGACACCCCTATCACTACATAACACCATCATTCCCTGGAAACTAAAGAGTCTATTTGCAAAGAGTAATGCACATGCCATTAATAGCTTTATTCATAAACTTTTATGAGGAACTGTCATATAATCTGACTGCCAAGCCTGTTATTTCTGTTTTCAATCATATTTGTCACTTAAGGGCAATAAATCATATAAATAGGTAGTCACATGTAACATATCTTACTCAATGAAGAATATTTATTAAGTCTTTTAATAAAGACAATTTTATCATTTGAAAAGGAGAAGGGACATTAAGGCTCTCATTGGCCCAAAACACAACCGAAAATTAATCATCAAATGTTGAACGTGTAAATTATGAATTTAAGAAGGTAGACCTAGGTTAAGGAACATAACTCTTACAAATCATTGGAACGTTTGCATTTACCATTGTACATCAATCTCATGTAAGCATCAAAGTAACTTGAACTGATTTCATTCTGTTACAAATGAAAGCTTGAAAGAGATTTGTGAAATTTAATATGATACAAACATATCACTGATTTCATGCATTATGTCCCTTACCCTAGGTCAACCTCCTTAAAGACTTCAATTGTCCTATACTGTAAAAGTATTAATTTTCGCAGTTGTTAATTTTCGTGGATTATGTCAATTGAGCATATTCACGGGTATCAATTTTCATGGATTCAAAAAAATGAATAACGTTATTTAGTGTTAAAATCAATATTGTGTGTACTATTTTTCGCACATTTTTGTCCACCGCGAAAATAGCAAAAAATAGTACACTGCAAAAATGAGTACGCTTACAGTACCTTTCTTTCTATCTTTATGGATTTAACAACCAAAAATGATGAAATCAGCCCAGATTAGCTAATATTGGGAGAATAGCCATAAAATATTCATTAAGTTTCATTTCTAAATTTATCAATAAATGAATATTCCATAATTGAATTAAATGTAAGTAGAACTGATAACCCTTCAGGTCAAAAATCATTATCAGTTTCATGTCATTTTCTCTGACATAATTTTTTATCAAGATCTCTAACCATTTAATATTATTCCCAATTTGGCCGCAAAAATTGATTTATTGTTAATATATAATAAGCAGTGCTTTCATACAGCCACAACTGATTACATAAACTGGGAAAGTCTTATATTTTGGGTGTGAATATAATGAAGGTGAGACAAAGCTATAAGTAGATGCCATGTCACTTTTGGTAAGTAAATGCTATCTCACTTTTGGTAAGCTGATGCTATGTTACTTTTGGTAAGCTGATGCTATCTCACTTTTGGTAAGCTGATGCTATGTCACTTTAGATAAGCTGAAGCTACGTCACTTTTGATTTATGTGAAAATTACTTATGTAAGTCTTGTCCTGATTAAAACTAGGATTGAGTCATACAGTACCCATATTACATGGACAACTCTAGCCAGGCTGATAGCAATGCATGAGTGGACCAGTTCCATAGGTAGTTTTAGCATTTGTGCAAAATAAACCCTCAGTAATTCAATGTCAAAGGTAAAATTTGTATTAACAAGATACCATTGACATGGAATCCCTCTCTGTGGACACCACTCTGACAAAATTTCTGTACATTGGTCATGCATAAAATTTAATCTTGAGGTCAAAGTTCAAGTTCAAAGATCACCAGAATACAATATGCAGCAAGTGGCTTGAGCTGATCTACATTCATGCCAAATATCAAAAGAATACACTGAAAGACAAAAAAAGTTAAAGCTAGGACAAAAATCTGTCATGCAAAACCCTTAAATTTCCTTGAGATCAAAGTTCAAGGTCAAAAATCAAAGACATGACATGCAAAACATTGTCTTGAGCTGACCTGTCTCACTTGTACTCTAAATCAAACCTACCCATTGCCCTTTAAATATGGAAGCTTTTTTTGTTTTTGGCTATCACTATTCTTTCATAATGACCTATATTACCTGATGATAAAGCAAACATCATTACGAACAATTTCTGTCCACTGTTAATTGTTAGTTTCTTCTTCACATCATAGAATATTGATAAGTAGCCTTGATGACTCAGGCCTCTCAAAAGAATGAAATAATTAAGGCTGTATACTAAAGTAATAAGTGGGTTCTTATCAAATAAAGATTCTTCACAAGGCCATTTTGGACTAGCCTTGATACCCAGGTTTCTATCTTGAAATTACTATAGTCAAACCTTCCAAAATCTTAATAAATGAAAACTGGTCTTAACCAGACATCTTTTGAAGTCCATTTGCATCTTGAACCAAATACAAAAAAGGTTTGATTACAACCTGTAAAAATTCAGTATGTTGCATGAAGTGAACTGTATAGACAGGAAATAGACATCGTACCTTGAGATGAATGGCATCAACCAAAGACAGAATATATACAATGTATATACATTTGTATGTCACAACGTAGAAAATTTCAAGCATTCCACTGGGTCCTTTGGTAGATATTTGATGTGCCATATATCTTTTGTATTCAATCTTTGGATAGTTCCATTTATTGAGAGGTATGATGACTACTCACAGTCAGTGCAGCTCACTTCATGCAACAATACAATGGTCATACTGGATTTTTACAGATTGTAAGACTGGTTTGAGTATGTTTCATCATCTTAATGCCTAGGGAACTACAGAAAGTTGATCTGATAATCAAAGATATCCGGCACACTCTCACCCCCTTTTTGAGGTGAAAGAAGGCCATAACTCTTGTACTACTTAGTCAATTTTCAAAAGTGTTATCAAACATGACCAACAATTTATTGTCAAGAACATCATGTTTTAGTTAGCAACACTTTAGACAAATAGTTCTGTGAATATCATCTGAAAACCAAAAAGTACTATTCTATCACAACAGATCAAAAGAAGGACATAAGCAGTAGGGATGTCAGTAGTATTTTATGCAGTAGGGATGTCAGTAGTATTTTATGCAGCAGGGATGTCAGCAGTATTTTAAGCAGCACGGATGTCAGTAGCAGTGAATAAAGAATAAGTAGCAGGTAAACTGAAGAAAATTTAAAACAGTTTTTGAAAAAATTGAGTAAATGAGTAAATGAATGAGTAAATGAGTAAATGACAAAATATGAGCAAGTAGCTGTCCAATTTTGTCACTTGACAGATTCTATTGAGCAGACAAGACCTGCAAAAATCTGCAAAAATTTGCAAAAAAAAACAACATAAAATACATCGAGTGAAAAAAAAGGATTGTGTGTGTGTTAGAAGTATAATTTAAAATCATGTCTACATGGAAATCATTATTCAGTCTGACCTTATCAAAATCTTTATGAAACAAGACTTCAAAATTTTATAGAAAGCAATGAGTACCGGTAGAATCAAAATACTAACTTGGTTTGGCCTAACAGTACTCTTAATCAAATTTTCCAATACATATGTATATAATAATATATCTGAAATACTCAAGTACAAAGACTGTATTATTGATATATGTTAATCTAAACAACTATCATTCAGTTGACAGATATTCCAATAAAATTATCTTGCGAAAAACAGCTTGATAACAAGTTCAAAGGTCAGAGCATATGTACTTTTATGTATAAGCATATGTATACTCACTACAGCAAGTATAAAAGTATGTTCTTGCATATAAAAACGTAAATCTCAAAAGTTTCATGAAAATTATGAAGTAGTTAGGAGTTATGCTGACAGATAGACAAACAGACAGACAGACATACAGATAGATGGACAGAGCAAAAACTATATGTCTCCCTATGAAAATGTAGGGGGGGTATAAATATAGTTAACTTCAGGTAACATACTTGGTCTTGCTATTATTCAATTAACTAGACAAAGGTATGCCCCCTGCACTCCATTTTGATACAGCAACTGCATAATGTTTGGTATTCATTTATGAGAAGATTCTTATGTCTGAGAGACACATTTGATGCCCCCGCATGTATTTTCTGACAGATATAAGTCAATTCATACTTACAAGCTTTAATTCTTTAGAATGGTGACAATTATATGATCACAAGCTTTAATTCTTTAGAATGGTGACAATTATATGATCAGACAAAAAGTCCAACTATCCATGAAAATTTCGAATATTGATAGAAATGATAATCCAAATATTAAGCATACAAGAAATATTCAAACTTTCCATCAAAAGGTCTTCTAATCAAGGGAACCTATATTACTTGCTTTAAATTAAGTTTTGATATTGAAACTAGGGTTTTCTTTTTTTTTTTCTATAAAAAAAAAAACACATGTCGTCCTGTTTTTAGCTAAGAGAAAGAAACAAAAATTTCAAATAAGAAAATTTGCATTTCAGAAGTTAAGTTAGTATTTCACACCCATTTTATTTTGGGCCTAACACGTCTCTCTTTAGTGTTTAGTCAATAATAAACTGGGCGGAAGCAGAATTGCGGGTTGAGGGAGCAAAAAAATCTTGTGGGTAGAATTCATGAAAAATCAAGATTTGATGCAAAAAAATTTTTTTTTTCACAATCCTTAGGGGCTGTAAGCAGTGTCACCCCCTCCCATTTTTTGAGTCTATGACCAAAAACTTACACTTGTTTGTGGTGACTTACTTCCATGTTTTTTTTTTACATGTTCACTGAAAGAAGTTGGGTTACAGTAATTTCCTCATAAAAGTGGGAACTTTTGACTAAAAATATATTGTCAGAACCACGGGTTCTTGATAAACAAGTACTAAATTTTATTAGATGCCAGATTTTTACATGGAGTTGTGCAAAAAAAAGTCTAAAATACATATTTAGTGCTATAATCATTAACTAAGTGTTCTTGAATGAGAATTACTTTCTAATCTAGTAATTCTGTCACTAATTGTTTCCATTATAAAGATATCAGCCCCGTAATGACTTCAAATACTCTTAAAAGTCTAAAGTTTATCTCCCACAGTTTATCAAACACACCATGTAACTAGTCAATGAAAATAAAACAGTGATAAAACATGGTCTACTTTAACAGGTTTTCAATAAAACATTGTGTTACATGTTCATTGTGTAACCATAAAGACTTTAACCTAATTGATTGTATAAAAAGTAATTATTTACATATCTAAGATGCTGAAAAAACTGCCTATACCAAACTCTGACTTTCAACAAACCTGTGTAAACCAGTCACCTGTGCTTTTTTGCTTTAGTCATCTGGACACTTGCTTAAACTAATCATATCTCTGTCAAAATGAGTATGCTGTGTTGTAGGATTTTTGGAAATTTCTGGTTTCCACAAGAAAGCTCAAATTAAAGATAAAATTACCAACTATTGAAGTCAACTTTCCAATTTTAGGAAAACAAAGCTTTTCAACTTGTCAATCAAAAAAAAGAATAATAAAAATAAGTTCTCCAACTGGGTAACACCAGAACTACACTCCCCCCAATTTGATTTCAACAGTTAACATTATGCTCGTCTTACTATGAAAGTACTTTCATTCATGGATACCAATTTTCGTGGATTGGGGAAGAAACACAAGTTAAAAAAAAACGAATTTCCAAAAAAAATTAATTCTACAAAATCTGATATTGATTGATTAACTGATTGACAGGTCAAGTATCTGTGAATTATCAAAATTTAATGCAAAAAAATTTTTTTTTTCTCGGACACATGCCTGTCCAACCCCCAACCTATGAATCCTCTCCGAACTTTTCTGATAGGAACAATTGACCAATTCGAGTAATCAAATAGAACCTGCTTTGGCAATCTGAACCATATCACAACAGCAGCATGTTATGAATCTTTCATCAGTTAATATGTACAAATAAACAAATGGAAGTTCTTTTAAATCTTTGGTTTCATTAATTATAGGACAACATTGTGACTTGTTGTTTGATCACATGTGACTTTTTTGCAAGTATGGTGTGTTAATCTTAATTCTTGATGTTTACATTATGTGTTTAAAACACATCTTTTAAAATCAGATGTGGGTGAGACTAACAGAAAAATTAAAATGCCATTTACTGTCATTTTATGTCATTTTTACCCTTTCAAGGGCAATAACTCTTACAAGGAGTCATCTGACAACTTTTATCCCTGAAGACTTTTGTAGTCCTAATAATATGGAAAGAATTTTGCTAAACCTAACGGTTTTGGAGATATATGTGAAAAACTACTGACTGACCCCTATGTTCTATTTTTAGTAACAGCTGCCATGTTTTTTGACAGATCAAAAATCCCCACACCAGTTCTATGCAGGATACCCTAAGGAACATTCATACCAAGTTTGGTATCATTTGATCAAGCAGTTTCAGAGCAGAAGATTTTTGAAAGAAAAAAACATTAAAAATAGCAAAAATCGATAAAAAAAACTCCAATAACTCCAACATGGCTAAACGGATTAAAACCAAAATTTTACCACTGATAGATCTTATCATGCTAAACACTTTTTTCCTATCAGTATTTAGATTAATCTAATGATTTAGGAGATATATGTGAAAAACTACTGTCTGTCACCTATGTTCTATTTTTAGTAACGATGGCCTTGTTTTTCGACGAATCAAAAATCCCTACATTAGTTCTATGCAGAATACCCCAAAGAACATTAAGATTAAGTTTGGTTTCAATTAGTCAAGAAGATTTTTGAAAGAAATGACATTAAAAATGGCAAAAATTGTTGAAAAAGGGCAATAACTCCAACATGGCTTAACAGATTAAAACCAAAATTTGCCAAGCGATAGATCTCATCAAGCTGAACACATTTCTCCTGTCAAAATTTAGCTACACTTAATGATTTAGGTGAAATATGTGAAAAACTACTGTCTGACCCCTATGTTCTATTTTCAGTAACGGCGGCCACGTTTTTCAATGAATCAAAAATCCCCACATCTTTCTATGCAGGATACCCCAAGGAACATAATTGGTCAAGTAGTTTCAGTGGAGAAGAGTTTTGTATAATTGTTAACGACGACGACAACAACGGTTGACAACGACAACTGACGCCAAGTGATGGCCAGGTGAGCTAAAAATGGCAGGAAAATTTTCCCATACTTTTTCCTTATATAAGCAATAAAAAATATCTACATCACCAATGCTTCAGGATAAATTTAAATAACTTTTTGGTTGTTTTCTATGTATTGTATATATTTGAGGAAAAAAAGACCAACTTGAGAAATATGATGTGCCACCCATTGCCTGATTCTTACGCAGAATGGTATTTAATAATAATCTTACAAACAATATAATTTAATGTTATTTTCATCATGAAATCAGTGGGCAAATGAAGACAAGTTTAAAAGCAGCTCACGAAAGCAATCATCAAGGTGCTTAATAAAACACATCTTTTATTCCAGCTTTCCCAGAGACCTTCAATCTTTATAAATATTCCTTTAGGGAGAGGCAGTAAGTTCATGTCCACCATAAAAACACCTGACCAACATTTCAATTGGCTTTTTAATACAAATGCTTACCTAGGTGAACCTATATAGCATTTGAGTAGAATTTTATATACCAGTGGGTGAATGTTTTTGATAGAACAGTAAATATTTCCAACAAGAGGCTATGCAGGGGCGGCACATTAAATTACCTATAGGAAGCACAAATAAATATATTCATTTATTGCTTTTTTCTACAGTCAAATAAAGAGCAAAAATATCACCAGCTTTTAAATTACACTATTTTTCAACAGCACGAAAATTCAAATTGAAAGAAATCTGCAATAAGTACAAGTTTTGGATAAAGCAGGGAATAAGTATAGCCATACCTGTTTACTCTCCCACAAAATCAGTAAGAAATTTAGAATCTGCCAGGTAAAAAATATAAGATTTGTGGGAGATTTTTTCGGAAAAAATTACTATATTTTCTGTGAAAAATACTAAATAAATAAATTTTTACATTAAAATTTTTTTTTACATAAATATCTCCCACATGAGACAGTGTCAATGGGGGAGAATCTCCTACATGAACTGTTCCAAAGGTTAACAGGTATGAAAAGACAGTGTCAGTTGGGGAGAATCTCCTACTGAACTGTTCCGAAGGTTAAAAGGTGTGTAGACAGTGTCAATGGGGAGAATCTCTCACTTAACTGTTCCAAAGGCTAATAGGTAGGGAGACAGTGTCAATGGGGGAGAATCACCGACATGAACAGTTCCAAAGGTTAACAGGTGTGAAGACAGTGTCAATGGGAAGAATCTCCACTGAACTGTTCCAAAGGTTAATAGGTATGGAGACAGGGTCAATGGGGAGAATCTCCCATATGAAAGGTTCCAAAGGTTAATAGGAAGGGAGACAGTGTCAATGGGGGAGAATCTCCCACATGAACAGTTCCAAAGGTCAATAGGTATGGAGACAGAGTCAATGGGGGAGAATCTCCCACATGAACAGTTCCAAAGGTCAATAGGTATGGAGACAGAGTCAATGGGGGAGAATCTCCCACATGAACAGTTCCAAAGTTTGATAGGTATGGAGACAGAGTCAATGGGGGAGAATCTCCCACATGAACAGTTCCAAAGGTCAATAGGTATGGAGACAGAGTCAATGGGGGAGAATCTCCCACATGAACAGTTCCAAAGGTCAATAGGTATGGAGACAGAGTCAATGGGGGAGAATCTCCCACATGAACAGTTCCAAAGGTCAATAGGTATGGAGTAGCAGTGACATACTACTGTAAGACAAATTATTTTCATGGTTTATTATAGGACAACAATCCAATTTTGAAAGAGTTATTTGTGGCAATTTATTTTTGCTTTTCTTTTTTTTTTTGAGGGGGGGGGGGGTTGTAAATTTTTTTTTTTTAAATCAGAGGACGCTAACCCAGTTTTTAGTGGAGTCCAGGTTCAGATCTGTTTATACTACTTGATGACAATCAATATTTTTCACCATATTCTATGGAAATGATCCGTAAAATCCTGAACTTTCTGAAATTTTAACAAAGGTACTATGGAGATATTCACAATCTGTAGAGCGTAATTTGCAGTCAAAATTTGTAGAAAATACGGCAAATCCGTAAACACCTCTGAAGGTTACTCTTTTAGCTTTGTTTTTAATTTAATTATTTTTTAATTTATGTTAATTTGATTAATTTTTTTTTCATTGATGTATGTGTCTTTTTTTTTTTTTTTTTTTTTGCTGAGTCGGCACTCTGAATAAAGTTATCATTCAAATTGTGGTTCCTCTTCATTTCCCTTTCTATCTTTCAGTCCTAAACATTGTCATTCAGTGAAGACTTAAAAGTAGGACATCTGGAAATTTCATTCTAACCCATAAATTAGAGCCTTATCAGAACTGAAATGACCTGATGCCATGCTGCTGTTGATTATGACAAAAATGTCATATTTCCATCAAACAGTTATTACTATGCAAAAATGTTGAAATTGAATTTGTAACACAATTGAAAACTGTGATAATTAGATTTTCTTCTCATTCTTTGAATCTATAATGTACTTGTCATCTGCATTGAATTTAATACCATCTCCTTATAAAAATAATTCTCAGATTAAGAGAAAGTCAAACCAGTGTTACATACCAGTACAGTATTCAACAATGACCTGTCAAAATAGACTATGATTAAAATACTCATATATACAGGTAGTGTGTTCTATGTAAAACTAACCAGTATATTAAGACCACCTGCCTTATGCAAGGCTAGATAAAAATGAAGGGTGAAACACCCCTCCCCCTCCCATCCAGGGTTGCAACCAAAGACTCAAACCCTTCCACCCTCTCTGAGCACTCCTGAGTCCCTTGCTGAGTCCCTTTCATAATTTCAAAGAGACCTAATGAAAGTTTGGTGAACAGAGTCACTCAAGCATGAAATCAACATAGGCAATAACTTCCTTTTTCCTTTTAAAAAAATTCTCCAGCACAATACGCTCTTGAGGAGGTAGACCTAAGGTAAGGGACACAACTCTTACAAATAATTGAAATGTATGTATTCAGCATTTTATATCAATCTCTTGTAAGCATCAAAGTAACTTGGATTAACTTCATTCTGTTTAAAATGAAAGCTTAAAAGACTTAAGTGAAATTTAATAAGATACAAACATATCACTGATTTCAATAGTTATGTCCCTCACCCTAGGTCTACCTCCTTAAGTGTCCTCTTCCTGTGCCCTATATTTTGAATCACTATAGTTTGAACACTATCATGAGACCATGGTTTTGCTTTCATTCCCAGAGAGTCTCTCAAATGGGTCTGGCCTTGCCTGACAAATGCCATATTTTAAGACAGACAGACAGATTGGCAAACCGACCTGTACACCTTTAAGACAATACTTCAAACCGCAGAAACAAAATTATGAAACTTGACTCATTTTTTCCAATGTAAATCACATATCTTTCCTATTTCTTGATTTCTTGGTCAGTAGACAGACTTCCTATCAGGAATATCCGTCACTATCATTCAATCAATTGAATGCTTATCGTGGACTTTTGTAGAGCCATCAAACCACAGTTAGTTGATATTGGAAATTATATTAATTTGGATCATTGTGTATTGGAAGACTTTATCAAATTATTGCAAATGAGGAAACAGATTTAATTTGTCAAGGTCACAATTGGCCATGTGATAATCTAAAGGTTCAAACAGTACATCAATATTGCCAAAAAAAAATATGTCTGTTTAGGGTTACATTCCTCCCAAAAATAGGGTAGGTCGGTCAGCATTTTCGTTTCATTTTTTCTCGACAAAAGTTCAGCATCATGTTTAAGTCATGAAAGTGTATGGTTTTAAGTAAAAAGTTTAATATTTAACATACACACCTATTAATCACGTCTTTTATTACAATACATTTATTTTTTGTAGGAATTTTGAACAAAATATAAGTACACTGTATTTACGCTTGGATTTACATGATATAGATAAGTCTCCTATTCAAATGCTATAGTGACCTGGTTTTTAATGTACTTTCGGTTTTACCGAAAATGATCCATATTATACCGGAAATTGGCGGAAATTACTGATTTTTTCAATTTTGGAGAAAAAATCTATTAGGGTCGGGAGAAAAAATTAGGGTTGGTCGGGGAAACCCGAAACAGACATATTTTTTTTGGCCTAATCAATGATGGTCCAAATAATTAGTATGGTTAAAAGTTTTATGGTTAAAAGTGGTAAAATTTTATCGAGATAGCCATACCTCTTTCAGTATCTATTAACTACCAATTCCTGTAAAATTCAAACACTACCTATGGGAGGGGTGAATCATGGTGTAGAAAAACCCACCGAACAATCAACAGTTTTACATACAGTCTACCTATGTTATATTTTTACGTAACAATATTCCTCTGTATTTTTTAGAAAACCATACATTCATCTCCCACTCAAATCAACCAAATGAAGAAAGATAACTCTTGCAAAGTGCCAAAGTCATACACAATCTATGAAATATTAATCTCGTAAGTACAATAATCAAATGACAAACAAAGTCAGGCTCAAGGTGGTCTGTAACTGTTTTTGAATTAAAAATAAAGGTGGGTATACTGAGTTTTTGACATCCGGTCTGATTTTTACAAAAGACTGCTACTTAATTATAAGTTTGCTTTAGAATCATGCAGAGTGAAAATGTCCTTATTTTTTTCACATCTGTAATAAATTATTTCCCCGTAAAAACCATAAAATGATTATCGTGTCGAATTTGCAATATGATTTCATAAGGTATGCTTTATGTTTAAAAAAAGTGCTCTCTATGATAACGAATGGCTTTAATGCTACAATTTCATTATTTGTTGTTAAATTATAATGTAGACCTCTCACTCCCTTGAAAGCAAAAAAGCACTAAAAATTTGTTTAAAACTAGAAGCCCAGTTTATCACAGGAGCCCCCGCATTATTTGTTAGTAACCATTTTTTTTATAGTAAATCAAATGTGTCTGTAAGACACTAATCATGCCCACTCTCGCTAGATTTGCCAAATTAGGAACATGTTTATTTTGGTATGAAGACATGGCTTGCAGATTCAGAAATCCTTCCAAGACTTGCAGTGACGAACTGTTCTAGTTCCGCAATTCGAAAAAATTTGGGGATTAATATGGTGATCAGAAATTCCTAAATATATCCATATCTACATATTGTATCCCGGCAACATAGTGTCAAGAAATACTGTTTGGTAGTGTCAGACTATTTGCGATGTGAAAAAGAGGACTGATGGGCGGACTGACAGACACATAAAAAATGTTAATACCCCCAATAACAAATCCCTAACTTTGTTGCTTGGGATATATTTCTGACAAAAAATACAAAGTAAACTACAAAGTCCAACTTTCCCCCAGTTCCATAATATTTCACGAAAAAAATCAATATCCTATGACCTTGACCATCATTGTGTGTAGAAACATCCTGCAAGAAATATTTTAGATGAGGAGATAGCCATACAAGCCATATAGCCCTATTTCTAACTTTCACCAATTTCCGAAATATTTCATGAAAATCAAGATCCTATGACCTTGCACACCATCATTATGCGTAGAAATATCCTGTAAAATATTTTAGATGTAGATCAAAAACTGTACAAGGAGACAGCCTGACAAGCCATTATCTATACATTTCTGTAAAAAAATGACTAAGTGTAACTATCACCAATTCCCATAATATTTCATGAAAATCAAAATTCTTTGGCCCTGCACACCTTCATCATGTGTAGAAACATCCTGTAAAATATTTTAGATGTAGTTCAAAAACTGTACTTGGAGATTGCCGGACAAGCCATGATCATGTGTAATCCAGACAGACAGACGGACGAACACAGACATGGTGTGTTTTTGAAGATCATGTGACACCCCCCCCCAAAGGATTGGCATAAAAAGCTTAAAATTAATTATGCACTTTTACATTCAGAAATCTTTTGTCTAAACAACCCCATCCTTTATTATTTTTGGCCGTAGGCTAATCAAAGCCCACAAACTGACCCTCAAACAACCCTGAACAAGGAACAATATTAATTTGTACTGCTTAATTTTTATTTTTCAATAAATAGCTGAGAATATTAATATCTTCCAGCACACAGTGGAGATTTTTCATTGAATTTCCAAGTACACTATGAGAATTATTTAATCAACATGTTGTTGTGAAATCTGACCATTCAATTTCAGTCAAAGAGAGGATAATTATTAGTTTTATTTCCCTTTTGACTAAATTCTATATTACTGTCAACAAAATAATTATATTTTTAAGTACCATTCTATATAAAACCCAGGCAGTGAGTGTCACATGATTTTCAAAAATACACCATTTCTTAAATGTTTTTTTCAGGTTTATACAGTTTATTAATACCAATCATTTTTTAAAAATAAAATTTTGCAGTTAAAAGATACAAACTACATAGAATTTACATGAAAAAGTACTATTTACTGAGTTATTTCCCTTTATTTAGTTACTTTAATAGAAATATTATTTTTACAGCAGATATTATCTACAAATTGATAATGTTATTCAATGGGTTGTTGAGATCAAATCTGGACGACTTGTTTGGTGTGTTTTTAACAAGCATGTACATGTACCACTCCCAAACAAACCACTGCCTGAAGTTTATACAGATCAATACCTGACTTGATGAATTTAAACATTTTCTCATAAATATTTGAAAATTAAATCAGACTTTTATAGAATAACAAAATACTGACATTTGGTTGTCAATTGTTCATCCTTTAACAAAAGGTGGTTTGGGAATTAAATTGAAGTAAACTCAAAATTACAATATTTTTAAATATTCATACCAAGATTTTTTAAATTTGGTAAACAGCTGAAAAATTCAAATATTCCAATGTAATTATATTTACACAGACTGTTATTTCAAAAAATAATAACAAACAACAAAATCATTTTTTGAACTTCAAGAAAAAAGCATGTTTGTCATTTGTTTTCTGTAAATGAATTATAAATGCATCTGCTTTTTTCAATTTTTCAATCATCTCTATAAATTTCTGGGGTAAATCACATTTTCAAGAAAATGTCAAGAGGGAATGCAAACTTTGAAACAAAATAAAGGCCACTCAGACAAATCACTCTGACTTCAATTATTTAAGTATTTAAGTAATTAGAAAGAATCAGGCAAAATGGGAAAAAAATCAAACATGCATGTCAAAAATCCACGGAACTGACATTATAATTTCACTCAAGAATGCTTTTTTTCTATTTTAAATACTATTTTTTATCTCTGCATCACTGGATTTGTCCAATAGTGTGATAGAAAAATGAGATCTTTGACAAAGCTATCAACCCTTGAAATGTTTATTTTTTAGTGCATTTTAATAGTAACTCAATTTACCAACAAGATTTGGAATATATTCTATTTACTTGATTCTGATGGTGCATATATTCAAATTATACTTTTGAAATGGTGCAACCTCTTACAAAGACTGACATGTAATTTCCAAAATGACATCGTGTTGGTGGTTACTAAATTTTAACTACAGCTCTGCCCTAAAACCATGCAGAAGCTTATGATAACTGGTAATTCAATTCTTAATACCAAATATTTTTTTTATTGATATCTTTCAGTATGCCTCACAGCTCAAATGAACACTGCCCATTGGAGATTTGATTGCATTCTACCACAAAAAAGTATGGGAAAATATCCCACAAGAATTTTTACACTATAACCAGTCAAAAATTACTTCACAATATCCAGCAGATTCAAGGATATAAAGATAGGAAGAGTTGTTTTTAGAATATAACAAACAATGTATTCAAACATTTTCATTGATTAACTAGAAGTATTGTAAGCAAGCTCACTAAGAGAATACTTCCTGTTTCCAATGGACTTAAATGTGAAAAGCTTGTTGGATTATCTCCCTTGTGGAGTCATCCAACAGAAATCATATTCCTTCATGCATCTCAATCTATAATACTCGATAAATTTTTCAAAATCCTTTATGCAGTTCAGGTATTGCACTTACAAGGTTTTAATATGTAAAACCCTTAATTTGGATTATCTCCCTTTATAGTCTTCTGACAATTATTATATTCCTTCATGCACATCAACATATGATACCCAAACTACCCATGAAATTTCATCAAAATCCTTTCAGCAGTTTAGGAAGAATTTAGCTTTTGAGGTTTTAACATGTAAAGAGTGATCAAAGGAACCAAAATTATAGCATAAAACCCTTAACTTGGATTTCCTCCCTTTGGAATCATATTTCTTCAGGCACATCTAAAAATGTTACCCGACCTCTCTATGAAATTTCATCAAAATCCTTGTGCAGTTTACAAGCAATTGCACTTACACAAAATGTGGATTGACAGACAGAGTGTGATTCCTATATAACCCCCAAACTTTGTTTGCGGAGGTATAATAACCTTGAGATATGATGAATCACCACCTGCCTGATTTTTAGACAGAATCATACTGAAGTCTTTAAACCCATAACCTCCAAAACTTGAGAAAAGCATGGTACCAGGCCACAGAGGTTCAGATTAGATAGTTCAATGCTGACAATTTCAACTCATTGAGTAAAAACAAAGCAGTCAAATATGTTTGTACTTTCTCTTTGAAGAAGTAGAACCCTTAAATTGTTGGGATTGCAGTGGCAGATCCAGGGGGTGCAGGGGTAGGCACCCCTCCTTTTTATTGGAAAATTTGCCATTTACATGTTTAAAATTGACAAAAAATGGAAAATAATGTCTGTGCACTCTCTCCCTGCCCCCCTTTTTCTGAGGAATCTCCGCTGGCACCCCTCCTTTTCATAGTGTGTGGATCAGCCCCTGTAAGTGCATTGTAAATTGCTGTCATAAATATGGTCATGAATACATAGAACAATAATCATTTGGTTTTTTTTTGTTTTTTGTTTTTTATTGAAATTAGGATAGACATCCCAAAATTAACTACAAAGGAGAATCATTTGATTTTAATGGGTGGGGCCTGGAAGATTTAAGAAATAATTCATGGAGGGGGTAGATTTGTACTGTTGCTCAATGTTATATAATCGAATATAAATGCCAAACCCATCTTAAAATGAGTACAAATATACCCCCAGAAGTAATTATTTCTCTTCTAATATGACAAATACCGTAATTTTTGTGACAAAAATTTCCCTAGGTGTAGCCAAAATAATGGCTGTTCCGTTTAACCTCACCCATATGGAAGTTGGATTAATTAAGAAATAAATCACATATCCAAGTAAACCGTCTATTGCATAAGTATTTGTATCAGTATAGCATTAGATAACCTCTCAGCCTTTAAATCACGTAAATGCTTTTAAATGAGTGTTTTGTCTCTAAGTGACAGCGAAAGAAAAGAGACAGTGCGCAGGTGCTAAAGGTGAGGTTGTACCAACATACACTCTTTGATGATATGAAGACGTCATATAAAAAATTAAATTATGGCTTATTTTGAAAATAGATATTTAAATCTTGAAGATAGGAAGATAGAAAAAAAGAAGATGAAAGTGATCAATTCAAAACACTATGATACAAACATTATGCTTTTACATATATGAAAATTATTGACTTGATTTGATGTAGAGGTATGTGAAAAATAAATCTTTAAACTATTAACATGGTGAAAATACATACTTTTATCCAAAGAAATATTCCAAGCCACCCCTTAAATTGTTGTCCCCTTTGTTTTCAGACACGGTTTTACAAACCCAACCAAAAAAGCGGAAATTGCCAAAATCAGAAGTAATGATATGGTAAAAAAAGAAATTTAACGGTAAATTCTGAATTTGAAAATTCTGTTTCAGAACAGAAAAAAAAATCATGTCTGTGTTTTATCAATGAAACAGCCACTTTAGAACTGCCTTAGGAATCATGAAGAAAGGAGGTTAAAAAAAAAATAATGCTGCCTCTGTATTTTCATTTTTCAAACAATCAATTTTAAATTCCATAAGCATTTAAGGAACATCAAAAAATCATCCAGTGGATTCTGAGGAGAAAACTTGATGTGGCAGAGAACTGAAACACTCCAGATACAAATTAAAACAGTTGACTGTCACAAATACTACAACTATCCAATATATAAATTCTCTTCAATATAAAACCCATATTTCTAAAGAAAATCGACTTCCAATTTAAAATTTTACAAATTACAGCAGGTCAGTTTCATGCAGAAAACAGTGTTATTCAATGTACCATAGACAGATGTTTGTTAAAAGCATTGGTATAAATATTAAGCGACTTCACAAGAACTTTGGTTTAGACAGGTTTCCAGTTCATCAAGGGTTCAGTTTAGACAGGTTCCCAGTTCATCCAGGGTTCAGGTTAGACAGGTTCCCAGTTCATTCAGGGTTCAGTTAAGACAAATTCAACTGTAAACAGACAGTAAAAAATCAGTTTCCCACACAGGAAGCCAGCTTGAACTTTCTACCTTCCTAACGAGTTTATAAGAACTATAATCAAATGACTTAACATGATGAAAAATGAGCTTGTCTGCCATGAACATTTAACCCTGAATATTATAAACATTGTGAATGGAATACGTCTGTAAGATGAATCGGAATCTCGGAACATGGTAAATAACAGGTCTTTACTTATTTGTGTCCAGTCAAGGCTACTCTATGTATTAATTTCATAAAAAGTATATTTCTATATTCCATTATTTTATTGGCAATGTCATCTATAAACAGCTTATATTGAGAAAGTAATTCATGGCAGTCATAAATTTGTGCAGACAGGGACATTTTTTATTAAATCCTAAGTGAGAGCAAGGAGTCTATTAAAAGAAGTTAACATAGAAGTTACAGCCCATAAAATGATAACATTAATAAATTAAGATGGTCTTCCATTGGCTAAATTTAAAAGTTTAAATCCTGACTGTTCAGTCAACTTTTTAAGAAAGTTCATCAGATGATTTTCATTTTATCAAAGGATGACCAGGTCTATCTTCCGAAAATCATCATTGTATGTGCTGTAATTAGAACAACAAAACAACACCCTTGAAAATCATCATTGTATATGCTGTAATTAGAACAATTAAATAGCACTCTTCAAATGACCCTTGCTTCATAAACAATTTTAAGGCAACAACTCAATTTCAAAATCTGATCTACAGGCTGTCAAAACACTTCATTCATATCAATATGATCAAAGTCTGTTTACAAATCAAGTGATGAGAAAGCCTAAAAATTTCAGATGCACCAATGGACCAACAGATGGACAGACAGTTTCTCCACATTTCTACCTTCCTGCAAAAAAAAATGATTAATTGTGTTTTTTTTTTCTTTCATGCAGAATTGAACATTTGACCACTCAAACAGACCCTGCTTAGCACTGCTCCAACAGGCTGGGCCAGACTATTATTGTGCGAGCTTACAGAAGTAACAACCAGCACCAACTCTGACACAATACTCTGGCTCCTAGCCAACATTATATTGTCACTCTTTTTTCCTGTATGTCACATGTCTGACTCCTAGCCAACACATTGTCATTCTTATTTCCTGTATGTCACATGTCTGGTTCCTAGCCAACATATTTTCACTCTTATTTCTTGTATGTCACACGTCTGACTCCTAGCCAACATATTGTCACTCTTATTTCCTGTATGTCACATCTGACTCCTAGCCAACATATTGTCACTCTTATTTCCTGTATGTCACATGTCTGACTCCTAGCCAGCATATGTTCACTCTTATTTCTTGTGTGTCACATGTCTGGCTCCTAGCCGACATATTGTCATTCTTATTTCCTGTATGTCACATGTCTGACTCCTAGCCAACATATTGTCACTCTTATTTCCAGTATGTCACATGTCTGACTCCTAGCCAACATATTGTCACTCTTATTTCCTGTATGTCAAATGTCTGACTCCTAACCAACACATTGTCACTCTTATTTCCTGTATGTCACATGTCTGACTCCTAGCCAGCATATTTTCACTCTTATTTCTTGTATGTCACATGTCTGACTCCTAGCCGACATATTGTCACTCTTATTTCCTGTATGTCACATGTCTGGCTCCTAGCCAACATATTCAAATGTCTGACTCCTAGCCAACATATTGTCACTCTTATTACCTGTATGTCACGTCTGACTCCTAGCCAGCATATTGTCACTCTTATTTCCTGTATGTCACATGTCTGACTCCTAACCAACACATTGTCACTCTTATTTCCTGTATGTCACATGTCTGACTCCTAACCAACACATTGTCACTCTTCTTTCCTGTATGTCACATGTCTGACTCCTAGCCAACATATTGTCACTGTTATTTCCTGTATGTCACAAGTTTTGAGAGAAGTAGTGAATTTGAAATTCTTTGGGCTTCCTGCACTGGAGATTAGCATGCTACAAGAAGACCACATGTGGTGAAAATAAAATGAGGCACTTTTAATAACAAACAATACATACATGCAATTCTTCATTTTAGTTACTTTATGTTCTTTGTTGTGTTGGTCTGTTTTCAATGTCTAGTCTTTGTCCTTGTATTACATTCTTTTGATTTCTGCTAGAATCTTGGTTCCCTTGATTACTCTTTTAACTAATAGCACTTGAGTCTTAAGTTTTAGCCTTCAATGTAACTGATGCAAAAATAAAAGAAGTCTTTCTTTTGAAAATTAATCTGTGGGCTTAAATTCTTAATTGGATTCAAAAGACCTTGAACCTTGACCTCTGTAATGACACAGTGATAAGAGAAGATTTTTACCTTGAGGAAAAATACCTGAAGTTGAATGAAATGTGCAGATACTAAAAATTTCAAAGTGAACCATTTGTTTGAAACTAAAATATTCATAGACTCCTATTACTCAAACCCTGAGGTGAATATCCAGTACATAATTTTATATCAGCTGTTTATCCTCAATGGTAAAGTACTGTTTGGTCAACTTCAAAGATGCATCCTTTCAATCAAAGGCTCAAAGTAGATAAAATTCTTCCTATCAAAGACAATATTAGTTTAATGATGGCAAATCAAAATGATCGGGTTTCATTACAACAGTACAACAACCTTCATTCATGTGAGATATTTTGAGCTGATAAATTTTAAAATCTTGAACATAAATCTGGAAACTAGGCTAAGCCATTGAAACAACTTTGAAACAAATTAAAAAAAAACTTATAAATGCTTTTGTCAATTACAAAGAGACATGAACAAGGAACAGATGTCTTCTTGTGCAAAATGTAAGAAAATATTAGATTGCTACGCACAGCAACATGTTCCCCACCATGACAAAAAAAAAGATGAAGAGCAAAAGTCCAATAACACCTGTAAAATTTGTGGAATCAAAATAGCCATACAAAATGATCAATTATATTATGGTGACTAACAACAATCATACAGGAATTGTGGTGACTAACAACAATCATACAGGAATTGTGGTGACTTAACAACAATCATACAGGAACTGTGGTGACTAACAACAATCATACAGGAACTGTGGTGACTAACAACAATCATACAGGAATTGTGGTGACTTAACAACAGTCATGCAGGAATTGTGGTGACTAACAACAATCATACAGGAATTGTGGTGACTAACAACAATCATACAGGAATTGTGGTGACTTAACAACAGTCATACAGGAACTGTGGTGACTAACAACAATCATACAGGAATTGAACAAAATCCATTTAGTGGTTCTGAAAAATTCAACAGTCAAGTGTGACCAACAGATGTACAAACACCAATAATTCTATCTATGCTTCCTTCCACTTGGGACAAAAAAATATCAAATTACTTTACTGTTCATTTACAGCGAAACCTGTCAAATCTAAGCTTCATAAGGACAATATGATTAGTTCATAATAGGCAGGTCTTTGGTTTACATAGGTTACATTTAAGTAGTAGTCTTTGTAAGAATCATGCAAATTCTGTAATATGTGATACACCTCAAAAAAAGGCTACATGTTTTCATTTTTGTTGTTTTGTGGGTCTATATGATGAAAAGTATTATCATTCATTCTGTCTGCTCTTAGGAGAAAATACACACTGAAAATCCAACAGTTCCTTTGTAATTCAGTGACATTTACAGAGTTATTTCCCTTAATTTAGAATTCTACAGCACATTCTTTATGATTTTTATCTCCTAAGAGCACGGGTTATATTAAAAGTCACATGCTAATTTCTGTTAACTAAAACATCTTAAATAAAATATCAAAAATAAAAATAAGTTGGCTTGTCAACCATGCATGATTCTTACCTGGAATGCTTCTTAAAAGGACTCAAGAAGATGTTGGGTTTAAGATAAGAAAAAGTTGTGGATGGACAAACAGATGGAAGAACAGACTTACTCCATGATCACTGTAATCAAGTTGATGCATTAAAGAGATTCTTTATGTTATGTGTACTAATAAGGTCTTTGGCCATATTTCATAGATCCAAGTACAAATTTGAGCACCCAGGATGGTACCAATTTAGCCTACAGATCGCATTGACCTAATTCACACTCATATATTGTCACCTTCTCTAATTAACAAAATAAGGATTTCAGAAATAAATCACATCAAACTAAAATTAAAAGTGTCTCTATACAATAGTTTAATGATACAATTATCCCATTCTTAGAACTTTTAAATAACAAATCCAAGTAAGAATCATGCAGGTGGTGATTTATAGGAAGATCACATGTTTAAGGAGGTAGACCTAGGGTAAGGGACACAACTCTTAAAAATCATTGGAACGTTTGTATTCAACATTTTACATCAACGTCATGCAAGCATCAAAGTAACTTAGACTGATTTCATCCTGTGTCAAATGAAAGCTTGATAGGCTTTGGTGAAATTGAATATGATACAAACATATCACTGACTTCATGAGTTATGTCCCTTACCCTAGATCTACCTCCTTAATATGTTGTTCAGAAAACTTCAGAGTATTGAAATCTAACAATGGTTTCATCTAATTTTTAATTCAGCGAATGTGGAAAAATCAATATAATGTATTTTAAAAGAGAGGTATCTATGGTTATGTCTATCAATAGAAAGCATAATGAAAAAAAAAAAAAAACAGAGTTCGCTACAGATAGTTTTAGGAAGGTGCCTATCCTTAATGATGGTCAATTTTCCCTAATTAGAAATCAATGCTTGCATGGTGCACCCTCAAGATCGTGCCTTACATGCTAGAGTGCAAATTTTCATCCCAAATTACCCTGCCCTTATCAGGAAAAACAAAAGTGTGACCTTTGTTAAGAATGAATTGTTTCATTCTTATTTTGCCTGATTTTTAGGTGGCCTGATACTTAATGACATAATGATCCCATTCTTAGAACATTTAATTCAAAGTCTGATGATAGTTGATGGTCTGCATGCAATATACCATGCCTTTAAGGCTCAGAAATTAATGAACTACTCCAAGATGTAGGTTAAGTGAGCTGGTTTAGAATCGAGAGGCTGAGGATAAACATCAATACATGACAAAGTACATGTACATTTACTGTGTAACAATAGTAAATAATTCTACCAGACACAAAAAAACTAGATGGTTACATGCAGTCATTAATCCCCAATCATATTTTTCTAATATGTTAAATGTAGTACAAGAATAAAATGATTGTTTGTTGGTGTTTAATGCCAAAGCAGCAATATTTCAGCTATATAAAATGAACATGAAATAATGATAATGAAATGAAAAATGGAATGGGATACAAGGATAGTAGGGTCGATAGATTTTGATTGTCACTGTAAATGGGGAAAGGTGGGTAGGGTTGGGCAATTTAGCCTTCTGTGGCATAGCGCAAAGGTTCTGATAGAATAATAAAGCAGGGTTCTTTAACGTGTGAGAAACGTGGCATCTTTCCTAACACATTCCTTCACTATGGTTTGTGGTCAGTTTTTCCATGTAGCATGCCAGGGGTACCCAATTCAACCACCTGGGGCACACAACCCAGTTACTCTGTGGGCAGAGTGTCTAACCCTGGCCAGAGTTGGAGCAATATTTAGTCGCCTTTTACGATAAGCTTAGAGCTGCTGCGGGCCTATTCTTTTGACAAATGAACCCATATGGGGCAGTACAAGAATAAAGAATTCAGTTCTATAAATCCTGTAAAATTTGTCGCTTAAAATGGCCAGATGACAAGACCAAGAACATGTGGTAATCTACCAACCTACAAAGTTTCAGCAAAATCAGATAGCTAATGTTCAAGGAGTTACATAATCAAAGTAACAGAGAGAATAGACAGATACATAGACAAACAGGCAGAGACTATATTCCGAAGTCGCTCCATCTTGCCTCTTATCCTTCTGCAAAATTTCAGAAAAATCAGATTACCAATCTCTGAGGAAAAGTGTCCACAAAGTACCTCAATAGCAGACTGACCCACAGACAGACATAGACTCTATAACATAGTCCCTTCATCTTGTTTCTTATCATCCTGCAAAATTTCAGTAAAATCAAAAAGCCATTCTCAAAGAAACAAAGTGCTTGAGAGACTTGACAGATAGACTTAGGCAATCATTAATTCCTTCCATCATGCATCTTTTCCCCCTAAGAATTTTTATGTTTAAATCTGAAAAGTTGAGTCCACAAAGTACCTGATAAGAATGAAACATAGTTAAATAATAGTACATTACATACTATTTTTTAAAGCATGAAGAAACCTGAGACATAGATCAATAACCAGTACATTACAAACTACATGTCTGAAAGCACAGACTTGACCTGGATTTTCTGAAGTTGAACTTTTAACAAAATTACCAGAATAAGTTGTGTAATCTTTAAATATTTTTGTACTTTTATCTATTCCTACAATTTAAACTTGTAAACATCATAAGACAGTACACCTGTGCTAAACTAATCCACTTTAATCCCTTAGGAAACAATTATTCAAACGTTAGAGGGAATAAACACTTTTAAAATAAAAAAAAAGAACCTAAATTCATGGAGGAAAACAAATCTATAAATATGAAATTGTCATATTAGTTATAGAAATGGTAAAAAAGGACAAAAAGTCTGATAGAAAATTATGACCTAAATTATATCTAGGAAGACCAAATTGATTTGTCTCCCCTTTAAAGCTAAATAGTTTCTCCCTGAATTAAAACGTTCACTCCTTCTAGACAAGTAGACTCAGCAATTCCTCTATGAATAGATGTTACCAATGCACTAGACTAATCCCAATAAAACAAATACATTCTTGCCTTTCTTATTTTCTCATCAATATCTATAAAGGCGACATATATTCTACTAAATAACCTTACATTCAGGCTTCTGGGAAAAAGGTTTGTCCTGCATATTTAACCAACAAAAGTTCAAACACAGTGAAAACTGTCTTATCTGAGCCCAGAATCAACCAGAAACCTGTGTAAACCAGGCATCTTTTGAAGTGCCCTTATATCAATTTTGATGCATTTTAAACCTTTGTTATCTAAACACCAGCTTAATTCAATTAAAACTGATAGTCAAGAATGAATTTGGTTAAGACAGGTTTAGCTGTATTTTACTTATACAATATGCACTTTTATATACATGTACACAATTTTTTTTCAAAACATGAAATGCAATCCCAGTTCATAGTCAATAGTTCTACAAAATGAAGTTATAGCAAGTTCGTTTGATAGTGTTGTATATATTAATATATATTATACAATAGAAAACAAAAATGAAAATACTGTTTAAGAACTTTAATTAGTGGATACCAATTTTTGTGGATTAGGGAAGAAACACAAGTTCGTGGATTCTTGAATTCACGGTTTTGAATTTTTTCAGTATACAGAATATACTATTCATTGGAAACAAAATTTCGTGGCTGGACCTACCCAAGAAACAAAGAAAACTGGTTCCCACGAACAATAGTACTTTCATAGTAGCAGAAATAGCTCACAGAAAAAAAGAAATCTGACCCCATGCCCATTAACACCCCAACTTTACTATGTGGGAACAAGAAGATGCTGTCACTTCAGCCAAAAGTAAATACCACAATATGTGCATAGTCAGATGATTGTGTTAAGTCAGAGCATTGTAGAGAAACTGTAAACATATTAACTATCGCGGTTGCTCATTTTCGCAGATTTTGTCAAATGAAACTTATTTGTGGGTATCAATTTTCGCAGTTTTAAACCAAGATTAGAGTTGTATAGTGATAAAATGGATTTTGTGATCACAGGTTTTTGTGTTTTCTGTCCACCACAATAATAGCGAATATAAGTACACTGCGAAAATTAATACATTTGCAGTAGACAGACCAAGGGATGGACGGAAAAGGATAAAACAGTCAGACTCTTTCAGAGTTAATGAAGATAATTAACGAGGTGATGTTTTCAAAGAAACTTGTATAATTTACATAAAAGCTATTTAATGCACATAAAAAAACTATTCCATGGTTGTCAGCCAAGACTGTACTAATTATTGATCAAGTGTTATTATATAATGAACCAACGAAACTCGTGTCAACTTGAGAGCTCTTTAGAAATACTTTTTATCACATTTGGACATAACCAATATATTACAGAGTGCTTAAAGTTCATTTTCTGGCTTCCTATTAATTTGATCAAGAGGCTCCTGCAGTCTGAAATACCAAACTGGTACAGTCTTCAAAAGAAGGACACCCAGGACCAGAAGAATAAAGGTCAATTTACTTTATCTAATTACACAAGGTAAAGATACAATAAGAGTTGTAATATGCCTCTAGTCTTTATGTTAGGGTACAATCAAACTATAATTTGCTAAACTGAAGTGGAATACTTAAAAATGAATTTCATATACTTATAAATTGTTTGTAGTGCATTATTTGGCCATTATCACCTGCAGCCAAAATAGTGGATTGTCTGAACCTCCCTTAAAAATGAAACTTAAACCAACAAACACAAGTGCCAGGTACATGTAACCATTTGATGTTTTTGAGGGTTTCTGTATACTTTGACTTATTTCATGAAGATTTGATGGGTCTATGTTTGGTAGGCATCACCATTTAGAAAAAAAAATCATGCAAATTAAAAATACTGTGAAAACTACCCACTTCAAAAACCCTAGAGCAGTTTTGGAGGAGTTGCACTTCAAAGGTATTAACATGTAAAAGTCATAAGTTAGATTCACCTCCTTTTTAGCTGTTTTTTTAAACATTAACTACTGTAAATATATTAATTTTCGCAGTTGCTAATTTTCACGGATTCTATCAAGTGAACATATTCATGGGTATCAATATTGGTTGAACTGTACAAATGAGATTCAGGTGCACTGCTTCGTACCCATAACTTAAAAATAAAAGGTGAATCTTGGCGGAAATATTGATTGTGGGTAGTAGAACATTTGTACATGAATAGATGCAATACTTGTGAAGGTAAGAGTTGAAAAATGTATGCTTAAAGATATCCGGAAATATTCAGGTCCTCACCTGATTGGGTTCTCTTCCCTGCACCAACTGGCTGTTTTTCAAAAATGCAAAATTTCGCACTAACTTTACGAATTAAAATCATGAACAAATGAGCAGAAAAGGGTACACTTTTTATTTGCTTTTTTACAATAATACCATGACAACTTACTTTTTCTGGCAGTCTTTAAGTGCCTGATATTTTAGAAAACCTGTTTTTTGATAGTTATTTTTGGGAAGGCAACCAAAGTTTGTTATGAAAACTAATGTATAATTTTATTATGTTACCATGGCTACAGATTTTCATAACCAAATAGAAAATAATATCTCTTTTTTTCAAGGATTTCCATAATGTAAGGTTTTAAAAAATACATAATTTTTACAGGAATGAAATGTTGGATTTGCTTGTTCAAGTGCCTCATAGCTTCATTTCCACAAATTGTCATTAAGTTATCTGCAGTGACCTATCTATACAGTGGAACCTTGTGCAGATTAAAAGAATGATAAGCCTTATATAGTGTCAATTTCTCAGGTATTATTTTTCGCGTTTTTTATCATTAGCAAAAATTAATACGTTTACAGTATATTCCTTCAAGCACATCTACAATTGATGCCCTATAAAGTTTTATCCAAATCCTTTGAGTGATTAAGGAGGAGTTGCACTTAAAAGGGTTTAATGTGTGAAACCCTTTAATTGGATTATCTCCCTTTAGATTGCTCAGACAGTAATTATAATCCTTCATGCACATCTACAACATCTCTTGAGTGATTTAGGAGTAGTTGTGCTTATAAGATATCTGGACAAACAGACAGACAGGCAGAGTGATTCCTATACACCGGGTAAAATAAATAATTTTTATACTACTTTTGACTTGCAACTTAAATTTCTCAAAAAGAATTCATTGTATATTGGTGAAGCTATTGTTCTTCATTTTTTTCACAGAGTGGATTTGTGCAGATTTGTATTGTTTCATTACCTCATTTAAGGCTTTTATTAGTATAGGGCTAAAAACATGGATTAGTGCATCCCATCCTTTTGCCAACAAATGAAGGGTTATCATATCTGTAGTAAAAAATACATCATTGCTATTAAACTTTGAATATTCTAAAGCGAGAGATCTCCCACTCAAACATTTCTTGGAGAGATATGCCAAGGTTTTGTTTTTCAAGACATGTTTTATGTTAGACATCTGACCTTATTTGAACTTAATTCCCATTTCCTAGAAAAATTTCTGGTGGTATCCCCTCCCCTGATGACAGGTCATGTTTTCCTATATAGCAATTTCAGCAATGGTCTTTATTGCAGGTTTGAGGTCTGACAAGAATTTCAAAAGTAATTTTTTGCAATTTTAAGCCTAAAATTTAAATAAGCAGGAGAAGTTTCCGAATGCAGTTAAATCTCCCACCTTTGACATGGGCATGTAAGTGGGAGATAGTTGAAAATGGGAACTGAAAAATTCCCAACGATGTTAGAACTGTGAAATTTGTAATGAAAATTTTTGATTGTTCCCTTTGCAGGACTTGAACTCGTACCGCTGTGACATCTATGGCAACACATCCAGCAAAAAGTCCAGCGCCCTAGACCACTTGGCTATATAAAAATATAGCTTTCACTGGCCAGTTCATTCCTCCTCATAGCATTAACCTAGGGCTGTAACTTAGTACATGATGTATGGAAACCAAATAAGATGGTGAATTGCAAAGATGCTACCAGAACTCTAATGTGCTGTGGAAATAAGTGAGACAGGGAATTTGGTTACAGAACAGAATAACCCTTTTTCCTTTTTCCCACAATAGCACTCCTACAATAATGAAAAACTAGATTATCTTCAACTCTTACATGGCAGTCTTTGTAAGAATCATGCAATTCTGTGATATACAAAATGTATGTGATACACTCAAAAAAAGGCTACATTTTTTTTATTTTTCTTATTAAGTTGTTTTATGGGTCAATATGATAAAATGTATAATCATTCATTTCAGTTTCTGCTCTTATGAGTTGATCCACAACAAAAATTCAATAACTTCTATTGTACTTCAGTGTCATTTGCAGACTTATCTCGCAACATTTTCAATTCAATAATACATTCTATATAATTTTTATATCCTAAGAACAAGGGTTATTTGAAAAGCCACATGTTATTTTCTTTTCACAACCACATTTTAAACAAAATATGAAAAAATTAAAATAAGTAGTCTTTCCAACCATGTATCACATTTTGCATGATCCTTAGCTGGAGTGATACTTAAAAAATACCTGCTTGCCTTTCAATCTGAAGGCCTTCTTACCATTAAAACAACTTCAGATGAATGACTTTCTATTTAAACAAATGTACATAAAGAAATGAATGACATTCAACCTTTACTAAGAGTAATCAACGGAACCAAGGTTATAGCGGTAATCAAAAGAATGTAATCCAGGGACAAAGACCAGACATGGAAAACAGACATACACAACAAAGAACATAAAGTAACTAAAATTATACTTACAAAGTAACAAAGCAAATTATTAGCTCAGACTTCACTAAAAACTGGGAGCATGGACCAGGTGCACCGGTAGGGTAGGCATCCTCTTTTTATTCCCGGCAGAGTTGAAACATAGATCCATTTCAACATTTAATCAGTTAAAAAATCATTACAGATAATATTACTGATTTATCCTAGATAGTATGAATGACTTACACAATATATTATTTTCCCCCAAATTTGATTTTTTTTCTGTTCTTTCCATGTCCTTTGCTTGATTGATTGACTAAGGTTTTACTTCTCTTCCTTTCAGGAGGAAATCATTTTAACCAATTGAACATACTCTGTTTTATCTTTGCCCAATTCTGCATAAAAGTGGGTGTGTCCAACTCATAACCCCAACCATCCCATGCCCCTACTAAAACCCCCCACTGCACTGCTAGGGAATTATCACCATGTGGATAACTGGGTGTTTCATTAAGATTTTTAGTATTCTAGCTCACTGAAGCAATAGCCTGCAGATAAGTCATCCCTTAGGACACAATCTTCTGACTCAGAACCAACCGTCACTCTACCTTAAATAAACACAGGCAAAATTATTTCACATGAAATTTGAACATAAATTTCACATGATTTTCACATGAATTGAGGAAAAAATACTGTGAGAGTTCATACAAAAATCATGTGAATTGAGCTGTCACATGAATATCATATGTACTGTTCACAAGAAAGTTCATGTACAATGAATTTAAATGAAAATCAGGTTGAAGTTTGATGCCAATTGAAAAGTAATTCAAAGAAGATCTGTCACACACATGTGCATAGGAGTCAAACACATTTGTATGAAAGTTACACATGTGTAAAGAAATCACTTACAGTGGCTAAGATTTGAACCATAATATGAGTGGTTCATCAGAAAATGAGTGTCTGGCCAACATTATTTTGGTACTGAGGTTTACATTCTTGCTACCCAAGAAGCATCTGCTGAGCAAAGGTGCTGAAATTCTGGTCTCTGAGAAGTAGTGTTCACAAAGTATTCCTATATTGTAGTATGCACAAAGTTAATGAAGTCACATAACTTTCGAAAAATTAGTCGAATCCAAATGACAGTGGGATATGGTCAACCACACATGGGTACTGACAATCCTACAAAGTTTTAGCAAAATCTATTCAGTTGTCTCTAAGGAGTTGGGTCCACAAAGTATTTCTATGTTGTAGTATGCATTTTATCGTTTCCTTGTGTGTGTGTTTTTTTCTTTTAATTCTATGCTCTATTTTTTATAACTTTTTTTATGGTCATATTTTCAGATTGCATTGTTCTGTAGGTTTTATTGCACATTCCTTGAGTTTGATGTGAAATGTTTGGTGGATATAAATATCCTTCTATTCATATTTGAACATGAAGAATTCTTCGTAAAAAAAAGGCTGAGTGGTTACAATTGGAAAATGCACAGTGCATTCAATATTGTAACTCCCAAACCAACAGGTCTGTTTAGATGGACCATCTCAAAAATGCCATAAACATTTTAAAAAATCGCCCATATATTTTTTTATAAAATGAAATGCATTACCTTGAGAAAACTATTAAATTTTTAATATAATATTAATTTTAAATAATTATTAACTCTCACATTTTAAAAACACAATAATTACTTAAAAATAAACTTAAAGGGAAGAGGCAAAAAAACCACAACTCCAAGGATAGTGTTTATTTATATCAAAAGAAATTACTGCATTTATGCATAGCATATCAAATGCAAACTTATGCTTTTCATTTCTAGAAATGTCGAATCACCCAATTTCATTTATTTATGGAAAAACTTTCTAGAAATGTGCAAATAAAGTCACATATGTATTTCCTGTTCAACTTGCCAATTAATATTAGAACGAATTTACTTTAGTCCCCATAAAAAGTGCGGGAAAATACATTACATTCCTGTATAGAGGGGAAGGGCGGATCAAAAAGAAAAAAATGAAAAAGAAGCCATTTTGAGCAAAAATAACCCCAAATTTGGAATCCTTGGGTCAAACTGTATTTAAATGATGTTTAAAATAAACATTTTTTAAAACTAAATCTGTGATATCTAAGCTAAGGTAAGTGTTTTACTTCTTGATATTTCCCCTTTTACATCGCTATGGCAGGTGTGTCACGTGATAAGGTTTGACCCCAAAATGTCACTCCCAGTTTGCCTACAATGGACGGAGCTCACATTATGACTTTGTTTATATTGTTGTGCACGTTGCTATTGGGAATGTCTCCATTATGGTAATATGCCTGACATCCTGAAATATCTGCTTTGCCCTGTGTCATTTCCAACAGAGAAGTTTTGAGCCATTTATGTTTCAGAGCCACTACCTATATAGGACATCACTGACACTCATTCCCTACAAGTACATGTACATTTGGTGTAGAAACACCTTGCAAAATTTCAGCAAAATCTGACAGTTAATTGTGACTAAGCTGTGTATATGGATGCACACCTGCACAAAACTACTTAATTCCATATAATACTTGGATGTCATGCAAGAATATCAGTTACATTAATTACTCAGTGTGAAAATTATCAGAGACTTTAAAATCTTTGGACTGCTTGACAAAATGACAGATTACATAAAATATACACTCAGAGAAATTACTTTAGAAGCAAAACAGTGCCAGTTCCAAAAATTATTTTGGTGTTCCAGAGGAAATTAAGGCATAACCTCAGGGTTCGGATATAAGCAAAACTTCCCAATATTTCAAGCGGAGTATTACTAGAGTATTCCCTTCAATCTGAATGGTCTCTTATACTGTATAACTGGTAATTTTTGCAGATCAATTTTTTTGTGATATGTGGATTAAAATGTATATTTTATATTTGCAGATTTTAATTTTTGCAGTTCTTGCTATCCCCAAAAATAAAATTGAATGACTTTCATGGAGCACTTATTTTTTTGTTGTCCCTTTTGGATTCAGTAAAGGCCTATCCTTCTTTTGCAAACATTAAAGAAGTGTCATTATGTCTGACTGACTGTTTAAACACAATTAAAAAAGGTTAACTTTCAAATAAAACTAACACATATTTTCAAACTTAGTTCAGTATCAATTAGTCAAACCTCATTCGTTCGAAGTCGAAGGGACCATGCAAAAATGTATAGTTATCCATTGTTTGAGTAATCCGAGGTCGAGGATAAACCAGAAATACTAGTAGTTTGGTCAATGATTTACATCATTTGTTGTACTTCACTTTACACGGTACTTCGTAATGTCTTGTGTTTCATTTCGGAAGATATTTTTTTTTTGTATGTTATATATCATATTTGAAATACTGAATGGCACTGAGTGCTTTAGTGAAATTTCTCTTTATTTTTTTCTACACTGAAAACATCATAGTTCATAACATGCTGCTTTGTTTGACTCACAATAAAGGATTATCGTCAAACCATGTGCATTATTACGATTAAATTTCAAATTCACTAGTGAAACAAATGTAGTCGTTGAAATACACTTACTATCCCTATTTGAAGTTTCATTAAATAGTCAGATACCTTTACAGTTCATCTGTATTTTTTTTAAATAATCAAATTATCATAATGTCTAATATCGATGTTAGTGTGAATTCCGACATGTAATTAATAAAATCCTTTTCTTTTCACTACAAGAACAATTTTAAATTAATTAAATAAACAAATCAAGCCATAAAGAGTGTCAACTAATTAATTTTAAAAACCATGCTAATCGTTGTTAAAACACACTTTGATTATGGTTTGTAATAAAGTAATTAGTTTTCCAACTAATTAGTTGACTTCGATACATCAGGGTTAACTAACTTCGAAGTCCTATCGAGGGGACTGATTGATTACCTCGAGTTGTCTGATATTTTGAATCATCCAAGTTCGAGTCATCCGAGGTAAAATTGTATTGGAGTAAGGAGAGTTTTACCAATAGAAAACACCATTCGAACACCATTCAACACCATTCAAACCCGAAAATGGAAATGGATTGGTCATACTTTAAGGAAGAACAATAAAAACACTACAAAGCAAGCTTTAGATTGGAATCCCCAAGGGCAAAGAAAAAGAGGAAAACCAAAGAACACCTGGAGGAGGGGTTTGAACTCTGAACTGAAGAGAGTAGGACTAACGTGGAAGAATTGTAACACCATCGCCCAAAACCGAAGCGAATGGAGAGAAACTGTAGTCGCCCTATGTCCACCCATGGACGAAGTGGAATAAATCAAAATAAATCAAGGAGAGTTTTACTGGGACTTTAATTAGTTCGAGTCATCGAAGATTTGTGTAATTTTTGCAGGCTCCATTTAAAGCAAATACTAAATTACCACAAAAATTTCCGGTTATACAGTATCTAGATGAATGATATGGACCAAGCCACAAATAAAAATGTCAAGGAAAAAATGTATGAAACACTATGGAATCAATAGTTACAGGTCTGTAGCCATAAGATAGGCGTACAGTCAGTGTCCTAGCTAGGGCAAAATGGAAGGGCGCTGTGCCCTTCCCCTATCACGCCCATGCCCCTCTGCCTTTTTTAAGTACCCTATTACACTTATATGAATGTCCCCTTAACACAGTTGTATATTACCCTATGCCAATTAAGAAGTGTCACCTTTTTTAACTACATCCTGTCATAATTAATCCCCAGGTAAACCTCAGGTAATTATAGGTGATCAATCAGCTGATCAGGGTTATGGATGATGATTGACAAATACATGTAGAAAATGGATCCTGTTTGGATCTATCACAATTTTATGGACAGCCAATCATTTGCTAATAATTAATTTCCACTGCACACTTAATTTCACAAATACTGTCTTTCACAGGTCTTACTATTTGTAGAACCATGTGTGAAAGCAATCGCATGTTGCACACGTTTGTTTATTTAAAAATGTTAGTTACCTCCATTATAATTCCAATATCTTAGCCAGCACTCCACAGTATTGTAGAACTGCCTAATTTTGGTCTTGAAATCTGATGCTTTGTAACATTTATCACTAAAAAATTGTCAAGCATCTGTAAATCTATATATCTAGAAATAGCTCAAGCCAAGGCCTTCAGGATGCAGCAAAACTTTTCTGAAAAAAAATTACCCACAGCATATAGGGTTACCATAGAAACCATGCAAAAATAACAAAAAAAATTGAAAAATGAAGTCAAATTGTCATTGAAAAAAAGCCCCTTCAACATTGAAAATATATGGAACATTGCAAAATACTTTTAAAAGTCCCCTTTTTCAGAAAATGTTTTATCAACAATAGATTCTTCATTTTTAATCACTATAGCAACCACTGGTTTCCATTAATGTCATTTTTCATCCCTAGCCAAAAGTGCAAAACTAACTAAACTGTGGAGTGCTGGCTTAAAAATTTTCTAATTTTATATTAATTTTGTACATTATACTTACCACATTAACAATAAAATAAATATAGAATATGTTCGCGTTATTAGTATCTCCCATCGCAATTTTTGAGATGATCTAAATTTAAACATTACGTGATGTCATCATCTCAATGATACATACTACAATCATGTGACCAAATTACCTGTAATACGTAATCAATAAACCTGGTAAACTTGCACCAATCTAAAATTTGATAATGAATATGATTTCGAAATTTTATTGCAGCAATATCGAATATTTGTTACATTTCACACAACATTTTACCTCGTAGTATGAACGTGATACAAAAATGTAATGTAAAGAATCACTTGCCCCTTCAAATAAAATTACAGTGTCTACACAGATTTGATTAACAGAAATTTACCCTCCAAAAGCAATATTGATAGTCATCAACACAGCATCAGAAAACATAAAGAATGTGATCCCAATCTTTTATAAAGAGAGAGCTTTAGACTTAAGAATTTCTTATAAGTTTGGATGAAATCATCACAAAATGGGCTTAGTAAATTCTATTTATTAAATAACATGTACGTGTATATGTTTTTTTATAAAGCACTTGGTCAACTGTCTTTTATACAATAAAGGATATCATGCATACATTAATACAGTAAAACTCATTTAGTTTGAAAAATATGATGTGACACTGTCCATACACATATTGTCCAACATTAATTTTCAAAAGTTGGCAGGTATGCAATAAGAATACAAACATGCGAGAAAAGAAAAAAATGAAGGAAGATATTTCTGACTTGGTGCAAACATACATCTTCAAAAAAATTATACTATAAGAATAATGTCCCTTTTTGGTTGAAAATAATCATGCCACGTGCGAAAGTCCCCACTTCCCTGTGCCCTTCTATTTTCAAATCCTAGATAGAACACTATGCAGTACATGGCATATAGGCTATCTATACATATATTTAGCATTTTGATTTGCAGGCCAAAACAAGGCACCTACTGCATATTCTCCTTTGAGAGCAATAAAAACATTGCACTTTCTGATCAAATGAACATGACATTAAGTCAATTCCAGGCATTAGTTACATTTGCACCAAACATCTTAAGATATGCACAAAATAGAAAGCACCCTCTCTGGACCAGAATACCTGACATCACATATCTATATATTAACCCAGACAAAAACAAGTTGTAGGATTTCCATAATGACATTAGGAAGTTCTCTGACATTTTCATAAAGCCATACAGTCAACAATCAAGGTGTCTGGAGACAGAAGAGATTTGTTTACTTTCTCATCAATTTCATAAAAGGCCATGACAAAAAATATGTGTGTTTAGGATTTCATGTTCATGAAAACTAGGATATGTTTATAGGTTTCTTATTTATTTTTGCTGATTAATGGGAGGAAATTATGCTTTTTACAGTGCTTAATGTCTAAAAGTGCCAACAAAATTTAATAATAGACATATATTTGCATGAAAAAAATAAAATAAGTAGGAAAACCATACACACAAATTATATCTTACTTGGCCTAAAAGACACAAATATACATAGAAAAAAATAATGGTGGGTGCTATCTTGTAATAATGTATATATAGTTATTGCCAATTGAAGAATCACTGCAACATTTCTATTATTGTAAAGAAGACAACATACTTAAAATGCAAGAATTAAACTCCTATTTCCAGAACTATTTCCATCAACAAAATAGGATTTAGGATGATTTTTCAAAATTTGTTACAAGATTTTTGCATTAACTCATTACATAGTTACAATATAGTATCCTTGCAAAATTGAACTTGATTGCAAGGTCATGTCCTTACTACTGAATGTGCCATACTATCATTTTTCATCATGGACATACACTTTATAGCATAAATCAATTCTAAGTTTTTTCAAAGCATTTTTCCTGCAATACACAGAAGTTGTGGAGTTATCTCCAATTTTTCAGACTTTTGTTATCAACTGAAACAATGCAGTAATGTGTACATAGATCTGTAAAAGTCCATCTTGATTATGCCACACATGGCTTTTTGAGCTTAGATACTGAACTTTATATTTTACAACATCTAAGTTCTAAATTTCCATCAAAATTATCGAATGGATTTTTTCCCATCAATTTCAAATCTGTGAAAAAAATGTTCTCTTTATTTTCATCAGTTATGTATAAAAATATGGCACTAATAGAACGTTAAGTGATGCCCGCCATGTAATGGTGGAAAAAGGGGAATGGCAAAATGGTCAATTTACTTTCGGATTTCACTACAAATTCAACCCTATACCTGTATTTTATAATACTAAACAACTGTGCAAAGTTTTTAAAAAATTCATTTATCCGTCCTCAAGTTATTATCTGGAAACCGAGAAATGGACAGAAAGAAGATAGCCAATCTTTTTTTTTTTTTTTTTGGGGGGGGGGATGTCCACCAAACTTTCTGTTAGTGAAAAAAGTGAAACACTATATTGAAACAGGCTTAAATAGTATCATTAACCTGACAAATAAGATCTTAGATGTGGAACTATTCAATTAAACCAGACCACAAAAGTTCAATTAGTGGTTGTCAGAGGTCCAAGACACTTTGTTTCTGACCTAGTACTTATAAAATATCATTCGCATGAGTCCTTGACCTTCAACCATTTTAAAGGGTAAAATTCTTATTGTGGTCATTTGTATGTATTTATCTAACTTAAAGGAGGATTTTCAAAAACCCATGAAAACCATGCAAAATCTTAATTTTTTCTCTTGAATGATCAGATGGAGTAACTCTTGTGCACATGATAATAAATTCTGTTGTTTAAAGCAGAAAAGATTGTTCAGGTACCTGCAATATTCAATATAACACAAGATGTATGAACATATTCATCAACTTCTCCTTGTTTTGGGCAGAGGGAAGGACAGCAGCATACCATAATTATGTTAAAAGAAATCACTGCTAAGGATCAAAGAGAGATAACTCCGATACACCTGGAAAAAAAATGTCCTACCTTTGTCACTGACACTGAAAACAACAGTCTTCCTCTTCTTCCTGTCTCCATCTGTCAAGAAAAATATGGAGATTAAAATAGCTAAAATCAGTAACTTCAGTTAATCTACTAAAACTACATTTTAGAGTTTTAGAGCTTCCTAGAGCAGAGACACCCTAACTGCTCTGCCAAGAGTAGCTTAATGTGATTGCTTTATCTTTCCAAGACTTTCGTAAGCCTTGTTCAGCAATTTCAAGTTTGCTTTTTATCTATTAGTTTTCAAGATTTATTCAAGTAAAATAATTCACCTGGTACAGCTTGATACCATCACCAGAAAACCCTAGAACTCAGTGACTGAATAATTTAGTTATTTCATATCATTTGGCTTGTGCATGTCGTCTATTCATTCATGTAGTATGGACAGCGTTCATGTTTGCAAAAATCACACAAAAATTATGCTGTCCATGTAACAGAAGAAACTACCCATTGGGAAATGAAAACTTGTTTATCCACATTTGTCAAGTCTCTATGGTGTAGCAGTTACAGTCCTTGAGCCGATCCAAACAACAATTTGACGAGTCAATGATTGCTGACTGATTGATCACTGACGGATCGATAACTGATGACCGGTGACCGATCTGATCGCAGTTTTGTTATGCAAAGGGATGGATAAAAATAAAAAAAAAAAAAATAAAAGAAATGTGAAAAAAAAAGTAAATATTGATGTTTAAATCTATTGCATGATGTAAATTTGTGACCACTCTGTGGTCACATGATACAATCACCGGTTTAATGGATGGGTTTGACACATCAATGACTGATCACAATTTTTGTTGCTTGTATCCGTTCAGGTACTTGTAATGTCCCAATTGCAAAATATCTTTAAATAGATCTTGGTATTTCAATGTCATAAGCAATGTGTTTTGTATACAGGTAATCAACAACCTATAATTGTACACTGTACACTGTACATTGTCGTTTACAAAGACCAGACGTGGAAGAGTAATCAAAGGAACCAAGATTCTAGCAGAAATCAAAAGAATGTAATCCAGGGACAAAGACCAGATATGGAAGAGTAATCAAGGGAACCAAGGTTCTAGCAGAAATCAAAAGAATGTAATCCATGGACAAAGACCAGACATGGAAGAGTAATCAAGGGAACCAAAATTCTAGCGGATATTGAAAGAATGTAATCCATGGACAAAGACCAGACGTGGAAGAGTAATCAAGGGAACCAAGATTCTAGTAGAAATCAAAAGAATGTAATCCATGGACAAAGACCAGACATGGAAGAGTAATCAAGGGAACCAAGATTCTAGCAGAAATCAAAATAATGTAATCCAGGGACAAAGACCAGACATGGAAAACAAACACAACAAAGAACATAAAGTAACTAAAATCATACATACAAAGTAACAAAAGCCAATGAGCAACTCAGACTCCACTAAGAACTGGGAGCATGGACCAGGTGCACTGGTAGGGTAAGCCTCCCCTGTTTTATTACTAGAAACACCTGCCGAGTTGCTCATAAAAAGTCAAGTCCGGGGTAGATGGAAGAGAAAAGGAAAACAGCACATTTTCACAGACCACTTAGGACATGGTGTTCAATATTTCAGGACACTACTGTGTTTTTTTTTTTTGCCACGATATAATGCACACAATCTGAATACATAATGTTCAGTGAATATTAATATTCAATGAAAAAAGCAATTCAGGTCTTGTAAAGTCCAAATTTTCAGAGGCTATATGACAATTAAGCATATTTGAGAGAGTAATCAAGGGAACCAAGGGTATAGCGGTAATCAAAAGAAAGTAATCCAGGGACAAAGACCAGACATGGAAAACAGACATACACAACAAAGAACATAAAGTAACTAAAATCATACATTGTACATACAAAGTAACAAAAGAAAATGAGCAACTTGGACTCCACTAAAAACTGGGAGCATGGACCAGATGCACTGGCAGAGTAAGCGTCCTCAGCTTTTCTAGAAACAGAAATAAAAGTAATCTTTGTGTTCTTTTAAATCAAGCAAAGCTTAATCCATGGTAACCATAAAGACTCCTGAGTGAGTGACTAACAGAAGACCAATTAGAAATCAGGACCCAAGAAAAAATCTTAATACTAGTTATAGATTCAGCATATTGAAGAATGCACCAAGTTCTTTTTATCAAAGTTTAATACTAATATGACATCAAATGATTTATTAATTCTCGGCAAAAATTTAATCTCATTAAAAATGTTCAAGAAAAAAGCAATTTATACAAAACTACTTTCCCCGTCACCAGAGCAATTTTGGTGTTGGAAAAAGTTTGTTTTGAATTTGCACAATTGTTCAGTGCACTAGGATTCCACTTTCCTGTCACCTGAGCAATTTTGTTGATTATTACGCTCCTACCTTGGGGAAGTAGAAAGCCTGACTTTTTTTGAAGGATTTCTTAAGTTTGGAAATCAAACTTCAAGTGTGGGAAAATTAGTCTGCATTTAGAGTTTTGCCAGAGGAACTTTTTATTTTGAAAAATCCCTAGAACACTGTTGTTTATGGTTTATGTTTTTGTCAATTTTACACTTAATATTTAAAAAAGCGAGGGAAAAAAGGAGAAGAAGAAAAACTCAAAATATTTCTTATTTACATAAACAATAAATTTAGATAGCAGCATATAAGTAAATAAAGGTGCAATATATACTTTTTATCAATTTTAGTGATTTCTTTAAATTTTGTCAGTTCATTAATGTTTGTATTCAACGATTTCATTACAACCTCTAATTGTACATTTCATTTGGGAATTTGAATTTGTGGGTATGCTGGATTCACAAAAACCCCACAAGCAATATTTCTTCCATAATACATCACATATCTCAGAATGTTTACACATTTAAGGAGGTACATGTAGACCTAGAGTAAGGGACACAACTCTTACAATCATTGGAACATTTGTATTTACCATTTTACAACAATCTCATGTAAGCATCAATCTCATGTAAGCATCAAAGTAACTTGGACTGATTTCATTCTGTTTCAAAGGAAAGCTTCAAAGGCTTTGATGAAATTGAATATGATACAAACATATCACTGATTTAAAGAATTATGTTCCTTACCCTGGGTCTATCTCCTTAAGGTCTTTAAATTTGGAAAAAATGTAGACAAACTTACCAGATTTCAGTGGCATTTTATAATTTTCCCCTAAAATTAATCTAATTTAATTCCTCTCCTGTGAGAAAAGTTTCACAAATTTATCAAGAAATATTTAAGTTAGTTCGCTTTTGAATGATTTTTTTTTGCCCTTTAAATTGAAAAAAAAAAAATCAACCAGTTTCCAAAACAATGAAGTATTTCTAGTGCCAATAAAAAAACAGACTGATTTCTTTAAAACTTTAAAACATGACATGTCCTTCAAATTTTAGATGACTAAGTAGTTTTTGCATGATTGTTGCACCCAAAATCTGAATATTGATTTTTTCCAAGCAATTTTTCTAACTACGGAAGTTTTGAATTATTCAATTCAAACAATTCAAGAACTGCAAAAAAAAACTCTTTTTCATTGATGGATGACTATACAAGATTGATTGATTGATTAATTGAAGATTTCTCAAGTTTTCTCCAGATGAGTACTTCGGTAATGCCCGACATTTAGATTATATAATGTGCTAGCTAATGGAAACGGAGTTAACAAAGAAAAACAGTCTTTAAATATGTACTCAAAACCTGCTGTGACAAAAAAATTTAAACCTCAGATTCCAAAGTTTCTGATATTTCAAGTATCAAATTCATAGGACATTTTTTTAACCACTTTGGAGGTCTAGTGGTAGCATGTTCACACTGAATGCAGGAGATTCTCGGTATGATCCCCAGCTTACCATCCCAAAGAGTTTAAAATTTGTACATCTCTTTCTCTACTAAGCATGCAGAATATAGCAGATACAGTTCTCACTGGTTGGCTCCAAATTGGAATAATATGTATATTTGAGGTGACATGTCTACCTGAGGGTAGTTGTTTTGGCGAACCAGCACAATAACAATTTGTTCTCAGTGTGTTGGACTAGAACAAAACATGGTCTGCTCAATTTTTTCAGCCCCGTGCAGGTCCGGGTGCTAAAAGAATAGGCCTGCAGCAGCGCTAAGCTTGTCGTATAAGGCAACTAAATAGTGCTCAGAAACCTAGCCAGGGGCTAGGCGCTCTGCCCATAGAGCAACTGGGATGTGTGCCCCAGGTGGTGGAATGGGGTACCCCTGGCGTGTTACATGCTGGGTTGTCAGGCTATAATACAGAAAACCTGACCGCAAACCATAGTGGTGCACCGTGTTGGGAAAGATGCCACGTTCCTCGCACGTTAAAGAACCCTGCTGTGGTATTCGATAGGAGTAGGAACCTTTGCGTTCCGCCACAGGAGGCTAAATTGCCCGACCTTACCCATCCCCCCTTTTTCCAGTGGCAATCAAAATTTGTCGACCCTATTATCCTTGTGACCCATCTTTTTTTTTCATTTCATGCTCATTTTATCATCCATTTCATGTTCATTGTCTGAATATAGCTGAAATATTGCTGCCCGGACGTTAAACCCCAACAAACAAACGAAGTCAATTTTTTCAGAAGTTCTCTTATATAATAGGGAAATTTGTATACCATTGAATCTTGATCATAAACATTTAATTTGTGTAGTTTTTAAAAGAAATACACTATTGTCAACACAAATTTTAATTTCTCCACTCTCCACAGTGGAATCACCATTTCAAAAATTGTCTATAACTAACTTCTTCTGTCTTTATACAAATGTATATTTAATGGTTCCAGCAGTTTAATAACATTTCATTAAAGGAAAGAAAAAAATAATGAAAACTATTGAAATTGAGCAATTTTATCCTGGTTTTTACTTTGGTGGAGTCACAGTGGAGGACACGAGTGACCACTGTGAAGAGTAGAGAAATTAAAATTTTGGTTGACAGTAGTGTACCATATCTTGCACTGTGAGTACCGATAGGGAAACAATTTATTTTAATTGGAATTATTTTTTTTTACAGATTTATAGAAACTTTTATAAGGGGTAACAGCTTTATTTTGGAGGAAATTGAAAGCAAACAATATCACTGCAGACAAAGTGTAAACCTATAAGAATTTTTTTGTGGGGAACATAATGCATTGTACAAATGTAAGATGGAAGTGGATTTTCAGTCAGTCAACTGAATTGCTCACCTGCTTCAATTGTGTGCTTTTCAAGGGCAATAACTCTAACAAAGAGTTGTCAACAATTTTGACTCAATGAAGACTTTGGTAGGACTTACATGTTCATGTATCATAATGATCATTTCATCAAATGAAAGTTTCTTTTCGTCTATCATTGTTTTGATGAAATTGGCTTTTATTTGAAAGAAATAACATTATAGAGAAAAAAAATGTTGAAAAATGGCAATAACTCCAACATGGCAAATTACACATGTAAACAATATTCATACACTTTTGTAGTAAATTACAAATATGATTTTAAAGTGCACGTTCTCAGCTTTATTTTGATTACTTTTTTATCAGAATACACACAAATAATGCACTTACAATGCATATTTTTAGGTTCAGTGTGTTTTTGGTACTACATAGGGGGATGGCCATTTGACCCGGAAGTGGTTCGTGAGACCTTAACAGATTTCAAATGAAAATTTGATCACAAATAGATTTCATCATGCAGAACACTTTTACCCACTTGAAAATATGGCTAAACCTAATTGTTTTGCAGATATACATGAAAAAAAATGTCTGACCCCCTATGTTCTATTTTTCAGTAATGGCACCATGTTTTTTTGAACAAATCAAAAATCTCTACACCAGTGCTATGCAGGATACCCCAAGGAACATTTATACCAAATTTGGTTCCAATTGGTCAAGTAGTGTCAAAGGAGAAGAGTTTTGAAAAATTATTAAGGACAACAGATGATGATAGATGCAAAGTGATGTCAATGGACTTCAGCTAAAAATGATCAGCATTATTTAAGGTTAAAAAACAATTTCATGGGTAATATTTTTCACAGTTTTCTTTCAACTATGAAAATGGTGAAAATTAGTATCCCAGAAAAATTAATGTTACAGTAATCAATATATAATGGATTGAGTTTTCTTATTTCAAGAGTAACCTTATATTTTAACAAGCATCTCTATTTTTTTTCAAATGTATTACATACTGCCCCATTTCCAGATACAAGTTCTTGACCTCAACTGTTGTGAGTGAAAAAAAAAAATGTATACCTGGTACTTGAAAGCGCTTAACCGATTATACTATTATCAACACACTGTATATTGTATTTTCCATTCATTAGGAAGTCAATTTTTTTAAAAATATCTTTGTTTGCAAATAAATCAATGTTTTCAACGTATTGAGTTAATTGTAGTAAACTAAATGAACTTCCAGTTTACAATGGTTTTCAAAAAGAGATTAATAACAGAATCTGATCATGTTAGGATGTGATTTTCTAAGATCTATAGCAGCTCAGGTGGATAAGGTTTCATACTATTACTTAAGGTCTTAAAAAAAGCAACATTTGCAAATATTTTTCAAATTGCCCTCAGTATTACAAGTACAGATCATTCAGGTTGCAGGTAAGAGAGTGTGCGAGAAACATAACCTGCAAAATGGAACTTCATGCTCTTCATTCTATTCCGAGGGAGTCATGCTCCAACAGTTCAAATTAAAAGAAACTAGTGGTGTAAAGAGCCTGAATCGCTCACTTCGCTCAATAAGCAACATTTTATTTTCATAAAAGCGGCCATGTTTTTTCTTGGATAAAAATTCCTAACTCTCATACCTTAAGGCCCAACCATAACAATTTTCATTAAAGTCTGTCAAGTAATTTTTTGAGGATAATTTTTTAAAGTAATAAATGTAACATTAAAACAGTAAAAAAATGCTGAATAGGGACAATAATGCCGACACCACTGAAAAAGTTAAAATGAAAATTATGCCACAGATTGATCTCATCATGCAGGATACTATTACTTGTGTGAGAATTTGGCTAAACCTAACAGTTTTGGATATACATGTATATGCAAAAAACTTATGTCTGACCCTATGTTCTATTTTAATTAACAGCTACCATTTTTTTCGACAGGTCACAAATCCCCACATCAGTTCTATGCAGAAAATCCTAAGGAACATTCATACTAAGTTTGGTTCTAATTGGTCCGGTAATGTAAGAGGAGAAGATTTTTTAAAGAAATAACATTAAAAATAGTGGGAAAAAAACATCAAAAAAGGGCAATAACTCCAACTTGACTCAACAGATTTACATGAAAATTTGACCTAAGATCTTATCATGTTGAATACTTTTTAAGTCAACATTTGGCAAATCTAACGGTTTTGGACATATAAGAGAAAAACATCTGTCTAAGCCCTATTTTCTATTTTTAGAAAGGGCGGCCATGTTTTTCGATGGTTCAAAAATCCCAAAATCAGCCACATCAGTTCTATGCACAACACCCTTAGCAACGGATCACGATGTGCGTTAAGAAATAACAATAGATCACACGGGCCAGGTGAGATAAAAAGTAAACACCTGGGTATGAAATCCAGTGGACCGAACGTAATCCACTTCACTAACTAAATCACCTTTTCCGTTTCTACGGAAAATTCACTTGCTCATCTGTCAACCAACATCGCACTACTGAATTAGCATTAGATGGCGATGGATTGCATAAAAAAGATTTCAGTCTCCATTTGATCTGCATCTTGATCGGTTGATCGAGCAGGTGCAGCTTGAAACTGGCTGTAAAGTGTTCATTTCAGAAACATCCGCAAGGGGTTCTGTTGTTCTTGTTGAACTTTTCTTTGGTTTTATTTATTTGTTATAATTTATATATTTGACAACAAGTGAAAATCTACACTGTGATTTCTATCTAAACCTCGAAGTGATATCTACTTATAACGACCAGCTAATTAGCTATAATCAAAGGGTCCGATTTTAATTAACTTGTATTTTATCTCACTAGTATAATTATATTGTTATGTCTGAGAAAAATCTTGAAATTTTGGAAATAATCTTAGCACAATAGAATAATTGTTCTTTTTTTTCGCAATGAAACAAGCTATTTTTAAAGCTTTTTACTAATTTAATGATTGGTAATCTTATGTCTTCGATTCATCTGTATGTTTGTCAATAGGCCAGAGTTACCAAAAGGCCATCAGGGGCGTAGCTGCCTATACGCAAATACGCAGTTGCGTACTTTCGAAAAAAGTAACAAAAATAAAAACACACATTTTAAAGATGAAATAAAGGTTATTTATCACATATGCATACCATGAACGTAGTATAGGCTCTGAAAAACTGGCTCCAAAATCATTAAAATTCAGGAGTTTCCCTCAGGGCTTTGTGTTGCCGGACTCACTGGGGGCCTAGAGCGACCCCCTCCCCCCAAGACCCCTCGCCGTAATTTTGCGTACAACTAAAACAGGCCTAGCTACGCCCCTGGCCATTTACGGCACTTAACTGGAATCGTAGTTTTTATTTACTTGAATACCCCTATTTTCACTATACAATTAGCGGTAACTTCATATTTAACACTGAAACAGAAACTTTCAAATTTATCCTGTATTTCAACACTTAATGAAGTCAAATGTATTATATGGTCTGTCTTGTATTCTTTGCCCCATAGGCTTTTATAGTATAACTTAAATTTTCATGATTTTTTTTAAAAATAGACAAGGAGTTTCAATCTAACCCTTGACCATGTTTTTCAAGTAAGGAAATGTCAAAAATAATTTTTAGGTCCATTTTAGAAAAAAAGGCACGAACTTTGGTACACCAGGACAGGTCAAACTAAAAATAGACTTTTTCTACTTTCACTTTTATTTTGAGTTCATAAAATAAACCCATTTTCTGAAGCATTATTTTTCATGACAATTTTTTTGTGTCATAGATTGATATTTACCCTGTACTTGTGATGAAAAATGATAGTCATTTGCCAAGAAACAAAAACAGGAAAAGGCAAAAAAGAAGCGCACTATATTTTTAGCCGCCATGTTTTGACGTACACCCGCTCAGGAATATGTAATACAAGACTGATACCATATACAATTATATGGTGCTAATCTAACTCGAATAATTCAAGCCCTCACCGTCATCGATTCTCTCGGACTCGCGGGTGCAAATTAAGTACACTAGACTAAACACGGTCGCAAATACATGTATACGTATAGAATAATATTACACGTTTTCATTTTATGAAGTCCTTCTTCAGTTTGTATTAACTCCGGGGTTTAGAAGAGAACTGGGAGGACTAATGCTCAATAATGGAGGTTTATCTTTTCTTTATAATCTTTATACAACAGCGCAGATTTATTCCACTTAAAGCAACAAGAGGCATGGCTGCCCCGATGACTCCTTTAGAAACACTGGGAAACCACCTGCTGGGATTTTATACGTAATCGAAATGAATTGATCAGGCAAAACAACACTGCGGCAGTTCAATCATTCCACGTACTGAAAGTCCACGGTTAATTTGTACACATTGTTTATACAAGAGGTTAATGTCTCCCTGTCTTTGAATGATGTTTGTGCATGATGTGACAACGACCCAGCTATCATGGAAAGGCATATTGATGGCAAATGAATAGAAAAATAACTGTTGACTGGGTATAAATTCTCAACATTCATATAGTTGTACGGCGAAATTTTTTTTTTTTCTGTTTGAATTTAAGGAAAGTCGTTTTCGCGTGAATTGCATGGTAGGTTACGAGTAAAGTTCGATATGTTAAAAGCCGTGCGATGCATAATTGTTTTTTTCTATGGCAAGATTAAGGAAGTGGAAGTCTTTGTAACAACAAAAAATTGAAAGTATAACCAATATTTGTTTAATCTCTTAATTTAGTATTATAGTTATATACATTGATTCGTGTAATTTGAAGATTTTGCTATAAATCATTTTAATGATCTCCATATATAAATTCGTGTTTCTTGACAAAAATGACAACCTGAGATAAAGTTGAAGTAACGTCATTTGCACTTCATCAGGAATCAATCTACTTTCCATAATAGTCGTTTTGAGATCGATTCAACCTGTAATAAGTATAACTGTGGTAGTACAATGCGGTTATGTTATTTCTGAAAAATTGGTCTCATTTTGTTGAAATAAAGCTGTTTTGAGGCAGTCCACATAGAAATTTCTAGTGTTTTGTCATAAAAAAGTGCATTTTTTTAAATCCTTGGTGTGTGGAGGTTCAAGTCATTTATAAGTAATTTAGTGATTATTGTTTTAAAATCAAGTAGCCATGGTAACATACTGAAAAAAAATATATTGAGTTTTAGTACAATTCAGAGGTGCCTTCCCAAAACTAACAGCCAAATACTATGTTTTATAAATATCAGGCATTAAGACACTACCACAGGATGAAAGCATGTATGAAGGTGGGAAAAGGGTAAAAATAATAAGACCCTTTTCGATTCATTCTCTCGCAGTTTTAGTTCCAAAAGTTTGTGCGAAATAAGGTATTTCGAAAATCAGCCATCTGAGGTAGTACAATACAGTTAGGTCATTTCTGAATATTTGGTCTCATTTTGTTGAAATAAAGCTGTTTTGAGCCACACAGAAATTTCTAGTGTTTTGTCATAAAAAAGTGCATTTTTTTTTAAATCCTTGGTGTGTGGAGGTTCAAGTCATTTATAAGTAATTTAGTGATTATTGTTATAAAACCCAGTAGCCATGGTAACATACTGAAAAAAAATATTACTGAGTTTTAGTACAAATCAGGGGTGCCTTTCCAAAACTAACAGCCAATTACTATGTTTTATAAAATATCAGGCACTTAGACACTACCACAGGATGAAAGCATGCATGGAGTAGTTGGAAAAAGGGTAAAAATAATAAGACCCTTTTTCAATTCATTCTCTCACAATTTTAGTTCCAAAAGTTTGTGCGAAATAAGGTATTTTGAAAATCAGCCATCTGATGCTGAGGAGAACCTAATACGGCAGGGGACTGAAACGTTCCAAATACCATTCTTCCTTTAAATTATACCTGTTTACCATTATATATATTACATCTGTCTATGTATAAATGCTTAACTACATTTAAACAATATATCCATCAAATTTCAACTTTTAATTTTAAGTTTTACAAAAATTGACGGGGGGATAACTTGGTGTGCGAAAAAGTGTGCTTAATGTATGGTGTACAGTACACCAAGTTGTATATATCAAAAAAAACGAGAAGCAGACAAAAAATCGTTGAAATCCGTCTTTTAGGTTTGTCCGAAATTTCGCCGACATTGTCTATAAAAATTGCAGAACTGTATCCAACTTAATATAGATATCAAATTGAAAAGTAAAAGAGCATTTGGTTAATATTTCCAACGCTTCTTGCAAAGAATGTACTTTTAAATTTCAATAACCCGAATCTCTATTGTCAGCCACACTTGTTAAAAATCGAAACTCAGTACTAATATAGGCAGTACCAAGTGCCCCCTCTATGCTCGACAGTTTTTCTCCCATTATCAATTATGCAGTCTACTAGTTTATCAGTCGGATTTAGTTCCTGTGCTAATTACTGTTGTGACAAGACTTGCATCAGTCCTTGATTTAATAAGTATATTCAAGTTATGCCAAAATTCAAATTAAAGATTAGTTCCCATAATCCTATCTACCCACTGAAATTACCCCCATCGCCATTCTTTGACAAGATTTTTTAAAATTTTGAAAGCAATATTTGTTCACTTATTTGACGATGGTCTTACAGAATCAGATAAACTTTCAGGGGAAAATATTTTCCTACCTACCTACCTACCCAAGGCAAGGAGGTGAGGTCGAGTATAAAAGGGAAACAAACATTATTTTAAGTTTGGCCTTATAATCACATACTAAGATACAGTAAGCCTAGAGTTATTCTTACTTCTGGTACAGCCGGTGGGGGACTTATAACTACACCGGAAAAATCAAGGATACTCCAACACTATAAAGCTATACTCTCCAAACTGAATCAACTCCAAAATATAATTTTTTTATAATATGCGTAAATTACATTTTTTGTGTTGCCCTACATTCGTGTAGAACTATCCAAATAATCCATTAAAGCTAATTGATATCAGACACTGTTTGACTTATCTCTCCTTGCTGTGACCTACTCAAATGGTCACATGTGATCCTGGTCGACGTTGACGTAATAATCGGTATCATAGGAACGTCGCTTCACTTTCATGAAGACCGCTTCAAAGATGGGCGCGCTCTTTGTGAAAGCCGGTTGCACTGAGTGCTTCAACAGAGATCTTCGCAAGATTTCTCCTGAAATAATCTGTGATTTACCTGTTCCTGAACGACGGCTGTCGGAAGAAATAATAAAAGAACTTAAAACCTGTGGCATCATAACATCGGAGACAGCTACAGCTAGGGGCGGATTGGCATTTGAAATAATGCCAGATGGCGATCTAATGGCCAAAAAACCACGCCGCTTACCAGCACTGCTTAGCAATCGGGTTCAGTCTGGTAAGTTTTGGATAACAGTGGTATACGAGTACACCTTAAAAGTGATCACAATGTTAATAGTCCACAATTAATTTAGGCCTTACTTTCATACGAAGAATAACAAACTTGTAAAAATATGATTCTCAAGTTATTTAAAAAGTTATTGCTGTTTTTGTTTCTATTATAATGTTAGCTTCGTTTGGTTTTAGGTATCAACAATGCAAAAGAAAGAAAACGGGCTGCAAGTATCAGGCGGCTGGAATCCCTTGATAAGAAAGGTTTGTGTTTAAAAAAATAGAAAAAGAAAGTTTTTACTAAATAGCTTCTTTGACGTGATATATTGCATTAGTTTTTATTTTCAAGGCGATTTCCATACCTCATATCATATTACCTTTCTATTAAACGTTTTTCCTCTTTCACTTTGCAGCTAAAGCAGGAAAGGAGTACAGCGCAAAGAGAGCAGCAGTCATAGAAAGACGTGAGAAAAAACTTAAAGATAAAATCAGGAGAACAGAGGAAAAACTAAGAAAACACACAACAGGAGTCTCCAAATAGGTCATTCCATATTGAAATCAATTCGAGTACTAATTTCAGTCTTTTTCGTTAACAGAACATAAAAAACCTCCGGGCAACAAGCAAACCTTGGCTAGTTCCACCACACCCCATAAACCAACCAGGAGCAAGTCACCCAAGAAGATCTGCATGGCCATTGTCGAATATTAATGAACCAATCAGACCTGTCTGACCAGAGGTTCTCCTCCGAGATCGATTTCATAAAATGTCAAAAGGCCGATTTCCTTGTTTTGTAAATACTTTTGTTCTTCAGATGTGAATAAAAATAATCTACACTGAGGCTGTGTTCTTTTGTCAGTACAAGTATATTGTAAACCGAAATAAACTGAAATCAAAACGAAACAAAATCTTTAAAACAAATAAAATTGTCTATCTATAGCAAAAACGAATACACATCAAAGAGAAAACAAATACTAAAACGATACGGATATAAAAAGAAAATCAATAGCAATAAAAATAACTTAGTAAAATATCAAGACAAATTATGAATGACAATAAATACCCTTAACTCGAAGACGCCATTTTCGCCAATTCCGAAATTTTGACTTATTATGACCATAAATATGAATACACCCTGGTCTTTTAGTAAGCCCTGCTTTGATGGTCAACGATATTTAGCTTCATATCCACACTACGTCATGTTTTGAACATGTTAAAAAAATTGAGAAATCACAATATAATAGAAATTGATTCAGTATGTAACTTTCAAATTTATCTTCATTCTTAGTAAATTATTTTTACCAACGAAGAGGAGTAAATCAAGAATATTCCGAATGAATAAAAAACAGTATTCCGAATTAGCCATCAACATTTAATAATGACAGAGAATCAATGCTATATTTAAAGTGCTTTGAGATTAAACAAATGCTTGTTATATTTGGATCTTCTACAACAAACAGCAATACTCATTACGACAAAGACTTCCTTTTTTACTGAAGACAAACTATCTATAATTAAACAATTTTAACTGATCAAACCTGTAATTTTAACCTCAACATGCATGCAATTCATTAGGAAACGACTTTCTCTTCTTCAGCCCATGATACGATTTTGGATTGGTGAACTTTAACCCAGCAAACAGACACTTTCTGTTGATTTTACCGAATACATGTTTTCTCCAACTGTCAGTGTTAGTCAATAGTGTGTTGCAACATCACGCACTCAAACCATTCTAAAAGTATCCGTCTTTATAAGAATCATGTTATAATATGCGATACACCCCCAAAAAGCTACACCATTTTAAGTCGCTAATATTGTAAGCGACTACTTGCACTCGTAATTTCATTACTTTACTGCAGATCGGTGCCGTGTTTTTTTTTTTTTTTTTTTTTTTTTTTTTTTTTTTTTTTTTTTTTTTTGAAGGGGGGGTAGTGTTCAATGCCAACCGATCATTTCATCTTTTAATGTAAACTTCCCAAGCAAAAAAAACCACGTAGAACACATAGAATATTTAAAGAGTCATCAAGTGAACTAAGATCCTAGCGGAAATCAAATGAATGTGATCCAGGGACAAAGACCAGACATGGTAAACACAGACAAACACAACAAAGGACATAAAGTAACTGAAATAATACATACAAAGAAACTAAAGTAAGGTACAGTTTGATCTCGTATGAAGCAAGGAGTACGAAGCTATGACAGTAAACTGCTTAATGTGGAGTAGTAATATAATTATATTTCTGCAAATCATATGCTAACGTAAAGTAATGAAATTACGGGTACAAGAAGTCACTAACAATATTAGCGACTTAAAAATGGTGTAGCTTTTTGGGGCTGTATCGCATATTATAACATTTACATGATTCTTATAAAGACGGATACTTTTAGAATGGGTTGAGTGCATGATGTTGCAACACGCTATTGACTAACATTGACAGAAGGAGAAAACATGTATTCGGTAAAATCAACAGAAAGTATCTGTTTGCTGGGTTAAAGTTCACCAATCCAAAATCATATCTTTTGCTGAAGAAGAGGAAGTCGTTCCCTAATGAAATACATGCATGTTGGGGTTAAAGTTAGAGGTTTGATCAGTTAAAATTTGTTTAATTATAGATACATCAAGGTAGTTTTTCTTCAGTAAAAAGGAAGTCTGTCGTAATGAATATTGCTTGTTTGTTGTAGAAAATCCAAACATAACAAGCATTTGTTTAATCTCAAAGCACTTTAAATATAGCATTGATTCTATGTCATTATTAAAGATTGATGGCTAATTCGGAATACTGTTCTTATTCATTCAGAATATTCTTGATTTACTCTTCTTCATTGACACGGAAATAACATACTAAGAATAAAGATGAATTTAAAAGTTACATTATGTAACACTGAATCAATTTCTATTCTCTTATCAACAATTGTTTTGTGATTTCTCAAAACTTTACACTTATTCAAAACAGGATGTAGCGTGAATATGAAGCAAAGAATAATCAAGAGAACCAAGGTTATAGCGGTAATCAAAAGAATGTAATCCAGGGACAAAGACCAGAGATGGAAAACAGACATACACAACAAAGAACATGAAGTAACTAAAATCATAAATACAAAGTAACAAAAGCAAATGAGCAACTCGGATTCCACTAAAAACTGGGAGTATGGACCAGGTGCACTTGTAGGGTAAGCGTCCTCTACTTTTCCCGCCGAGTTGCCCATAAAAAGTCAAATATCGTTGACCATCAAAGCAAGGATTTTCATGGTAAGCTTACTAGGCTATACTATTAATTTAGGTGTGTGGTAAAAGACAATAATGTGTTCATATCTATGATAAAAATTTCAGAATGGGCGAAAATGGCGTCTTCGAGTTAAGGGTATTTATTGTCATTCATAATTTGTTTTTATATTTTGAAATTTTGTTTTTTACTCTCACAGTTATTTTTATCCATTTCAGTTGTTGATTTTCTTTCCATATCCGTATCGTTTTTGTTTTTATTTCTTTGATTTTTATTCGTTTGTTTTTCTCTTTGATTTGTATTCGTTTTTGCTATAGATAGACAATTAAGTTGTTTTAAAGATTTTGTTTCGTTTTGATAAATTTCAGTTTATTTCGTTTTACAATATACTTGTACTGACAAATGAACACAGCCTCAGTGTAGATTATTTTTATTCACATATGAAGAATCAGAGTATTTACAAAACAAGGAAATCGGCCTTTTGACATTTTATGAAATAAATCTCGGAGGAGACCTCTCGTCAGACAGGACAGGTCTGATTGGTTTAGTATAATTCTACCATGGCCATGCAGATCTTCTCGGGTGACTTGTTCCTCGTTTGGTTTATGGGGTGTGGCGGAACTAGCCAAGGTTTGCTTGTTGCCCGGAGGATTTTTATGTTCTGTTAACAAAAAAGACTGAAATGAGTACTCGAATTAAGTTCAATATGGAATGACCTATTTGGAGATTCCTGTTGTGTGTTTTCTGAGTTTTTCCTCTGTTCTCCTGATTTTATCTTTAAGTTTTTTCTTACGCCTTTCCATGACTGCTGCTCTCTTTGCGCTGTACTCCTTTCCTGCTTTAGCTGCAAAGTGAAAGAGGAAAAACGTTTAATAGAAAGGTAGTATGATATGAGGTATGGAAATCACCTTTTAAATTAAAAACTAATGCAATATATCACTTCAAATAAGCTATTTAGTAAATTTATTTTTTCAAACACAAACCTTTCTTATCAAGGGATTCCAGCCGCCTGATACTTGCAGCCCGTTTTCTTTCTTTCGCATTGTTGACACCTAAAACCAAACAAAGCAAACATAATAATAGATACAAAAACTGCAGTGACTTTTTAAAATAACTTGAGAATCATATTTTTACAAATTTGTTAATCTTCGTATGAAAATAAGGCCTAAATTGATTGTGGACTATTAACATTGTGATCGGTTTTAAGATGTACTCGTATACCACTGTTATCCAAAACTTACCAGACTGAACCCGATTGTTAAGCAGTGCTGGCAGGCGGCATGGTTTTCTGGCCATTAGATCGCCATCTGGCATTATTTCAAATGCTAATCCGCCCCTAGCTGTAGCTGTCTCCGATGTTATGATGCCACAAGTTTTAAGTTCCTTTATTATTTCTTCCGACAACCGTCGTTCAGGAACAGGTAAATCACAGATTATTTCAGGAGAAATCTTGCGAAGATCTCTGTTGAAGCACTCAGTGCAACCGGCTTTCACAAAGAGCGCGCCCATCTTTGAAGCGGTCTTCATGAAAGTGAAGCGACGTTCCTATGATACCGATTATTACGTCGACGTCGATCAGGATCACATGTGACCTTTTGAGTAGGTCACAGCAAGGACAGATAAGTCAAACAGTGTCTGATATCAGTTAGCGTTAATAGATTATTTGGATAGTTCTACACGAATGTAGGGCACAACAAAAAACGTATATTTGAAAAAATATATTTAGAATTAATTTTGTTTGGAGAGCAGCTTTATAATGTTGCAGTATCCTTGATTATTAGTCCCCCATCGGCTGTACTGAATGTAAGAAAACGCGAGGTTTACTGTATATGTAAGGCCACACTTAAAATAATGTTTGTTTCCCATTTATACCCGACCCTATCTCCTGGCCTTTGGTAGGTTAGTAGGTAGAAAAATATTTTTCCCAAAAAGTGTATCTCTTTCTATAAAAACCATCATCAAATACGTGAAAAATAATGATTTAAATTTTGTTTAAAAGCTTGTGAAAAAATAGTAATGGGGCTCTTTCCAATGGATAGATAGCGTAATGGGAAACAAACTTTATTTGAATTTTGGCATAACTTAGATATACATAGCTACCGTAAATCACGGACTGATGCCATCTCATGACAAGAAATGTGATTTGGGAATTACAGTATTAGCACAGGAACAAAATCCAACTCATAAACTAGTTTACCGGGATATTAAGACTGCACACTTGATAATGGGAGTAAGTCTCAGCATTTTCAAAGTAATTTCCGTCCGACTTTTCGTTGTGTATAAATTTGAATCATTCCCTACCACCAATAGTTTGAAAACTAAAATAAATACAATATGCTCGAATTAAACATGGCCTTGTTTTGTTCAGGTCTTATATACCATCTAGGTAAAATAAATCTCAGGGATATGTGAAAGCAATCATAAGTTTAGGGGGATTTATCCATCTGTCCGTCTGTCCGTCTGTCTGTGCAGATTCGTGTCAAGACCACAATTTCCTTTGTTCTTCGACAAAGGCATATCATATTTGGCATATGGTATCACTATATGAGACGATGTGTCGCGTACATGCATCCACTCGATAACCTCAAGGTCTAAATTATAGTTTTTTAGCGTGGATTCGTATCTGGAACACAACCTTTGTCTTTTGATTTTTGGTGTGTGGGTGAATCACCATAGGACAATGTGTCGGCTACATTCATAACCTCAAATAACCGTGTACACAAGTTAAAGTTATCGGAATTTTATTTTTCATATCATATTTGGGACATAGGTGTACTGCCATGAAATGATGTAGAATTCATTGGGTTTATATGAATCACTCTGTCTGTTTGTTCAGATTCGTGTCGGGCCCGTACATTCTTTCTTCAACATAGGCATACCATATTTGGCACATGGGTATGTCACCATGAGACGTCGCGTACAATCTGGATTTGTATATGACCTTAACCTTTGACCTCGAGGTCAAACTATAAGTTTTTTGCAACATGGATTCCTGTCGGGGACACAATTTTTTTTGTCTTTTAATGTAGGCTTTCCATCATAGACATAAATCAAAGTATTCATGTACTGAGTCAATTTATATCGATCGTTTGATTTTTTTACGCCTAAAATGATCGTCAAATTGTAAAAATATGGGATAAATGAAAACGGGGATCGAATTCAAACGTATCATAACACAAGCTTATTGTTGTAAATGATTAATATTGAACAAATTGTTTTATTTTTAAGTTTTTTTTTAATTTTTTTATCGGTTTCCATAGAACAACTAGATGAATGCACACAAAACTCTCCAACATAATGCGTATTTGAACTACAAACTGCTAGTTGGTCATTCCCAGTTTTTAAATTTTCAGGTCAATATTCAATTTATCGACCTCCAGGTCGAAGCTGTCTGTTAAATCATTCAAAATTAAGCCAAATCATTGAAACAAATCATATCAATAGATACAAGTTCCTCTAAACTAACTTGCATTTCTCAGTTGATAAGCTTTTTAGCTCAAGTGCTTCTAGTTATTCCATAGACGCCTATGTGTCATGTAAAGGCGCTTAGTTTCCAGAGACGCATATATTAACATTAATGATAAAGTCTTACAATATATTTTCACCAATCGTGTCCGGTGCAGGAAACATTTGGCATGCACTTTTAAGGTCCTGCAGCACATACAGCGCTATTATAATAACATACACGTGGCCTAAATAGCCAGATAGAATGATAACTGCAAAAACCAATAACACCAGACCAAAAGAAAAATGACACAATTCCCGAGAAATGCACAATCGAAATTTCTATGGCATCGACGAAGTAAAGTATCATTTTTATTTGTCAGATAAGTGCTTCAGGTGTCACCAGGAGGTAATCGTAATAAAAATAGGTCACGACGGTTTCGGAGGTTATGCTACCTTTTTGCCAAAAAAAAAAATGGACAAACGATAAGTGGCAAATAATAGCGTGAAACCCCTTTCTTTATGCAAGTTTGATTGGAACCACTGCCAGGGCCTGCATGAAATATCTGAAGACAGCTCTTCCAATTGGTACCCAGCATTCCTCTTTATATTTCAATTCTAAGATTGATGACTATTTATAATCTTGCAAGGTTTTCATTTCCAGCTAAGCATCAGATGGTTTTTGTATGCTTATAAAAATAAATAGGCAACTTGAATATATTGATATTGAACGACTGGTTTAATCGGGTAAATGTATAGAAATAAACATGTACTGATAAGAGGATATTTTAATTGGACCGTGGTTCATACAAACCAAATTAATCAGCATAGTTAGTTCCCAGTTTAAAGTTTTTTATTGGGTTTGTTTATTGACGTAAAACATAGAATCAAATTTTAGAAATACCTATAAAGTGGACCTAACTATCTGCATTTAACCCTTAGTGGGACATGTTAATGGGACTATTTTCCTGCGGTAGTGTGTTTACGGTAAAATTGCAGATGCTTTCAGGATTTTCAAATCTAAAGGCTCTGGCGACTGCTATATTAATTCTGATCTTCGATCTAAATTGATAAAAATTAACAAAAGTTTAGTAAAACATAAACTGCTTAGCTTTTGAGGACGGAATTTCTGACAATAAAATCCTTACATCTTGTACTTACGACAAAATAAATTAATTTGAGATAAATTTTGTAATCTGATTGGTGAAAATGTTGTTATATCTCAATGGATAAAAAAATATTGACACGCCTTAATTCAGTTAAATTCAGAGCTACTTTGCACTTCTCGCCATTAACAATATGCACATGAAAATTTTATGTTACTTTTCAATAGACAAAAATTTTATCATAGCCAATTTAAGTCTTAAATGTTAAAAACTGACATTTAGGAATCCTTCTAACACTTGATTCGGCCCTTGAATGGCTTTTCATCAAACATTTAAATATTTAAGCTTCAATGACTCAAGTCAAAATGAAATGTTTTACAGAATATCTTTGCGAGTTTTACTCACAATGTTTCGAGTTAAGACCCGACTTCCAAATATAACGTAAGTCATATTTACTCCTAAATCACAGTGGAAATTTCATTATAAGGACCTCATAACCCGGATGTGTAGACATGTATGCTTTGGCCAATCGATGACGTTATGAAGAGTCGTCTTGTTTCTCAATTTCAATGGTTATACACATGTACTAGCATTTTGCATACAGCTATTTGAAGTGTTCTTGTGAGATTTAATTTATATGAAAAGATTTCGGTTTCTGGTTCGTATTAATTGACACTGTACATGAGTACTTTGATTTAATTTTAATCTATTTGATTTTGTATTGATTCATTTCCATATGTTAGTTTTGTTTCCTTTTGTTTGTTTGTTTTTTGTTTTGCTTGTCCGTTGGTCTGTTAAGACTTTGTTTTTGTTTGTTTAAAGTTTTAGTTTATGACGATTTGCAGCGTAGATGTGCTTTAGAATGATAGAAGTTTGCAATGATTTATTTAAAAATACTGCATAGAGAGACAAACTATTATTTAAACAAACTATGAAATTAGTTCACCATATTGTTCGATCCTTCATTGACATGTTGAAATTATTGGACCTAGATGGAAAAACGACATCTCTAACGTGAACCGTGCATAAATACATTATTGTGCAAGAGCGACAGACATGGAGCTGTGGTCAATGCTGCTCTAATCTTGGTGCTGTGGCTGAATACTGTACTAATCTTGGCGCTGTGGCTAAATGCTTTTCTAATCTTTTTGCTGTGGTTTCATGCTGTTCTGATCTAGGCGCTGTGGTCTCATTCTGTTATAATCTTGACACAGAGTCTTGATGTTATGGCTTTGCTCTGAGACTTGTGTCAAATGCTTGGTTTGATGCTGCATGCATTGTCGCTTATACTCGGTATTATCGGTTTTTATCCTTTAGGAATGCTGCCTGTTGTGGCTTGGTGCTGAGATAAAGGATCGCGGAAAATTGGTGCTGAAGCTATGCACCAACAAAGTGCTATTTTATATATGATTTCAATGAAATGTTTTTGTTTTAACTATTGTATTTTTTTCTTTTAAAAAATACTAAAATATGTCGAATGAATAGTTTCAATATGGCATGACCTATTTCGGAACTCCTGTTGTGCGTTTTCTGAGTTTTTCCTCTGTTCTTCTGATTTTGTCTTTAAGTTTCTGCTCACGTCTTTCCATTACTGCCGCTCTCTTTCCATTATAGTCCTTTCCTGCTTTAGCTGTAAAGCGGATGAAAAAAAAACAATTTGTTGAAAAATACTATATCTTAAATGTGAGTTGCTCCTTTCTCTTATCCCAATTTGGCTTGGAATCCATCTTAAAATTAAGAAATGATTTTCTCTTGAATATCCAAAAGCTAAATTTAATTAGTCTTAACCTTCAGTTGCTACACATACCTTTCTTAGCAAGAGATTCCTGTCGCCGGATGCTGGCGTCACGTTTTCTTTCTACTGCGTTTTTTACACCTATACAAAAAAGAAACAAACAATATATCAGTATTAGACAAACAAAAACAACAATAGAACGTAGAACACAATATACATGCATTTTACAAGTTCATCTTAGTACGAAAGTAAGGTCTAATAAATATTTTGTTTGGTCAAACTATCATAGTGTTCGAGGGATTTGTTCGTTATGCATTAGATAAAGGTCAGTTCTCTTACTAGTAACTAAAATTTACCTGGCTGAACTCGATTGCCATGCAGTGCTGGCAGGCGGCGTGGTTTTTGTGTCATTATAACGCCATCTGGCATTATTTCAAATGCCAATCCGCCCCTAGCTGTAGCTGTCTCCGATGTTATGATGCCACAAGTTTTAAGTTCTTTTATTATTTCTTCCGACAGTCGTCGTTCAGGAACAGGTAAATCACAGATTATTTCAGGAGAAATCTTGCGAAGATCTCTGTTGAAGCACTCAGTGCAACCGGCTTTCACGAAGAGCGCGCCCATCTTTGAAGCGGTCTTCATGAGAGTGAAGTGACGTTCCTATGATACCGATTATTACGTCGACGTCAATCAGGATCACATGTGACCATTTGAGTAGGTCAAAGCAAGGTCATGTAAGTCAAACAACGACTTATGTTTCCAAACTTAAATGGATTTGTTTGCGTATTACTATTATTGTCTGCACTATTTTCCGGTCAAGAATAAACCATTATTTGAACTGATTAAAATGGTGGTGCAGCTTTATGTTTTAAGGGGATACATGTAGTTTTCATCTTGAAGTAGGTCATTATATGTATATGTTGATGACAATCAAGAATTATTAGCAGGAAGTCTCAAAACAAGACGCCTGAAGTAGGTGTTTTCAGCATAGGGACTTGCTCCAACTATCAAATATACCTGCGCGACCCGGGGATAACTATCTGGTAAAGACTACATTTTAGGTCACCCAGTATAATGAATCAAACAAAGGATTTAGGTATATTTTAATGAATATTAAATAAATTGGATATGGTTTCTTGACAAGATTATCTATTAGCCTCTGGGGTATAATTTCCTAATAAGATTAGCTGTAATCGGCGACACTTTGCATATTTTGACCCGTTTTATGAAGGCATTAGTAGTGAATAACATGCTTTAAAAGTTGACATATTGGAGGAAATAGCGGTAATGTTTTCAAGAGGACCCACCCCATGGAGTATGTATATAACTGTGGTATGGTTCCCTGATAAGGTTAGCTATAAGCGCCTGGGATATAGTTTCCTGGAAGGTTAGCTATTAGAGCATGGGGTATGGTTTCTTGATAAGGTTTGACATGTGCGTTAGCATGAGGCATGGTTTCTTGATAAGGTTAGCTAAAAGTGCATGGGGTATAGTTTCCTGATAAGGTTAGCTATAAGCGTCTGGGGTATGGTTTCTTGATAAGGTATGATATGTGCGTCTGCATAGGGCATGATTTCCTGATAAGGTTAGCTATAAGCGTCTGGGGTAAGTTTTCTTGATAAGGTATGATATGTGCGTCTGCATGGGGCATGATTTCCTGATAAGGTTAGCTGTAAGCGTCTGGGGTAAGTTTTCTTGATAAGGTATGATATGTGCGTCTGCATGGGGCATGATTTCCTGATAAGGTTAGCTGTAAGCGTCTGGGGTAAGTTTTCTTGATAAGGTATGATATGTGCGTCTGCATGGGGCATGATTTCCTGATAAGGTTAGCTGTAAGCCCCTGGGGTATGGTTTCTTGATAAGGTATTATATGTGCGTCTGCATGGGGCATGGTTTCCCGATGAAGGTTAGCTATACACGTCGACACTTTGTTTAGAGATGACAATCATACTGAATTGACATCAGAGGGAATCGCAGTAACGTCGTCATTAAAGTGTATCTGCAAAAAAATATTAGGATGGGTAAGTTTTTCAAATACTAATAGCTACATTTGACTGTGTAGGATTTCCGTTTCAAATTCATAAAATATTATAAGATATAAAACCACTTGCCGCACGTCCGTACAACAATTTATCACCCTAAGAATATAGAGCTGACCAGTATGTAAACTACTAGTAATCGGCCGAGCATATCGACCTGCCATGATTGTTGGCCCTATCGTTGTGTATTTATAAATTGTAGTCAATTATTTCCTGTATTTTGAAAATGAAAACCAGTCCAACATGCCCAGAGTAAACGTGTACCTTTTTTCTCGTGATGGCATAGATCATACGTGACATAAGGGAATCCAGTCATATACTACGTCTTCACTAAAAACATGCAATTCGTTTCTTGTTATAACCATCGGATAGTCCATGCTGTGTGCGAATACGTTGTAGTAACAATTGTTTATTTTTTGTCTGCTTGTGTTTTTTTTTTTAATTTTGTATCAGACACCACTTATACATCGTTGTCACAACATCATGAATGGTTGTTGCAGGTACAACCCTTGGCAATAATCATGCAAGATGACCAAAAATATTCATATTCTAGTATTTGGATGGAAATTTCGTATTAAAAAAAAATCCGAATGTCTGAGACTGAGATAAGATCAAATGGGTGATTCGAGGGATTATGACTTTTAATTTTGTTAATTTACCAGTTACCGGGTATAATACCATTTTAAATCATTTTGACAAGAAAGAAATACTAGTATTGCTAATATGTTTTTCTATTTATTCTAACAATTTAAAAAGATGTTTCGTACTCTTTACAATCTGCCTTATTTTTTCTCATAATTCATTGACCATAATTCAATCATTCAACCTACTTTTAAAAAAAAACATTGACTGAGATTCCACAAATTCAGTATCAAATAAAATACAACTTATTTTCAACATTGTTTCAACGTTGATGTGCAACGTTGACTCAACATCGTGATTTGAGTGTCAATTCAATTTTCACATTCAACGGACTTTTCAATTATAATTCAACGTTGATGTATACATTTAATGTGAAAGATTGGGATTGATCGTTACGTTGATGAACTTGTGCACTGAGGATTGTTGCGCATGCTTGCATCAGTGATGCGCTAGCGGGGGTAAAAAAAGAAATTTTGCCTTCAGACTTCTTTAACCGATCAGTAAGAAACATTTTCACTTAAGGAGTGTGCTACTAACTTCAAGATTTAATGCTCATTCTAACGGATTATATATTTTTTGGTTTCTTTTGTTTTTCCTTTTTAAGGTTCCACCGATGGCCAAAGCTCTTTATATTGTTCGATTGAATTTTGTATGATTATTTACTTTTCATTCCTGATTTCATGTTTGTTTTCGTTTGTTTGTTTGTTTGTTTTCGTTTGTTTGCTTGTTTTGTGTCTTGTTTTGTTTGTCTACATAATTATTTGTCTTTTTCCGTCCTACAGTTTGAAGTTACGTTGAAGTTTCATATTCATTATTATTGATATTAAACAATTACAAAAATATTTACAACAATTAAATGCAATAAATTGAATTGACAAATTTCCGCCAGTGGAAAACATTTAGTTGCCAGAACAAAGCGGTACTAGTTTTCTAAATCTGGTTTTCTGCTATACATTACAAGTAAAAATAAATACATGTATTTACACTAATCATACCACGAAGATGACTTAATACAGACAGAATTATTTTATATGCGCTTAGTTCAGTTCTTGCTTTTGCTTGCTCCTGTATTTTTTTTCATATCATTAGTTAAGATTTTTCGACACATTACATTCATTTCATTTGATTTTGTATTTTGTTGTTGTTGTTTTTTTTTTTTTTTTTGGTTGTTGTTTTTTTGATTTTTTTGATTTTTTGTTTTTGTTGTTGCTTTTTTGTTTGTTGTTATTTTATTTTATTTTATTTTTTTTTTTTTGGGGGGGGCAAATGTTTTATTCGTATTGAAGATTTGTTTCGTTCCGTTAAATTAAACTCATATTGTAATAATTTGTAAGATTTATTGTTATTAAATGCGTGTCTATACTGTTCGCTCCTTTTCGTTTTAGGTGTAAATAATACAAAATAAAGAAAACAGGTTGCAAGCATCAGGCATCAAGATTCGTTTGATAGTAGAGATAATAATCTCTCTTATTGGTTACGGCTAATCAGCAATAGAAGGCTTTTTCCTTGTGGAAATTCGAAAGTTGTTTCTTTAATAAAATTTGCTTTTAAAGAGGGTTTTCAAACTAAATACGGAGCAACTCATATTTGTAATATATTACCTTTCAATAAAACGTTTTACCTCTACTTTGCAGCTAGAGCAGGAAAAGACTACGATGCGAGAATAGCAGTGATGGAAAGGCGTGATCAAACCTTTAAGACAAAAATCAGCAGCACTGAGGCGAAACAATATAAAAGCACGACAGATGGTTTTGAACGGGTCATTCCATATTGAAAGTATGCGTACAAATGGATAAGAATGAATATAGCAATTCCCAAGAAAAATAAATCCAGGACACAAAATTTGATCCTACATCCTTTCCGGCTAGAAACCAAATGGTCGGTGGTTGGTACCTAATGTTGAAGCTTATTTTGATCGTTCTATTTAGGGTATTTCCCTTGACACGGTATTATCAACTTTTGAATGTACATGTCTTTGAAAGAATCATGCAAAACTTTAAATTCCGAACCAGTCGAAAAAACAAAAATGAATTCATATTTTGGTACTTCGATGGAAAATTCTTCTATAGTGCTTAAGCAATTTAATACTTATAGTCTTGTTTTGTAACCTTAAACCCCTATTTTCCAACCTGATAGCGATTGGGTGTTTGGACATAATTTACTCTTAGACTAAGGAATCCGTAATTTGAAAAAAAAATATATATATATCTGAATTTTCGGCTTTTATTTTTTTATGTCTGAATTATGAATGACAATGTCTTATTTGTAGTACGTGACATAAATCTACCGTTCAAATACCACTCTCTTGCGCATAATCTCCAGATCGAGAAAGGGTCGATAACTCTGTGGAAGAGAATGTTCATATACAAGCAAGGAAGAACTAATGGGGGATACACGTTAACATAATTCAGTATGGAAGACATGTGAACAATTTTATTGTGAATTTTTTGAAGACATCTTGGTGTAAATAGACGATGTCCTTGGTCTTTATCCAAGGTTATTAAGTAGATTGTCATACCTGTAAATCAAAATTTGGTTCATTACTATACACATGTACATGTATATATATTTAGGTAAAAATAAATTAAAAATAATCTATAATTGAATTTGCGTTAAAGAACAGATATAGATTACGGTTTTCGTTTAACATTTTCATGAATGTGTGATTACTAATATGATTAATTTTCCACATTTTTAAGGATTGGGGTGCTTGCCTATATAAAGATAATTGCACATATTATTTCGTTTTGTCATGATTATAGGCTAAAAACCACTAATTCCACTTTCCATAGGCTTCTATGCTAATTTCACAATATTCAATGGCTTCTCTGGACTTTACCTTAACTTTAACCTGCAGAGGACTATATATCAGCATGATTCTACATATGTCAGCTCACAATCCTCAGAATGGCATGTGGGGTTAGCAGACTTGCAGTGCAGTACTGGTCACCGGAAGTGAAGGGTCTATAAATAGCATGGGAAATCCCAGTGTTTTCACAAGATAGGGGTATATTTAAAAATCATTATGGAGATTAGGCTTCACATCACAAGAAGCAAAATGCACCTATAAAATGTACAGAAATGTTTTTCCTTTCAGAAACTGTTTAAATTTTTTAAATAAGATGAGAACTTTTTTCACAGCACTATGAGGAACAGGGGTAATATCTGCGTAGGACTATTTTTGCGTACGTTCCAAATGCTCATTGGTTGAATTGGTGGTCTGTAACCTTATAGTAGACCGAAGACAGACATAAATCTCAAGAATCTAAAGTCAGCACTAACCATAACTTTCGCCAGATTTAAGACATACACTTTATTATATCTCGATATATGTACATGTGTGGCATATGTATTATTTATTGAAATCCGGACAGAGGAGTAATGAAAAATATGAATTAAAAACACATGTATTTGGCAAATTTTGGTTAATCCATGGAATTTCCCGCGTAATGTTCGCAGTACTTACGCATGCTTCAAACAATAATCCCGACATTGCTTGTAGATCGGGGATTGATGTTCCGGTCTAACTCCGTTTATTGTGTGGTTGTTAATACACTCCATTTCACAAGCTATTGTTGGAGTGATAAGTTGGCTGTAAACTGAAGCTGAAGACATAACATCAGAAAAAATTATATGTATAGTCAGGTGACATGGACGGATACTGTATATGGGGCGCGTCGACGTGTCCTATATAAAATCGAAATAGGGGATTACGATAGTGTTTTTTTTCAATATTTTTATTTTGAAATGTGTCCGTTGAAAGTTCGTGTCTCGCTTTTGAATTTCTGCCATGTCTGAACCTATCGATGAGTGCAGGATCGTCGTTGTGGCTGTTATTTCTGTCATGTCTCAATTTACATGTAGTTGAGTGTATACATCGTTATTGTACGTGGCGGTATGTGTTGTGATTATGTGGACCGACTGAAAACTTTAAAATTGACAAAGAGAGGAAAATGCCAGTAGACACGCAGTGATTACAATGTATCATAATTTCTTATCACTGCAAGTAAAGTAGGCGGTCAAGTAGACAAGTCTTGCAGAGGCGGATTCAGAAATTTTAAAAATGGGATTCCAGGTTATTATTTGTCTATTTTTTTTCAAACTTTGCAAGGAATGAACAAAAAACTCCAACAAAGGGGATATTTAGAACGCCGAAACAGGTCTTAGATCCGCCAGTGATCTCGACCATATGCGTACATGCACAATGCTCAAGCAATTGCAAAAAAATACATAAAACTCAACAAAAGAAATAAAACATCGAAACCATCTGTACCTGTATACAAAATAAAAATAGCGAAGATCAGACATGAACGCAACATGGCTGCCAAGGTATGTCTTGAGTAATAGATTGACTTCGCTATTTGTCCTTATCTCGATTTTTTGTTCTGTAAGAGATAAGACATGGCATTTTCAATCTGTTCCAGTGATTCGAAGTATACAGGTAAAATGCGGATTCAGAAATTTATTTAGGATGATTCCTATCCTGAAAATAAAAAAAGGAGGTTCCAGGCTATCGATTACTCATTTTAGCTTAGATACAAGCTATCTCACATTACCACGCTTTCTAAACAGCATCATTTTATTAAGACCGGCTTCTCTGCGTGTTGAATTAATCTCATCAACAACAACAACAAAAATAGATGTATCACCACCTACATGTGTTCCTGATGACTTTTTCTGAACTCTATATAATTAATAAGGCTGAAATAACGTCTTCTGAGTAGTGAGTTTAATATGACCATGTTTTACAGCCACTGCCTGACGTTTACAGCGACTATCAATCAAACTATAAGATCGCATTAAGTTTAAAACGTAAATATAGGCTTTCCGTAATGAATGGCGGTATCAGCAATTAACTTGTTTTCATCCTTTGTTTTAATGACCCTCGTTAAGAGATCACGTGATGTCATAAAATTTGGATTTTTTGTTTAAATATGTTTTAAGTGTAATTCAGTACCAATAAGAGTCGCATGCAAAATATAACAAGAATTTTAAGTACAGCTTAAGAGGTCTTTACAATTTGATACATTGTTTTGAAAGGTGATGTAAAAGTCAGCTCTTGTAATAAAGAATTGATCAAAGAAGTAGGTTTTCCCAAATTTCTTGCAAAAATTGATCTTATCCCTTCAATATTTTAAGTATCAAAGTTCCAGCAAACAAACACTTTTAAACTCATTAGTTCGATATCACTGAGAATGGTCAATCTTGTCTTAACTGCACTGTAGGCCGTGAGCATTTGTGTTTTACAAAATGTGCACTTCCCCGAGGTTGGGCTAGTTGCAGGAATTTTCCTCGCGGAAGTAAATATTGAGCATGTACAACGGGTACGCGCCAGTTACAAGTAAGGCTGCATACAGTATTCTACGAAAAGTTTATGACTGTATAATTTCATTTGGTCACACGAATCTCATAATACATTTCTACATTTAGATATTTTCAGCTCGAAAACTCATTAAAACGGGAAAAAATATCCCAATCGATACGAGTTATAATAATGGTGTAAGACCATTCCTGCTCGATACAATAAACTGAATAAAAGCTAACCTTGAAAAGAAGAAAAAAGAAAAAAAGCATGAGATACAAAGGACAATCAATGCAAATTAACGACCACTATATATGCTCTGTGTGATAATTGACCATCGGTAGGAAATCAAATGAATACATTTACCTTTAATGGTAAACTAGAAACATCGTTAAAAAAATGCTTACGTAAGTAAAGCAGATTTTTTTTTTTTTGGGGGGGGGGGTGTCTTTTTGTTGTGTTAGTGGTTATGTTAGTTTTGTTCAGTAATATATATGTGTTACACAAAGCGCAAATGTATTTCCATGATTTAACCAGTCGAGTTCTTTAAAACTGCCTGAAAATTCTGTGATTCTCAAATGAAAATTTAAAAGCATGTCATAACATTAAATATTGCAAAATACTGATCAAAAGTATATTGCGATTTAGACAATATCGTAGAGCAAACAAACTGTGGTGGCCGTGAGCTGACATTTTTCATTCCGGTGGGGTTGTTGTCTCTTTGACACATTCACCATATCCATTTTCGTTATACTATTCATCGGGTTAAAGTTTACTTTGGTACGAGATAACTAAAGCCAATAGAATATAAAAAATACCTAAGTATTTCCGTTTTGACAAAAATAACTGAACTGAATCAATATTACGACCTATATGATAAGAAAGTTGAAACCTTTCTACGCAAAGAAAGAAAGCATCGTACATAATGTTAGCCATGCAATGATTTGCCTGATACCCAAATGAAGTTCTTTTTGCTTGAAACAACATTTCTTGCTTATTACTTATGTACATGTATCCCCCTTCCCCACCCCACCCCCCAAAAAAAGAAAGAAATGAAATCTTGATAGGACTCTTGATGACCGAATAGTTGCGGCGGAGTTTGATTGAACAAAGGAGAAAGGTATACTAGTAATACATAACTTCTTTATACCCTAATGTCATTTAAAAACACCTTTCGTGCTCAATTAAATTTGTTTGTTTGTTTGTTTTTGTTTGTTTTTGTTTTTTTGTTTTTTTGTATAAACTAGTTAAGGACCTAGAGCGGCAAAAAGTCAACAGCATCAGCTACACATTCGTTGAATGTGGGGGTAAACAACAGTTTTCATGATAGGACCAGTGAATGCACATGCCTATAGATTTCTGTTGACTTACAAGTGGTATAATGCATGTAAGAGTAAACTCGGTCTTCTTTTACTCTAATTGAGACCATATTGATACATGCTCCGAAATAGCGTCTGGCGTTCAAAATTCACTCTACAGTGTATGGCCAAAAGTGAGTCATCAAAATGACTAAGTTGGAAAAAAGTGAATAATTTTTACGCGATGTTATTCGATTGTCAAACGACGTATGATTTAAACAACGCCCGAGAATTTGGAAAGGCCTGTCTGTAGCTGTTAGTAAGAGAAGAAACGAACGTCTGCCGAGGGAGGGAGCTTGTATATTGATACTCTGTGCGACACGGTGGGCGTCCGCCCTCCAGTTGAGCTATAAAAACTTGTTAGGTTTGGCGTCTAAAAAGATGTCCATAAATAGACTTCATGCCACAGAAAGGTACAAATGAGGGATGTGGAAAAGGGCGGGATTTGAAATCATGCGTATTACTATCAAACTGATTAGGGCTAGGACATGCCCTTAGAAGGAAAAACACCAAGTGTGCCTAGTTAGTTGTCACATGGACACCTGGAGGAGGAAAAGAGGACAACCCAAGAAAGAGAGAGAAAATATATTGGCTATCAATCATGAACTGATTAGCAACCAAAGGTCCAACACAAAAGAGAAAACTGGATAGGAGATTCTCCTAAAGGACCGACGAAAATAAGTCAAGTAAGTCACGTCTCAGCTCGATTTAAAAAAGTCTGCTCATGGCCGGATCCAGATACTTTGAAAATGGGAGTGCCAGCCGGGCTTCCTCAGAAAAAGGGGGTGCTAGGACATTATTTGCCATCTTTTGACAATTTTACGCATGAAAATGACCAATTTTCCAAAAAAGGGGGTGCCAACCCCCTGCATCCCCTCTGGATCCGCCACTGCTTCTTTCGTTCTTTCAATGAAATCGTACATTGTTTTAGGCAACCCATGCTAAATGACGCAACACATTTAAACGAACATTTCAATCTATAATGAATTTTTTTTATTTTTTATTTAATAATGAAAATATGAGTATTATAAGAAATAGTCTGTTATATCACTAATTTAAAGAAAAAACGATATGTTAATGGTTTTACATGTTGGTTTTTAAGTAGCACTCCAGCTTAGAATCATGCAAAATGTGATTTATGGGTGAAAAGCCTACATATTTTTATTTTTGATATTTTGTTTGAATTGCCATAGTAAACAGAAACTCATAATCAGTTTCGAGATAAAAATTATATAGAATGCACTGTAGATTTCAAAATTAAGGGAGATAACTCTGTAAACGATACTCAAATACAATAGAATCTATTGGATTTTTAATGTTGATTATCTATTAAGAGCAGGTAGATTTTAATTATTACACATTTTATAATAAAGACCCATAATACAACTTAATTACAAAAATAAAAATATGTAGCCTTTTCTAGAGTGTATCACATTTTTCAGATTTTGCATGATTCTTATAAAGACAGCTACTTAAAAGTAATAAACTCTCTTTTATAATTGTATGTAGAATACACTTATGTCTTTCAATAGTATCATAAATCTTTTAGTTTGGTGCATAAAATGCTAATGTTGAACTTGTTATATGTAGAATTTAAATATGTATGTTTGTATGTGGTGAGACTGTAATAAAAATATTGAATCTTTGAATCTTAATATAGAATATAGTTAAACTGTTTGTCTGCAATCTTACTATAAACAAAAATAACTCTGCAATTTACATAATCCAACGACATTCGTCCCAGTAGCTAAGTTTGGTTTAGTTTGTATAAACACAGAATAAAATAATTACTTTTATGAACGGATAACCAAGATATTAATTAATACAACTTAATTGAAATTACTAGTAATTTCATTTTCAATTAATATTTCAATGAAAATCTGCAAACTAAGCCGATAAACTAAGCCGATCAAAACAAAACAAACTTCCACAATGACTGATTTTGAAGTGCCAGTAAAATGTTAAAAGCCTTTTTAAAATGAGATATCTCCATAGACATTTCATTTTTAAATCCGACAAATCTCGTCGGTTTCTAACGCCCAACATCAGAAGTACAGATTCACACTAGTTCTCTATTTACAATAACGTAACCATGTGACCGATTCTCCCAACAGGTACCGGGAGAATATCGGTCACATGGTTGCGTTATCGAAATTAGACTCATTTCCTGTGTTAAGGGTATAGTCGCTATATATTTCAAAGCTTGAACGCCTCTGCCACACACAGTATTAAACCATGACACTTAATACAAATTAGATACAGCTTCTCTGATTTGTAATGAGTAATGATTACATGTATAAACCTTTTGAAAAATACACATCTGCAGAGTCTATAACCTACAGATGAGATCAGTTCTAACATCTCACAAAACTGTCCTAGAACTGTTAGAAGAACAGTTGTATGACATATTTAGAACAGTTCTAGAGGCAGTTCTTCTGACAGTTCTTAGAAGTAGAGCTGGCTCTACTAGTAGAACTGTTCTCGTAGAGCCAGCACCGCTAGAACTGTCAGAACAGCTAGCTCTACTAGTAGAACTGTTCCCGTAGAGCCGGCACCGCTAGAACTGTCAGAAGAGCTGGCTCTACTAGTAGAACTGTTCTCGTAGAGCCGGCACTGCTAGAACTGTCAGAAGAGTTGGCTCTAGTGGGTTCTTTGACATAATTATGTTTACACTATAGCTTATTATGACCCTAGGTTCTTTTAACTTGAAAGTTTTCTCTAATGTTTTACTTAATTAAACAGTCGTCGATTTCAGAAAAATTCGTAAGTGTAAAGTTGATCGTAAATAGCATTGTGACGTCATAACTTGCGATCAATTTCACACTTACAACTTTTTTTGTGAAATCGCGGCGCCTGTTTTTTTTTTTTTTTTTTTTTTTTTACTATGCATCATGAACATAGCATGGCGCACTGTTAGTTCTATGTACATGTATCTAAGATGACAGGTGTGTTTGTCAACATGGAATTGATATTACTTTTATGAATGGATAAGCAGCATATCAATATATAATTGATTTTAAATCATTTGGCTTTTTGCATGAATTTAATTAACTCTACATGACATAGTATTGGTAACTGCATTTCCATTTACTGAGCGAGTGGTTGAAAATATACAAGACTTGTCAATCACTTGGCTGTGATAAACTCAGAAATCTGTCCACCGTTTAACATATTCAAAGTTTGCTACAAATTTCTTAGGAGAAACCGACCCTTCTTCAGCCATGTCTTGATTAAATTTATTTCTCCACTCTCAATAGTAAAATTTAAAGTTTAACATGATCGCCTCGCCTGGCATGTTGAAATTTTACCCATCAAGAATGGAGAAATATTAATTCAAGTCAGTTACATTCCCACAGAAAATTACATAACTACTTGTGCCGTACATATTGCACATGTTCCACCAGTCTGGCAGACCACGGTTTCAAATGCACTTTCTGCTAAAAGTATATTATAATACCCGGTCCACTGAGACTTTCATAATTAAAACCATCAATGTGGTTTATTACGAATACTCAACATATGCAATGACACAAAAATATGACTACTTTAGGCGAGTCAACAAGTCGACTGATTTGTATAATAACCGACCAACCGTCTCTCAACGCAATGACTTAAAACAAAGACACAGGTAAAACGAGTGTTGGTTCTATTTAATGAACTCAACATGGAAAATGCCTCACCAATGTGACGACATCTTTATGCCCTTGACATTACAGTAACTCACCATGTCAATGTAACAATTTTCATTGACAAATGCGCACAGTCATTTAAAACGTATCGCCATCGTGGTTGTATTAAGCGAACGAAATATAAAACGGGTCTTATTCAATGTATACAAAGACTCACTGATGAGGATGCATTACTCGATTTACACATTAGGCAAAAAAAAATATGTTTGTTTAGGGTTACATTCCTCCCAAAAATAGGGTAGGTCGGTCGGCATTTTCATTTTATTTTGTTTTCATTTTATTTTTTCTCGACTAAAGTTGAGCCTATATTTGCAAAATAGCATCATGTTTAAGTCATGAAAGTGTTTGGTTTTAAGTAGAAAGTTTAATTTTTAACATACACAACTATTAATCATGTCTTTTATTACAATACACTTATTTTTTGTAGGAATTTTGAACAAAATATAAGTACACTGTATTTGCGCTTGGATTTACGTAATATAAATAAGTCTCCTATTCAAATGCTATTGTGACCTGGTTTTTAACGTACTTTCGGTTTTACCGGAAATGATCCATATTATACCAGAAATTGGCGGAAATTACCGATTTTGTTAATTTTGGAGAAAAAATGTATTAAGGTCGGGAGAAAAAAATTAGGTTCGGTCGGGAAACCCGAAACAGACATATTTTTTTTGCCTTAGTGTAACGTCATCAAAATAAGTTCAAGAATTCCATTTACAAATAAAGCCTTACAACACATAAGTACTACAAGTATCACTCACCTTCCAGGGAGCTTAAATTTGGTCCATAACTCGAGTTCTCTCCGAATGAATATCGAAGATAGTTGATCTGAGAAATTTGGCGGGATTTTGAAGGATCCTGGGAATTTTTCGTTTCTATGGAAGCTGTGGAAGATTGTGGAACATTTTTAATTCCGTTTGCTACTTTCATGTGTCGGCCAGCACACGAACCCATGATCTTTGATTCGTTGAAGATTAAAAACAAACTTATGACTCTATTAATAATCTTGTCGTATATATTTGGAGTACATAAATCTGTCCAAAATATAACACATTCGGAATTAGGTTTTGAAATGATAGAAATTGTTACTAAACAATTCACTCATAATATCACAAATATTGAGAAAAACAAGAGGTAAGTTTATAACTATTTTTGCCCTGATGCTTTAATAAGTAAATCGTTACTGCATTCTTGTAAATTGAAAATATTCGAAATTTCCGGAAACAATTCGAATTTTAATAAGATTCGTAGATTATATTCGATATTCCAATGAACACACGACTTCGGTTCCACTTTGAAATCTTAGTCTTTTTAATCCTCTCAGAATAATTAATGTAGACGCACAATGGCCCAAAAGCAGATCTGGAAACACAACAGACTGAATCTGATATATTTCCACAGAACAACAGACCAATGTCACAATATTGACATGCAATTTATACAATAAAACAGCTTAATCCAATGGTTAAAATGTCCGCGATTTACACATTTGTTGCTAATTGCAAAACTAGACTACACTTGCTGCATGTCACTAGTAAACTTACATCACATTTCTAGGAAAAATGCTGTAGTTAGCAGTAAAGTGCCATGTGATCCAGTCAACAACGCGCCCTGTCGATCTGGATATATAAGCTTGTATCTAGTTTCATTCAATAATTCTTTAACTATGGAAATGCATCTTTATATATGGTCATTTAGACTCCACTAATGCAATCATGTATTACAATGTCTTGTTGCTTCAGCAAGTAACTATACAAACATAATCCATGTATAGAGATGAATTCAAGAACTCCAACTCTACATGTACTTTCAAACTTAAATATCCAACTCACTTTGTGATGTCGTTTTGGATTAATCGATTCAACTAGTAAATTTCATTCCAATAGAAAGACTCATCAAGTACATGTATGTCCGTCTAAACCAATCCGATTTTTTTTTGGCTGACCAGTTTCGCGTATGTCCGTCTATATCACTTCATCCACAAGACCAGCCCATCATTAATGCTAAGACATCCAAAAAGTTATACATACATGTAGGCGTCAATCTCTAGACGGCAAAACAGTGACGAAAAAATAATTGGCAACGTAATTTCTCCAATATTACCTTGAAAATTAAAAACGCTAAATGTCTTAGACCTTGCAAATGTATACGTTATGCGATAGTTATGTATAGTTATTAATTTCGTATCAAGGGATTAAGAGAAATTAAATGTATTGATGGAATCTGAACTTGAGCTTAAAATCCCAATTATGGTTTATCATCTTAGAAGCGCTCTTGTATTGGAATTTTTTACTGCCTAGTCAGGAGAATGTTTGCTTTTGTACTCCTCTTGGCGTGTCATGCACGCTACTGACAATGATTTTGATTACAAAGGGTCTTATTGTCACGCTCGTCTGGAGGTTGGTGCTTTCAGCCGTTATCTCATGTAATTGTACGTTTTTCTACATACGGCTATGATATCGTTAAAAGAATTGTACTTTTCAAGTTCCAATAATCCGAGGTCGGTTTACAGAATGTGGAAAATTATAATGCTCCAACTCCTGAGATCTTTTAGTTATACATCTGTTACAAAAACAAATAAACAAAAGAAAATATGGAGCAAAATCAAGTTCGAATACCAAGTGGTCCTGGATCGGCAGCTGATATAGAAACGGACCGCTCATATACTGTACTACATGTATCTCTTAATCCCTTTACGTTCACCACGACAGAGAAAATGTACTCAGTTCTTATCTCTCTTGCGTTAAAGCTTAATCAAAGCCTACGATTTTGAAATAAGTAATTTGATGAAGAGTAAATTATAGCTTGAAAGTACAAAACTGCAAGTTGACCTAAATGCACTTTTATCACCCGATCCTAGTTTTTATAATACTATTTTATTGATCGATGTTTTACGTGAGTTTCAAAATTAATTCATAGGATATACTGCTATTATCGAGTATGCTTCTGTCTTTAAAGTCTTGAATTACAATATAATTTCTGCACTTTTTCTTCCCTATATTTTGTCCTTTCAGAATTGAGGCCACATACGCCAAATATGGAGTTTCTGCAATTATGGTTTATAGTTGGACCTTTTATGTCAGAAGCGATGTTACGTGTACTTCTTGTTTCTTTTCATTCAAAACTGAAATTTTTAAAGCATTCGGGTTATTTGTCGGCACTGAGCTTAAACTGGCATCATATATACATGTACTTTATATCCAACTTCATATTATGTTCATTCCATTTTATCAGATATGCAATGATTTCATCAATTACACAAGAAAGTGTTAAATAACAGAAAAGCTCGAGTCCAACTTAAAATTGACAAAAATCCATGTAACGAATATCGTAACCATAATGGACCATCATATCTGCAGGAATGGTCATATTTAATGATAACAGTTACTTAGTATCCATGACAATATCTCAATTATGGCCAATAAACAGATAATTAGCACTCCATGCAAACAGACGTTCACGAATCGAATTGTTCTTGCAAACAACTATATAACAGCATTAGGAAAAAATGCTAACGATACTCCAAAATAATGAATGTGACATGACAAGATTTTATCATTCATCGGAATGTATATTCGTTTCGATATACTCTGGGTCAAAGTTCTTTCGCGTTTATAGGATTCCGACTCCACCTTGTGGGAAGAATGAATTTATAACCATACCGCAAAATTTCGTTGACCACCACTCAAGAACAATGTTCCGCACTGGCAAATTAATGATAAATAATTTACCATACACTGGATTTCATAAGTATTCAAAACTACGGTTCTGTAAAATGCCAAAAATTTGACCATACACCAGAATTTCACAGGACTTAAAAAACAAGAAAATAATTCCTATAATTGTCGTATTGGATTTCTTATATTCAATTTATCATTAAATTTTATATCTATCGGGAAATGCATGGACAAGTTGCATGTACATCTTCCTGGTTCCCGGGAATACGTTCCAGGTATTAGCTACTAGCAATACACTCTCACGTATTTGTATATGTGTAACATACTGAATATTGCGGTCGGGGAACTAGTCTACACGAATATCAAATCAACTCCAGACCACAGAGCGTCCTTCGCTGTCGTCGTTGTTGTGGACCTTTTTTCTGGAATTAAAGAAACTAGAACTGCAGTGACGTATATTATGTCAGGATTTTAAGAAATGTATCGATTATCGTTATAAAGATAGCGACGTTATCGTTTTTTTTTCTCTAGTTAATCGTGGGCTTTTATGTCTACATCTGATAAAATCATATACATTATGACATAGAAAATCTGCTTACGGAAGTCTTTTAGATTAAAGCTTGGCAAAAGTCTTCTAAATTTGGTTCCTTGATTATAAATCACTTATTACTTTTTGCTTAATCGAGCGCACCCAATACCTCGTTCAATGAAGCTAACGGAAAAGGAAACATCTAAAGATGGACTATTGCACATTACATCTAGTTCACATTATGTTACTCAGTACGTATTTATTCACTTCTTTTTATTCTATCAATTACACAAATTGAAATGATATAAAGTACAATACAAGTTTTTTTTTCTTGAAAACAAAGTCAAAAACAAGCAACAACAACAAAAAATACAAAAATAAAAACAAAAACAACAAAACAAAAACAAAAAACAACCAAACAAACTATTAATATAGAAAGTTATATCTTGTTAAAAATAAAGGATGTACTTTCAATGAACATTTCGTAAAATGTCAAATGTCAAATTTTTTTGAAGATCACATTCAGTCTTGCGTGATCGAAACAAATATTTCAACATATCCATACCATTTTTGCTGACTAGTCGAGTATTTCAATTTATGATGATATCGCTGAAGCCAGAAAAGTTAAATCCAGCGTTCATTGAAAGTCCACGATCATCGGAGGTGATATAAACACAATGAACCAACCGATCATTTCACTTTATACACTTATTTTCGTGATTGTAGTCACCGGCACAGTCATAAACGCACACAAAAAAACATACTAACCTGCTATAGAAAACAAGTTTCCCTTTCAATTTGCTTGCTATAATGTTAATTTTCAACACGCCATAAGTTCATTTATCTAAGATTATATAGCCAATATCCTATAAACGGAAATCTGAAGAAATGATATTGTATGTTTTTATTCTGTCCGTAATCGAAGACAATTGTTTTCCAGGTGTATGCAGGACAGCGTGCTTGCACTCATAGTCTATGATTTTAGTACTTATTCTGACGTTATATTCTGCAACTTCACCAATCTCAAGTGATGCCGTTCCGTGTCCCACTTCCTTAATGTATCAACTCGGTCTTGCAGATTTGTGTACCTTCTCCTCGGTGTCCTTAACAATCTCAGAGATATTGTCACTTCACATACCATCTCTTTGAAACCGATCCCATTATTCGCACAAATAAATTGTTGCTTTGCTTTCATGTGACCAACTCTTAGTCAAGTACTAACCAACTCCTAAATTGAGTACTGTAAACGATACGCATTATGCGAAATATCACAATAAACGATCTCTTTCTTATTCCAATACTTGAGTTCAAGTGCACTGCAAAGTAACTTTTTCAACTGATACATACCAAGTCTCGAATTCTAGTCCAAAAAGTTTTGCCTTATGGTTTCACTGCAATTATTTAGTAACTTTTTAACCTATATGCGCCGAGTCTCGATCCCAACCTTATTCCTATGCGTACAACCTTTTTGTACCCGGTACTTCATTAAATTAGCAAAAAAAATACATTTTATGAGTTTATATTCCAAATTGTCGATAGCATGCGTTTTTGTTCATAATCAAGATCATGGTACAATTCCAAAGATTCCTTTTGAATTGTCCTACACAAAATAAGGAAGTTGAAGACTTTGAGAAACAAAAAAAAAAATCGTTTTTGTTTCAATCAAGTACAAATCCATATAAGAATTAGGGAGGGTCTGGCCTATAACGTTATGGTATCAATGCATTGTACATAAAAAAAAACAAATCGTAGATTGGGGAGAAAGAAACCGGTTGAAATGCAAGGTCACACTTTTCACGCCATTTTTATTTCCTTTACCAATGAAACCCGTAAAATGTTCTTCACGCCACGCTATTTGTATCACAAGTAATTTGAATGTATTTCAGCAACAAAAATTACGGCGTATCGCCTCCTGCCTGATTCTTACGGAGATGTGAAAACAGGATCCATTTGTCCTGAAATAAGAACACATTTATATCCTTAAATGAAACTGTTTAACATCCCAATCATGACATCGTAAAAGATTGTGGTAATCACATATTTCTGAGTAATTCCGGTAATCGGTGGAACAGTTACACATTGGATTCGGAAATGGACAATAGCGGAACGAACGCCGTTACCATGGTTTTCGTCATCAATATTTAGTGTCGAATTTGAATAATAAAGCGTTGATAGGTGCTTAGTGGCTAATTAAGCAATTTAACGCAGATGTCTTGAGAGCATTCTCGTGTTAAGGTAGATATGAAATACCCGATATGATCTTTTCTCCAATTTGTCGCTTAAGGAGAAATTTTCTTCTTTTAATGAAAATTACCAAAAATCCTGAATCCAGAAGAGTTATTCGGACGTGTCCTATGATGCTGCAATCCCGATGTGTTCCGCATGAAATGAGTTTTGGGGAATTAAAGCTAGAATATGGAAATAGAAATGTTAAAATGCAGCTATTCTAGCTAATGTATATTTTATTATTGTATTGCTGAGGTAATACTCCTTATGGTAGAAATTTACCCAAGGATAAATAGACTATTGATCATCTCCTTTGAAAGCCCTGATTTATTAAACTAATGATCAAAGCAATGTCTACCGCGTGCGGATCGTTGATTACAAATAACATTATTGATCTATCTTTATTGACAGTGGCGGATCCAGATTGGGTGCAGGGGGTTGGCACCCTTTTTTTATTGGAAAATTTGTCATTTTCATGTGTAAGATTAACAAAAAATGCAAATAATGTCCTAGCACCCCCTTTTCTGTTGGAACCTCGGCTGGCACCCTTCCTTTTCAAAGTGTATGGAACCGGCCCTGATATATTTTGTTGATAATTTGATACCCCCCGCCCCCACAAAAAAAAAAAAACAAAAAAAAAATAAGTTAAAGGTAATATTACGCGTATACAATATCAGATATTGTATGCATGTAACCAGAACAGCTCACCTAGACGACTGTTGAATATTTCAACCACATAGTCGTCTATATCCATCCATCAATTCCCATGCCTCGTTCGCATTATCCAATTCGCATTTTTGGTTAACTCTACATAGTGAATGCGAATTACAATTTGCTTTGTACTCATCACACGTGGATGATTTCCAAGAAGCATTCATAAACGTATGTGTTAACGCATTTATTGGAACTTGCGGCGTTCACACAAATGTGGAACATGAACTCCTATGGGAATTAGAATGCGCATTATCAAAATGGATAATGCGCATTAGTCTCCACTCAATCATTTGCATAAGAATCCTCATTTATGTTTGATGCTCATGATAAGTACGCGCAAATGAAGCATTTACTACAATAAGATTAGCTTACGTATGGTCAAATTCAACGTTATTTGATTGTAATAACTCTGGTATAAAAGAGTAATCAAGGGAACCAAGATTCTAGCGGAAATCAAAACAATACAATCCAGGGACAAAGGCCAGTTATGGAAAACAGACAAACTCAACAAAAAAACATAAAGTAACTAAAATAATACATACAAAGAAACAAAAGTGAATGAACAACTCGGACTCCACTAAAAATGGGAGCATGGACCATGTGCACCGATAAGGTAAGCGTCTTCTGCTTTTCTAGGAAAAAATGGCATTTCTCAGTTTCGTTGACATTACATCATATTGGTCACAATTTCAATTTATGATATACACAAATTTATATCTGTATATATTGAGAACTTTTCACCAGAAGTACCAGTACAGCGAGTACGCTCTGATGCGAAGTTAAAGTGTGAACCCCATTACCTTTGTTGGGAAGTATTTAATTTCGTTCAATTAGGGGGAATATTGCCAATAATAGGCTTGAGCCCCGCTTTTTCTCTAGACCCCTCTCAGGGGTCGGAACCCACCTGTTGTCGGATTTTTGTTTATTTTGCGAGCAGAACTTAGGTGACCTCCCCTTTTCTCTGGAACCCCTCCCTTTTTCAAAATCTCTGTATCCGTCCCTGTTAATTGATATATATCATAAGAAACTTTATACTAGACAGAAATATTTAGAAGCTAGTCTTAACTCTACAGTAAAAACTATTTACTCTACTCGCTCAGCTTAAATACATCACTTTTGAAGTAATCTGGAATCTACACTTTATTTAAGCACATTGAGGGTTAATAAACGCCTTACAATGCTTAATACCGATGTCAAAATTGATTTTAGCATGCAATTAATTCCACGAATGGATTTTAATGGTTACTTTATGACGTAATAATAATGAATCATGGGTAATAAAAGCTCTTTGAAATTCTTGTTCCGCAAGGTGGGACATTAAGAGGCAACATACTTAAAAGGACTCTTGTTGAAGAAACTATTGTGGTTGATGTGGTAGGCGTAAAAAGATCAAGAACCTTAGGGAATGACCATTTTATTCTAAGGGAGGCTTGCAAATTTTATGGGGTCAGAATATTTTTTGGGGAAATTTTGCTGGTCAGAAAATTTATTAATGAATGTATTCAATTTCTGATTAGTTTATACGCTATAACCTAATTTGGGTCCGCTTGGCGAATTATTCAGCGTAAACGGACCCAAATTAGGTTATAGCGTATAAACTAATCAGAAATTGAATACATTCATTATATTTTAATTAAAAAATGTGTCCATCACTTTTATTAACACTGAGTAAACAGCAACTTTAATTTTCCCGCCGTGTAGTAATTCTAGTAAACAAATTGGCCGCCATTTTAAAATCTGCGGCAAGACGCTGTCATTTCATCATTGGGAAATGTTCAGTTATTTTGCAAAATTGAAGGCACAGTTATTTAAGCAGAAATTTGACATAAACCCGGCGGACATAAAGTTAGTAAATTATTGTCACAAAAACGTTTCAACGTTACAATGTGACTGAAAACGTTGTTCCGTATGTTGACAATCAAAAAGTAGTTCCGTAAAAGGTGGGCGTGGACTAAATAGCAAATTAGTTTATACAATTGAAACAATGTTGATTTTTGTCAACAAACCAATCAAATGGCAGGATTCTCATCAATTAAAATATTTTCAACTACATCGCGGCAAGACTACCTACGCAGAACATTAAGTTTGAAGTGAGACATAAAAAATATACAGTTTATGCAAAGTATCCCGAGCGCCCTTTTTAAACTTAAGTACTATTCTGCGTAAGAATCGGGCAATGGGTGGCACATCATATTTCTCAATTTAGTCTTTTTTCCTCGAATATATTCAGAACATCTAGAAAACAGTTGAAAAGTTGTTTAGATTTCTCCTGAACCATGTGTGACGTAGATATTTTTGACTGCTTATATAAGGAAAAAATGCGGGAATATTTTCCCTTCATTTTTCCATAGTGCATTTCAACTAAATTTGACCTATCAATATCTTAAAAAGGCAAATTTTCCAAACACTTTGATGGTTATTTCCGGAGGTTATCGGGTATAAATATTTGGATAATGCAATAAAATTTCTGCGTGCTTTCCTTCATGTGCCACACTTTATACACATTTTGCATGATTCTTAGATGGAGAAGTACTTAAGTAGTAGTCTTTCTAAAAATCAGACAGAAGGTAATTCATGCATGTCAAAAAACCCACCAAATTCAGTTGTAATTCTTATTCAGAAAGAGTTATTGATCATATAACCAGTCTTAGTTTATCATTTGGTTGTTCAGCGTTTGAGATAAAAATTATATAGATTGTACATGAAATTGGCACTTTGAGTTATCGTTCTTGATTTGGTTCCATTTCGCTGATTTTAGTGTGAGATGAATGTATGATATTCTCGAAATTACAGATCTGAATACAGAAATGATTATCATTCTGTAAATATATAGCATACGTAGACTGAAAAAAAACATCGTTTCTTCTGTGGGTTTTTCTACACCATGAAACACTTTACCATATGCAGTGTCTGAATTTTATATGGACTGGTACTTAATTCCTACTCTGTAAGGGACATAGTTGACGACTGAAATAGGTATTTTATGGTATATCAATTTTCGTGGTTTAATGGGATAGGTAAATCTCGAAATTGGGTTCCCAATGAAAACGAAATTTCCCTTCATTTGTATGATATAGTTCTCAAATCCAGGAAATAAAAAAAGGTCAACGAACTGGTCATTTTTCCCTGAACAACGAAAATTGGTACCCACGAATAAAAGTACTTTCACAGTATCTGAACAATTTCTAAGAGATCCATACACTTTTGATCAAGACATTGACCGGAAATCAGAAATGTCACAGCTGGTCCCTAACTCCTCCATGAATACAGTGTACAACTCCATATCAATCTCAGCATGACAGTTGGCATGTAAACCTGTGATGCATTTGTATAGACATCAATACATGTACACATAAATTATACTTTGTTAAATAGTTTAGTTTTTTTTTAAATTCTTATTGTTGACCCTTTTGACCCTTACCCCTAGCCAGTAAGATCTATAACCCAAAATATCAACCATACTTGTCTTTGGTGGTGTAAAACCTTATCTCAAAGAAATATATACTATTACTCATGATATTGTTTTTATTTTGAAACAAGCACTATAACTTGTATTTGCACCTTTTCAGCCCCAAATTCTTGAACGGAGTATGTCATAACCCACCCCCTCACAAATCAATCACAGTTTGACCTTTGTGGTATAGAACACTTTCCTATGATATTATAAAGGATCATAAAGATTCATGCGCATGCGTATACCTGAGGTAATGATATGATGTTAAATCCCGTCAAATTCTTGTTCCTTGTTATTGGCCCCACGACAAAAGGCTCTTATACCTCATCCTGCTGTTTGATCATAGATCATGGTAAGGTAGGTTTTTGTTCTGCATTTGCAGAAGCGGGTTCGGGGTTTGAAACATCTTTTGTTTGACTGGAACATTGGATCAAGTAATGCAGCATGCTCGTAAAATGAGGGTGTTAAGGATCGTGAACAACAGTTTTGATTCTTTTCGGACAATTTCTGCAACTTTTAGGAACAAATCAAGAATGTCTGTTAATACTGAAATACTGCCTTTTGCATTTTCTGAAAATGGTTTACTAGTATTAAAATAAATGACGCACAGCTTCATTCCTTTTGCAAAATGTGTTCATTTGATACTCGTTGAGTTGATGTATAAAATTAAATTTGAACGAAATAAAAATGTGCCTTACCAGCTACATATGAAAACTTGCGTCTATGTGTTAAAATGTAGCCGAGTCTCGAGAGAGTCTCCGTATTTTTCAACCGGTCTCTCTCTGGTTCAGGTCTCACTGTTCCATGAACGCATTTGTAAATAGGTTGAGTTTGTTTCTGGTTTAACTTGCACAAAAAAGGCGATTAATATCGGAGTGTCCATTAGAATGAATGACGGCTTGTGAGTTAAAAATGAGATCAACCCATACAGGATAGGAATTGGACTAGAATCGATGTGGCCCTTTTTTTCTTAAAATTTCTGTACTGTTCCAGTCACAACTACTAAAATCAATGTGTATCTTTGGGTATGGTAAATTGGTGTCATTCACTTTTACTCAAGTTATGCATCCGGATATCATGTTTCTGGTCCCATTTTTAAACGGTTAAAATCACCCCCCACACACAAATCACAACGTTCATTTTGTCTTATGGCAACTTGTGGTATAATTTTAACGATATCATATATCACAATTCCAAAGAGCAACAATATTTAAAAAGTTACATATACTTAAACTCCAGTTATTGTTCAGACATCAGGAAAAGGCTGTATTGTCCCTCATTCATAACCAGTTCAAGCCTTTACCTGAGGTGCGATATTCAGAGATCCAGGATAAAAGTTCTTAAGACATCAGAAAATGCTTGTCTCTGGTCCCTGGTTCCTAACAAGTTGTCACAATCCAAAAAGCAATGGAAACCTTTTCTTGGTGGCGTGGCACCTTGCCTTACAATATTCAAATAAATCTGTATTGTCTGGACAACGTGAAAATGTTTGTGTCTTGCCCTCAATTCCTAAACAGTTCAAGTAACGTCACAAAAAATCAACAACAGCCCTCCTTTTGTGGATTCACCTGTGTTCACATTCTAGTCATGAAACCAAGAATTCTACGGACAATGACGACAGCAATTTTATTGTAGCCGTATAAAAAAACTTAGAACATTTTCGGAATTGCATAAAAGCCGTTTAACCAAAAGTAGATCATTTGTGCAAGACATTGGATTAACAATACCTACCAAGTTTCATCAAAATCTACCATGAAGTCAAGGACATGGAACTTTGTATTAGCTATTTCACAACTTTCATAATCCTACCATTAGGTCAGTATGCAAAAGAGCTTACAGTAGTTGTATGTGCTTATATACTTGAATAAATTTGGTTAAAACTAAAAAGAAGTTGATTTTTTCAAGACCTTGTTAACGACAAATGCCAGATGCTGGACCGATTGATAAAGTTCACATGGACCTTTACTACAGGTGCCCTTTTAACTGGACCCCATCTTAATTGTCCATCAACACAAAAGCACCATAAGGGATGCAGATCTTGAAAAGATTGATTATAGTTAAACGTTCTTTGGCTGACATTTCATGTATATCAGAAGGATAACGACTGACCAATCAAACAGACCCAGCCTTGTACTAGATTACTATTTTTAAACCGTGAAAATTGATACCCGCAAATGCGTTCGCTTGACAGCATCCGAAAAAATCAATGTTTACAGTATTGTGCTAGCTCATAGAATCAATTGCCCACAGATAGGCATTGTACCCCACATGGACATTTTTTTCCTGAACTTGAGCCATCCAATCTTCACTCTATTCCCTCAAAGACCACATGCTTGCACAGAAGGAGGGACTGCCAATTTTGAGGACTTCAGTGTGACTTGGTCAGGGATCACACTCCAACTTTCCTAACTGGGACACATTACTATGGCAAATAAAAACCCTGACAAGAATACAATGTATGATAATGACTTGTTTATTTCTGTTTCTCAGTCAACAAAGTAATGCCAAACATTTCAGTGAGTAGAAATCATTCTAGGAAGTAGACCTAGTGTAAGGAACATAAATTAAAATCAGTGATATGTTAGTATCATATTCAATTTCATCAAAGCCTTTCAAGCTTTCAACTGAAACAGAATGAAATAATTCCAAGTTACTTTGATGCTTACACGAGGTTGATGTAAAATGCTGAATACAAACATTCCAATGATTTGTTAGAGTTGTGTCCCTTACCTTAGGCCTACCTCCTGGTGAGTCAAATGCTTACATATTTTGTACTAGTACATTTAAAATCCAAGAAAATAACAAAAAAATCCTTTTTTTTTTACCAATGCTCTAAACAATGTCAAAGAAAATTTCATGCTAGAAAACTTAAAAATTTCATAATATCAATATTCACTAAAATAATGCTATTGATAAGTATGTTCTCCACAATATAATAAATAAACCAATTAAAATTGAAGCAAAACTACACTTTCTTTTTTCTTTTCTTTTCTTTTTTTTTTTTTTTGCACAACCATGTTTTTAAAATGTGTTATCTTATTAGGGTGCGGATTGTCAAAAAGCACAATACAGTGTTTATACAATATTTCATTCATAATGACCTTTATGTCAAGGGGAATAAATCTTTGTCCAATTTAAACAACAGCAAAAAACAATAATATTACCGACCTTTTCACAGAACAAAATGTACACCAGTCAAAAGATCAAATTAGCTGAAAATGTCATGTCTAAGCAGTCCTTCCTGAGAGAGAATACTTAAGTTTTCCGGAAATTCTGCCAAATTACAAAATTTTATACTTAAAATGAATAACCTCCCCTCTTTAACATTTGAGAAACACAACAATCTCTTCACACCAAAAGGGAAGGGTACATATCAAAAGTATGGTGGTACATGTAGAAAATTTCTTATGCTGTTTAGCAAGACATCTGACTATGTATTCTACTAAGTAAATGTATACTGTGCTAGCAATTCTAAAGTGTCCTACATTTGTACAGTTCAAATGAAAAATACAATTAAGGTACAAGTTGATGTTGTCTTAAGCCATACGTACAAGGACTGAAGCTATTTTTGTTTGATCTGTAAAAAGTCTAATCTATAAAATAACAATTAGGAAAAGGGAACATAACAGAATATTTTAAAAAATTTGGTGTTTTAAAATATTGGGGAGAACAAACCATCACCTAGATCTGTGAAAGAGTACAATGCTTTGAAAGCTGACTGATGATTGGTTGAATCTTTTATTACAAACCTGTTTACCAATAGCTGAAGCAACATATGACACAAAATTTGATTGGATGATTTGAACACCAACAGCAGATAGAGATTTGTTTTCAATCACACATTCTTTCTTCAACATCATGGTTTTGATATAGTATGGCAAGACAGGTCATCTTTAAAATCCTTGACCCATCTAGATTGTAACAAAACACACACAATATGATTTCATAATGGAAATAAATTAACAAAATACCCCTTATAATATGTTAACATCTCTCTCAAGAACATTTTAAGAATCAAATTCCCTTTAAAAAATTAAAAGGGACACAACTCATTAACATGTGTGAGTTATCTCCCATCCTTAATATTAAAGGGAGACAATTTTCTCATCAAATTATTCCCTGACATACAACACAATAACTATGTCATGAAAATAGCTATATTTTTTTGAATTGACATCATTATCTGACAAAAAAATCAATAATGATTGCACCTTTAAAATGAATTATTCATCAGTTGATCAAGAACAAGATAGAATTCTGGCTTAGGTATGACATGAACTTAGACAGAATTTATACTACCAAACTAAAATGTCACCATTGGAATTTTTCCAAAATGCTCATTTACTTCTGTCTTTTTTGTTTAATTTTAAAACAAAGCTCAAATTTTCAGTGCTATACTGGTGAAAGAATATTCAAAGGAAAAAGAAAGAAATCATGGCACTTCAAAATATTTGTGTGAAGTCATGTACATTCTGTTTACTAGCTTGGGAGAGAATGAAGATATGTGTGAATGTTTTCTAGGGTAATGTATGTACTCTATATGAGAAAGTTTGTGAAAACAATAAATCCTGGTCTTTAAAGTGTATGAAATATATATTTAAACAGTGGGAAATCAAAACATTTTTCTGATTCAACCAAATTATATCTAAGTAACTACTAGAAATCACAAACAATTTATATACACGACCCCTTATTACATGAAATATGAACAAGTTTGCATCGAAGGAAAAAATCATGTTAGACAATAAAAAAAAAAATCATTCTTTCCACACAATTAACAAAAACATGGGTTTAATATAGAATTATCTACACAACATAATTAACCATCATTCATCAAATTGTCATCCAAACAAAATTTCAAACTAGACCTTCTCCTTGACAACAATTTCATCAAAATCTTGATTTTCTGTAACCAATTATGTTCAAATTTACTAACTAGACAACTGTCATTATTATTAAGAAACTTCAGCAATTCTTTTAAATATAGCAATGCACAACTCCAACTTTCAAAGTTTTTCATGTGATTTTTTGTTCTCCATTTAGATAAATCAATTCAGATTAAGACTGAAAAGTATTCAATATACACTAAAGGTTATACATCAACATGTTACAATATCACTATTTCTGCCAAAACAATGGTAAATAACGTAAAACCTAATCTTAACTAAAATGGCTGATACAAACAATGTAAATGGATTTTGACACAATATATAACTTTTATCTTGAATAAAAACAAAAACCAAGATTTTGACAAAATAGTACTCCCCCACACAGCTAAATGCAGATAAATGTACAACGCCAAGATAATATTCTACACATTAACCAATTCAAGTAATGAAAAATTGAAATGCAAAATCATAAATAAAATGCTACAGACATTATGCTACGACAGACAACTTTTAAAAAAAAATTTGTTACAATTATCTCCCCTGAATGGTGTGGAGCCTGATGAGGACAGCGGTAACTTGAGAACCAACCATCAGTTGTACGAGATGACACAATACTTCATTTTAGAGGTAAGATTAGTAGCATCATGCTTATAAACAATTATAAAATGTTTTCTGCATTTAAAGGATTGGGTGAAAAAGCTTTCCAGTATCCTGAGGAGAAATATTTCCTATTTTTAAATTTAAAATTGCTAAGAAGGAATTGCAATTACTTTAAAGACAACAAATCAACAACTGCAACATTCTGTTCATAGGATTTCATCATTAGCTCCCCTTGTTTAATACTACTGTTGTCAGTCTAATCCTAACAGCTTATTTCCTAATCCTTGTAGTTTGCCCAAGTTTTCTCGCTAGCCCAACCATATAATCACTCTTAGGTCAGACAAATGGGTCTCACTGAAGATAACCTAAATTTACCATACTATCTTGCTTTTGAAAAATATTTTTCACATTACAAGTGTCTTGGACAACAGCTATAATTACATCGATATTTATTGACAACAAGAAATCTAACTGGAGAACTAATTCATCATTTAAAACAGGTTTTGTTATTTGACTGTCATCCATAGGTTCTACTGGCATCTATAAGCCAATCAAATCTGTGTGAACCAAGGGAGATAATTCAGAATTCAATGGTTAAATCACCTTGTTCAATGCATTATTCTCAAAAGATATGGAAGCCATTTTAGTCAAGAAATTATTACATGATCATGATTTTTATAAAGGGGACAACTAAATCATATTAATAAATTGAGCATTGAATCTTTTAAAAAGGGATTAACGAATGATTTAATGTTACATTATGATTTCTGAATAATACTGTATGCACAATTATGGTTAATTTTTACACTAGACTGGAAAAACCATGCAAAATGTGTTCAACATGAATTTAGAGCAGACAATTTCAATATATTTTCAAATTCAAAGTTGATTGTTTAAAAAAAAAATTAATTCAAAAGAAATTTCTACTAAGTGTTTATTTCACAATGCTGAGGTTTTAATGGGACATATATTTTGACATCAAAACAAGTCCCCTTAAAATATAAATGTAAAAGAGGAAGATAAAAACCCCTTGCATACTAAGATGACAAAAAGTCAACAGCATTGAAGGATACACAACAGATTTTGCATGGTTTACTTTAACCTCTAAAACCTGATCTCTTAAATGTGGTGGTTTCTTGGTTTGAATAAAGCCAATAAAATATATGTTAGTTTCCAGTTCCCTCCTCCATAAAAGATTTCGGTTAGAATTCTTCTTAAAGACAACCATTTAGAAACTTTAATCATCATATTTAATCATATAAATGAAATAAAAATGTAGGTCTGCAAGTTTAAATCTGGAAACAGGAAGCTAACAAATATTTCCTTTGGCCTTATGATGTAATGTATGAACATAACATGAAAGGAAGAAGAAAAAAAAAATAACAAGAAAACCAAAACCATAAATACAATACTAATAACGACTTAACATAGATTAACATGATGTGCAAATACAAAAATTCTATATAATAAAAAAAATGTAAAGCCGATTAGGACCCATCCATGCTCGATAAGTGCCCACGTTCATAATGTGTTCTTGATTCTCCCAAAACAATATACACACATTTTGACAGTGATACCAGATTCTCAATACTATAAGCATGCCAAGCTTTCCCCAAGCCATTGATAATCCTATCAAAATAATTTGTGAAAAAAAAAAAAAAAAAAGAAGTTTTTTTTTTATCATATTATTGTGCATTTACTACCTAATAAGGCTATTTCGTGATCTGTGTTTGAAAATAATATCTCCAAGAAGAATATGATTTCATAATGGAAATATATTAACAACATTTAACATCTCTCTCAAGAACATTTTTAGTATCAAATTCCCTTTAAAAATAAAAGGGGACACAACTCATTAACATGTCTGAGTTACCTCCCATCCTTTATTTTAAAGGGAGACAATTTTCTCATCAACCTCATATTTGGCACCTCTGAATTTACTGATTAATAAATATGCACCAGGAAAACAACTCCATTTTATAGCACTACTTCATGCAGTTGAGGATTTTCAATTAAATTCCAGTTATTGCCTCTTTGTGCTGGTATCAATAATTCATCAAAAAAAAAAAAACTTCTAAAAACCAATGACACGACATTAAGAAAGGGTGAATGCCAATTATTACCAAAAAGGAAACCCTTAACTATCATAGGATTCTTTAACAATCATGATAATCCACCTATATTTTTTTCGTTACTCACTTTATTAAATATGACTGCTCAAAAGCAGAATTAAAATGTTTAAAAAAATGTATACATATTGTCCAGCTTGTCACCTGGTATTACTGTCAATTGATCATTAACAATAACAGAAACAAAACATGTACATCATTTCACTCTCACACCCATAATACACACAATAAATTTAAAGCAACAAGCAAAAAGACAAAATTATAATAATAAATGTTCAAATATACAAAATAAGCCCACATATATTACAAGTGTGGGACAAAACAAAAACCATCACAACATTTTTATCATGAATACCATATCAAGTCATTTTCTGTTAACTAAATATAGTATAACCAGGGAAAATAAAATCTGAAATTTCCTGTTTTTGAACTAAGATGCTACTATTCTGGCTGGTTTGATTTATAACACAGCATTATTGTCCAACCTTAGCACATCAACTTGCAGGAAAAGACATTAGAAGTTGTCCTAATACAGAATAAAACTAACACTCTGTTAAGTTTTAGAATATTTGTTTGAGAGACAACCTAATTTTGTGTGTGCTTCTAATCTGGATGGTAATGGACACAACTGCATTTGTATCAATCCATTGCATTGTTTAAAGAATTATCATTCAATGAGGTAACTGTTACACTGATAAATGTGACATTATGCAAACAATGACACCTGTGTTTATAATCCCAACTTATCATATACATTAGAGATCACAAAAATAAGAAACTCAGAAGCAGTTGTAAAATATCAACGTGACATGTGAGAATTCTAATTATAGGAACATTCCTCCATTTTCGATAAAACTTTCTAAAGCCAATCGTAATATTAGCACCAATCTAAATATACACGATATAAATGTGGCCATTTTCTCCATTGATCATTACTCTCTCTGAAGTCAAAATCTGGGACAAGAGCCATACACATGGTACATGCTAGGAAATCTGCCAGTAACTTCCCAAAAGATTGTATACAGACAAAATAATAAATAACTGAGCAATATGGTTCCCTAATCAGGCTAAAAATTGGAAAGGAGGACAAATTTCAGGATTGTTAGAGGGTACTATAACAAAGTGACATCAGGATGCAAGGTCTATCATTTCAATGACATGCATTCTATTCTACATAATATACACACTATTATAATGTATTTCTGCATCTTATGCAAGTATGTACAAATTTGCATAATAAAAATTTATTTGATAAAATGCTTTGTATTTTTTTAGTGAGGAAAGAAAGGTAGAGAGAAAGAAAAAAAAGGGGGGGACATAAGAAAAAAAAGGCAAAATACAGTGTAAAGCTTTCCATCCTATTCATTCCCATCAACACTATAAACATATCTGCGACAAATCCATACGATCATCACAAATAGCCAACCAAATCCAGTTAAACAAGAAGCGTCATAATAATATGACACGTCATAGTGTTAAAATAAACCTGACTCATTTTCTTGCCCCTTTAAAGTCTTCTCATTCCTAATGGCAGCAACAAATGTCATCAATCAAAGCCCTCTCTGCTCAAATCATCACACTTTTCTTCTATATTACTTAGCCCAAGAGTTGTGTTATTTATCACAGAAGAACAAATTTCATGCCAATTATTTTTTTAACTGCTGCCAACCAAAACGCCCCCTCTGAAAGAAAAAGACCTCATTTTGCCGATGACACAGAGCTCCTACAGCCCTCACGGTCATTTCTCTCCCTTCGAGGTCTGTCACGTCTATCAACATTACGATTTTCTTTTGATGCCCTACGGCCACCACCATGACGTTGCTCCTTTGGTTCGTACTCACGTCGTCCATATTCTTTAGATGGGGTACGAGTTGATGCAGGTTTTTGAGTCTGTGACTGCTCTTTTAGAGTTTTACGAGAGCATGGGGGTGACTCGTTGCCGGAAGTGTCACTATTATCGTCAGTTTTTACTTCGGCAGCATTTTCCTCATTCTCGCGACCTTTTTGCACCATTTGAGCATAGGACAACTTAGCAGCTGGAGAAGCTAGATCCAGGTTTCTGCTTTCCTTCTAAAAATAGAAAATGTGTGATAAATGTTTAACACCATTTTTTGATAAATATATAGTGGTCAAAGAACTTTAAATTAACAAATAGGTATGTGCAAGAAATTAGCAAAATTTTTCATAGAAATCCAAACCCTTACTACACAGAATCTAAGAAAATGCTTGTTTTTGGACCCTTATTTTGTCACAGTTGGGTAATAATTCCAAAATGCAATCTAAGCTTGACTTCACTGGTATGAAATCCTTGCTATTGAACCGCAACTCGTGACATACACACAAAATCAATCCAGATCTACCTTTGCTGGTACAATTTCACATATACCAACTGACTTGAACTCCAGCTATTGCCTCGAAACCAGAAAAAGACCTTTCAAGACCCTTATTCCTTAATAATCGAAAACAAAACCCACAAAAATAATCGTAAGCCTTCATTTGTAGTATGGAACCTAGTGGTATAATTCTATAAAGCAGAGTCAGAAATAGAAGCCTGCCCGCCAGCCCAAGACTGGCTATTTTGGGGCAGGGCAAGCTAATTTTAGCAAAAATCTATATAGCCATATAGTAAATATATTGAAAAATTGTATTCAGGACTCACTAGAATTTGAGCGAGTTTCCTACCCTGTATAAAAATGTATTAACTTATTACCATATTTTTATGTGTATGATACACATTTATGTATTGAACACAGTACCATTTTGAAGATCAAAAGACAAAAAATTGATATTTTGCACTTGATTGGTCAATTTATTTTCCTTGATGCGGTATGTCGAACAAAAATGTAACGGAAAGAAACTTATATTCACACTAAAATATGTTAAGTTCAGTAGCTACAAAAATTGTTTAATTTTTAATGTAAAAGCATAAAATTGCCACAGGATGTATGAAATGGCTTACAAAACAAAATTGGAAGTCAGGAAAACCAGACATTTTCAGTTTCGGTTTTAACTCAAATTATGCGATTTTTTATTTTTAAACATACTTTTAAGGAAGAAAATTGTAAGAGACAATCAAAATCATTTTCGTAAGAGGGTTTGACAAAAAAAAGGACTGTTACTTTTCGGTTTTTAGTTGTTTCATTTTAATCTCTAACTGTGTTTTATAAGAAAGAAATATTGTACAACCTTTGAAGAAAATATCACTAAAAATTCAATACTTAAAGAAGTATTTAATAACTAGATAAACTTTCAGTAACATTTCACTTCCAGTTTGTTTACAATTTGCAATCACTTTTTTCTCCATACAAAAATCTTCTATTTTGTGGCCAATTCTTATATATTGATGCATAATATGCATCCAATGCTCTGGAAATGATTTCTACATAATGTGTGTATTAATACACACCAAAATATGGTATATACTAACACAACTGCCAACCCAAGGTTATGGAAAAATAGTAAGACTGAGGGTCTGCTGAAGATATCTTGTGAGGAGCAGACACTTTTGTTTTATTAAGCTTCTACACAAGTACGATCGAAAGCCAGGAAGTTCATTTTGTATTGTAAAATACATTAAATGCTGAAAAGATTGGAAATTGTAAGATTTTCTTCCTAATTTGTTCAGCATGTTTCAATGGCCAAAATCAGAAGACTTATGCTCAAATAGTAAGAGTTAGCAGCTCTGTACTAAGTTAAGTAAATCTAAATGCCAGATTTTGGCCTTCATTCCTAAACTGTTACAGCAACAAGGTAGGGAACTCACTCAAATTCCAGCCAACCCTGAATACAAGTTTTCAATATATTTACTATATGGCTATATAAATTTTTGTTAACATTAGCCAGCTCTGCCAAAAAATAGCCAGTCTCGGACTGGCAGGCAGGCTACTAACTCTGAAGGCAATAACCCCTAGTATTAGCACAGACCTTCCCTGTTGCATGTTTTCTTAATGATTCCTTACTGATATTCAAATTTATGTAAAAAAATAAGTTTTTAGTAATCAGTAGATCTTTTTCTGAGGAGATGAATCAACAAAGCCAAGTGTGACCAATCGACAAACAGACAGGCACCTGTTTTTCTAAGTCCTCTTCTGCATAGCGGCAGGGTATAAACATATGCAAAAAAAACAAAAAAAAAAATTGCAAATCAATGGTCACTGAAATAATGATGCTTCGCGAAAATTGTCAGGAAGGTGAAGATTTTTTTTCTGACTTACCACTTTAGAGGGTGTTGCAGCAACTGGAGCGACTTTGACAGGAGTATGTACCATCTCAGTGACCAGTTTCTGTTGAGGAGGGGAATCATTGGTTTGTTTCTGAGACCTGAAATGAAAATTTTTATATCCTTTTATGATCTTTGGTAAAGAGGTAAAACGATAGATGAGGCTTTCTTTTTTTATTTACTGTATTGTGTTTATTCAAAGCCCAGAAAACACTGCTGAGGACTGATTTTCATGACGTATCCATTTAATATAATAAGATAACTACTTATAGCTTATGTTTCCCCATGAAATGCAAAAAAAAAAAAGTTGGAAGTGTCTTCACTATCACTTTAGTTCTAAAATCAAATTGGGGGTCATTCACAATAAAAGTTTAAATGTCATCTAACACCCCAACAAAATTAAAATACATCTCTGTGTCTTCAGAAGGCACCTGTGAGAGATGGAACAAACATAATCAAACTCCCATCACCTTGTGGCTGTGGGCAATGCTTTTGACTGTGCACTTTTCTTACTAAAAGACCTAGGATATGGGTATTGCTATTTTGAAAGAAAATTCTTCTCTACAAATTGATCTTTTTTATCTACATTTCAAGTCATTTGTACTGACACAGCTAGACATTTTGTGATATCACACAATGGACAATGTGATATGAAAAATTGATATCAAAAGTTCACTGCAGTGATTGGTTGTTGTGTTTTTGTGATGCTTTGTCTATCAAATCTAATTGGTCAGAAGTGAGGTAGCAACATTTTTTATTTATTCTTCCACAACAGCTAGCGGTGTCATATGCAGCCGATTGCTAGAATTTCCTCAATGGCAGATGCAGTGTGTGTAACTGCCAAATATTCCATAACAATCATGATAAAAAAGGGGGGACAACCCATGTAAGTTGAATATCGCAATATATCAATTCACTTTATTTTATTTGGAAATTAAATGACTTGATAATTTGATATTTTGCGATACTCAACTTTAACTTTATGACACCTATAATTTCCCATATTTTTACAGAAATCCTCAAATTTTGGGGCATGTAACTATACTTACTTCTGTGGGGAGACAGGGGGTGGTGAGGGGACCCTTGTAGGTGTACTACTCTGTGAGGATATTGCAGAATTTCCATTTACAGCACTACTGGAATTATTTGAGTGATCCTTCGCCTGAGGAGGTGATAATGGCCTTGGAGGTGCAGCCACTGGGCTAACAGGTGGTTGTTGTGTTGGGGTGTTGCTTGGAGGTTTTGTCTCACGAACAACAGGCTTGGCAGTGCCCTTAACAACATCTGACAGTTTACTCTCAAACACTTCATTGGAAGTAGTTGAAGTTGAAGCACTCTAAAAAAGAAAAGTCAATGTTCAGTCCAATCTCTTATCCTAATGTGTGTAAACAGTAGAAATATAGAACAAATGACAAAAAATCATGGGTCACTACTGTTCTAAGGGTATTGGCAATTTTCATGATCTCTAATTTTATCTGCCCCATGCAGGTCCGGGTGTTAAAAGAATAGGCCTGCAGCAGCACTAATCTTGTCATAAAAGGCGACTAAATAGTACTCAGAACCATAGCCGCGGCTAAGGCGCTTTCCCCACAGAGCAACTGGGATGTGTGCCCCAGGTGGTTCAATGGGGTACCCCAGGCGTGTTACATGCTGGGGTTGTCAGGCTATAATACAGAAAACCTGACCGCAAACCATAGTGGTGCAACGTGTTGGGAAAGATGCCACGTTCCTCGCACGTTAAAGAACCCTACTGTGGTATTCTCCCGGAGTAGGAACCATAGGGCTCTGCCACAGGAGGCTACCCCATTGTCCTTGTGTCCCATCCCTTTTTCATTTCATGTTCATTTTATCATCAACTTCATGTACATCATCTGAATATAGCTGAAATATTGCTGCTCGGATGTTAAACCCAACAAACAAAATCTAATTTTATCTTGTTTTTTTTCTCTCTCTCCATTAAAAAAGAAAAAAATTCTTTCTACACTTTCAATAAAATGCTTTTTAAGAGCAAGATTTTATAAGTGTTATTTCTTTTGGAGACAGGGGACAGCAAACCAAGATTCTTGTTAAAGATTGCCTAAATTAAGTTCATTTTGCAACTGCAAATGTGTCACACATTCTTTAACCCAGATTACACTAGGGAAGATAATAATTTAGAGAAATGCGCTTGTGGGAGTCACAATTTCAGCTGAGTAAATAGGCAACATCCAAAAATCACTTAAAAAATCTTCTAGCCTTATCCCAACTTCCTGTTAAATCTTACTGTGGTACTAGGTCCTGTTAAAGGAGGGAAACTGCTGCTTTCGTAGTCGAAAGGCTCAGCTGGTTTGTCTTTCCCACTGTTCACCTGCGGTGATAATCTCTGCAAAGAAACAAGTGGAAATTGACAATAGATTCTCCTTCATCTACAGCTTATATCATGTTGGTTAAGTTCAGACTTCAAGCAATATGCAACAAGTCTTTTTGGAACCAACTTATGACTAAGGGTTAAAATATTCCTCACTTACATTCTGTTGATTGAAAATTAAGAATATATGTGCAAAAGTATCTAAATGATTTAAGTAGCTGTCTTTGTAAACATCATGCAAAATCTGAAAAATGTGATACACCCCAAAAAGGCTACATATTTTTATTTTTGTAATTAAGTTGTTTTATGGGTCTATACTATGAGATGAGTAATTATTCATTCAAATCTGCTTGCTCTTAGGAGATAATCGACATTGAAAGCACAGTAGATTCTATTGTATTTGAGCGCCATTTACAGAGTTATATCCCTTAATTTTGAAATCTACAGTGCATTCTATATAATTTTTATCTCCTAAGAGCACGGGTTATATGAAAAACCACATTTATTTCTGTTTACTATGACATTTCAAACAAAATATAAAAAATAAAAATAAGTAGACTTTTTACCCATGGATCACATTTTGCGAGATTCTTAGCTGGAGTACTACTTAATATAGATGACTGAATGTTTCGCATTACTATATGTATGAAAAGAACTTACTGACATGCTTTTTCACATGGGGGATATGCAATGAATACCTGTAAACTTTCACATATAATTTTTTCTATGATACAATGAGTAACTAGACAAAGTGATGCCCCCACATTTAACCTTCATACAGCTATATCATAACTCATAATTGTAAAAAGCACTTTGTCAGATGTGTTATTGTGTCTGTGAGACACAAATGATGCCCCCGCATGTGGTTTTGAGTAAAACTCAGCATAGCTGAACGAAACTTTAACTCAATCTGCAACTAATCATGACAGACTCACATACCAAAAACCAGTCAAATATCTTCAAGCATTTACAACAAAAAAAAAGTGAAAAACTATTATTTCAATACAATTTTTAAAGTGCAGGGCCCATTATTTTGGTAAAACTCAGCGCAGAAGAATGAAATTAATACTTGATTTGTAACTAATCATGACAGACTCACATACCAAAAAGCAGTTCAATATCTTGAAGGGTTTACAAAAAAAGTGCGAAAAACTGTTATTTCCATGAAATTTTTAAAGTCCAGGGCCCATATTTTTGGTAAAACTCAGCGTAGCAGAACAAAACTTTTACTCCGTCTGTAACTAATCATGAAAGACACACATACAAAAAATCAGTTCAATATCTCCATGGATTTTCAAAAAAAAAAACGTGGAAAACTTGTGGTACGGACAGAATTACGGATGGACGGACAGGGGTAAAACAATATGCCCCCCCAACTTATTGTTGCGGGGGCATAAAAAATACAAAGAGCATTTTTTTTTTGTTCAATGAAAATTATTTTCACTTTTGACAATTATAAGACCTTTTACAATCCATCAGAACAGAATTTGCAGGAAGATTCTTTGTTTTTTTCTACTTTAATAACATCAATCATAAATGTACTTACAGGATTACCATTTCCTGGTGGCCTCCTTCTACTTTTATATCTGAAGAAACAAAATTTGTTTTTTTCACTAAATAAGCGTCTTGTCTTTGTTGATTAACAGTAATGTAACAGTTAATTAATAAATTGGGTGTGCTTGTTATTCCGCAATTCATTAACTACAGAATTATGGGTATTTTGATTCTGGCTTTAAGCCTGTCAGATTGCTAAGGGTTCACAAACCATTTGCCATAATATTAGTGTTTTCGTCAACTATACGTACAATCACTGATCAAAACCTTAGTTATGTACAAAATTTCATTTAATCCTCTATGATTTTGTTACCATTTATTTACTTCAGAACACAGGCTGTTTCACCTAGCAATATTATCCAAAAATCATGCAAAATTCCTTTTCAATCATAGTTTGCCCCAGCATTTTTTTGCTACCAATCAATACAACCAGAATTACTATGGAGTATTTGTCGAGGAGACAACAACCCCACCGGGATGAAAATGTATTAAGAATAATAAGTTTATTTTCTTCCCAAATCTAATATGAGAGGGCACTTTTGAAAAAGAGTAACAAATTAAAATCACTGGTCCTACAGCATTACCTGCTTGGAATTTCAGATTGTCTGTTGGCTGTAATATTAGAATTATTATCCACCATACTGTTATTTTGTATGTGACTATGATTAGCATTGTTGTCCAAGGTACGTCGACTTTGGCTTTGGTACGAGTGGTGACCTGAGATCGTGTTTTCCGACATACGTGGACTTGTGCGATGACTTTGTGGCTGTCGGTCCTGACTAGGGCGGTTATCGATTATTCCTCGATCTGGGTTACCTAGACGATTTGTCTGCCTTTGGGCACGGCTAAAAATGAAGTGCATAACATGTGATTGCAAAATACTTTTTAAAAATGTGAAGTTGCAAAGAAACATTTTTTTGAAATTCTAACCTGCATCTTACTCATGATATAAATGATAAACAGCAGAGCTTTCAACACAATAAACCAGCCCCCTTTTCTCTGTGTTCAAAAGTTCTGTAACTTTGAGACAAGAATTTGGAAAACAATAAAAACCAAAAGTATCTTCGTTCCATGAAGGCAATCATAGTACAAAAAAATGACTAATATCTTTTATACGAATTTTGGAGTTATGGTACATGTGAATGGATGGACTTGCAACATTGCACCAAAGAAAGTAGGGTGTAAATTGGCCATGAATTAAGATAAAGGGATTTATTAAGTTTATACATGCCTACAGAACAGTTTTTGCAGTTCATCCACAAGTAACATGAAACCAAAATGTGTGTGTTTTGTTTAAACTTTTTATACATTTTTTTTCTTAGATTTTGTCAACAATATTCAAACAATAAAGCTTATACTCTATAGACAACTTGTGACAAAATATTTAGTTCGTTGAAACATACAGCCTGAAAAGTCCATATCAGAAAGCCACAGGTCTGCAAAACTTACATATGTAATCAAATTTGCATAAAATATTTTGTTACATCACTCTGACAAGGAAATGTTGAAACAGCTTGTAAATCTCTTTTGTCTTAGTTTAGTCATCTTTTTAACGCAAAAATAAGTCAGTTAGTATTTTAAGTTGGTATGCTAAAATAAATTTTTCAGTAAATATATGGGCTAGAAACTGGCATTATAACATATAACCCTTTAACACTTACTAATTTCTGTTCATATTTCCAATTGGATTCCTTGGTGAAGGGTTTAGCTTGACACTGGTTGCTTGGTAACCATTAATTGCTAGCACCTGCAATATGCATTAGTTTCAACTAGCCTATTAAAAATTGCCAACAATGAAATAATTACCACAATGTTACCATCTTTACTGTTCTATGCATTAGATTAGGAAATAAATTACACTCCATTTAATCTCCGTTTTACCACGGACTGGCCATTTATGTCACAATTTCTGTAATTAGTTCTGGTTCTTATAGGGCTCATTTCTTCATAATTTTTGAAAGACACAGCCTATGTGTTCCACAAAACTGTTACCATATGGACCAAATTCTGAGGTGACATTGGCAATAACTCATCAATGATGCAAAAAAAAAAAGAAAAGACATCTATGACATTGGTCATATGTTTATCAGAGTTTCACAATGGCTGTGGTCTAAAGACTTTTGAAACATGTCGTACAAGATAGTCATAAAATAATAGTTTCATTCAACAACTTTTATATAACTGATATTGAATACACTGTAATAAGCTGTTATTTCTGTATAAGTTATCTTTTATTTTACAGTTTCACCATATATCTGTGAAATCTGTAGTATCCAGTTTGATATTAATGTTAGAATTACACTTCTTCAGGACTTCCTGAATAGTGTAGAAATTTGTTCCTCAATGGCAAATACAATTATCAAATTGGACATATTCCTAAATTCATCTTCTATACCGATTTCACCAAATTAGATCACTTGAAATTGTAGATTTGAAGATTCTTCCAATGAAACTTCAGGCCAGACTAGTAAATTACACCATAATAATAAATTATTATAGGCAACTCCTTATCATTTTATCAATCATTCTTATTGCCTGATAATGTACCTCAAGTTACTGCCTTGATACTGAAAGATATCCGTAATTTCAAATGACAATAATACATCAAATTGACCGTGACATCACCTATAAACTGAATAATGTCAGATTTGATCATCTCAACAGAACATCACATCTCGTTCACCTCTATGGGCTAACTGAGATATTTCCTGTCTTGTCTTCAAAACTGCCATTATTCAGCATTTCTAAGTTCTTGTGTCAAAAAATGCCACCTAGTTGCAAGAGTAATCAAGGGAACTTAGGTTATAGTGGTAATCAAAAGAATTTAATCCAGGGACAAAGACCAGACATGGAAAACAGACATACACAACAAAGAACATGAAGTTACTAAAATCATACATACAAAGTAACAAAAGTAAATAAGTAACTCGGACTCCACTAAAAACTGGGTGCATGGACCAGGTGCACCAGTAGGGTAAGCGTCCTCTGCTTCTCCAGAAACACCCGCCGACTTGCTGATAAAAAGTCAAGTCTGGGGTAGACAAACGAGGAAAGGAAAACAATGACTCGTTGAATAAATCAGCTTTCATGGTGCAGATGGATACACCATAACGATATCCACGTTATGTGCAAACTGCATGTAAACCCCAACTTCATGGATAACCCAAAAACACAAAAGCATTCTATATTCAGACTTTCCATAAGCAAGGCCTTGTGTTTACACTTGAATTCTATCAATAGATTTCTAACCTATTTTTACCCTTACATTCTATAAATAAATTCCTATTATTAGACTTACATTCTTGACACTCACCATACTGGGATCCAATATAGGACTAGTTTGCCATTGTATTAAATTAGGGTTTGGAAAAAATGGAAGTGGCTGAAAAAAAAAAAAAAAAAACAGAAAAGATAAATATCATTAGCAAACTGACAAAAATAGACAACCACTGTTATTTAAAGTCTAGAATTTTGTACAAGTATGTGACTCTCTATTAACTGGAACCACAGTAGGGTACATTCTAATAAATGCATGATTTAACAGTTAAAAAGTGATGAGGCCACACTTAAAATGATTGTCTCCCCATACCCAATCCTACCTCCTGGCTTTGGGTAGGTTTGTAAGGAAAATGTTGTTTTTTTTTTCATATGATTTTGTAAAAACCATGATCAAAGTGAAAAATGTTGTTTCAAAAATTTTTAAAAATCTTGCCTGAAAATGGCAATAAAATTATTAAGCCAAATTTTTTTAGTATAGGTAGGGTAAGATAAAACAAACTTAATTTTAAATTTGGCCTGGGCATATTTTTAATGACTAATTCTGAACACAAGTCCTACTGTAAATGCAGAATTCACCAATTATTTTATGCCTATGACTTATTAGTGTTTAATACAGCTAACAAAAAATAATAACAAGATGTGTTTCTCAAAATGTCTTATCAAATTTAGGTAAATTGGATTTAAAAATAAAAGAAAGAATTTTCTTATATTTTGTTGCATTTACTTGGAAGTCAAGTATATTATAAAATGATTGGAACTCAATTATGATTTTTTTTTCTTTATCATGAAGGCCTTACAAACATTACGCCACATCAGGTTACAAGCAACACAATTCTTTATCAGGCCTTTGATTCACTTAACCCAGACTAATTAAGCTGTATTAAACCTGCTTTTTTTCTATCTTTTTCAGTGTACATATAATAAGCTCAGGGGTACCCGATTACATATCAAATTTGACAATTTCCTCTCATATATATGAACCTCAATTTTTTTTTTAAACCTGACCTGTCAGACAGGTCCTGCTAATTATACAGTCACCGCTCTTGAAAAATCCCAATAATTTTAAGTACAGTACAATAACTGACCTTTGTCGTCAACCATAAATGTGTTATTGTTCACACATCCATTAGTGTTTAGTCTAATCTATTTTATAATGATCAAATAGTATCACTAAAATTAAGGTGTTAATTCCATCTTTTGTAAAATGTACTCGTAAAGGTTGAATAGTAATAAAAAAACTTATTTGTTAGAGTGTCCTATATTGATTGCACAAATAATATGCTATATACAAATAATTTAACAAATAAAATAAAACAATCAATTTCAAGCCATTAACTTATGAGACACTATAGAGTTATATACATTTCATAAAACAGCTATCACTTTGCCTGTGAAAAAAAAGTTTGAAAATCTTTATGTACTTTATCTAAAATTACAAAAGAATAAATCTACATCGTAAAAATAAATCTTCATGATATAACTGAGTACTTCTTTCTGTGAAAATGTTGACAATTCCAATAAAATATACAAGACGTTAAATCACTTTCTCATATATGAAATCATGGAGGTTCAATTCAGTACAAAAGGCATCCATATGAAAGAACACATTTATTCACACTAAATTCTGTCAAACACAGACCTATAATGGACATGATTTTGCATGGTCAACAAATAAGCAGAAATTGGAAAAATCAGCAGTTAAACTTATTGAAAAAAAAAAAAAAATTGTCAGTAAAATTTGTCATTGAAAAAGCTTACACAAAACAGGTTTGTTATAAGTACACCAGAAATCAAAGACTTGATGTAAACCTCCAGATTAGAGATGTGGACAGTGATTTCCTTGGAGATTATTTTGTCTCTTCCTCTGCAAATGTACCTGCTTATAACATACTGTATCATAAAAAGTATTGTGGACATTGTATTATGTGTCTATGTCTGTAAATATTGAAATAGATCTGCTTACTTTATCTAGGCATTATTGGCAATAATATATTGGATGTCTATTGAAATGATATTGTATACTTTCTGTTAGAGAACACTGGAACAGAACCAGGTTTTCATAGTGTGTGTCTGTCTGCCTGTTCATACTGATACATACCTGTTGACCATACCCAGGCATCGTGGGCATCATAGGGACCTGAGGCTGCACCTGGAATTGCGGTGTCTGCTGAGGGCCCTGTTGTGTCTCGGTCTGTGGTTGCTGTTGTGCAGGCTGTTGTTGTTGTTGTTGTTGTATCATCTGAGGGTCCTGCGTGTGCTGAGGGTTACGGTATCGGTAGCCATTCCGTGGATATGTCACTTTTATCAATGGTTTAGCTTTAATTCTTGCCTGCAAGTGGGCAAAGAATAATCATTTAATAATAGGTGACTTTATATTAGAGGCTATATGTCTAAAATTCAAACTATTTAGAAGTAGCTGTTTTCGAAATTGACAGATAGCCATGCCTTGTAAAAATGCTGGCAGGCTTGCAGAATTTGGTACATGCCAGTGATTGCAAAATAAATTCATCAAAATTGTTTAGCTTGGGCTTGTTGTCAGAAATTTATACGACTGAAGTAGTCTACTTATTCATCAACAAAAATGTTGAAAGGTCTCGGTTAGCTAAATAATTCTCCCAACAAGTTTATAACAATGGGTTCAGCTCTTCCTTTTTTCTGATAAAAAAATTTTGCATAGTTTCACAGGCTATATAAAGTATCTCATGGTCTGCAATATTAATTGTTCATCATTATGATTCAGGCCACTACTTTGTAAATAATCATTGATACTTCATATATCCACTACTATCAGATGTTTTTATTTTGGCTAATGATCATTAAAATTGGTCATTTGAAAAAAAAAAAAAAAAAAAAAAAAAAAACATAATTAGGGGAGAGGGTAGAAACATAAATTCAGAAGTTAAGGTCATAATTTAGAGCAATTCAAAACCTGAAAGGCTATAAACAAAGACCACATAGGCATACTGTAAATGTATTAATTTTGCAGATTCTGTCAAGTGAACATATTTGCGGGTATCATTTTTATGGTTTCAAAACAAGTTTGGTGTTATACAGTGTTTAAAATTAATTTAATGGGTAACATTTTTTTAAGTTTCCAGTCTACCGTGAAAATAGTGAAAATTAGTATGTAGGACATAATGTAGGACAACGATCTACCTAGAGAGTTATTTCGTAAGTACACATATATTTGATCTGAATACGGTACCAGTTCAATTCCAATTGCCATAACCAACAGAACTAGTAAGATGTGAAAGCGTGTTATATTGCCTTACCATAATTGGTTTGCCCTGGAAAGTTTTCACCTCTTCCCTCAAATACTGGTAGGCAATCTGTGCATCTGTGTCTGACTCAAATGTCACAAACCAGTTACTATTATGGGCAAACTCACAACTAGCAAACTTGGGACACTTCTCACTGGCAAATAATCCTTTCACCTCCTGCAATCAAAAGGGTAGAGAATCAATTAGCAATATTTCAATGAATCTTAGGACAAAATAAAAAATATTCTCTTTTAGCCAACAATGGCTAGTAGACCATTGATATGAAACTTGGGAGAAGTAAAGGACCCCCTGCTCTTTAAGGTAAACTAGGATCCCTGTCATTTGATAACAGACATTCTGAAGTATCTCATAGTCCACATTATCAATTCTTCATCATTGTAATTCAGGCCACTACTTTGTAAATAATCATTGATACTTCAAAATGAACCCCTAAAGGCTTTGAATACAAAACATGTAACTTGACCTTATAACATCTTATTGTCATTCAACCTGTTCTTTTACAAGGTCTACAAACAAAGTGGAAATTGGCAAAATTGGAAGTAAATATACCAGAAGCCTGAATCGCTCACCTGGTTGAATTTTGCCTTTCATAGGCAATTAATTAAATAAGAAGTTGTCCAACAAGTATGACTCAAAAAGTCTTTGGTAGGACTTATCATAAGATCTTTTCAACAACTGAAAGTTTCTTTTAATCTATCATAGTTTTCAAGATATTGATTGAAAACTATTACAAAAGTCATTTTTCTCCTTTAAAGGGCAATAACTCTTACAAGGAGTCTGAAGACTTTTGTAGTCCTAATAATATATTTCATTTTAGCTGTTGAAAGAATTTGGATAAACCTAATGGTTTTGGAGATATATGTGAAAAACTACTGTCTGACCCCTATGTTCTATTTTTAGTAATGGTGGCCATGTTTTTCAACAAATCAAAAATCCTCACAACAGTTCTATGCAGTGTACCCCACGAAACATTCGTACCAAGTTTGGTTTCAATTGGTCAAGTAATGTCAAAGGAGAAGATTTTTGAAAGAAATAACATTAAAAATAGCAAAAATCATTGAAAAAAGGCAATAACTCCAACATGGCTTCACGGATTAAAACCAAAATTTGACAAGAGATAGATCTCATCGTACTGAACACTTTTACCCAGTCAGAATTCAGCTAAACATAAGGGTTTAGGAGATATATGTGAAAAACTACTGTCTGACCCCTATGTTCTACTTTTAGTAGTGATGGCCATGTTTTTTTGACAAATCATCAGTTATATGCAGGATACCCAATGGAACATGCATACCAAGTTTGGTTCTAATTAGTCAAGTAGTTTCAGAGAAGAGTTTTGTACAATTGTTAACGATGACGGCGACAGACGCCCAGTGATGGCAATAGCTCACATGGCCTTTGGCCAGGTGACCTAAAAAAAAAAGAATTTTAACAGTAAAATCCTGATTTGAAATAGCAGAATTCCACTAAAAAGCAGAAGAAAATCATCCCTGCTTTTTATAGTGCAATGTTTATCAACAAGATGGTAGCTTCTTTTTAGTTCATTGTTACAAGTTTTTGTTCAAGAATTATGGGACTTTTAACACTTGTAACTTTAGGGATGGCAAATCATATGCTACCAGGAGGATGTTTGTAAGTTATCTAATTCCAGTTCTGGTTGCTTCATACTTCCATTGATTTTGATTGACTGATTTTATTCATTGCTTGATGAACAGATGTTGTATTTGAGTTGATATTGCAGTAAAGTAGTTTTTTTATTCAAATGATTAAAATGGAAATGTTCTACCAAGAGTGAAATTATAAGGTATAAAAGCCGTTCAAGAGTTTATTGGTATATGAACTCATCAACTCACTCACAAACTTAATTATAAGGTATAAAAGCCGTTCAAGAGTTTACTGGTATATGAACTCATCAACTCACTCACAAACTTAAAAATTGGTATATGAACTCATCAACTCACTCACAAACTTAAAATAAAGTCATTTGAGCTTCACCATATTTGTGAGTCAATAAATCTTGTTTATTCACGAATGAACTCCTTTAGAACACCTTTAATTCCTATACTATACCTCTAAAGGTGTGTCATCTGGAATTTCTCTCAGTATTACAGTACACCTGTTGTGGTTTGGTCGAACTTTTTCTCCTTTCTCATCTAACTGGACATTTGGACATTCTAAAATAAATAAAACTGTACTTCAGGATCAAGACCTTCAGATATCATTTTTTGAAAAAAAAAAAAAAAAAAAACCTAATAAAGAAAACCATAATTAAACAAGCAGAGGACAATCACATCTATAAATCCACCCATGCTTTATTTTCTTTTGCTAATTTCATTACCAACTTCGTTAAATGATCACCAATATGAACTCAACTACAGACTAAAATTACAAGTAGTTTCCAAATTAACCTAACTTAGTAAACTTTTTAAATGTACTAAACCAAGAAATTATCAGTAGCAATAAGCAATACAGTTAATACTGTTTTACTTAAACCCTAAATAAACTGAAAACATCTCTAACAAGACACTCTTTCAGTTAAAGTTGAACCCAGCTAACAGAACACTTGTCTAAAATTTTCTAGTCCAAAAGGGGATGCCAAACTCACCTTTCAGTAATTCCACAATAAGGTCAAGGTTACTTGTTAATTGTGATATCTGTTCCAACTGAGCAACTGTTACTATTGGAACATACTGATCTGCATCCATTTGTGACTGAAGATATGTATCACTGGCAAGGTTTTCCCTGAAATAGTAAGAAAGTAATTATTGGTTACAATGTGATAAAATTAGTTTTTTGCTACGAGTTATCTGCCCCTGCATTGTTCATATCAATGATTTTAAAACACCTACATAGTGTCAAAATTTTTTTTGATACCTTGATTTTGATGAGAAAAGGTCACACTTGTGGTATATTATATACCATGTTTCACTCACTGCCATATTCTAAGAAAAGGCTGACTAAGTGCTTAACACTTCCACATACAAATGTAACAGCAAAAAATACATTTCTTATGGAAACTTTACTTTGGCAGGAAAATATCAACATCAAGGAATTTAATTTAAACACTCTAATATGAACTACCTAGTAGTATGTATAACAACTGCAGAAAAATTGGAATTCTGTTTTAAAGTGGAAGAAAATCATGTCTGATTCAAGAAAATGAACTTCCTGTTATTAACACTATTCAAATTTAAGCAATTACACAGATAATACTACATGCTGTGGTTGTGGTAATTTTGTTTCCACTTTTTTTCCTACCTCTTGACTTTTTAAATTAGGACATATCTAATTATAGTTCAAATTAAGTGTAAGTCTCGGTAAGAATGAAACAGTGGATGAACAGTGGTATAAAAAAACCACCACTTTCAAAGTGTAATTTGACTGTTTGCCATTTCTGAACCAAGACATTAGGAGGAGATATTAGATTTTCCATATTATGTTAGTAAATTGACTTCATTGAAATGCACTGAAAATGAATATTTCAAGGGCATATAAAAAACAATCTATTGAAAAATTTCTGAGCAAAGCCAATGATGCAGATTAAGTAATGGTCTTTTCAAATAGGGAAAGCATCCTTGAGTGTAATTACATTGTCAGATCGGTGCGGTTTAGGCATGCATGTTTCTGTTTTTTTCCCATTTTGACAGATTTTACAAATACTTACACTTAAATGGCAAGTATCTCATAGTCTACCTTATCAATTGTTCATCACTATGACTCAGGCCACTATTTTGTAAATAATCATTGATACTTCTGGCAACAACAAACCAACTTTTTCTTTTAAAGAAGAAGGGCCTAGGAGTTAAAAAAAAATCCAATCATACCTAGATAAACAAGCCTCTAGTTGACCTTTTATTCTTTGTCTGGTTTTTTCCTCTTCGTCCAGTTCAGCAAGTGGGTCTTCCCCATTATCTGTAAATTGAGAAAGAGAATATCTATTGAATTGTGAAATCTAAAAATGGAATTGAGCCTTTTTACAAAAAAAAAAAAAAAAAAAAATTGCATGCAAAGTCAAACCTGCAGAAGAATTTTCCCATTACTGAGTTTCATTCCTCAGAAAACCTAAGAAGTCATCCATGAAAAATGTGAGGATTTTTCCATGAAAGTACAACCATCCAACCTGCAAATAAATGTACCCAGAATCATCAGACATGTGGACAAATGGACACAGCAGTTTAATATCTCCATAATCAGCCAATGTACATGACAGAAAATAACAAATAAAACCCTACATGTACATATGTATTAGCAATGCTAAATAGAGCAAGACTGTTATGTCAAGACACTCAAGGCTAAATCAACCAATCAATATTCAATACAGCCTGTCTATACTGAACCCAAATTAATACAAAAACCTGTCTAACCAGGTATTTTTGAAAGTACCTTTTCATCACTTAAGTAGCACTCCTGCTAAGAATCATGCAAAATGTGATTAAAGGTTGGAAAGCCCACATATTTTCATTTTTCATATCTTGTTTAAAATGTTATAGTAAACAGAAATATAACCTTTGTTCTTAGGAGAGAAAAATCTAGACTTGTAGCAAGTCTAATAAAAATCATATAGAATGTACTGTAGAATTCAAAATTAAGGGAGATAACTCTGTAAATGACACTAAAATACAGTAGAAATTGTTGGATTTTCACTGTGGATTATCTCCTAAGAGCAGACAGATAGGAATGAATAATTATACATTTAATGATATAGACATATAAAGCAACTTAATAACAAAAATAAAAATGTGTGGCTTTTTTGGGGAGTGTATCACATTTTACAGAATTTGCACAATTCATACATAGACTACTCATTAATTTTTTTTTTCACCTTTGTAACCTGAACGCCTGTCTAGATTGAACAAATTTTGAAATACAAAAGGGGTTCAGGTTGGTTAGACTACACTGTAATTTGTTTGATGATAAAACAGATTAAAGGCTTGGGCCAAACTGCCATTTAATTTGCTTTGCCAACATGGCCATAAAAATAATGCATTTTTATTGTAACTCTACAATGCATTGTGGAATTCACTTGAGCAGCAGTGTTCAACTACAGCTTGTGTTGATAAGGAAATGATGTCTATTCAAGCAAAAGTTAATAAATTTTAAGTTTTTTTTATCATTATAAAGAGGGATACAATTCAGTAAGGATTTGAGGTCTCGGATCATCTATCCCTGAAATAAAGGCTGTTTTTCATCAGGAGTAAAATTAGTTCGGGACCAACGTACAGTGCTCTCCATTTCAGACCTATTACCTTGGAAGTCCAACACCCTCAACCCATTTTCATTGACACTTTGAGGACTCAGTTTTTCTCAAGATGACTTTTGATTTGAACATTAGAAAGTCCTGAACCTTCCACTTTCAAAGGTAAATTTGAACTGTTTGAAAATTATATGTACATGTACAATGTACCATGTTTATAATGATGAGAATCTTCAAAACTAAAGTTATCCATTTCGATTGAAAGCTGGCAACAGGTGATGTATTTATACATATAGGTATCTATACACATTGGTTAAAACATATTCCGACATGTTTATAAAAAATTTAAATAAATTTAAATAAATTTTTTGGGTTCATACTTGAAAAAGTATAAATAACCTCAATTATGACTTGTGTTTATTTGTCCAATCACCAGCTGACTGGTCTTAAGACGTTCAATGAATTATATGTAGAAGGAACATGACTTGACTACTTATTCAAAGTTGATTTGCTTCTATGTTGCACACGATAGATGGAGTTTATGGATCGATTCTAGACATACACTAATTTGAAGTGACTGGCAAAACACAAATTAAAACTTAAGGACTGCCAAATCTTTCAAAATAGTTTAGTAACATCTTTTAAACATTTATATTGTTAGTTTTTCACAAGACTTCTAATTTCAAACAACTGTTAACAGATTAAGTTTGGAATAACTTCTATAATTTACTTCAAGTTTTGAACCTCAGAACAATATCAGAATGGCATATATTGTCAATTCTAAAGTGACATCAGTGAGTACCTACTCCATTATCTTAGCATGGCCTGCACTGGCAATTTTAAATTGAATTCAACAGTCTGAGTTTATCACAAAATTATCTTGGCATGGCCTATACTGTCAATTATATAGTGATTCCTATGATTTCCTATTACAACAGAGTAAACCACATAATTACCTAGGCATGGCCTACATTGTCACATATTCAAAGCACTTTTATGACAAAATCAATAGTTAATTCAACATATGAGAGAGACAATGAGGAGAGGCTATAACAGGATTATTATGTTGATTTACAGATCAGTTATTAACAGGTTGCTGAACGAAAAATCTGTTGTGTGCGCATAAAACAAGAGGCCCCAGTGATCCAAAATCTGATCATTACAGCATTGACTCATGGAATGGCATGGACATGAAGTGCTGAATCTTCAATGATTTGCTAAGTAGAAACATTGGTTATTTAATGTTATCACTGTCCTACATTAATTCAGCCATATTTTCTAAACATCTGTGTTCCTGCTGTTCAGAGGTTTATTTTGCATTACTGAACGCATTCCATTGCAGATTGGATTGACATATTATTTGCATCAGTATCATAAATAAACAGCTAAGATAACACACCATATGCTAAGGCCCCGCCCGTTTTTCAGTGTTTGAGGTCTTAACTAGGAAACACTGTGTATGTAAATACTATTCCAACTCAGGGCAAAGAAAAGATACCCAGACCTTCTCTTCTGTGAATGTTTTAGCAAATTCCATTCAGCGATTTCAGAGGACTTGCAGAATAGAACTGGGATGGATGTACGGACAGACACTATCATCATTACATACCTTACACTTTTCAAGCAAGGAATATAGAAAGTAATGAAACAATTAAGAGGGCTTTAAACCTTGAAAATAAAAACTTTGTACCACATTACTAAGATTTCTCTAAGTTATCATAGATCTTTGATATACTGTGGAAATACTGTAGTTCATGAGGTGCCAATTTTCTTTGGTTTTAGTAGGTAGGCAACACCAGGAAATTTGGTACCCAACAAAAAGGAAATTTCCACTGATGTGTATGCAGAAAACCTTAAAACCAAAATTCAAGAATCCACAAACTTGTGTTTCTTCCCTAACCCATAAAATTTGGTATCCATGAATTTAAGTACTTTCAAAGTAATAGGACTATTAAATTTTATATACATGCATAAAAATGAATATATTTGAAATACAGTTCATTTACCTATAGTATTTCTAACTTGACAACACTCAGCAATCATCAAAGCATTAGAAAATGATGAACACTGAAGTCCTATCATTCCCATCATCTCATCTGATAACCACCAATGAATAAAAAACTGAACTTCCAGTACAGGAAATGAAAATTATGAAAATTTCAACTGTGACAGATTTCCTTTAAAAGTATGTTGGCATCAATTTCCTCAAAGGATGCATAAAACATTATACAGAACATGCTAGTTGATTAAATTTTACAATAATGGGCTACAAACCTATGAAATTTCTCACTGAACAGCTGCTCTACGCAAACAGCTCCAAGCAAACATGCTTGAAATACAATGAAATTAAGTTATATGAGCCGTTTCAGGTGTATAATTTTCCAATATGTAAAAGAACAGCAGGATGGGCAAGATTAGTATCAGTTTCCAAAAGAAATGCAGAGAGCAGCCCACAGAATTAAAAGTTTGGTAGCAAACAACTTCAGAGTACTGTAAATGTATTCATTTTTTCTATCTATGTGGTGGACAGAAAAGCACAAAAAACATTACCTGCAAAATTGATATTTAACACTACAGAACACCTACAATTTTTTGGGGGGAAACAGTGGAAAATGATACCCTTAAATATGTACATGTGACCGAATCAGCTAAAATTAGCAACTGCTAAAATTAATACATTTAAAGTATTTCTGAGAGGGTGGTTATTATGACTTCTACAGTGATTTTTTTACAGTTTTTGGAAAGGGACCCAAATATGATACAGAAGAGTAGGGTTTTAAAACAATGTTTTAAGTCACAATTGGGAATGTCACTGCTGAAATTTGAAGCATATTTCTCTTTTGAAATGGGGTTCAATTTCGGCCCCAAAATATGGGTTGAAAATTCACTGTACTGTAAATTCAGAAATTATCCTGTTCCCATATTCACAAAGACAAAGTTCATGGTTTGCTATGTGAAACCCCCAAATTGATTTTGATCAAAATCTTAAACAGAAGATACACAATGGGAATAAGCAGTAAAGATTCTGTGAAAATTGTAATCAAACCATTTCAGTGGTATAGGAAGAGTAATGGATGAGACATGCCTCTTTTTTGGATCTACAAGATCTACAAAGCAGAAATTGGCAACAAGGATGGTTTTACAAGATCTACAAACAAAGCAAAATCGGAAGTAAATATACAGTAAAAAAGAATCATAACAGTAAAATCTGGATTTGAAATAGTGTATTCTGCTAAAAAGCAGAAAAAAATCATCCCTGTGACAAAATAGGTAGTAAATATACAGTAAAAAGAGAATCAAAATGGTAAAATCCAGATTTTAAATTGCGGAATCATCCCTGAATATCACTGCACTTTCCACCATTACTTACCTAAATTTTGATTGGGTTCGTAATACACCATTTGGTTGTCTATCAAAGTGTCAGGGAGGGGAGTCTGATTTGGTGTTAATGCCCCTCCCTCTTCTTTTCCTACGTCACCATTTGTGTATGGGTAGTCAACTAAAAATGATTAAAAAGATGACAATTAAATTCAGAAAAAAACAGTAGAAATGAATGTAAATCAATGATTTGGCAAATAGGTATGATAAAAACATAAATTTAAATGCAACACATGTAAAATACAGCAAGATATATCAGTGTATGTTATCATACTAAAGAAAAAATGCTGCTTCTTTTTTGATAATTGTTTCACTAATGTATATACGTTCCTTCTTGATCAGCTTTATTATCTTAGGAAGACTGATTAATTGACAGGAGTTCAAATAAGAATAGGTCCCTCCATTTCTGACCCAGGACTTTTCAAATCTCGTTAACATAGGTCCTGGACCTTCAGTACAATACATTGAAACTCAATTAGGTGTCAGTCTTTGTAAGAATCATGCAGCTGGTGAACATAATATGAAAAAAAAACCATCATTTTGATAGTGTAACTTGACTACTTGCATGATCAGAATAAAGGGAAAAAAATCAAGATTCTTCATATAATGCTGATGCATTAAGATATAGTTTCATTGAAATGCACTGCAAATGAACATTTAAAGGGCACATAACTCTGTCAAAAACCTCATTTTTTAAACATTCTACTGAAAAATTTACGAGCAAATCCAATGATGCAGAGATCTAATAATGGCCTTTTCATATAGAGAAAGGATCCTTGAGTGATATTTTATTGTCCAATCCATGAGGTTTTGACATTTTTTCCAATTTGCCTGATTCTTACAAATACTTACACTTATGGACCTTATAAATGGATTAGCTTCAGATTGACATAAGAAGGTCCAAAAGCATACTTGATTGTTGTTTTAACTTCTTGTACCGGGTATTTCATGCATTGCAGGAAAAAAAAAACATTTAATCCATCAAACAGAGCCAGTTTTGTACTAGTCAAAATCACTTGGCTAGATTTTTAATGTGCTACAAAATATAGATCAGAGAAGGAACAGCCAATAAATAGGCATGTCATCCCTCTCAGTTATATTATCCTGACTTTAAGACAACCAATCATCAGTCTATTTCATATAAGCCCAGTGTTTGGTCAAAAAGCAGCTACTACAAATTTTAAAGACTTTTTTACGGCTCAAGCGGTGATCTAACCCTTAACCTCTCTCACTTCAGAAATAATTAAAATATCAGTGTTGAGAAATATAGAAAGAAACAAGACTTACAAACCAACATTGATTTCCCATTGATCAACTAAAGCATCAGTGTTGGAAAAAATTGGAAGAGGGAGTGAAATGTCAACAGAACTTACCATGAACACTGACTTCCTACTGATCAACTAAAGCATCCGTGTTGAGAAAAATAGGAGGGAGTGAAATGTCAACAGAACTTACCGTGAACATTGACTTCCCATTGATCAACAGGTTTATATACTGAAGCATTGGGGTTTAATCCTGTCTTCTGAAAGAAATGAAAACACACATGGTTAGAATCATCAAGTCATTTTTGTCAAAAGAGATAATTTACCAGTAAGTCCGTCATTTCAGGCCAATAAAATGATAGATTTCCATGAAAAAAATGGTACAGGGAAGGATTTATATGAAAATGATACCCCATAAATGGCTTTTATAGTCGTGATCCAACTATCTTCATGGGAAAATTGATTACTGACAGACTGATGGACCAGTCAAAAACAAATCATTGTGTGGGGATTATACCTGGTACATATACATGTACATGTAGCTTAGTAACAATGAAACACAAAGACAGTAACAGTGTAATATTCTAGTTCCTGCACAACTTGTGTACAGAAAATCCAATCCAATACAAAAGTTCAAAATAAAGTCAACAAATTCATTTTTACCAATACCTTTTTTTCAGGATTCAGGATGTTCATTCAATTTCTTGGCTATTTAATTAAACATCTTAACAGTCTCTCATTAGATGTTTTCTATTTTACAGTGATTTTTTTCCACATTTTTTCTTGCTTGCTAAATTAGGGGCAAAAAGTTGCTTAAGAAATTAGTTAGTTTACAGAAAGCCTTTGGTAGCACAGCTGGTACTTGTAATACTCTACACAGAAACACATATGGTTAAATATCTATAAATAGCCAAGAAATATTAGTTTATGCCACAGTGTCAACTATCTAATTAGATCAGAATCTTTTCAAGTCTTATTCGACAATATAAATTTGAAACATCACACAGCAACCTGAATCAATAGTTGCAGAAAATAGAAGAAATCAATATGTTTCTTTTCCTCCCCCACGTTTCTCCCCTTATTAAAAGTAAGCTAATTACCTTAAAGTCAACATTTATTCTACTCAAACAAGTTGCATTCTATTTGCAATTTATACAGGCAGTACTGATAAAACTATGAGATTATTGCCAAAGATAGACTGTAAAACAATGGCTATGTCGGATGAAGCAAACTGCTAGACATCTACATGTTGCCATATTTCCCTTGCCAGTTATAAAAGGAGATTAGAAGAATTACATAATCCAGGGTTTTCCATAATTTTTGCTGGAACCAACTAAAAACAGCTATGAATGGGTCAAAACTTAATAATGCTGTATACAGTTGTAAAGAAAAAGACTTGTGTACTTGAACCATGCAGTTGGCCTACAGTCACTTCTTTGGAAAACCCCGCATAATTTCTAGTAATCCTTATAAGGTCAATATGGAGTGTATGGACCCTTTAATAATTACACAAGGACTATTAAAAGTGATAGACTTAAACCAAAATACAGTGACACCAGTAAAAACCCAATCCTTCATCTAAGACAGCATGTGTTTGTTTGTAATAGGTTACACAGTATAATTTTAATGCACCAGACAAGATTTAATAAGGTCAACAAAGTAAAAATTGGTAAAACCATAAGTAAGTATACAGTAAAATAAAAATACGGTAAAATCCATGTTTGAAAAAGTGGATGAAATTCAGATCTAATGCATGTTAATGTACAACAGGGGAAAAGATTATAGGTTGCCCACTCGCCAATGGCAAAAAAAAAATGTGCACGAGAGACGATTTTTTCTATTTTAGTAGCCCAGCTAGCGAATTGCAAAAACAAAATTATTGTAACTAAAGTTTTAACTGGTTACCATTCAATCGGAAATGTAGTGTCCCTAGTTAAATTTTATCGGTAACCAGTTTTAATAATATGGAAATCGTTCATAACCAATGTTATCTTATTTAGAATTGCTTATTAATTTCTGCATCCAGTATTTCGTAAAAAGTGTCAGAATGTGATAGTGATTTAGAGGAGGATTCTGTTTTTGCAAGACTGTTTGAATATTCTAGAGACTAATTTGTTCAGCATCTGAACAAAATTAATCTCTAGAATATTCAAACAGTCTACTGTTTCATGTATTAAAAGTTTTGAAATTATATGAATTGGTTGTATAATTTTAATTCATTGAAAGAGGTATATTATCCAAAGCACATTTTTCACTTTAACTGCACATTTTATTGTTTTCCACGATGCATATAAATATGGAGGCTATGGAGTGAATGTGTGTGTGACAACAAATCACACGATACAGTGAAAAAAACAAAAATTATCAAGGAACAGGGCTTTTATATTCCGCATCTTGATGTTGCATGAGGGTCTTCAACAATGAACAAATAGTTAATACCCTCAAACAAGTATTTCTACGTACCAAAATTTTGTCCGAAAAAGTTTGGGCTACCAACTTTTTTTCTGGGCTAACTGATTTTATAGTTTAGTAGCCCAGGTGGCTACTGGCCTCAAAAAGTTAATCTTGACCCCTGTACAATTTTCATTCTGTTTACCTTAATTATTGGGGCTTCTTCAGTGTCTGAGGTATCATCAGAATTCTGCTGAACACACAGAACGAATGAATTGGTGGAATAATAGTACACATCGCCGGGAAGCATTTATACTATATCCATGCGTGTGAAACACTCAATGCAGCCGCAGAAAAGGGGAGATAATAATCAACAAAGTTTATGTATATACCAGCCTGGTACTATTAAGTTAATTATATTCCCTATTATTTCAATAACTGTTGATTACAATATGAATGAATGCAGTTAGTTTTTCGAAGATAATTCTTTTCCAAGTTGTCTATTCTCCTGATAGTTCAACTACAATTCCCTTCTAGTCTTTTCTACTTTCACTTTCACTTTTAAAACAAAAGTAAAACAATCATCCACTTGACCTTTCTGCTTCTATATATAGAGTTATCACAAACAAAATATCACGATAATGAAATTCAATTCAAGCATGAACATAAAGAATTTTTCAATTGAATTTCTGAATATCACAATCCTATTATGAATATGTACATTAACAATTGTCAGTAAGGTTTTAACCCTCTCCAATCTCTGAAACAATCCAAGGCCTAGAAACTGCACATTTTTATTGATAAAATCCTGTTCATTTCTGACAAGATCAAAACATAGACCATGTTCCTTGAGGCTATCATAACTATATCATGAATTTGGCCTTATTTGTCCCAGGAGTCCTGCATTTCCATGTAGTAATAACATTACCTGGCCTGCATGTCAACAATTGCCTGTTGATTTGTTTACAAGTTGTGCACGTACAGGTTCAATAAACTATCAATCAAGTTTTGTGTTATATCTGTATTTGTTGGTTTGTTTATCAACACAGTGAAGACTAAATGCAATAGTATAAGTCAGTAATAATTTCAACGTTGGTCCCGTTTTTATTCGATCATTACGTCAGTCTTTGAATTTTTAATATAGGTCACAAATAATCCATCCACTAGTAATAATTGAAAATTATAAGATAAGATTATATCCCAAAGTTGATCTTAAAGATGGCTGTCAAATTCACAAATGAAAAGTTCCAAAAATGTCAATCTGCAAACACTGTCCTCAGCAATTACTGCAATTATCTAACCACTTTCTCCTTTTTTTTGGAAGAAGGATTAACAAAGAACCTGCACCCGTTTCAAGCATAAAAGATTGTGATAACCCTTGTGAGATTCAGTATCACACAGTCATGTGTCTGATCTATTTTTATCACTTTGAACAGAATATCTCCGTCACTATTCAATATTGAAATGTACAACTTGATAACAACACTATAAACCTTACAATATGAAATGTTTATGAATTAGTGAAGGACACTGAAGAAACCACCATATGACAGAGAGTGACAAAATGTACAACTCAAAAGTGACATGGACATGTATTCATCACAAAATAAACACATGTACCGAAAACAACCTGAAAGTCTCTAAAAATTTCAGGCAAAATTTCCACTAATTATCAATGTTCTGGCTATTCAAATTAGTATGGCTGAAATCTTTCAAAATAAATCCCTGTTGTATCTGAGTGTCTTTCCGTTGACTCAGCAGTTATTGTTTGTTACATAAAAAGTTAACTTCTTCATAAGTTTCCTTTGTTTAAGTACATTGTTCATGTATAAAACCACAGACTGACTATTTGAAAAGTCAGAACTTCCTATTTTTTTCACGAAAAAAGTACTTTGTCAAAATCAAAAGGAAGTTTCAACACCCAACATATGTAGTTTTGTCTATTTTAAAGAATTCCTTTATTTCTAGTCCTTCTAAATAAGCAGAAATTGGAAAAGATCTTCTCGAGTCCGATCAGAGGCTGTCCACAAATCTGATCACTAATCTGTAACTTGTGAATTACAATCATAAGCGAACATAAGGTATGGAATGTGTGTTGGGGTCCCTGAAAGCTATATTTACAGACACTTATACAATTTAGCACCTTGACCACATGGCTGCACTTTTGTTGACAAATTAAAAGTTGATTATCTTCACTTCACTGGAGGATGAAATGAACAGTTATCACTGTGTGCTTTGATACTCAACTGCAAATAACTGCCAATCATAAATTTTACAAGCTGAAGTACAATATTTCAGCAACTCACAGCAATTAACGCTTACCACAGAGCAAAATTAGCATTTTCATCACAAATAGATTTTAGCACTATTGTTAAGTCGTCAAAATTACTTACAAGCCAACGTCACACCATAAATAAATGTTCAACAGCTGGTGACATATTGTCAGTTGAAAGGAAAAGGTTTAAAAAACGTCGAATAGCAAAAATATGATCGATTCTCTTTATATATATAAAGAAAGAGGTAAAGTTAGCAATACTTACATGTACATGTATTATGAAAAATAAAAAGATTTAAATTCAAAAATAATTTCTCTGAAGTATAACTCTCTATGTACATAAATTCACTACTCTAAAATAATAATTTGGACATTGTCCACACAGAAAGATTTAATACATCTACTTTCAATGGCTGCATTATGTTGATATAATGAAGAGAAATCCTCCATATGGAAACTTATAAATGTGTTCCTTCCCAGCCTTTTGAAATCAACATCATCATTTTGAGGTCTCCTAAACGTTTTGAACACAATAAAATCCAAATAAATTGATAGTCATTACAATTTGTAGTTTTATTCCATATGTTTCACAATAATCATGATCAGGTTAAAAAATGCTGCATCAGAAATCTGTATGTTACAACAAAATCCTGACTTCCTTCAATCAATACTTCATCACTGAAGTCTTAGCTACAGTAGTTCTTCTGATTAGCAGAGTAGCTTGACAAGGACCAATGTATCCATGATAAATTTATTTCAAAATGTATAATTTATCTATACATTTTCAATTCTTTCCAAATGAAGAACTTTGCTAGATAGAAACACAATAAGCCATCATCAACTTCTTGTAGTATGAAGTCTTTTTTTCTCTTACTTCAAGATTGAGGATGACAAAAGGTAACGCAACGTTTGAATTTTCAAGCTATCCCCAATGTCATAATAGAGAAGCACCAGAAAAGTTCCTGAACCGAATGCAACACTTCAGAGTATGACATTAATTAATTACACAACAGTCAGGCTCCAATTCAGATCAATAACTTTATGATAAAAGAATGAGACAATATTGTTACATCAAGCAAGGAGGAATCTGATTCTCCGTTTTTTTCTCCAATCCATTCACTGCCATGTGTAGGTGTTGATACTAAAATGTCTCCATTCTGACGCAAGTTCAAGTTCTAAGGCCTCTTTATTTATGTCCCTTTTAACGCAAGCTAATAACCCATGGTATAAAAATACAATGAATGAATGAGAAATCTCAAATGCACTAAATTTTCAACTTGAATGAAAAACCAATAAAATATGAACTGTTAATTGGTTGTTTCGAAATGAAACACACATTCTGCACTAGACTTCAGGTATTTGTTTTTAAAAATTCTGGTTTTTTTTTTCATTTCATCATTCATTTAACACACTATTAAATAGAACCAAGGTATGATGGGTTAACCAGTGGACAATATATCCATTGACTGAAAAGACTGATCATGTAAAAACTTTAATGAGGAAATCAATTATTCAACAACAATACAAATCATAACAGCATTTGAATGAAACATCATGTGGAATGGCATGACCCATGAATTCCTGATTAGCTGTTAAACTTGCAGGTACATGTACTGATGCTTTTTTATGAATCTCCTTAACAAACATCTAACCTGTAACCTTCACATCCTTAATATCACTGATTGACTGCTGTTTTATAATTAAATTTCTTACTAAGGCATAAAAAAAAGGCAGATATAAGAGAAATTTAAGTAAACATGTACAATGTAGTAAAATCAAGAACATCAGGCCATAATACAGCAAACCATAGTGATGTAACGTCAGGGATGATTTTACCAATTCTACAAAGCAGAAATCAGACTTGAAAAAGCAAAGTTCTGCTAAAAACAGTCCTTACAGTTCAGCAGTAGTCTGAGCCCCAAGGCTTATCAAAATAGAGGTGGGCCAGTAAATTACCTACTACAGGTCAACAGTCACTGTATAGAAATTTCTGAAAATGTATTTCAGGCCTATGAACCAGAAAGTTAGCAGTGAAGACATCCCTGCAATGTGTTGGGAAAGATGCTATGTTCCATGCACTTTAAAGAACCCTACCATGTTATTCGATAGGAGTAGGAACCTTTGTGCTCCGCCACAGGAGACTAAATCGCCCTACCCTACCCCTTCTCCCTATTTCCAGTGACAATCAAAATTTTGTCAACCCTATTATTCTTGTATCCTAACCCATTTTTCATTTCATCATCATTTCATGTTCATTTTATCATCCATACCGTGTTCATTGCCTGGATAGAGCTGAAATATTGCTGCTACATGTAGGGTGTTAAACACCAACAATCAGTCAATCATTGAACAATGGAAAAAAGTTGAACACCATCAGCTGGACACCATGAAGGTAGGCATATCACTCCAATCGACCAAATTATTCTAACTTCAAGCCAACCAGTTGTCACACATCTTTTATGTCATATGCTAAATGAAGACTACCAATTTTTAAGTCTTCGGCTGGGAATGAACCCAACTTAGTGAAAATGTAAAAATTTGAGATTTGGTCTGGTAGTCTCTGAACCAATTTCATATACACTGCAAATATGAAATGAACCCAATATTACAAGACCACTGATATGGTCCAACCTAATATGAAATGTCAATATATCTTTTAGTATAAGATAAACCATTAATACACTGCTAACTTCCCTATCTCCCAACATTTCTCAGCTAAAACTTTAGATAAACATCCCATAATCTACTTATTCTATAATATTGAAAGACTTCTTGATTAAAAGGTCAAGGTTCATCTAATGTCAGTGATTTTGTTAGCCTTAATTTACCTCCGAATTTCGGCTGTTTCCCCCAGAGATAGTTTCCCAATTCTGTGTATTTATTTCCCAAAATAATAAAAATACTCAACGTAAAACTGGTAAAGGTTTGATTGTTTACTCTTGGAAAGCCTCTGCTTAGATTTCTATTCAGTTAATTTTCGTTCCCTGAAGCACTCAAGTGATTCAGACATCATTTATTTTTTGGTCCAAAGTCGACGCGGGTATGATTTTCAATCCGGAAATTTAACTTTACTTCGTTTCATTCCCTTACACGCAATTTTACCAGGGTAGGAAACTCACTCAAATTCTAGCCAGTCCTGAATACAGCCTTTCAATATATTTATTGTATGTCTATATAGATTTTTGCTTAAATTAGTCATCCCTGCCAAAAAAATAGTAGTGATCAAAATGACACAAAGAAGATCGTATAGGAAATTGTTGATGGCATTATTCTAAACGTGTTTACTTGCTCCAATCAGACCAGTGTTGACATTTGTGAATCAGATGACCATATTGAAACTCCTCCATCAAAAAAGAAAGACTTACAGTAAATAAACCACCCCTTTTGGATACTGTGCAATTAGAAGTCCAGCTGAATAGTTTCAAAATGCTGGTTTTTATGTTGAGGTATTCTGGTCTGCTTGTCAACCATTTGACTTGTAGCAGCAGTGAAAAAGATTAAAGAATATTAGTTCACTCATCTGTTTCATTTTAATGTTTATACTGATTGTGTTCCAGCCAGGGGTACCTGACTACACGAATCAGACACATGTCAAATTCAATCATTATGACTTTTCTATCTTTTTACTCAAAATTACCGAAGTAAACTGTGTTTGTCTTATAATTGTCTAACTGCTGAAAGAAACCGGCTTACACAAACAAACCATGATGCAATCATGAGAATTTGTCACAGAAGAGTTAACAAGAGGAGACCTAGGCAAACTGGTTGAAAGGTTTAAGGACTTTAAGACAGAAAAATGAATCTATAGTTAAAGTGAAACTGTTCTCTAAAGTGAATTAAAACAAACATCAAACTCACTTGTTCTCTTTAATGTTTAAAACAATGAATCAATTTTACATGCAAATACAATTTATATGTATGTATATGGCTGTTATTTGTTTTGGCGGTTGACATTGCCTACATATTTTTTTCCCAATTTGGTGTAAATTTTCCCAATAAAAAGTAACAAAAGTAACAAAATCACTGAAGAACATAAACACAAATCTGTCAAAAACAGATCAATACTTTCACCCTATAAAGGAACAGTGTGTTCACATCCCATTTAAGGAAATTGAAAACAGCTGGTTAGGGCAGATTAGGGAATTTATATTCTTGTCATTTCATCTGATGCACTTTTTATGCCTTATACTGTATACATCAGAATTGCATAACATCTTCCTTTTAAATATACATCTATAAATATCCACATATACTTGAGTTGTGAAGTGCATGATGAATAAACTTCATTGTAGAAGTTATAAAGGTATTGCCCCCTTCATTAAAACCTATTTACAGTCTGAAAATTAGGGTTTGAATTTTACAGGACCAAAATCAAGATTTTCCATTTTTCTCTAGATTGCATTACAAAATTCTCTAAAATTTACAAGACCAAAGACATTTTCACAGGACACGGGGTGTCGGTTCTGTGCTAGTTTTGATGAACGCTATGGGTTCATTGAATTTTGAAGTGTTTTGCATCCCCTATCCAGAACATTTGGCATTTAAGGAAGCAAAAATAGTGTATTAGGTTGGATCTGAAAATAAAGTTGCACAGAAGAGACATTTAAGTGTGTAATGTGCTGTATGTACTACATACTCCCAGATTTATCAAATTGTTTTAAAAAAATTGGTATATTTGGCATTTGAAGGTAAGAGAATTTACATGTAATGTTTCGTTAAAGTTTTATCAGGGCAATATAAAACTAGAAAGGTGATTATACCTCCCACTCCAATGCCTAGATAATATATACATGGCATGAAACCCCAAAAGTCAGTCAGATGGCAAAACGAAACAGAAAGTGCATAATGGCATAAAATAATGCATGAAGTTTCACTCAGAGATTTTAAGGAGTTGCAGATTAGGCCTCAAGACAAAAGGACAAGCCAACAGCATCATCATTTATACTATCAGAGATGAACACAAAGAGTAGTCCGGTAGTCCTGTGCTACCCTAATTTTGGGGAGGACCACCTGAAAAACTTCCATGGTAGTCCTATGGGCTATCTAAATTTTGCCTCATTTTTCATAACATCTAAGACCAGAACCGCCATTACAATCTACGGACTACCTGTTTTACCTCTGAAGTAGTCCCGCTGACCACCAAACAAATAAAGTTAGTGTCAAACCCTGACTATATGTATGTACCTCTTGTTTTAAAGGATTCAATCCGGTATAAAAAAAATTGAAATTTTGTACAACAGAAATCACCAAAGTGTACAAATTTTGCTGAGCTGCATGTAAATTACATTTGCCATTTTTAATAGATAAAAAGGGTTTCTTGAGCCTTTTAGTCATTTTCAACATTTGTACAGACGAAATTTTATATGACAAGGTCCAATTATAGAAAAAAATATTATGACCACATTTTTTGCCATTGTATAAAAATTAAATAAATGTCTTGTTACAGAAAAAAAGGATTTGTAAATGAATATATATTAATATTTTCCATCATGGTCAGATTTTATCAAACAAAAACAAAAAAAAACAAAAAACATACAAAATATATGAAATTAAGGAATCAATTTCAACCATTTCCTATTCCACTGATACTCAACAATCCTATGGCAAATAAAATCAATTCACACTAACACCACCTGTTACGATGTCACAGCAATATGGATTGTTTTCTGACATGAAGAATAAATGCTAATTAATGCTCCTGTCCAACATCTAATAATGATTGAGTGGGATGTCTAGCATACCGTACTTAATGAGCATTGGGAGTCCTGGCCTATTTTGCATCCTAAACTTAAAGGTCCACAATAAAAGTAAATGGTAACAATAGTAGGCCCAGGACCTAGCTTAACGAAATTCTGATGGTGTTGCATCAAAACTTGGAGATTCAGGAACTTAGATCAGCAGTATTTTGAACTCATAATCATCAAAAGAACAGGTAGTCTCTTTTCAAAGCCAAAAGATATTTCTTTGTTTTGCAACACTTTGACCCAATTTCTTCCCATACCAATTTAGCCCTGTCTTAAGCAGCACTAAAATTTTAGCACTTTATAGCACAGTGCTACAACAATCAGTTGTATTTAGAGATAGAATGCATTATAGAGTCTGACATAAAAGATTGCCCAATTGTCCAGAACATGTAAATTTACCATTTGTACATGATAAAATTAATAATATGCCAGAAAAATAAACCAAACAAGCAACACCCTACTTGTCAATTTTGGCAAGTAGAATTTTCATCAGCTTGCTTGATAGAATAAGGTTTACAAAATGGTAAGATCATACCCTGATATGGACTGTGCTGCAATTTTGAGGTACAGACAGTATAAAGAGCTACATGGACATGCAATGCAAGAAGTACAAAAAAAGTATCTTATGAAACAGCAGAACACCCCTTTGGGGGTACTAGTAACTCTGTTTCTTCATATTTCTCATTTAACATGGTTACAAAGTATATATACATCATCAATATTTAGCAATCTAAAAATAAAATTACTGCAACTAAAATATTCAGTCCACCGCTAGTTGTCCTTGGGCATTAACAATTATCTGTCAATCTCTAATTGCATGAGCTAGTATTGGAAACTATAGGGATCATGAACCATTTTACTATAAAGACCAAAACACAGTTGTTTTTTTCTGATTAATTCTAGCATTGGAGATGTCAGATTCATGTAGGACTGGCAGGTTGTTTGAAGGACCACCAAGTTGACAGTTAATAATATCTGTTTTAACCAACTCTGAAAACATTCATTTGATCTTCTTTGATTTAGTATGTATATATTTTTTTTAAATGAATTGTACTGTCACTGAGTCTGCTTGAGACTTGACTTGATTGTCAATGCTGACAAAAGGGAGACAACCACAAGGCTAAAGCATCTACAAGATTTAATTTTAAACAATATTTAAAAAAAAAATGATTTTATTTGTTCTTTAATACACAATATATACAAGCACTTTTGAGACACAAAAATTAGTTTTGATAAATAAGAAATTTACTTTTTTGTCAAAGTAGCATTCTGCTAAATACATGCACATGTAGGAAAGACCAAAAAAAATGAACATACATGTACAATGTACTTGCCTTTTAAACATCATTATTTAAGACTCAATAAATGAGAAGTGTTAATAACCATACACTTATATGTACATGTTTCACTAAGTATAGGAGACGAACTTTGTAAAAGCTATGTAACTTTTCAAATCCCGCCCCCAAAAAAAGAATTATTTAAAAGTACATGTACATGTTACAATTTCAATAAACATTTGTAATTTTTGCTTCATAGTAAATGTATTTTGGCCTTAGTTTTGAGTTTTTCATCCTGAATGGGATGTTGTCTCTGACATACACTGTATTATATACACCATACCCAGAGTTTTTTTTAAAGGATTTTAAAAGCTTTTGTTTCTAGCCTGTGAGAAAATGACGACTATTTTCATGGTATACTTTTTAAAATACTATTTACATCTGACATAAAATATTTCAGAATCATCTGTTATTTACAGCAATGTGTAAAGACATTAAATTAATTTTAATGTACAATGCATATGAATTAAGTACATTATTTTTTCTATCATCATGCAAGCATGTTTTCCACACAGTAAAATGTGTGTCTCTCGAAAATGGTTGTTTTTGTTGATTTTTTTGCTGGATGTGGGGTTCAACAGGATCAAGACAGGAACCAAAGCACATTTATCCCACAGCTTGTACCCTGTGAAGGCCACTGAAGCAAAATAAGGTTTATTTCAGTTACAAGTGGGAGGTCAGGAGTCCCCTGAAGGGTCACTCACGTGAAACAACACAAAGAGAAGCCCCCTCACTCCATTTTTACACAGCTACCGCATAATGTTTGGTTGTCAAAATTTATCTAAGAGAGGATTGATGTGGCTGAGTCACATTTGATGCCCCCACATATATTTTCTGACATATATAAAAGTAAATTTATACTTCAAAGCTTTAATTTTTTACAATGGCAACAATTTTATGATCAGAGAAAGAAGTTAGAAATGTTCTGATTTGATAGCATTGGTCTACAGGAACAAACACTACATCTAATGTTGATTCACTCTAGTGTGTAGGATCTTCCACCAATTGTTTACAACCTTCATGGTTATTCAAAATTATCTACTACCTATCTTAAAGTTAAATACTGTAGAAGGAGATATCCAGAATAGACATGTACCCTGTGACAAAATGACCTTCTATCCACGAAAATGTTAAATATTGATAGAAATGAAAACCCTGATAATATGCACATCTTCAATCCATATACAATAATTCTGCAAAGTATCAACTTCCTAACCTAAATACTGCAGGAGGAGTTATCCAGCATTTGAACTTAAAATGCATTCAAGTTATGCTTGAGTGGTCAAGAGGTCACCATTTACTCCACTTCTGATTAGTGTTATTGACAAATTATATGTTTTGACACCTGTTGAGAGCTGTAGTTGGCTTGGGGTAATTAAATTATCACTTCTGCCTCTTAAACCAATGTTCGAATTACAGCTCTTAATGTTTTTTGTACTTTCTTCTAAGATTTCTGGTGAAGAAATGAAACTAGATTATTTTCATCATTCTGAAAAGTCTTTCGTTGATGACTTAAATGACGAGCGCTAGAAAAATCACTGCAATACCAATTTTCATTATATTTGTATTACTATTTGAATAAAATATGCTGAAACTATGTATGACTGCCTGAACTACATACAAAATCTTCTCAGACTTCCATTAAGCTGCATATCTGCATTTTTCATACCATATAATTGTGTGAAACCACATGTACATGAACTACCAAACATATTGATATTTAACTAGCACTCCAGATAAGAATTATACAAAATGTGACTCATAGTTGGGAAGCCTACATACTTTTTTTTGGATATTTTGTTTAAAATGTTTTAGTAAACAGAAATTAAAATGTGGCTTTTCATATAACCCTTGTTCATAGGAGATAAAAATTATATAGAATCAGGCCTTTCATTAAGAGGCAGTACCAGGTACTTTTACCCTTCTAAACTACTGAAAGGTACCTCAAGAATTTAAAAATTTCATACATTTGTATTAAACAGAATGATGAAAAGTACCTCCTACAAAACCAAAGGTACCTGCATTGTAAAAAAAATAATGTATTCCCTTATAGAATGCACTGCAGAATTCAAAATTAAGGGAGATAATTCTGTAAATGACACTAAAATACAATAAAAACAATTGGATTTTCAATGTGGACTATCTCCTAAAAGCAGAGATTGGGATGAATAATATATATATTATTGAACTTAATATCAAAAATAAAAATATGTAGCCTTTTTTGGGATGTACAGTGCTCGCCTTCAGCCCTAACCTGAAACCCGGGGCTAGTAAAAATTAATTCGGGCTAGGGAAATGATGTGTACATTTCTTGCTTCGAGCTAGTTGAATCCTGAACAGTCCTCTTTCATTCGGGCTAGTTGTTGAGAATATTCAAGGAAAGGACTGGTGTATCACATATTACTAAATTTGCATGATTCTTCTGAAGACAACTACTTAAGCAAACTTTTAAAATTTGGATCAAACTAGTTGGCTGCAAATATAATACAGCTACAACATTCACATCAACTATTTCTTGAAGTTTAGCTTTTCAATTACAAAATATGCACCATTTTGATCCACAAACCCAAACTGTCCTTTGGATAATTTTTTATCAAAATTACTATCCTTAAGTGGAATTTTTACAGGGTTCATGAGCATTTTTACCCCCCAGGCTTGGGACTACAGGTTTATTGTGGAGATTGTATTTTTTTCAGTAAAGATGTCAAATGAGAACTGGTTGAATGATTACAATGAAATGTTCCATCAAAGTAAATTTTACATCTTAATGTCGTACTTCTATTAGTACAAGTAGGCAGTGCTCAACAGAAAGTCCCCCTTCCATTGATTTCTGTGAAAATCAATCCTCCAAAAGCTTTAATTGCTACATTCACTACACATTCTCTTCAAAATCTGAATGAAATCCATAGAAAAATATGCTACTGACTCCTTTCCATGAAATCATTACTTTTTGACAAAAACATTTGAAGGAAATCTGTAAAAACATGGAGGCGCTCTCCAGGCAACAACAAAATGAGACAGACACACAGGCCTTCCTTTTGTGATATGGCATGCACCTTCAAGTACAATTACACCAAGATCTACTCATATGTACATATACATGTACATCAAGACATTAATAAATACTTCTTTCTGGCTGTGGCCCTTTCTAGACATCTCAATTCTGAACAGTTCTAAGATATAACCCCCAAAAGCAATCCCTGCCTTCCTCCTTTGGTGCTATCACACCTCGTGGAACATAAATATTTCAAAAGATCCATTAGCTGCTAAAAGACTACTCAAGTTAGAAAGTGTATCATCTGGACATCAGGAAAATTCATTTTGTCCTTTTTGGTCCCTTATTCTTTAAGCTGCATTAGCTGCCAAATTTGTTCAGTTTTGATTCTACTGAATTTTGCTGATTCAATGAAATAAGTTTGTGGTAATGCAATTGAAGCAATTAATGTTGATAATACAGAATATTGTGAAAACCATGTTTTTTTTAATCAGATAAGGTCGATATGTCTGATCTAATTATTTTTTGCCATTACTTCCGAAGATTGCTGAAAGGCCATTCACCAGGGTTTAAAATACTTCAACCTTGGTAAAAAAAATAACAATAACAGATACACAGGTAAGCACGTGTCTTGTTTTCATTTCATTTCATTTCATCTATTTCTTGATTAGTTTTATAACTAAATACTGACCATATTTGAGCCGCATTATATCACAATACGTTAATTTCAAAAGGATCCTTGCATTATATTCAATTTTTTGTTCTTTTATGGCTTGAGTCTGTTGTATTCCAAGACAATATTTACACATACACCTATTTCATCTATTGAATGCAGTTTAATTGTGAGTATCAAATGAAATTGTACAAGAAAAGTACAATTTAGTAGAAGTAATTCAAAGTTAAGGTAAATTTAAAAGTAACGAAAATTTACCAAAATGACAGCAAATGCAGCTTTAAATGGATAAATTCATAATTGTACAGACACAGCATCAACTTTATTTCCATTTGTAGTTAGGGCACGTTGTGGTGAAGTTTATTATAGACGTATATATGCTAATATTTGAGAGGCATAGTTTAACTTTATGAAATGCTTGGTTCTGGCCTTCAATTACAAAGCAGTTGGGCCAATAGTAGTAATTCCTATATCAAAGTTTCTAACTGCTTTTCAAATTTCAGTATAGTGTTTTATCATAAGTAACCCTGTCAACATTTTTTTCATAGGTAACCTCCAATAAGGGTAACTAACACAATGAACTTGTCTGTATAGTACTAGAACCTTCCATGTTGCTTTATAACTTACATTCTGATACAAAGGATTTCGCCAATTACAAAATATGTTTTTTTTCGTTATGTGAGCTTTATGTTGATCAAGAATGCTAAGATAATCAACTGACAAGAGTGAATAACCAAAATGTGATCACAAGTATCAAAGAATGCATAATTAAAGAATGCATGAAACTTGGTTCCATGCACATATTAAATCTCCAAGCATTCTTGGCATGAGTAATTATATTTTGGTTACTGGTATTGAAAATAACCATGTATTATCCTATTTACTAAATAGATTTTCTCGGTAACTTATCAGTAGTTCAAAAAAAATTTCATTTTGAGATCTGAGGATTTATATAAAATAAAGTAAAAAGTCACAAGAGAAAAGCGTGATATTTTTGTGGGACTACGTCTGCAAGTGAAATTACAGAACTTATTTCACATGTGAATTATCAAAATTTATTACATCGGGAACATTTAAAATTATTCACTACCATCTATATAATAATTAGCATTCAAGTATGACCTCCTTAAAAGGCTTTGAAACTACAACTGTGGTTGATTTTCAATTGCTACAAGAGCAGCACACGACTTGCTGGGTGTGGCTTGTGTATGCGTAAATTACTGCCCACCTTAAATCAAGTAAATAAACACATGTAACATTCCAATGTGTATCAGCTGTTTTCATTCAATTCAGTAGCGAGAATGATCATCAAATTCATATTTAATAAAAATATTAAACATTATGTATTAGAAAAAAGTATATTATATACTGTAAAAATCACTTAAACCCATACACAGTAGCACTTGACACACAAGCCATAATGTATGAAAACAAACAATAACCTTCAATGAATGAAACATTGTACATGTCCATGTGTGAACACTGTAACCTTATAATACAAACAACTTCTGCCATATCTAACATCGTTCTACTTCATTCACCCTTTCCTTCATTATAAAAAACACAAACCACCAAGTTTCACTAGCGACCATTTCAGCTGGCATAGCATAAAGTGTACAGCCAAATACGGACACATATGGTGAGTCTAAGGTTACCATAACTGTCCTATTAGAATCATAATAAATCATGTAAACTTCAGTTTATCATTGTTTTACCACTGGCTGACCATTTATGCCGATATTTTACCACTCACTATCGCTCCGAGTAAAATAATGCGGCATAAATGGTCAGCCCAGCTTAAACAATGATAAACTGGAGTTTTCACGATTTATTTCTTAATTATTACCTCAAACTGTGAATTGTCATTTGCTCCCCATACACCATGATAATCAGACTGGACCGGTGTAGTTAACTCAGCGCCCGCAGTTGTTCCCCGGTCAGACGTCATCAGGGCGGCTGAGTTTTCTCCGTAGTTATCCTTCAGTTCCACCTTAAAAAAAGAAGAAAGCTTCATGCATTAACTTGATGAAATATTTGGTCAAAACATATGGTGAAGACTACTGACATGTAATTGGCCTTTTTAAAAAATACATCATTTTTTATTGGGAAAATCTGTGTCAAGAAATAGACAAATCATAAAATTTTAACCAGTAATTTTGAGGAGAAACACCACATCCTACCCTGTCTATTTGGGATTATTTCTAAGCCATTGTTTTTCATTTATTGGGAACCTTTCATTATAGGAAACAGCATAATATTTCTGAGGCAATTAAAGGTGAACAACATCACTGTTTGGGGCAAGTCATGCTCTACATTGAAGTGCCCCATTTTTTTTCCTCATTTGTATATGTTCAGTTTGGAATCATGACCCCATGGAGATATGATGTTGTACTCTTTTACACATGGACTTGACCTGACTGTTCAATTACTGTGTTCAGGGTGTAAGCAAGGTACTTGTACAAAATATAAATATTAAGGCCTACGAGTCAGTCTTCACAATTGAGCAGTAGTCCAAGGTCCAAGGCTTGTCAAAATGGAGGTTGGCCAGAAAAATTTACTACTACAGTCACTTGTAATAATTTCTGTAAAAATGTATTTCGGGCTTGTGAACTGGAAAGTTAGTTGTGAAGACTGACAGTACATGTATATGTGTGTAAATGTGAGACTTGACATGATTTATTTTGATTCTGATACAAACCATAAAGAAACCCGTCCTTTCCTATAATACCACCAGGGTTCCCACAACATTCTTATCCTGAAATTCAAGGACTTTTCAAGGTCTTTTTCTTGAATATATTCCTTGCTTCATATTGTTATATTGCACGACGGGTGATGCTATCATAGCAGGAGATGCTTACCCTGTCGATGCACCTGATCTCACTCTAATTTGGAGTTAATGCGATCGATGCTTTATACCCGATTTGTTTTGTCCCTTGGATCCTTGACACTTGATTACTGGATGGTTTACTAGCTGTTCATAAAGCAGTCTTTACTAACCAATAATATAGCAATCTAGCAATTGAAATCCACTCAAACCAGTCCTAAGTGACTGTCTTCTCTTGAACTTACTATGAAGTATGAACAATTGCTCACTGTTGAGGGTCTCATGCTGATTTAAAAATGAAGAAAAATAATAAAAGCATTGTTCCATTTACTTGGGTTTTGCCATGTATTTGTTGGGATTTTTCTCATGTACATTTACTTGTTATCCCTTTATTTATTCATATTGTGATTTGTATGAACAAATAGAATGAAACTTTTTAAATTTGTAATCTAGTATTTTTTTTTATTCATGCAGAACTTGAATTTACTCCAAATGTTAAGAAGTGCTACATATGTTGAAAAATCTTGCAAAAAAAAATCACAGATTGACGTACAGGGTTAAATCCAAGTTGGAGACTGTACGACAATCAAAATTCTGGGGATTTGGTGTCTGGTTGGCATTGATTCCATATCTCCATATTTTATTATTATACATTGACAAAGACAGCCTTATTACAACCCAAATGAATATTCTAATTGAAGGCATGACTGCCTGCACAAAAAAAAAAAGCAACTATGGAAAATAGAAACAAAAAAATATTTCAAATATTTATTATTTAAAACCAAAAATATATTCTAATCAACCAAAAAACAAAATTACAAATGTAAACAGGTAATTAAATAGCACCATCTGTGCAAAAAAATACCACTGAACTAAAATGCGACATATATACATGACACAAACTGCCCAACCTATCACACAAATTAAAAAAAAAAAAATAAAAATTAATGGAAAATGTTTAAAATGTAATAACATCTTAAAAAAAAAGACGAATTTTAAAATGTCAATATAAGTCTTGACATGATACAGATAATTATCATTACTTCGAATCCAAACTATTAGAGGACCCCCTTAAATGAACTACAAGTAAACCAACTAAATTTGTTGGTAAAAATTAATTCACTGTCCTGTAATAATCATAAAATGTAAAAAAAAATATTTATAGCCTAAGGAAAGTGAGAAAACTTGAGAGACGCGCCATGTTTTTCTAAATGATTTATCATCGCTTAATCGCAATGTTAAAACATATTAATGTTGAGCGCAAATAAGAATACTATTTTGAAAGTAATTCGCCACTATCAAACTCGTCCCAAAATTCTACTTTCATTTCTTAAATTACACTACTCGACAGTTGACAGGTACGAACTATTTCGGGGACGAAACTTATACGATCGAAGGGAGCTAACCCAAAGTTTAATCAGAACTTCGCGATGTTAAAATACACGGTTTTCTCCCGGATTTTTGTAATTTTATAAGATTTCACGGTCTATTCCCAACCAGGAACACCTAAAACGAAATTCCCAGCATTTTCCCGTTTTCCCGGTCTTGTGGGCAAATGACTCCAAATTATCTTCAAGGCTAAGGCCCTTGTTCTGCTTTCTTCACAATTATTTCTTAATATTGTTGACAACCCTCTATAGAAGATTCAGTTTTGCAACATTCCGCAGTTTGATTACACATTTATCCAAAACAAGTTTGTGCAAGACAACACACTGCACCTAGGCTACCATGATTGAAAATAAAAGTACCCAGGGTATAATGTACAAAAATGTATGTTGATTAAAAATATAACCAGGAAACGTCACTATGCAACCCACGATGCCCTGTGCAGGTCCGGGTGTCAAAAGAATAGGCCTGCAGTAGCGCTAAGCAACCTAGCCGGGGGCTAGGCACTCTGCCCACAGCAACTGGGATGTGTGCCCCAGGTGGTGGAATGGGGTACCCCTGGCATGTTACATGCTGGGGTTGTCAGGCTATAATATGGAAAACCTGACCGCTAACCATAGTGGTGCACCGTGTTGGGAAAGATGTCACGTTCCTCGCACGTTAAAGAACCCTCCTGTGGTATTCGATAGGAGTAGGAACTTCGCGCTCCGCCACAGGATGCTAAATTGCCTGACCTTACCCATCCCCCTTTCTCTAGTGGCAATCAAAATTTGTCAACCCTTTTATCCTTGTGTCCCATCCTTTTTTTCTAATTTCATTATCATTTCATGTTCATTGTATCATCCTTTCATGTTCATCATCTGAATATAGCTGAAATATTGCTGTTCGGACGTTAAAACCCCAACAAACAAACAAACAAAAGCAACCAAGGACCATAATGATCTGTTTAGCATTATGAACTTAATAAAAGTTCTCCTGATGTGTTGCCAGTAAACTAATGTGTAACTTGTGACCATCAAATTGACTAGTATTGATTGATTGATACAATGGTGATCTCCAAATACCCTGCATGACCTCAACTAACTAGTAAGTGTTAGGTTATGAGTAACAGCTACCTCGATTAATTACCAATGACCATTTGAAAAGATGAAGCATTGTTTTGAACACAAACCTCAAGGGTGGATTAATGCTCTTACCAACCACACGACTTGCAGAAAACAGTATGACAGTGTCAAACATAATTAGTGTATTACAATGTACCTCAAACAGCTGACACCTCAAGTCCAACAAATAAAAACATTCATGAAACCTCTACACTTTCAAGACTTGAATTTTGTAAATAGCAATCTAATTCCATTCAGAGCATTACAGTTAGCAATTAGTATATGTTACATGTACAGAAACCATGAGTAAGAACACATACATGTAAGTAAAATTGTGTGAACATCTTGTTCATATTGATTGATTGTTGGGGTTCAATGTCCGAGCAGCAATATTTCAGCTATATTCAGACGATGAGCATGAAATGGATGATAAAATGAACATGAAATGATGATGAAATGAAAAAAGGGATGGGACACAAGGACAGTAGGGTCCACAAATTTTGATTGCCACTAGAAAAAGGGAGGGATGGGTAAGGTCAGGCTATTTAGCCTCCTGTGGCGGAGCGCAGTGGTTCCTACTCCTACTGAATACCACAGGAGGGTTCTTTAACGTGCGAGGAACGTGACATCTTTCCCAACACGGTGCACCACTATGGTTTGTGGTCCGGTTTTTATAGCCTGACAACCCCAGCATGCAACATGCCAGGGGTACCCCATTCCATCACCTGGGGCACACATCCCAGTTGCTCTGTGGGCAGAGCGCCTAGCCCCCAGCTAGGTTTCTGAGCACTATTTAGTCGCCGTTTATGACAAGCTCAGCGCTACTGCAGGCCTATTCTTTTGACACCTGGACCTGCATGGGGCGAACATCTTATTCAGAAATGACGTACATGTACAACATGCACCAAAATGACATAAGAACTTTTGCTTTGCATCTTTTTTTATTGTTACTCAGGCATTGCTAAAGTAAGACAAAATTCTTTACAAAACTCTGTATATCCTGTTCATAGGTATTCATTTCTGCTGCCTACCCAAAAAATTATTGGGCCCCTTACACCATTGACACAAAAAGCAAATTTACATTTTAGAAATAGTAATGTTTTTGCTAGAATTTATACCAAACATTCAAGAAATTTACTAATAAAGAGTGATAGAAGATGTTTTTGGTTCCAATGGCCAAACAAAAGTCATAACTGCCATGTTTACTGTTTGTTTTGAATCAAGTCCAGCCTGGTGATCATGCTCCAAATGCATAATTAATTAGATAGGAATTTTGGTCTCAAAATGAAATTCACAGAGATCAGCATCTAAAATATACAGAGTGTACCTGAATTACAACCATTTTGTTGCCTAAATTCTGCGAAAAATAGGGAAAATCCTTCCCAATTTCTAAATATCCATGGAGGCCGCCATTTTGTCTTACAACATACGAATTTCCGCTTTCATGAAAAGCATGCTTGCGGATGTTTCATGAAATTCCAACAATAGATGTAATCACTGTCAATTATAGGGGTCAGGGTTCACAACAGCTTCTAGTCTGCATTCTTTTCAGAGAGTGACAACTGCTCATTTAGCCCTCATGAGGTAAAAATACTGATTGCAAATGGATCTGTTGACCTCGAAACAGGCGGGTCAAAACCCGTTTATTTCCTGATTAACACAACTACCTGTGAACATGAGATGGATAGAACCAGAAAGAAGAAAAGTGCAGTTATTAGCTACCCGAATTTGATCAGAAATTGTCAAAAGATTAACAATAAATTGCTATGATGAAATTTCTACACGTGACACGAGGAGTTTACATCGGGAAGACATGGCGTCTTACTCATGATTTGCCAATCACGCTTAGAATTTAACGACTTACTGTTGTCCCTTAACCCTCCAGGTTTGAGTTTGTAAGTTACACAAATAAGTCCCTTTTAATCTACAAGCCGTATTGGGTGACTACACGAAAACCGACGGGTTTAGGGAGTCTCAGGACGAAATACGGCAAGATCTTCGCAAGGTTGTAGGTCGATCTATCGCCACAGTAGTCACATGGGCCGCTCATATCCAACATGGCAACCGCGATGTGAAACGTGTTGATTTCTCAAAATTCGTATTTCATTGTTTTTTTTTCGATCTTCTAATTTTTAATAAATAATAACAAATGATTAAAAATCTGATTTAAGTGTGACATTGGTCAATTAGCGGATGCTTTGACATCACTTGGTGCTCGTCCAAGAAATAGTCTCAATTGGCGGGAGAGGGGCGGTACTTATATGACGCAGTGCGGTATTGGGGCTCCATTGGGAAAATATTTTCGAAAATTTGATTTCATTTTAGAAAACACCAGTTTATTTTCCCTCGGTAAAATGTTTTCACCTTAGAAAAATAAAAATGAATTAATTCGTTTATTTTGTATACATAATAAAAAATCATTTGAGTTTAAATTAGAGGAAATATTCAAGTGCAGGTTTTAGTGCTAATTTTGTTAAATTAACTTTAGTTTTTAATATACAAACGAATACCGAAAGTTTTTTTTTGCTGCATTCATTAATAGACATTTTTTTCAAAGTATCAATCTAATTGATAAAGAATTACAAGAAAACAAGCACCATAAAACACAAATATCCCGTTATGACTACCCCAGATCCTTTTTTGGTTTGTGATAGAAATTCAAGAACGACAGAGTTGTCTATCTTTGATCAGAAATATAAAAAAAATGGGATTAAAAAAAAGTACTCAAGTCTCTGTCAACAATGAAGCCTATGTACTAAAACCGAAGGTTTGAATTCAGTGCCATGTTTTAAAATTAGTCCCGTCAAAATAAATTCAAACTACAACAGTCATGCCCCATATACACAGAAAAAGTTTAAAAAAAAAAATGATCTCGCAGAAAAGGAAGAAGATATTTGCGATGAGCAAAACTGCCTTGTTGACTGTAATTTTAGATTTAGTACCTTTACATTATATGTTTTTTTATCCTCCCTTTCCTTGAAAAAAAAATCGCTTTCCTAGTTAAATGTCTGTCTTAAACAACAACCACTAAAATTGAAAAATGAAGTTCATGTGAACCAAGGCTCATATGTGTGCACTACAGTGGCGGATCCAAAAGGGGGTGCAGGGGATTGGCACTCTTAATTTTTATTGAAAAACTTTGAACCCTAAATTATGAAATTTTGCGATTTCTAAACAAAATGTCCACATGGTTATTTGACGTAATTATAGTGCATGCGACGTTGAGTGGAGAGAAAAAAAAACATCTGCGACGTTTTTAGTGTAAAATCTTTTTTTTCCAATACCCGCTCTAGGAATAATCAGAGAACAAAAAAAAAATAAATATATAAATAAATAAATAAATAAATAAAGCAATACCAAATATGGATTGCCAATCTTCTGTCAAGAGGTTGAGCGAATCAAAATAAACAAAATAAACAAGAATGAATGGTATAAGGAAATGTTAAAAAATGAAAGAAACGATGCTTAGAATTTTATATTAATGGTAAGTGGAACACATAAACGTGACTTGTTTGTAAAATAATGTACATGTATATAATAAGTAACCGTTGATTAACGGAATTTCCTGATCTAAACAAGCTAGACCGATCGATGTCTGGACCTGCGTCGCACTATTGCTTTGATTTATAGTTGCTGGGGAAAATGCAACTAAAAAAGGTGTTACGGATGTACATGTATATACGAAACTACGGAACATACTAATGTAATTCCCATATATATAAATCAGAGAATCAAAATTTCCTGACAATATACACAACTACGTATGAGTTCTTCCAATAAGTCGTTTACATATGAAAATGAGTTCTTTGTATTGTGAATGTTCTAACGAGCTTGTAATATCGAAAAATTTCATGTAGTAATATCTCGGTTATATAAAGATTACATTGTATATTTGCAAGCATGACGAAAAAAGGCGGAAAACTGGTTTGCCGCACTGACTGACGGACGAACAGACAGAATGCAAACCTTTAGTCGCTGGTACGGGACTAAAAATAACTTAAGAGAATAGTAAGATTGATGCATAAAAAAACAAAAACAAAAAACATTGTGATATGTCAAATGGTATTAAAAGATGGGGTCACACGGTTTTGGAAATTAGGAAAAACGTGTCAACATTTAATGTTCTATTTTTAGTAACGACAGCCATGTTTTTTCACCGATTAAAAATCCAAACGGTCATTTTGTTAAGGATGCCCTAAAGACAGTAATACCAATTTTCATTGAATTCTGAAGAGTAGCTTCTGAGAAGATTTTTGAAATTAATAACATCAAAAACAGCAAAAAACGACCAAAAAGGGCAATAAAATCAATATGGGTCAACAGATATTCACCAAAATTACATCACAGATAGATCTCATCATACTAAACAATTTTACCACATGTCAGAAGTTGGTTAAACCTAACGGTTCTGGAGATATACGCAAAAACTATAGTGTCTGACCCCTACGTTTTATTTTTAGTAACGGCGGCCATGTTTTTTTTTTCACCGATCATAAATCCAAACGGTCATTTTGTTTAGGATGCCCTAAAACAGTAATACCAACTTTCAATGAATTCTGTAGAGCAGCTTCTGAGAAGATTTTTGAAATAAATAACATAAAAAACAGCAAAAAAACGACCAACAGATCTTCACCAAAATTACATCACAGATAGATCTCATCATCCTGAGCACATTTACCCCATGCCGAAATTTGGTTAAACCTAACGGTTCTGGAGATATATGCAAAAAAACTAGTGTCTGACCCCTATGTTTTAATTTTAGTAACGGCGGCCATGTTTTTTTTTCACCGATCAAAAATCCAAACGATTATTTTGTGCAGGATACTCTAAGGAACAACCATCTTAAGTTTCATCCAAATCCATTCAGTAGTTTCAAAGGAGAAGATGTCTAAAAAATTGTTAACGGCGACAGACGACGAAGACGGACGCCAAGTGATGGCATTAGCTCACATGGCCTATGGCCAGGTGAGCTTAATAAAATGCCAATTACCGGCAAAAATGAAAAGATGAATTCCGAAAATTCCTCTTTATATGAAAAACTCATTATTGTCATATTGAAACCGAAAAATACTCGCCTGTAATGAGTAGATATGTATGATACCTCGAAAATTTAAACAATAGTACCAAACATGGCTATTGTACACCGTTTATAAGCTGTAAATTAACTTTTTGGTTCATGTTGAGGTATTTTTTTTTTCATAGGTAGGGGTTACCTGGGCTCATTTGGAAGACACAACATAAGTGAACAGTATAACACTAAAGCTTGTTAAACTACATTTTTTTTTAGAAAATAAAATGACAATAACGGGTGATGGAGAAGAAATTTCAAAATTCTGAAAATTCCGCATTTTACGATTTTATAGTAATTGTTACCCAAAAAAAAAAAGAAAATCTAAGCTCTTAAACGGATCAGATATCTTGGGTACATCAATATCTTTCTAAGATGTCAGGATGCTGTGAGTGAGAATTTTGTTTGATGCTCAGACCAGTATTCTAGGGGTAAGGGTGATATTTTTAACATTTTTTGAAAATTCTTTCTTGAAAATTAGTTTGTCGTAGTTAATTCATGTAAAAAATTAAAATATCTATCGAATGATACCAACTTTGAGACGTTTTAGTAGAGCTATAACTTATAGATTCGAATTTATGCGACTTTTACGAGAAAATCGAAAATCCGATTTTTGCACTTTTTGATAAATTCTGACTACGAAAATCGCCACAAGTCATCAAAAGAACCCCAAAAGTATTTATTGTGATAATACCAAACAGATAATACCAAAGGAGTCATTTTTTTTAATGAATCATAGATACTCTTGGGTTTTGACATCGAAAACTGTCGATTCAAGCCATTTTTTCGGTGGGGTAGGGGTACATTTTTTTCATTTTATTCCAAAACCCTATGTGTAACCGCAATTTTCTTGGCACCATTGTAAAGCTAAGCCACCGGGCTACATGATTATACTTAAGACTTAAGACTTAGACGCTCGAACAATTGAGTCACGAAAATCTTGGCCTTTTGATCCAGTGGGGTACAAACACAGGCTTACACTGAAAAAGAATCCGAGAATATTCTTTGTACCATATCAAAATGTGGTATTAAAAATTGCAAAACATGCAACATTCTTATAACCGACTCTATATTCTCTAGTTCCCTTACAAACAAAACCTTCCATACAAGAAGTCACGATGACTTAAGTTGCAAATTAACAAACTTAATATATGGATTATAATGCAACTTATGTGGTTTAGTATATGTCGGAGAAACGCAAGAACGATTAAACAAAAGAATGTCCGGTCGTCGTTCGGGAATTAACACCACCAAATTCCCGACAGTTTATCAACATTTTAATCAACAAGATCATTCAATCCTCTCTATGAAAAATAGTATTTTAGAAAAAATTTACCATCCTACGAACAGTCACGTTCTAAGTAAAAACTATCGTAGGGAAAGAGAGGAGTACTGGATACGCAGACCAGGTACTGCAATACCTTACGGGTGCAATGACAACACTACAATAGGGGGTAAGAGAATCCCTTGTACCCTGGGGGTATATGACATGAGGTCCCACAATTGAGGGGGTCTATGACATAAGGTCCCTCAGATGAGAGGTCTATGACCTGAGGTCCCTCAGAGAATGAGGGGTCTATGACCTCACATAGGGGTCCATAAACATTGGTCCCTCAGAGACTGAGGGGTCTATGAAGATATGATGGTGTCTCAATAAATACCAATCAATAGTTGAAAACGACAGTATGCTATGAAATATGGTAGGTGCAACGTTAAGGAGAAAGGAGAAATATCTAAATGAGATATGGACAGACCCAAATCATCCAGCGGCATTTTCTGGTCCTGATAAGTTGTATGAAATAGTGAAGAAAGAGGGGAAGTTTAATATAAGTTATGGATTTATAAAACGTTTTTTGTCAAAGAAGGAATCGTATAGTTTACATAGATCAAGAAGAAAAAAATTTAAAAGGAATAGAGTCATTGTAGAAGGCATTGATTCAATGTGGGATGGAGATCTGGCATCAATGGAGAACGTAGCACAATACAATGATGGTGTGAATTTTTTATTAGTAGTAATAGATATATTTTCCAGGTATCTAATAGTGAAACCTTTAAAAAATAAAAAAAAGTGAAAGCGTAGCGAAAGCTTTTAAGGATATCTTTGATGACGATGAGAGGAAACCAAAAACCATTAGATTTGACAACGGAGGAGAATTTAAATCGGTCACAAAAAATATCTCAACGAACTGGATATACACGTATTTTATACAAATAACGATACTAAAAGTAACTATGCCGAAGCTTCCATCAAAAACTTGAAACAAAAGATTTACTCCTATTTTACAGAAAAGGAAACATACAGGTACATTGATGTGTTGCAAGATTTAGTATATAGTTATAATCACACGCCACACCAATCCTTAGGTAACGTTGAACCAGCTTTCGTCACAAAACAGAATGAAGACGAAGTACGTTACAAGCAATATCTATTAAGAGAAAAAAAGGTCTACAAAACAGACCGTAAAAAAGGAGACAGCGAAAAATAAGAAAAAAAAGAAGAGAAAAAATATTTTCAAATTAAAGATTGGAGACTTTGTGAGAATTTCACATTTGAAGAAAGTCTTCGAAAAGGGCTATCAAGAGAAATGGACTATGGAGTATTTTAAAGTATCAAAAAGATTTAAAAGAGGCAATCAAGACATATATAAATTGGAAAATATTATGGACGGACGAACCCGTGAAAGGAACATTTTACAGATACGAATTACAAAAGATATTGACATCGAAAGACGATGTATATAAAGTAGAAAAGGTGATTAGAAGAAGACACTTGAAAGGAAAACAACCGGAAGTGCTAGTTAAATGGGTTGGATGGCCGGATTAATTTTCATCTTGGGTACCCAAGGGTTCTGTTAAAAAGATATAAGAACGTCTACTTAGATAGTTTTAGTCATTTTTAATTCAACATGAGTATGCGGATGATACTATCTTCGGACGATGAAAGCAGTTTGTATCCAAGTAATTTGCCCTATGATTTTAGGATTAAATTTAATAAACAAATACAATTAGATGGCTGTTGGGTTGTGGCCCTTACGGATATTACTACGACAGATTGGGATGATAAAACCAATCAAAATGAACTATTTTTATGCTTGGACATATGTCAGGATACTTTTGTAGGATTTTCTGAAGTGCCGTTATTAAGGAGAGTGTATACTAGTGATAGGAAACAAGATAATATCGTATATGACTATCCGTATTATATACCAATCAAAATTGGAAACCTGCAGCAAATACACGTATATATAAAGGATAGACGTGGACTTCCAGCTACATTTTTAAAAAATCGTGTGACAGTAGCACTACATTTAAAAAAATTTCCTTTTGTTTTATAATGAATAGTAGGACATATGTGAGTGACCCTAGTTTATGGGAGACATTTTACAAGAATATGGCCGATAGAAAATTTAGTCCTTACAAATACAAGAAAACAAAAAATAATAGAAAGCAGATTGGACGTGGGCGACTACACGGACGATATAGAGGATCTTATCTCATACCTGTTAATCGACATGCAGTGAAAGAGGATGACAAAGTTCATACGGATTTAGTGACACCCGTGGCAGCTGCAGAAGAAAGGGCTCTGTCAGAATATAAGGAAGAGAAAGAACACAACGAGCCTAGAGTAAAGTTGAATAAACGTATAAAAAAGACAAAAAAGACAAAAAAATGTCATTAAAAAGAAGGTAGGCAAACGGTCAACATCGAAGAAGAAAAGCTCGAAGAAGAAAAGCAATAAAAAGAAAAAAAGCGGATCAAAGAAGAGATCATTAAATTCAGATTATTACGATAACGTCTGGAATCAGCAAAGCAGGAAGAAAAAAAGGAACCAGTGATGGCATTTTTAAGTGAAGACAATAAAGAAATTGGACAACCGATGGAACTGTCAATTTTTGCATCTCCTCCAAATCAGGTTGCGGTTAATAAAGTTATATATACAGAAGAAAGACCAATTTCGTCTATTTTAAACGAATCGACACCGATTGAAATAATAGTATCAGGTGCGGGGAATGATTACATCGATTTAAGGAGAAGTCGATTATATGTAAAACTACAAATTTTAAAAGGTGATGGATCTAATTTGGGAGCGGCGGAGAAAGTGGGAGTCATTAATTTACCTTTGCAAGCCATGTTTTCTCAGGTCGACGTATATATGAACAACAAACTGGTATCGTTAAATGCAAACAATTTTCCTTGGAAGGCATATCTGAAAGTAATATTGTGTTCAGGATCAGACGAACAAAACTCTCAATTGCAAAGTCAGTTGTTCATAAAAGATGATGAACCGATGGATTCTCTATATTTAAATTCAGGATTTGTCAACAGATATGAATATACGAAACTATCTAGAACATTTGAATTAGAAGGGAGTCTGATGGAAGACGTTTTAAATCTGGACAAATATTTAATCAATGGAGTAGATATCTACATGAAGTTATTTAGATCTAGTATTCCTTTTCTGTTGATGTCTGGAGAAAGCACTCCCAATTATAAAGTGAAGTTATTAGATGTGGCCTTTAAGACGGCAAGAGTTAAACTCGATCCAGGAGTTATTTTAAACCATAGTCAACAGATCAAAGAAACACCTGCCACATACGTGATAAATAGAAGTAATGTTTCACAGAACATTATACCAAATGGTGCAAGTGAATTTTATTGGGACTCCATGTTTCCAAAGGCTTTACCTTCGAAAGTAGTGTTTGGACTAATTTCACAGAAAGCAGCAAACGGAGATTACACTGCCAATCCCTTTAATTTTCAACACTTCAATTTATCCGAAGTGAGTTTGAAAGTGAACGGAGTTGACATATATGGATCTCCTTTAAAATTAGATTTTGGAAACAACAGAAGTTACGCGGAGGCATATGTTAGACTATTTGAAATTTGCGAAAAATGGAATAAAGACGCAGGACTCACTGTCAGCAGGAATGACTTTGGAAAAGGGTTTACTTTATTGGCATTTTCGTTAAATCCTTCCGATTTTGGAGAGGAATTTTTAGACCTAGTCAGAAACGGGTATGCCAGATTGGAAATGAGATTCAGTCAAGCGACAACAGACGTAATAAATTGTGTGTGTTTTTATCAGTCACAAGCCATTTTGACGTGTAATGAAGCAAGAGACATCAAATTAATAGAGCCATGAATACGGATGAATTGAGAAGGGTCATTTCATCACTCCATTGTCTAAATAAATGTCACGTGGAAATATGCGCATTAAATACATTACCCAAGACCACCACGAATCGGTATCCGCAGGTTTATATTATCAACACAGATCCCATACCTTTACCTGGAGAACATTGGATTAGCGTTCTAATGTTAGATACAATGTCATCAGAATATTTCGACAGTCTCAGTAAACCAGTGGAATTCTACGGTGATAGTATTCCAAAATTTATTTCAGAAAATAGTCAAAGATGCTTTTACATTTTACAGTCGTTACATGATCCAAACTCAGATGTGTGTGGCCAGTATGTGCTATTTTTCATTTTGATGAGGGTGTGCCTTTCAGTTTCTATGAAGAAAATGTATGAAATGTTTGGAGATAATCTCAAAGACAACGACTATTTTATGACGTCATATTTAAGTGATCTATTGAAGGCATAAAAAAAGGGAAAGTAACTAGTGAAAAAAACATTCTAAGGAAGCATATGAGAATGGAAGACACCACTGACAAAATTCTGCTGCCATTGCAGTTATTGGTCCAACACAATCGGGCAAATCGAGGTTGACAAAGAGACTCCTAGAAAATGCATCCCAAATGTTCACAGAAACACCGGAAAATATTTTGTATACATATTCTGAATATCAACCACTATTTGACGACATGAAACATGTTCACAATCTAACATTTCACGAAGGTCTTCCCGATAAGCAGAAAATTGAAGACTTTACATCTAATGATAAACATACATTGATAATATTGGACGATTTGATATCTGAAATAGTACAGTCACAGGAACTCTTGCATTTATTTGCAGTCACAAGTCATCATAGAAGGGCTTCTGTGGTACTAATTTCACAGTCATTGTATCCACCAGGGAGATACGCTAAAAGTATTTCTCTGAATTGTGCAAATTTTGTTTTGTTTCGTAACCCTAGAGATGCTAGGCAAATAGTAACGTTTGCGTCTCAAATCCTTCCGGGACAAAGCAGATACTTTACAGATAGCTACAATAAAGCTACACGAGATAAATACGGATATATACTAGTAGACATATCTCCACACAGAGGGCAAGAGGAACGACGGTTTATGTTAAGAACTGGAATATTTCCTGGCGATACCTGTACGGTATATAGGCTAAAAACCACTAATTCCACTTCCCATAGCCTATGCTAATTTCACAATATTCAATGGCTTCTCTGGACTTTACCTTAACTTTAACCTGCAGAGGACTATATATCAGCATGATTCTACATATGTCAGCTCACAATCCTCAGAATGACATGTGGGGTTAGCAGACTTGCAGTGCAGTACTGGTCACCGGAAGTGAAGTGTCTATAAATAGCATAGGAAATCCCAGTGTTTTCACAAGATAGGGGTATATTTAGAAATCATTATGGAGATTAGGCTTCACATCACAAGAAGCAAAATGCACCTATAAAATGTACGGAAATGTTTTTCCTTTCAGAAACTGTTTAAATTTTTTAAATGAGATGAGAACTTTTTTCACAGCACTATGAGGAACAGGGGTAATTTCTGCGAAGGACTATTTTTGCGTACGTTCCAAATGCTCATTGGTTGAATTGGTGGCCTGTAACCTATAAACCATTATAAAAGAAGAGGTCAACGAGAAAATAAATCATTTGCTGTGGGATGAGTAGACGGATGAGGTCGCATTCCTCATTCTTAAAACTGTTGTATCAAACGACCGAAAACCAGCGGAAGGCAATTATAGCGATTCTGTCGACAGAACAGTTGGAAGTACTTTCAGAAATAGCTTTAAACATATATAAAGGTGTATTTCCGAATACGCAATCGTACATAAAAGCTTTGAAGTCCTTTAAGAGAAGTGTGCTTCGACTAGGAGACAAAACCATAAACAATTCGGAGAAAAAAAGACTATTGCTGAAAAGAAGGCATTTTTTACCCAAGTTATTGAAACCCGTTATAGAAATACTGAAATGAACCATGTCTTAAGAATTTGTATTACTACCTAAACAACAGTACAAAGATATGATGGTGTCCACTACATCCGTTGAGACAGAGGACAAGGGAATACAAACAGAAAATTTGAACGTTTTTTGTCAAGAAGGAAAAGGTCTTGTTGTTCAGGCAGAACATGAGGGAGAAATACCTGGTATACTCGAAAAACCTCCAGTCAAGAAGAGAAAAAAAAGGAACAGTATTCGTTGGATAATGTTTTAATAATTATGTATTCTTTTTCAGGGTATTATTTTTGCAAATAAAGACAAAACAAAAACAAAAACAAAAAACCGGGATTATCTTTTTGCTCAGATGATTTTTATTTAACACATTTGACAATGAGATTATCCCATGTGATTTTGTTAATAATACATCAGGTTGAACAGAAAAAAAAGGTAAGTATTTGTAGTTATCTATCTTTGATCTGACAAAAATAAGACATTTCTTATTAAATTATTTTAATATCCGTAAGGTACAGTAGAAAAATCGTTTAATAAACGTCTCTTTGTGTACACCATTTTAAATTCTTTGTCTTCGATCCTTTTATAGAGTTTTCTCTTTTTAGCGATCCGCGATATTTTTCGAGGATTAGTTGTCTTTATCGTCTCAATGTTATCTTTGTTTAAGATGATTTCTTTGATACTCGATAGATTGATTAATTGTACGTTGGTCCAATTCAAAGTGAAGCCTCGGACCTTGCATACCTCTTTGCCGGCAGCCGTTCTATATGCATAAGATTTAGGACCAGAGGAGACGAACGCTTTAATATGTCCATCTTGAGGAGAAATTTCACTAGTGAGTTCACCAAGGTAATTACCTACAGGAAGACGTTGTGCTAGTTTATTGTTAACATCGTGAAATATGATGGAATCCGTATCCACATAAAGTGCATTTTTCTGTGTGACATCGAGCAATTCGTACAATTTCATTCTGGCGTAAGCCGTGGTAAAACTGGCAATAAAAATGTTGGTTTTGTAGTCAAAAGGTAAGAAGACTGGATCGTCGAAATAATCCATCTGTATGATATCTTTTCTAACGATATGGAAATCTTGAATGTCCTTTCTAGTGTCTGAAAGTAACTGGAAAAATTTGTCGACCTCATTTTCATACAGTAACGATGTCTGTTTCATATTCAAACGCTGTCCGAATTTTCCCCAAAAACTGTTTAAGCATATTTTCGCCAGACTGCGAAGTCCTGGATTTTCTCTAATGGAAGTGAAATCGAGTTTTATTCCTTCATTTTGAGCATAATTAATGATGTAATTTTGTTTTTCACTATCGGTGTTACAATTAAAAGGAAAACCTGAAGCCTCTTGTTTTATTTTCAAGAACATATTAACGTATTCCGTAAAAAGTCCTCCTTTTCCCGTAGATCTGTCATAGTGACTCGTTTCATCAAAATGGTAAACTTCGTAAATTTTAACGAGTTTATAACCTTTTGAACAGGCTAACTGAATTTCTGGAGTACACCAGGTTCCCTTTAGTATTCTTTCTTTATCATTACAAGTACAGTCTTTTTCGTTTTCGGTGTCTGCACACGTTCGACACAGCGGAAATTTTAATTTTCCGTTCGATAAATACGGAAGAACGGGGTGATATAGTTGACGAGGTGCTAGAATGCTCACTTTTGCTATACCCATATAATTAAAAATAGTCTTGAAATCAGACGTGATGATGGTTGGATGTCCTATCGGATACTTGGAATACTTGTTCACGCTAGGATACAAACTGCAAAAAAAAAAAAATCAAAAGACTAAGTCTTTTGGGGGAAAAAAGAAACATTACTCGTTAACCTATACTTTTAATCTTACAATGTTGAATTGAAATTTCCTCCTGCAAAGCTCTTTTTATTGTTATTAAACTTTTTTTTTAATTTATCTACACCCATGAGACAAAATTTCATGTTATATATTTTTTTATATATTACCTAGTGAAGTCGTAATATTAGATGGTTTCTCCTGGTTCCGTGGTTTCGTGAAACAATTTGATGGCGTTGGTACGTCCACCAAAGAAACTATCTCTGGGGTCTAATCTATCAACAATATCGAGAGAAGACACGTAATCTCTCATGGATGTGTCGACTTTCAGCTGATGGTAGAACTCGTGCTCCCAGATACTCTTGTAGTGGAAACCTAGGGCCAACAAGTCGGCTTCTTTTTTCTTGGTCATGTAGTAGAGTTCGTTCATCGAATGTTTTGTAACGGGGTGGGTCGTCGTCCTGCGATCTTGCGGGAAACACGTCAGACATCCATGAAAGACACATCCTTTTAAAATAAATAATATTATATATATTTTATAAACTTATAAATATATATTATATATTATTAATTTATGTATAATATTATAAACTTATAAAAAAAAATTAAAAAAAAACTCACCCAGGAACTCGTACGCGGTCTTGGTGGCCTCGTCCAGCCTGTACCTCGTTCCGGGGACCCGGTACTCTCCACCGTTCAGGGCGTGGCGTATTCGTAGGGACTGATCGGTCGAAGACCACATGATCCACTCCAGCCACTGGATGGACGCTTTGCTGAAGTTATCCCTGGCGGTGTACCCTTCGGACGGAACGATGCCTATTGGGCTCTTGACGAAGATGCGTTTTCCTATCTTGTACTTTTCGGTATCCGGAGATGACGATTGAATCCATTCGCCGTTGGACAACAAAACTTCCCATTTGTCTTCGACGAATCTGGTTGGACGACTGGTCCACTGTTTCGTGTCCAGATCGAGAACTTTAGTTTCGTAGGTTTCGTCGAGAAACAGATGGCGGTAGATTCCCTGACACACTGAGGCAATGGTCACGTAATCGAAAGGGTCTACTCCCGGTGATTCGTCTTTAGCAGTGACTTCCATCATGAGCCGTCGAAATGTCATGCATCGTCGGCGCAGGATGTCTACGTCGGAAACACAGTATGCATATATTTCCCTTTGGAAATCGAAAATCTCGTCTCGTTTGGTGTCGTGCCATGTTAAAAAAATGACATGTAATCGCACCCGTAAAACGTCACATCGGGGTATGGACCGACGTACGTCTGGTTTTCCTTCCTATTGAACAGATGGGGAAAATATCCCTTGCAAAGTTCCTTCAACTCGAAACATTTTGGTATTTTCGACAGTGGCATACCTATAAAATTGATGGAATCCAAAAATGTGAGACCGATACCTTTTTCAATTTTCATGTACATGATTTTCGAGCCGTCGTAGAGAATTTTGTGATGTTTGATGGAGTGGTGGTCGATCATCGTATTCAGGATAGGGTAATTGTCGAATGCCTTGGCGTTGTGTGCGATTAGGACGGTATGTCTATAATAAGGAGTCAATATGTGATTGCAGAAATCTATGATACCCTTTTCAATTTTCATGTACATGATTTTCGAGCCGTCGTAGAGAATTTTGTGAGGTTTGATGGAGTGGTGGTCGATCATCGTATTCAGGATAGGGTAATTGTCGAATGCCTTGGCGTTGTGTGCGATTAGGACGGTATTTCTATAATAAGGAGTCAATATGTGATTGCAGAAATCTATGATGGCCCTGTCACCTTTGAATACTCTCTGTCTGTACCCGCAACAATCTGTACAAGGAGGAAGGAACGAGTCTTTTCGTAACGTTCGACAGACACTGCATCGACTTCCACATGTATCACAATGCGAATTCATGTTTAATTCGTCGTTCAAACAATTGTCACACGTGGACTGGAGCACCGCAAAATTGACCTTGTGTTCTTCCAGACCACAGTGGGGTTCGTTACAGTTCGTACAAAGTCTACATTTGTTACATCTATTTTCTGACGTACAGCCTTTACAAGGCACATCGGGTGCATAACCTTCCGTACAATGTTCTTTCAGACTACAATGGGATTCATTACAGTTTGTACATAATCTACATTTGCTACATCTAGACTCTGACGTACAGCCTTTACAAGGGACATCGGGTGTGTAACCTTCCTCACAAGACATTAATTCGTTTTGTGTCGTCTCGAAATCGTAGAAAAAGAACTTTCTCGGTGCCTTTTTAACGTTTTCGGCCGTGAAGCGTCTACGTTGATAGCACAGATGTTGATCCGTGTAATATTCGAAGCAGCTTTTACATTTCCATTCGCCGCACACGTGATCCTCGGGCTTTCTTTTTTCTCTTTCCAGCACCTTTCTACATCGTTTGCATTGGTATACTTTTTCGCACAGTGACTTTTCGACTTCTTGTCCCTTCTTGTTTTGTCTCTCCATGTGTTTCTCATAACAGTCGAGTGAACGACAAGTTCGATTACAAAATTTACAACTCCTTTCGATGTCTTTCAGGCAAGGATTTCGACAACAAACGTTACACGTCGTTTCGCAAGAATGGCGTCCTTTATTCCTGTAAGGTTTAAGACAGGTTTCGCAAAAGTATCCGTATGCGAAAAACCCATTGATGCTTTCGATGCCATCGAAATGTCCACCCAATTCTCCTTCGGTCATATACTGATAAATGTTCTGGCGTGTGACATTGTTAGCTACGCGGCAAAACTTATTCCCCATTTTGGCAGACAAGACGAGGATGTTGACGTTTAATAAATTTTCAAAAGCAGTTATATCCGTTAAACCGAGGGCCCTGTCAATCGGAAGCGAGGCTTCTCGGCATAGAGTGATGGCCATGTTTTTGCTATAGCATTTCGCGGAACTATCACCCACATGCTTGTAAAAACTTTTCGTCGTCGCTCGGTGTTTGATCGCTTTCATCGTGGAATTCATCGAAGGTCCGTCGTTTTGTGTTATCTTTTTCCATTCGTCTAACGGCACTATTCTGCAAAGTTTCAAAAAACATCTGCCGATGGCCGTCGCCATGCAAAGGTGATCGTCGTTTGACACTTGTAATATTGATCGCTTGAGGGCAATCGAATTCTGTGGTCCAGACAGTCTTGTAATGTGATGTCTATTGATCCAGTGGGTACTGATATATTCCCTATGGTGACCTGCATTTGGTCGTTTAGTGGAAGATTTTCTTCGCTATTCAATACCCGTTCTATGTTTTCCATGACTGTCTTCGAGTCTAAGTTTGACCATTTTTGTAACGGTACGACGATGGCATTATTTAATTCTGGATGGGATATAATGACCCTACCTAAATCGGTGTCTTTTTCTCTTCCCTTTGCCAATACGGTGTCAAACATGTTGCGTAGCTGTGATATGAGTGTTCGCATTTTTCGTCCTTGCCATACGTTTGTGAATTTTACTTTGTACGTACTTTCGACCGCTAAATTTTTCGCAAAGGTCTTTTCTCCGGCTTTCTAAAGATAAAGGGCGACTCTTTCTCGGTCGCCGCTTCCCTCCTCCCATATTGAGAGGGAAAATCTAGAGGAATCGGCGGCGTCTGAACATGCGTGTTCAATTGTTCTACATCGCTTATTTCTGCTGACTCGCTCGTTGTGGGAAGTAATTTTTCCACATTGTCTGATCCATTCGTATAGAGCCGATCTTCCACCATATGGGGCATTGAATAAATGTCGTCCACATTTTCTGACGTTGGATTAGAATAATCAAAATTTATCTGAGACAGTAAGGGGTCATTTTGCATGTTTTCGGACCAAAAATCACAATTTATTTGGTGTGAGTTACTGTCAGCGTCGATGAGTTCATCTAGCCAAGTATGCATTTGTTCGTGTTGGTGTAATTCGTCCTGTAGGTCAAATCTGACATTACACCATTTACAAGTCAGAAGTTTGTTTATCCTGTCAACAACGGCTTCGTGGCATAAAACATCGTTTTCTATTGCCCATAAAGTTAACGATGGGACATCGATCATTGCGTTGATTGTTTGTTGAATTATATCATCATGTCTTTGTTGTACCGAAGGATGGTTTTCTAGTTCGTTCTCTTCAGACCATTTTTTAAGGGCGTCTAATGTCTCTAATAAATTTAAAATGTCTTTCAATTGAGGGGGTTTTCTCGTGTTGTCCATAATATCTTCACTATAACCCAAAAAAAAAAATAAAACATTTAAATCGATTTTTTATATATACTTGTGAAAGTCGTCATGCTTTATAACTGATTGTCCGCATTAAATTACATGGATGGATTCACCTATTGAGGGGTCTTCTATTACAATCGTATTTAAATACCCTTACAATACTGAGGGGTTTGATATACATCTCATTCTGTACTTTACTTTGATATACCCTCATTCTATACCTAGGGGTTACTTTGATTTACCCCTCATTCTGCACCGAAGCGTATCATACCCATACTTATATAAATCCCAGGTTCAATCGTTAAGATTCACACAGCAAATATGGAACATCACAAAAAACAAATATTCGAAGAATATAGAGCAGACTTTGTCGACAAGATGAAAGCAGATACCGTTATACATCACCTCCGAAATAAAGGAGTATTGAGTAGTGCTTTTGAGGAAGAAGTACATAATATTTCTCATAAAAGAGAAAAGGTAGGGCGTCTTATTGACCACCTTATTGACGCTCCAGTATCTTATATTCAGCAATTTAAGATAGCACTTATCAAGAGTGGTCACACAGGTCTCGCCAAACACTTCCAAGTACATAAAACAAGTAACGACGAGAACATGTGTATACTCCATTTGGGTGGCGATATCTTTGTCGTCGCAAAAGATTTCCAGAGGAAAGAAATACTCATTCATATTCGACATTATGAAGAGAAAGGAGGTAAACGATATCCTACAAAACAGGGAGTCACACTTAAACTTTCCAGATGGTTAACCTTTGAACAGAAATTGGCCGATATAGATATGGTATACCAAGAGGTTTTGTCGGGAAATCTGGACGAGGATGACGAGATCTTGATTCATTTGGGTGGTGGCGTTTACGTGACGGTCGGGGGTAAGTTCCAGACCGTAGACATAAGACATTTCTGGAAACCCACGGATTCCAACACACCGGTAGCTACCAAAAAGGGAGTATCATTGAATATACAAAAATGGGAAAAACTTAAGAACGTAGCAGATGTCATACGTGATTTCGTACCGGCATTGAATTCCGCTGTCATTTGCGAGTTTACACATCATGCACAAATGGACTTTTTCGAATGTAAAGAATGCTCATCCTTTGAAGATGCGGAAGAGATAAGTCCCAATCAAGAAGGGAATTCTGAAATTATGAAATATGTATGGGATCATTCAGAAAAAGATGGACCCTAATAATGACGTATACGAACGAATATTTTTTCCTCTTTAATATATGTCTATATTTACACGTATAGAGTACATTATTAATAAAATAATACTGAGCATTTTATTTTTATTCGTTTTATATATAAATATATATAGTTTTACATATTCTTATATAGATAAGCATATCGTTCTTTTAGTTTTCTTTCATATTCTTTTTCTAGTTTCAATTGTTTTAACTTGTTCGTAAAAATGTCATGGTGGTGTTCTAGTTGTCTATTTAAATTCAATATCCTTTTATTTACCACGTTAATGTTTGCTCCAACTAGGTTCAATTCGTATGATGTTGTGGATACTGTTCTCACTATTACCCTATGAAAATAAAAGAAAAACGATGTTAGATGTATAAAATTGGTTAATACGCTTAAAACAGTACTTCAATGATACATAAGCAATATTCTCGGTGGTCAAATGTAGTAAATATATTAAGTACCACAGTGTATATGGACGCTGACCCTACCGGTGCACCTGGTCCATACTCTCAGTTTTTAGTGGAGTCCGAGTCGTTCATTAAATTTTTCAGTTATTTGTGTGTTTTTGGTTTCGGTTCTTCGTGTTTGATGTTTGTTTTTGTCTGTTTTCCTGATGTCGTATGTACCCTTGGATTTTTGAGTTACGAATGACGGATACAACTTCGGTTACCTTTGTCTTACTTTAACGAAAACAGCAATTTCATTATGCTTGATAAGCTTATTTCGAGGAGTTACTTCTCATCAGCAGCATTAAAACCCAAAAAGCACTCAACACCAAATTATTCCAAAATGTTAACTAGCCAAAGCCATAGCCGCGGACATCGACGCGACCTGTGTAATACATGTAAAGAAGCCTGGGTCTTTTAAACATCTTTCAATCAGTGATATAAGTAAATTACTTACGGTATGCTTATTGGTTGTGGATTGGTTGTACTGTTGCTGTTGGTTGTACTGTCGCTGCTGTACGAAGTAGTTTTTGTAATCAACAAGGAGTATTCGCAACTTGTACTTGTGACTTTCCGATCAAACTTACTATTGATGACGTTTCAATCCGCACTGTTGAGGTACATGGTGATTCCTGTAAATGTAACATCAGTTACTTGTCTGACAATCCACCGACCGTTTTACATGGTTTACACAAGTGTACATGGAGTTGTTCTGATCACCTATGTGGTAGGTATTACTAAATTTTAAGTGATGATAAATAAAAAGATATAAACGCTAATTGAATAAATGTGTATGAAAATGCACATACAAGTTTCAACAACAGAGATATTATTATTACGAAAACATATACTTATAGAGGATTAATGGTGGCTATGAATAAAAATGGTTATTACTTGTTTATTTCTCACTTTTATGTTAAAATCATTTGCAATGCTGTTTACTTAAAATAGAAAGCTACAAACTGTCAATTATGTGGAGGGAGTATCACTTGCGCATAAAGGATGACACGGTAAATTTAATTTGCCAAAAAAGATAATGGGGTTATTAGATTTCAACTTTTAAAATTTTTGCTGTGAAACATTTTAACAAGTCATTGAACGATGAGAAAAAATTACTTTTAAACAAGTTAAAAACAACGACGACACCACCCAGAACAACTGATACCAGTTCTACATTGTCAGTCACAGATGTTCCAACATCACCACCCATAACAACTGATACCGGTTCTACATTGTCAGTCACAGATGTTCCAACAACACTACCCAGAACAACTGATACCAGTTCTACATTGTCAGTCACAGATATTCCAACAACACTACCCAGAACAACTGATACCAGTTCTACATTATCAGTCACAGATGTTCCAACAACACCACCCAGAACAACTGATACCACTACTACAGTGTCAGTGACAGGTGATTTTCTAGGTGATAAAACATTAACATCAAAAATTTTTAATTTGTTATCAACTGATTTTGGTTTCAAAATTTGACTCATACTGTCAAAAAGTTTTTAAAAAAATCCTGTCGCATGTTATTGTTATCTACTGTGATGACACGAATCAGTTGATTAAATAAAAAAACTTAAATTTTTTTAAGTACTTATTATTTTTTAAAATGTTATCAGTTTTGGTGAAAGTTACAATTAAAATTTAATGTAATCATGCTAACAGTAAATCTTGAAATAAAACACAGACTGTCACTATACCATTTCTATCCTGTACACACACATCATCAAAGTCATTTTAAAATCTTGCCTTCAGTTGTCAGAGATTTACAGGTCTTGCATTTTTATCTCATGTATATGACAATGGTTAAATGTATCTCTAATTTTTTATTATACATGTAACTAATTTCAGAAACAACAACATCACCCAGAACTACTGATACCAGTACTACAGTGTCTACAGTTGATGATCTAGGTACTAAATCATTAACAACATATAGTTATAATGTGTTATCAACTGATTCTGGTTTTCAAAATTTGACCCATACATTTTCATCACCAATCACTACTATGACCACTGCTAAAGTGAATGAAAGTGCACCATTTGATGAACTGAATACTAGTCATATTAAATTGATTAACATTTTAATACCTGTTTTCAGCGTTGTTTTGGTCATTATTTTGTTGTCAGTGATTTTTCTTAAACTCTTACCAAATATTAGAAAAAAAAATTATGAGGGAAGTTTATCCATGAATAACTTAGTTACACACAGTGATTCTGATAAGAATGGCAGTGATGATGATGATGAGATATAGAATGTTAATACCTGTTTTCATGATTGTTATGTTCATTATTTTGTTGTATATTATTTTAAAAAGATTAAAAATTATTAAAAAAAAACAAGTAAAGATTGTGATTGTATGCAAGTCATATAAACCTCCTCTTACCCACCTGTTTAATTTTTATGGCAGAAGATAGTCTTGATGGTTGCATCTTGTTTGCCATCCCCAGAATACCCTAGATATTAATTTTTGTTAAAATCAGACATCATTTAATTTTGTTCGATTTGGTGGCCATTTTGAATTTAAAATTATAGAAATTCAAAATTTTGATATCATAAGTTAGATTTAGAATATGCAGGAATTGGAAAAAAATATTTACCAAGGGACCATTTCCCTCTTTTTTTAACCCCTGAAAAAATTAAAGGGATCTTTTCTTAAAACTCCATACCTCACCCTTTGATGTCAGGTGTTTCATAAAGAAAAACAATAAAAAGTTATTATAAATACACTGTAACTTGCCATAGTTATTAATTATATATAGTGATTCTGATAACAACAATGATGATGAAAACAATTTATAATGATATACATTATAGATAACAATAATATTTTATCACAAATATTTTACAGCTTACATGATATGGGCAGTTATCTCGACAATTATACTTTTGTTCGGTATTCCTGTTTATATTTGGATCAGTTGTAAAAGAACTAGAAGAACTATTTACACCCGAATTCCAATTTCACTACCACATCAGTCGTCACCATCACCTCAACATGAAGAATTACCATTCATGACACCATCTCCTTCACCACCACGTCTACCTCACTTTGTTTCACCTTCAACCCCTATTCCTTCACCAGAGCAGCATGAAACACCAGAACAACCGGTTTCCAGCCGAACCCGCAGTAAAACTAAAACTAAACTACAGTTTAAAGAAGAAGAAACATCACTGTAAGTAAATACAAAAAACAATTGTCTAGGTTTTGATACATGATCAATAATTGTTGATTCAAATGTATGTTTCATTTTTATCTTACAGATATTGTTTTACATTCAGTTAATATAAACTTTACATTATATTGGTTTACATTCAGTTGATAAATTTACATATTATGTTTTACAATTTATTTTTAATTCTGTTCAATGTTATTTAACTGTTTAACAAAACCTAGACAATTTCTTTTTTTTTGTATTTACATGTATGTATTTTAATATTAAGATGTACATCGGTATTTAGTAGTTTCCTTCACTATACATTTTTTTTGTTCTTAGTTCTTTGTTAAATCTTTAAATCAGTAAAAATTACGGGTGTTTCTATTTTATTAATTGGTTAATACATGTTATATCGTCAATATTTTTGTATTTACATGTGTATTTTATACTTAACATGTACATCAGTATTAGAAGTTTCCTTCATTATACATTTTTTTTTGTTCTTAGTTCTTTGGTATAAAATTTAATCAGTAGAAAATTACGGGTGTTTCTATTTTATTACATGGTTGATACATGTTATATTGTCAATATTTTTGTATTTACATGTGTGTATTTTAATATTAAAATGTACATCAGTATTAGTAGTTTCCTTCAGTGTATATATATATATTTTTTTTTGGTTCTTAGTTCTTTGGTAAAAAAAAACTTATCAGTATAGAATTTAATTACATGTATTTCTATTTTCTCTACATGGTAGTTCTTTGGTATTTTGTCATAATTTTGTCAATATTTTTTTGCTTTTAAACTCATAGTTCTTTGGTAAAAATCTTTAATCAGTATAAATTACATGTATACATGTACATGGTTGATAAATGTATGTTATTTTGTTAATATTGTTTGCTTTTAAACCCATAGATCTTTGGTAAAAGCTTTAATCGGTATAAAATTATATTTATACATGGTTACTACATGTTATTTTGTCAATATTTTTACTTAGTCATGTCTTTCTTGATTGTTATTGTTTCATTGATCTTTAAAGAATATTTTGGGTTTTTTTCAAGTTAATAATTACATTCTGTTAAGATTTGAGTTGTCAAGGGTAAACAACCATGTACTTACTTTTTATATGTATTGTATGTTTTAATAACATTTGTTGATTATCCTTTTTTTTTGTTTGTATTTTTACCATAGTTGGATATTTTTATCAATATTTGTTTCAATATTGTTTACTTTAGTTTATGTACAATATATGGTTTAGGACATCTATAATGCAAGCATTAATAAATCCATTTAAACTTTATTTTATGATTACATTCCTTTAAATGTCTTTTTGGTTAACTTCTTTAAATATCCAGTCTAATAAATTACCTCAATGCTGTATTATTATTTCTTTTTATAAATTTCGATGTTACGTTAAAGATATTTAGTTATTTTTCCAAATTGTTATAAACATGTAAAGTTTTATAAAAACATATATTTGTAGTTTAAACATTCCATATATAAAGTAATATAAATTCCAATGTCTTCCAATTACTAGTATATATTCAGGTTTTCTAAAACTGTTTATACTTGTTATTCTATTTCATATATTTCATATTTCATAGCAAATTTCATACTTATCAATACTCTGTTATGTATTCTTTACATTTATAGTTGTGTATATAGGTTGTAAAAATGTTATATTTTCATCATCTTAAAATTGTTAAAGAATTCTTCATAATTAATATTTTTTATAATGATAATACTCAAGGGATGACTGTGTTATAATTTGTTTTTTTTTTTTTTATCTTTTAGTTTATGATTTGTAATTTTAAGTAAAAATAAAGAAGAATTCAAGAAAAAAAGGGAAAAAAAACAAAAAAACACAGGGGTTATCTTTTTGCTCAGTTGATCAATTTGTACAACCGACAATAAGATTATCTCATGTGATTTTGTTATTAAACATCATTCAAAGCAAAAAGATGTGTGTGCAGCCCTTGAACAGGTATGTATGCTTAGAAGATTAATGTTTTAAAATTTTTGCAGTTATCTCTCTTATAACATTATATTCTTGTTATTACACCTTGTGTCTCAACAATTCCTATTTATTGATCCCTCATTTCGGATAGACTCCCATAATTGAGTTTTATAAACCCATAACTTATATTAAACTTCCCCTCTTTCTTCACTATTTCATACAACTTATCGGGACCAGAAAATGCCGCTGGATGATTCGGGTCTGTCCATATCTCTTTTACATATTTCTCCTTTCTCCTTAACGTTGCACTTACCATATTTCATAGCATTACTGTCGTTTTGAAGATAAAATGCATTCATAATAACAATTGGTGTAGAGGTTTATTTTATGGACCCCTTCGTGACGTCAGATATTACATCAGGTTTTAATGTTTATGGACACCTATGTGAGGTCATAAACCCTTCAGATTACAAAAGTCTATTTTTTATGGATCCCTACGTGACGTCAGATATTACATGGGGTCTTAATGTTTATGGACCCCTATGAGGTCATAGACCCCTCATCTGAGGGACCTTATGTCATAGACCCCCTCAACTGTGGGACCTCATGTCATATACCCCCCAGGGTACAAGGGGTCCTCCTTAACAACTTATCAGGACCAGAAAATGCCGCTGGATGATTTGGGTCTGTCCATATCTCATTTAGATATTTCTCCTTTCTGCTTAACGTTGCACCTACTATATTTCATAGCATACTGTCGTTTTCAACTATTGATTGGTATTTATTGAGACATCATCATATCTTCATAGACCCCTCAGAATCTGAGGGACCAATGTTTATGTACCCCTATGTGAGGTCATAGACCCCTCATTCTCTGAGGGACCTCAGGTCATAGACCTCTCATCTGAGGGACCTTATGCCATAGACCCCCTCAATTGTGGGACCTCATGTCATATACCCCCCAGGGTACAAGGGGTTCTCTTACCCCCTATTGTAGTGACAACATCAAAAGAAATCTTTCAAGCCAATATAACAAATAGCATAAATGTGATGAATTTATTTGACAAAATTCCAAGACGGGAAAGGAGTCATGGCCATTGCCACTATACGTCACCTAAGTTACGTGATGTCTCCATAGATGGTCTTCTTTTCATATAAAAAACTCTTGGACTTCATCACATTAGAACCAAACTTTATTCTATACCTCTCACTTTACTACACTCCCTTTACAAAACAAGTCTTGATACTCCTGTTTCTGACCCCACCTCATCATTATACAGACTTGTTGCCATCAATTTGGATATTGGTTTCCACATACTCTTTAAATCAGTTTGTGTGAAAAGTCAAGATGAAGAAAAACGATCATTTCTTCCACTACCCTTTGTCAACAAAGGTATAGATGCAATTAATTTGGCTAACATCCTCCATCACAAAAAGGTTACCAACAAAATCCCCCCATATTTCAAAGACAAATCCACACCAATTATTTCATATTCCTATACTTCATCCATTGAATCCAAAATTTTCATTTATAAAAGGCTATAGCAGAACCTCGAGATTGAGGACTTCAAAGCTAAACCACTGGACTGTTCTTGCAAAAACTCTCCATTCAAATATGGTCCTTCTGGTCACGTCGTTACAGGAGATTTAACCATCATCGAAAACGAATCTCTGAGTAATATCCTTTCTAAAGGTCCCAAGTACCGTGAACCACGCTCCATAAATTGGAATATAACTTTAAAGTTCTTATGGATGCCGTCGAGGACTATGCAAGAAAATGGATAAAACGAGAACAAGAAGACATTGATTCTTTGCCAGCGTGGTTAAAGGCCGTGAGGTCTTTAATTTTGAAACGAATGCAAGTTATAAGTAAGTCAATGAGTGACAAAGCTACATCGGTTTTCAAAGACCCCGATGTAGCAAAAACATTGTCTACTATACATGACAAATATGTTGTACCAGCAGACAAAGCGCAAAACAACATTGTTTTTGTCTACAAAACCTTTTACACCCAATGTTTATTATCAGAGCTAGACGTAGAAAATTATAGCAGTGATAAGTACTATACTGCTACCATACTCTCCAAAGAAGAGATTGTGAAAAACCATAAATCTGTGCTATCCTCTTTTGGTCTCTCTACCAAGGACGATGATTGTGATTTGCCGTCTATATACTGGGTTCCTAAACTCCACAAGAATCCATACAAACAACGTTCCATAGCTGGATCTGCAAAATGTACCATCAAACCTCTTTCAAAACAAATTTTTAACTTCTATACTCACAACTGTCAAAGAGGGTCTACAGTCCTACCACAATACTTGTTACTCCCGTAGTGGTATTAATTCAATGTGGATCCTAAAAAAATTCGAAAGATCTTTTGGAGACAATCGGTTCAAGACTATTATCTGAATATAATAGCATTAAAAACTATGATTTTTTAACACTGTATACTTCTATTCCCCATACTCAGTTAAAATCCCGACTTAAAAAAACATTATACATCGTTGTTTTTCCCAAAAAGATGGTACACCTAGATACAAATATATAGTTCTTGGTAGAGATTCCTCATACTTTGTAAGAAATAATTCCAAATCATCTTCCAAATATACAGAGGAAGATGTTTACAAAATGCTGGAATTTTTAATCGACAGCATATTTGTCCAGAGTGGTGGGCGTGTTTTTCAACAAACGGTCGGCATTCAAATGGGAATCCTTTTATCTCAGTTTCCGCTATATAGATGACGTATTATCTTTAAACAATACCAGTTTTGCGGATTTGATACATCGCATCTACCCCAAAAAACTTGAGATAAAGGATACTACAGACACTGCAAGGTCAGCCTCATATCTTGACCTACACTTAGAAATCGATGGTAAAGGAAACTATTGACCAAACTTTACGACAAACGTGATGACTTTTCATTCAAAATTGTCAACTTCCTTTCATCTGTGGCAACATCCCTTAAGCACCTGCGTATGGAGTGTTCATATCACAACTCAAACGTTATGCAAGAGCTTGCCGAAACTACGCAGACTTTTTGTATCGCGCTAGAATTCTAACAAATGGGCTTCTGGAACAGGGTTATGTTGCTACAAGATTGAAGTCGTCACTACAGAAGTTTTATGGTCGTCATCATGAACTCGAGGATCGTTATGGTGTATATATCTGCACCATGAAAACTGATTTATTCAACGAGTCATAATTTTCCTTTCCTCGTTTGTCTACCCCAGACTTGACTTTTTATGAGCATCTCGACGGGTGTTTCTAGAAAAGCAGAGGACGCTTACCCTACCGGTGCGCCTGGTCCATGCTGCTCCCAGTTTTTAGTGGAGTCCGAGTTGCTCGTTTGCTTTTGTTACTTTGTATGTATGATTTTAGTTACTATATGTTCTTTGTTGTGTATGTCTGTTTTCCATGTCTGGTCTTTGTCCCTGGATTACATTCTTTTGATTACCGCTATAACCTTGGTTCCCATGATTACTCTACCAAATGTAGATTACTTAGTGATATATGTACTTGAAGTCCATTGGCTGGACGAGTCTTTCGTGCATCCCCTCCCTAATCGTTTATGGTCCTTCGTACTTCCCATTTTATACAGATTAATTTGTCATGTTTGTCGCCAAAACATACTCCCGGAAGTATTTCATGTTGAAAGCATCTAAAATGTGCTATCATTATAGACAATTACTTTTTCTACTGTGCTGGTAGTTGGTACTACAGGATAGTAATATGCGTCTAGTGTGGTAAAAAATTATCTCTTTGCTGCCACTAGCTAGCCTTTCTAGTGGGTGAAAAGGGAGCCGAATGAGTAAGTCTAATATGCTAGTATAAAGCCACTACACTATCAAGACTCATTTGTTGGTGCGTAACACTATACTATGCTATAGAGTTTTGACCACGAGCATTAAATCTTGCCCATATAATTCGTTCATTTGTGGAATTCCACACGCCGATGGGCCTACACACTGCATCTCGGAGCAACACAGGCCACTCAGATGCAGTGTGTAGGCCAAACGGCGTGTGGATATGCCCTACCATTTATCAACCTTGTCCCAGCTATGGATAAATAGTTGGTCAGGTGGGGATCATAGCTCAAGAAAAGCAACATATTTAAGAGAAGGACAACTTGACACAAAACCAGTGGGTGGATGGGGGTCACTAGCTCTGGGAAGCAGCTCATCTAGAGGAAAGTTACCTTGAATAAAAACCCTTGGCCCTCCTGGAAGGGGGTCTGGTATTGGGTCGATCACCGATTCCTGTAAAAAAATCACTGATTAGAGAAACTGAAGCAGTAAAAAAATCCTAGAGTTTGCCAGGTTGGGATGTGGCTGCAGGTACATGTACAATAACAAAGCAGCCATATACCGACATGCGAGACAGCGAAATATATTTCAAACAATGAAACCTCTGCTCTCGCCGAAAACAGTCATTAAAGTTGCAAAATGGAATGTGCGCACCATGTATGAAACTGGTAAATGTGCAAAAATATTAAAGAAATGGGGAACTATGAAACTAGTGTCATTGGCTTGGAATTATTGAGGCTAGATGGAACCAAAGTGAAGTTGTAACACTAATGACCGAAGATACCATCCCAAACTCTGGTAATCCAAATGAAAATACCATCATACCAAAGGAGTCGCCATCATGATCTCTTAACTAGCAAAGAAAAGCCTAATGGAATAAGAACCCAAAAATGAACGAATTATATGGGCAAGATTTAATGCTCGTGGTCAAAACTCTATAGCATAGTATAGTGTTACGCACCAACAAATGAGGCAGAAAACAACACTTTTATGAACAGTTAGAACTAGTTTGGAAAAACATCCCAAAACGTGATATAAAATCTTAAAGGGAGACATGAATGCCAAAGTGGGCCAAAAAAACGCCAACAGGGAGAGAGTTATGGGAAAACATGCACCAGCAGGAGAAACGAATGAAAAAGATAATTGCTGACAGATTTCTGTGAGATCAATGAACTCGTGATAGGTGGTTCTATTTTTTTTTACATATAAATATACATAAAACAACATGGGAATCACCAGACGGAAAGACCAGGTTGATCACATCGTGACAAGTCACATTACAGGATGTGAGGGCAATGAGGGGTGTAGATGTAAGCTCAGACCATCATTTAGTAATAGCTAAAGTAAAAATCAAACTTGCAAAAGAGAAAAAGACAGAACACAAACGTGCCAAATGCAATGTTGAGAAGTTAAGGGATGTGGTGCAAAAGCAACATCCCAAATTGGGCTCAGGAACAGATTTGAAGCACTTCGTAGTAGTGAGACAGAGTTATCCATTGACACATTATGTGAAATAGGCAAAACTGCCATCAAAGAGAGAAGTGACAAAGTGCTGGGAAAAAGAAAAAAAAATGAAAGATTGGATGTCACAAGGTTCATGGGCAAATATTGAAGAAAAGGAAGAAAGCAAAATATAGTGTCAACGATGCTAAAAACAAGACATCAGAAAGCCAATAAGAAATATCAAGAGATAGATAAAGAAGTCAAACAACGCTGCAGACAAGACAAAAGAAACTCTGTAAACGAAGTAGACACTGAAGCAGAACAAGCAACATGCAGAGGTGACATCAAAACACTTTACATTACTAAAACACTCACTAACAGACGAGCCATCAAAACGAAACCTGTGAAAATACACGGAGACATAAACTTAGCTATAAGAACAAATGGAAAGATGGAACTAGCATTTTAAAGCAGTATTAAGGAGGCAGACCTAGGGTAAGAGACATAACTCCTGAAATCAGTGATATGTTTGTATCATATTCAATTTCACCGAAGCATATCAAGCTTTCATTTGAATCAGAATGAAACCAGCCCAGTTACTTTAATGCTTACATGACATTGATGTAACATATTTAATACAAACGTTCCAATGATTTGTAAGAGTTGAGTCCCTTACCCTAAGCCTACTCCCATAAATCAACCAGAACCAGACGAACCAATTTAGTTAGACCCAGGAGTAGAGCTAAACATCAGAACAGAAGGTGTCAGCAGGAATGAAATATAGATTGCTATTAAATCCCTTGAAAATTCCTTACGGTTGACTGTTCTCAACAAAACAACCCCGTTTCAATTAACATATGTACACATAAAATATTTGAGCAATAAAAAAACCCTCTTCATTAAAAAAAAACAGCAGTTGAAACCCCTTGTTGGAAAAATGAAAATATTTATCCCGGTCCTTACGTCATGTCCCCTAATCTAACTAAAACTTGTTCAACACACTAAACTGTCCAAATATTACAGGTGTATCTGACACTGATGCCTCACTCGAAGGGACCCGTAGTAGCCTCCATAGACGGCATACATACATGCAATTATTTGGACTAACTTCTCTGCGTTCTATATAAAAACAACATGAGAATCCAAAAGAGGATTAAAGATGACTGATTTCAACATTCATGGATTATTAATTATAACTACGAATACCAGGGAGTAACCAAGGACTCAAGGGCGGAATAAAACACTTTGAAAAGGAGGGGTGCCAGACGGTGTGCCTAAAAAGGGGGAGGGCTAGTGCATTATTTGCTACTTTCTGTCGATTTTTCAAACGAAATTATTTTGAAAGTATTTTCAAATTAATAGGAAGGGTACCAAACCCCTGCATCATCCCCCTGGATCCGCCACTGGGACTTCAAGTTAATTTAATATGTACACTCCCTGCATGCACACACTCATAAAAAATACATGGACTCGAACCTTTCTGAACTGATTTTTAGGTTTGTTTACTTCAGTAATATATTTTTCCACGGTTGCCATTTTTAAAAGATCACTCCAAAGTATGCTAACTCAGACGCATTTTTTGCGCCTGCATTTAAGGCAGTGTAGTGTAGTTACGATCGAGAAGTCCCTCATTTCAAATTTCTTCCATGGATTAAATAGACCTGTATTTAAATTCAAATATTTTTATTGTCGTGTAAACATAATAATGTTTGTGACAAGCAAAAGCCAACAACAAAATTAATCAAAAGTTATACAATAATGTCAAATGCAAATATGAGATTATAAAGTTATGCTTCTCTAATGACTGTTTCAAAAAGGAGCCGATAAATTTTACATATACCTTAGAGGAGGGATTAAGCAGTTTATATACAGTCATGTCTTCAAATTTCCAATTTAAATCTTAAATGATTTGATCCCTAAATAACTCATTTGCCATCTTTTTTATTCCTTTTTCCAAATGTTTTCATTTGATGATTAAATTATGGGATATAAACGACTTTGATTTTGATATATACATAAATGTCAACTGACAATGAAGTATAGTTCCGTACTTTAAAGTTGGGTTAATATACAAACTAGACTGTGCTCGATAACGCTGTGTTATTAAGAATTTCACAATCTTAAAACATTCACATTTATCTAACTGTTTAAATAATACCACTTAAAGTTCAACCAATCGTGTATAATCTTTGAAGTTCTACCAGGAAGTAAAAGATAACATTCCATACCATACCAACAGGGCGTTTTCCTCGCTGACGTTCATACAAGTTAATTTCGTACTAATTGGGAATACTGACCAGTAAAGAGTAAGATTTACTTTTCCATTCAGCATTTACTTCAGTTCATTGTACCATCTTCTTATATTGTCCGTACTTTATTATTTCATAATTGTTGATAAATATGTCAAGGGTCAAACTTTAAGACTAAGACTAGTTTTTTTTAAATATCAAAACAAAATGAGGTCTGCCACATACTATGTACACACATTAAATCCATATATATAACAAGTATTAATACATGTATATTCAAGTACCAGTCCATTTAGAATTCAGACACTGCCCATGGTAGAGATGATTCATTGTGTAGAATCAAAGTACTCATGTACTGAATCAATTTATATCGATCGTTTTTACGCTCCAAATAATCGTCGTATTGCAAAAAAATGTAATAAAAGGAAAGTATGGGAATCGAATTCAAACGTATCTTAACATAAGCTTATTGTTATAAATGGTTAATATTAAACTCATCGTTTTATTTTTAAATTCACCATTCTGATTACGATGGACATTAAAAATCTCCGATATGGTGCATAATTGAATTTTCAGGTCAAAATTCTGTTTATCGACGTGTTATACTCAACTATCTACAATTCTCAGTTGATAAGGTTCATACTCAAGTGCTACAAGTTATTTCATAGACACCTATGTGTCATGTGAAAGCGCTCAGTTTCTGGGGATGTAGTCCAGAGACACGTACATTAACATAAACGATATAAAAGTATTATAATATTATCACAGGGACTTGCTCCCACTAACAAATATGCAGTCTGAATAGTATATAACAAGAAAAGGGGGATCCCAGATTTTGGGGTTACTCGCTTCAACTCGTCCCCCCCCCCGCGTAAAATCAAACATAATTATTACTTATTACTGCCCTCCAAACAACCTATAGTCGGCGTCACATAAATAACATACTGTTAAAATTTGAATAAAAATATTTTCTACGACTTTATTGACACCTACCGTCGTTTAAATTGTCTTAAATGACTTGCTCATTCGTTTAGCCAAACGGCTTCTCCCTAAACATTGAATCATTAAATTCCGGTCAGATTTTAATTCTAGGTGCCAATATTTACATTGTAAAAAGTCGGCCATGTTTACAGTGATCGGGTTGCTAGGAGATGTTGTTTACGTTTAAATGGTTTGTCCAAAAACCGAAGAACCCAGAATGCACTTCGGCGTTATTTCGGATATCTCGGATTTATTTTACGCGAACAACGTACAATACCGAGAAGTTGATCAAGCAGACGATTGTCACCGGAGTTCGACGGGAACTTACGAACTTCGTTTGTAAACAAATCGTCCCGTAAAAACCAACATGGCGGATATTAGTATGGGATTTTCCCGTAAGGATTTGTTACGCATGATTTAAGCTAATAAGCGACTTGTTTTTGAGAAGCTGTTTGGCTAAACGAATGAGCAAGTCATTTAAGACAATTTAAACGACGGTTGGTGTCAATAAAGTCGTAGAAAATATTTTTATTCAAATTTTAACAGTATGTTATTTATGTGACGCCGAGTATAGTAAATAAACACAGGTATCACCACCAAATACTTCTTGAAATATACAGTCGGGCTGCATATTTAATAGTGGGAGTAAGCCCCTGTAATATAATTCCACCAATTATGTTTTCCATGTCTGGTCTTCGTCCCTGGATTATATTCTTTTGATAACTGCTATAACCTTGGTTCCCTTGATTACTCTTTCAAATTGATAAAAACGTGGGAACATGTTTTATGTGATATTACAATGGAAAAAGTGACAAAAGGAAATTGGATTCAACATTCAGTGGTATGATTCAAAGAAAATGTGATTTCTATACGCCCGTCAAAGACGGGACGTATTATGTATACCGTTGTCCGTCCGTCCGTCGTCCACACTTCGGACAATACCTCAAAAACGCTTTCACCAACTTTTATGAAACTTTCGTGAATCGTTCATATCTATTGACATAAGTTCCCTTTCGAATTTTATTAATTTCAGATTTTTCGATTCCGTGTTATGATTTTTTTTACTTAAAAAAGGGGGGATTTCAAGTTTTCGGACAAGAACTCAAAAACGCTTTCACCAACTTAACTGAAACTTTAGTGAATTGTGCATATCTATTGGCATAAGCTTCCTTTAGATTTGTATAAATGTTAAATTTTACGTTTCCGTGTTATGAAGTTTTACTCTTTGAAAAAAGGCCGGAAACGGCCAAGGAAATTTTATTCGTTGAAAAATTGTTTAAAACAGACCATTTCTTAATGATCGACTAATAAATATAAAAGATATTTGGTAATCTTGTCAGAAAAGTGTGTTTTAAACAAGATAGAAATGTATGGGTGAAAAATCAAGACAACAAACTTAGTTAATATTGAGATAGCCTTGAATTTTTGGAGCATTTTTACTTACTTTTCTGGGGGGTATTCACAGTATTTCTAGTTGATCATATAAATTCATTAAAAACATAAGGACAAGTTAAAAGGGCAACGGGCGTTTCATGCGCTTTAAAGCGCAGCTGTTTATATATTTTCTTTAATGAAAGAAAAAAAATATAGCAACATGCATTGTTATAGAAGAAATCAGTTCAAAATATATGATAAAATGGGTTATTATCTAGAGAGATATGAAAACTGCAAAAAATTATACCAAGTAGAGCAATATGCCTTATTCTTACAAAAAATGGGAGAATTGAATCTTCAGAACATATTTTGAAGTCAGTTTTCATGCAACTTTATTGATTTATCTCTTTCTTTTTTATCATTTTTCTTTAATGAAAAAAAATCTTCCCGATGCTACTATCATTTCGGAAATATTTCTAACAACATTTTACCTTCACATTTTTACCTGAAAAATATTCTTTTCCTGGTTTTTTAAAACAATATTTTCCTATTATTATTATTTATTTATTTATTTTCCCTTTAAATCAAACACATAAATAAACAATTGTATGTCTCTGTTTAAATGAAAACAAAAATTTCTTTGCCCTATTTGACTTCTTGTTGTTTCTTGTCGCTTTTTATCACCTCTTGTCGCTAATTAGTGAGACCTGCAGACATACGTCATCATTGAAACAGAAACTCCGCGTCTGTCTGACCGATGCAGGACCACCGCAAATTTAAATCCCTGACTGCGCTGCATGTCTGTAAGTCACACAAACATTTGTCCCTCAATAACTGTGTTGATTTTCAAACTTGATAAACTTGACAGTAGTTGAATTGAGATTCCTGAGAGGTTTAACCTTACTCCTTCAACGGAAGAGGTTGGAATTCCGTTCCCCCATACCTCAACTCTGAGTATGGCACCAAGTCGGAAAATAGCTTGCCAGACAACCTGTAGCATTGCTGTAGTAGGTTTAACCTGTGAAATCACAACTTTGGATTTTTTTTTAACGAAAAACAGGGGCTTAATATACACGTACGCCCAGTCGTTTAAGTTTTTAGTGACAAATAGCAAGAAAAGAGTTGAATATTGCTGTTTGTCACTGAAATTCAAACGACTGTGATGTACGTAACTTCAAAGTCATGTCAAGAGGCTTAGTATTTTGACAACTCCGCTCCATGAGATTTAACCCACTGTATGAATAGTAATCACGGGAACGAAGGTTCTAGCAGTGATCAAAAGAAAGTAATACAGGGACAAAGACAATACATGGAAAACAGAAATAAACAAAAAAAACAAAAAACATGCAGTACATGTAATTAAAATAATACATACAAAGTAGGTTAAGCGTCTTCTGCTTTTCTAGAAACACTTGCCAAGTTGCTCATAAAAAGTCCATGTTAGTTGAAAGATGAAAGGTTTATATAAACTCATTCTAAAGTCGTTAAAAAAACTTGGTAATAAGCTTAATCACCACCATCAAAACCAAAAAAATATCCCAAGTGCCAAATCACAAAATAATAGTTCAAGCTACGTTTCGCAGCTTGGATCTATTTAACTGATTCTAACCTGAGTCCCATGTAATCACACCTTTGGGGCTTCGGATTAGTTTTTGTAACGAAGAACAGGGGTTTGATATACATGTACTTAACCAAGATCAGGTCTAGAGACTTAGTATTTTGATCACCAGTATGGGGTTAAACTATACTCAGCGTCACATAAATAACATACTGTTAAAATTTGAATAAAAATATTTTCTACGACTTTATTGAGACCTACCGTCGTTTAAATTGTCTTAAATGACTTGCTCATTCGTTTAGCCAAACGGCTTCTCCCTGAACAAGTCGCTTTTAGCTTAAATCATGCGTAACAAATCCTTAGGGGAAAATCCCATACTAATATCAGCCATGTTGGTTTCTACGGGACGATTTGTTTACAAACAAAGTTCGTAAGTTCCGTCGAACTCCGGTGACAATCGTCTGCTTGATTAACTTCTCGGTATTGTACGTTGTTCGCGTAAAATAAATCCGAGATATCCAAAATAACGCCGAAATGCATTCTGGGTTCTTCGGTTTTTGGACAAACCATTTAAACGTAAACAACATCTCCTAGCAACCCGATCACTGTAAACATGGCTGACTTTTTACAATGTAAATATTGGCACCGAGAATTAGATTCTGACCGGAATTTAACGATTCAATGTTTAGGGAGAAGCCGTTTGGCTAAACGAATGAGCAAGTCATTTAAGACAATTTAAACGACGGTAGGTGTCAATAAAGTCGTAGAAAATATTTCTATTATTCAAATTTTAACAGTATGTTATTTATGTGACGCCGAGTACAGATATAGTACACACACACACACACACACACTATGCTCTGTGAGGGTTAACACGCTGTATGAAAGGTTTAAACTCATTCAAAAGTCGATAAAAAATACATTTGGTAACAAGCTTTATCCCTTTTTGGATTCTGCACTGGAGATATTTTTTTGCTTCCACCACCACTGTCGAAACAAAAAAATATAACCAATGCAAAATCCCAAAAGGAATTATACTACACTATCTGTTACTGATTTTAAGAAGTAAGAATTTAAATCCTATAGTTCTCTTTATATTACAGAAAAATGGCATCTGAAAGCTGCAGCATCTGTCTGTTACTAGAAAAGACCAGCACTCCTGAAGTATGGTGTCCACAATGTGAGGAATCCCTCTGTTCAACATGTAGTGAGCAACACAGAGTAGGAAAAGCAACAAGGGACCACAGCACCATACCTTATGAAGATTACCTAAAATTACCATCTTTTATCCACAAAATTCAACTTGACTGCGAAGAACACAAACAAAAATATCAGTTTTACTGTAGGTCTCATGATTGCCCCATTTGCAAAAAGTGTTTGCTGAAGTCACATAAAAAATGTGATGATACCCTAGATATAGACGATGTCATCCATGAAGTAAAATCTTCAGCAGTTTTTGAAGGTATTTGGAGAGATATCAAATCGACTCAAGAAATCTTCGTGAATGTGATCCGTCATAGGGAAGAAAATATGAAAAACCTACAGGAAAAAAAGGAAAAACTATCAACAGAGGTGAAAAAAAGAACCCAAAATCTTATTGATCAAATTAAGAAGCTAGAAAACAAAACGCTATCAGAGTTAGAGTCAGTTGTAAATGAAAATGTAAATGAAATCAAAGCCACCACAAAAATCCTGGAATCAAATAAAAGAAATCTTGGTGAATTATTGGAACAGGAGGAACTCATTAAGAACAATGCATCAAATTTCCAAACATTCATAGCAACAAAACAAATGGAGAGAGAAGTCCAAGAATCAGAAGAAATCTTGCACAAATTATCTGAAAAAGGAGCTATGGATAATACAGACATAGAAATTAATGAAAACATCACAGCAGACGACACAATTTTTGGAATAAAAACTCTGTGTGACATTAAAGTATCAAAAGAAAAAAATACAACATCCATAGACATAAACAAAACAAACATGGGTCAGGCAGAGGTGAAGACAAGATTCCCCAGACAACTGACACTTAAACAACAGTTTACAGTAGATCAAGGTGGGTGTTATGGTTGTTGTATGCTGCCTAATGGACTCCTGGTGTTGACTGATGGGGACAATGGCGTAGTAAACATACTACACAGTAATGGTCAACACAAATCATCAGTCAGATTTAATGGAGGAAGACCATGGGATGTAACAGTCATCAATGAGAACCATGTTGCTGTTTCTAATCCTCGCCATAAAACAATCTCCATCATAGATGTAGACAGGAGTAAAATCATTAAAACACTTCAGATAAAGAGTCGAGTCACTGGAATTACACATAGTGATGGACATTTATACTTCTGTGTATCTAAGGTAGGAATCCGAAAAATTAATATAGATACAGAAAAAATAGACAAACTCCATGATGACCGGACTGTTGATGGTTATTCATATATAGACACAGATGGCAACAGAATATGTTATACCTGTCCTATCTACAACACAGTTACTGTCTTAGATTCTGACCTCAGAGTTATCTTCACATTCAAGGATCACAATACAATGTCACAGCCTTTTGGAATATCAATGGATGAACAGCAGAATATTTTTGTGTGTGATTGTGACAAAGATAATTTATTACTAATTTCAAGGGATGGAGATAAACATGAAGTTGTTGTTGAAGGTGGAGATGATGGGTTGTTTTACCCTCGGTTTGTACATTATGATAAAGTGACTCATCTCCTCACTGTTGTTGATTGGAATAAGGTGGTCAGGATATTTACTGTATATTGACTTTTGATGGAGAACCAATACTGAGATAAACAAATTATTGAGATTAATTCAATTTCAAGGTAAGAAAACATTTCCACCTTTTTCTTAATTGTCAGACATAAATAAACATGTGATAATTAACTTGATTAAAAGAAAAGAAACATGATTTAATTTTTGGACTTTATTTTTTATATGTATAGATCTACTCGAATTCACCTCAGCCTGTTTGCAGTTTTTTTTTTTTAATTATCTTTTAAATTACTTATAAGTTCTTTTTAAAAAATTGCCATTTTATTCATGTCTTTCTGTACTACAACTTTCATACAAATATTTTTCGTTCTTACCTCCGAGATCGAAATATTTCCATATTTATTTTTTATGAGTATTTTGCATTGAGCGTATTGTTTATCCGCCATCTTGTTTCTATGGGTATTTTGAAATGTTCCCTATTATCTCACAATTGAAGAGCTGACATACCATGATTTCCCGCCACATGTCTGGTTCCCTGCCAATTGAATACTATATGTGGTAAGTTATATATTAGGTACCAGTTGTAACATTTTCATTCGGAACCGGGTTTTTCTTTCATTAAATGTAAATAGCAGAAATATGATATAAGATCATTTAAAAAAATAAAAACAGGCTGAGGTGAATTCGAGTATATAAGGTTTGTTTTTCTAAAGTAATTTTAATCATATCAGACATTTCCACCTTTTTTTTTTTTTTATTTTTTTAATTGTCAGACATAAATAAACATACATTTGTTCATATGATAATTAACTTTATTAAAAGAAAAGAAACATGATTTAATTTTTGGACTTAATTTTCAAAAATCTTAACAATATTTGACAGAACTTTCTACTTTTATATTGGCATAAGATTACAAAAATATGATAATTATTAACTTATTAAAAAATCTTTCAAATAGTACAGAAATTTCATATTGAGTACAGTGTAAAATAAATTTAATTTATATTTTTTTATCAATCAGTGTTGGCCTTCATCAAGATTGTCAAATACATGTACATGTATGTACATGTAGCTGTGTCATCATTGAAAATAATTTTTGCCTTTTGTTGTATATATTTGCATTTTCATGTTTCGAAATAAATGAAATTTTCTCGTTTGAAAACTGAAAATAATTAAAATTAAAAATTTTAATAATAGTATCACTTTGTGTAAATATCTAACACCATTACAAGTTCCAACATCAAAATATGAATGTGGTAAAAATTAAGTACATGTACATTACTGTATTAGTGATTTATTCATACCCAGTATTTAGATGTAGGCCTTTAAAAATAACTTTCTTTAAAACAATAATTAAAAAAGTACAGTCATGTAATGTACATGTAGCATTTTTTTAGTCATGGTTAGAATTAATTTAATAGAATTTTTTTTGGCAACATGTGATATTCTTATAAGTCTTCATTGCTTCAACTAAAATGAACATATTTTTTTTAAATGTAGGTACATGTATATATCGTGGTGTGTACATTATGATTAAGTGACCCATCATCTCACTGTTGTTGATGGGGAAAAGGTGGTAGGATATTTACTGTATATTGACTTTTGATGGAGAACCAAACTGAGATAAACAAATTATTGAGATTAATTCAATTTCAAGGTAAGAAAACATGTTTTATTTTTTACATGTATACTCGAATTCACCACAGTCTGTTTGCAGATTTTTTTAATTATCTTTTAAGTTACTCAGAAGTCCTTTTAAAAAAATTGCAATTTAATTCATGTCATTCTGTACTACAACTTTCATACAATTATTTCTCGTTCTTATCTCCGAGATCGAAATATTTCCGATAATCTACGTGAATTTTGCACTGAGCGTATTGTTTATCCGCCATCTTGTTTCTATGGATATTTTGAAATGTTCCCTAAAATGTCACAAGATTTCCCGCCATATTTCTGGTTCCCTGCCAATTGAATACTATATGTGGTAAGTTTCATATTACGTACCAGTAGTGACATTTTCATTCGGAATTTCGGGTTTTTCTTTCATTAAATGTAAATAGCAGAAATATGACGGGGAAATCATGGCATTTCAGCTCTTCAGTTGTGAGGTAATATGGAACATTTCAAAATTGCCTTCTGTTGTATATATTTGCATTTTCATGTTTCATGTTTCTAAATAAAATTTTCTCCTTTGAAAACTGAAAATAATTAAAATAAAAAATTTTAATACTAGTATTACTTTGTGTAAATATCTAACAATATACATGTACATGTACAACATCAAAATATGAATGTGGTAAAAATTAAGTACATGTACATATTATTCATAGCCAGTATTTACATGTAGGCCTTTAAAAATAACTTTCTTTAAAAAAAATAATTAAAAAAAGTACAGTAGTAATGTAATGTACATGTAGCATTTATTAGTCATGGTTTGAATTAATTTAATTTAATAGAATTTTTTTTGGCAACATGTGATATCCTTATAAGTATTCATTGCTTCAACTAAAATGAACATATTTTTTTAAAAGGTTGATTTATTTCAGAACTTTTATTGTATTTTTTTTTCTTGAAATATTAATTAAATGTACATGTATTATCGAAAGATACTACTAAGGACATTAAATTACCCACAACAGTGTTTACATGTACATTGTACTTGCAACTTCAATAAATAGAAATATCTCCAATTTATTGATTCACATGTAGGTACATGTACATGTACATCTACATGTATAAAATGTTGATTTTTAAGTCAGTCGTTGTCAATATATATGTACATGTATGTGTATTTGATTTTATATATTTAGCACTAACAGGGGCGGATGGAGAAATTACGAAAAAGGGGAGGGGTGTTAGGTTATTATTTGTTCATTAAGGTCCATAAATTGCAAAAATTAAAAATTATTCAATGGGGGGGAGGGGGTACTACCTGAACACCTGGATCCGCCACTGTTATTATGTTAACACCTATAGGCTATACCTGTATTTTATAATTCAAATCTAATGAATGATTCATGTGAGGAAAATTGCCAGTCTGTATTTTTACGACTAATAAGATTATAACATGTATATGTAGTTTGAATGGTGCATTTAGAATGATTTGGGTTTTTTTTTCTCTTGATGGACTAAGACAATATTAATTTATTAAACAAATTCAGATTTAAAGGTAAATAAAATATGTTTAATTTATAACGATTTAATTTATCAGAAATCTTTATAACAATATCAGAAATTATCTCTTTTTTTTCTAAGAAATGTTTTTCAGAAACATGTTTTAATTTACTGACTCAATTATCTTTAATAACTGTTTTACTTTTTTATTTACATAAATGTAATACATTTTGTAATTAACTTAATTAAAAATCTTACAATAATACAAAAAATAATACAAAATTAGTTTATTTGGTAAAATGATTGATTTTTTGGAAATTATTTTATATTTCTTTATTAATAAGTCTTGGTCTTCATAAAGTTTTTCAAATACATGTATCTAGATGTGTCATCAGTGAAAATCTGTTCACTTCATTGTTGTTGTACATGTATATATTTGTATTTATCATTTTCATGTTTCTATCTTTGATTTAGTCATACTCAAATGATTTTAAAAAATATTTATTTGTTATTTGTCATGAATATCATATATACATGTACATGTATATTTTAAAAAACTCTTTAAAACAATGAACATTTTAGGCACTGTAAACAGTTATATTATGAATACATGTACATGTATGTATCCTTTTAATGACTCTTTATAAAAACAATACTTTCAAAAAATTAAAATGAAACTGTAAAAGAAGTAGTTATGTAAAAACATGTACTATACTTTATTTTTATTTTTATCCAGGATTTGAATTGTTTTACAAGACATTTCACCTTCAACTTTGACAACTTGTGATAACCTTGTACATGTACATGGAAGTTGAATTTAATTTCTTTTTTAAAAATTTAAATACATTTCTTCATGTACTGTAAATTTATAAATCCTTCTGAAGTTACTTGTATATTCATTTTTTTTTCTTGAAATTTGAAATATTTTTGACTTTAAGTAAATAAACTGGAAATTATTTTCACTAATTGTAAATACATGGAGATTTCTTCAATACTTACCATGTGTACAGTACATCATCTATGTTTAAATGTAATTTTTATCAATATATAAATGTACATGGCATGAGTAGAATGCACATTTATTTATTTACAATATATGTTTATTTTTTATTTTTTTTGTAAATATATATGTTTAGTTTTTGTGTGTTTGTACTTACAGAGTTGGATTGAGAAATTTAAAAAAAGGGGGGTCCTCCAAGGGCACTCAGGTCATTATTTGCTTATTAGATATTTTGAATGAAGATGCATGTAACAGAAATTTTCCATCACCAAAGTCTGACAATTTAAAAGGAAATCTCAAGTGACTTGTTAACAAGGCCAGTTAGGGTTTTCCCGGAGATGATTAAACCCAGTTTTTAATTTAGAACTAATGAGGCCTAGCCACATGGAATTACATTGAACGGTAGAATGATTTGGAATTTATCTTCTGATACACTACGAACAATATTCGTGTATCTACATGTAGATGGCCAAGGCATGGTTGAAGTTGGTTTTAAACACTTAGTGAATTTGGATTTTCCGATAATGGGTGAATCCAACATATTTTATCATGATCAATATGGATATTAATGACAAACCTAATATTTAATGTCCATCAAAAATGTGACACATTTCAATAGAGTCTGTGGAATATGTATTCATCTTCAGGATGCAGTCAACATGGACTATTTAAAGATTGCGTATAGTTCAAGAGTGCTGATTCACGGAGTCTTTAATTATGTGCTCTGCCAATATGGATTATCGCATGAAAGGCAGACTTTTTGGATTCTTTTTTTAAGATGGAATTATTTTCTCTAGTGAGAACTTTCATTTATGTAGAACTAAGCTATCAAAGGTTTTTCAGATATTATACATTGTGTCTTGATTATTTGTTTGAACTTGCACTTCGGCATGTTGAAGAGTAAAGTTAATAACACTTATAAAATACATGTACATGTAGTGTTAATTTGTAATTATTCATTCAGTTGTAGAGAATTCCAAATTTAAAAACATCATTGGTAATTGGCTAAATTGGAAAAAATTATGAGGCAAAAAAAATATATGTCAATATTACTTGTTTTTTATTTTAACACCACACCACAGTGCACTTTAAAAGCATATAATTTTGGTAAGGTGAGTTATAATCCTAATGAAATGCACACAAAATGAACATTTCAAGGGCAGCTAATTCTGTCAAAAATTTATTTTTTCTTACATTCTCTTAAAAAATTATTCTGAACAAATCTATTGATGTAGAGATCAAAGTATAATCTTTTCAAATAAAGAAAGTATCCTTGAGTAAAATTATTCTGTCATATTTGTTGGTTATGGACATGTATTTTTCATGATTTAAAACTTACACTTAATTATTTAGTATCAACAGAGATCCAGTCCAATAATATTAATTCTAAAGTACATTGTATTACATTGTACAGGTAGTTCTAAGGGAGATAATCCATTTTGCTTCCATGTCAATGCTGTCCATCATTCATCAGTAGTAAAATTTGGTTTTTGTGAACAAACAAGTATGAATCAAGAATTTTTTCATAGTGGGGACTTTTATTGTTTTTTTTTTGGTTGTTTTGTTTTTGTTTTGTTTTTTTTTTCTTTGTTCTTTTTGTACACTTTATTACAATATTTTAACATTTACCACTTAATTTTTTTGTAATTTTTTTAATGCTATAGAAGTTAAAGTTCTAGAGTTACTATTGCAATAACTTAATAATACATATATGTCAATTTTGATCATGTGTAAATTAAATATGCTTTTAATTCAAAATTACTGTGACACATTATCAAGCCATTGCAGTCCTCCATAATTAGTCTGATTTTATTCAACTTTAGAAGAGAAGAGTTATTGTTCCTGATTTTTTTTTCAAGTATCCAGAATTTTACTTCTAATCCAAGCAAATTTGATATTTTTTGTGTAAATTGTCATGTAATAGTATTCAGACTGCTGGTGTAAAAAAAAAATAAAACATATTTTATGAAAATCTCTTTTTGTTTGCCCTTAAGGGCTAGTTTTAATGTCCTGGCCTGTCTCTGGCCATATGAAGATGTTCCCATGAGGGGTTAATTTTGCGCATTTCCAACACAATGTTATCTCTGCTTGGCTTTAACTCTAGTGTCAATGGAAGGGCTGTTAAAGTGTGGTCTTGTTGATGTTTTGTCAAGATGTGTCCAATTTATTCCTACAATGTGATGATGATATGTTTCATGCCTTCCTGATTGTATCTAGTAAAGAGGTCATGTCTTTTTTATTGTATCTATTTAGGAGATCCATGTTGGAGGCCTTATTAAAGAGGGTTCCTTTCAATTTCACTAGTATAACAACATTTTACCCCAGAAAAGTTTGAAACAGGTAATTAACTGCGGTGGAATAATGGTATCATGCTGTCGTCAGTTCATTATTGTCATCTGCCATCGAATAATGGTATCATGCTGTCGTCCGTTTCTTTATTGTCATCTGGTGGAATAATGATATGCTATAGTCAGTTCTGCCATTGTTGTCTGAGGTGGAATACTGGTACTGCACTCTAACCAGTGTCGTCATTGTTGTCTACGGTGGAATATTGGTATCATGCTGTCGTCAGTTTCGTCATTGTTGTCTGTGGTGGAATAATGATATGCTATAGTCAGTTTCGCCATTGTTGTCTGAAGTGGAATAATGGTGCCATGCTGTTGCCGGTTTGGTCATTGTCGCCTGCGGTTGAATAACGGTATCACGCTGTTATCAGTTCCTCTTTGTCGTCTGTGGGGGAATAATGGTATCATGATGTTGTCAGTTTCATCATTGTTGTCTGGTGGAATATTGGTTTAAGCTATAGTCAGTTTCGTCATTGTTGTCTGTAGTGGTGGAATAATGGTACTACTCTCTCATCATGTCGTCATTGTCGTCTGTGGTGGAATAATGGTATCACGCTAGTCGTCAGTTCATTGTTATCTGTATTTGAATAATAGTATCATGCTATCGTCATTGTTAACTGCGGTGGAATAATCGTATCATGCTTTCATCAATTCATTGTCATCTGTCGTCAATTAATGGTATCACGATGTTGTCAGGTTCGTCATTGTCGTCTGAGGTGAAATAGTGGTATCATGCTTTAGTCAGTTTCATCATTGTTGTCTCTGGTGGAATAATGGTTTAAGCTATGGTGAGTTTCGTCATTGTTGTCTTTGGTGGAATAATGGTACTACGCTCTCATAAGTGTCGTCATTGTTATTTGCGGTGGAGTAATGGTATCACGCTTTCATTAGTTCGTTATTTTCGTCTGTGGTGGAATAATGGTATGCTGCTGTCGTCAGTTTTGTCATTGTTGACTGCGTTGGAATAATGGTATCATGCTGTCGTCATTGTCGTCTGCAGTGGAATAATGGTATCATGTTATCGGCATTGTTGACTGCGGTTGAATAATGGTATCATGCTGTCGTCTACTGTGAAATGATATCATGCTATAGTCAGTTTCGTCATTGTCGTATGCGGTGGAATAACAGTATCACGCTGTCGTCTGTGGTGGAATGTTATCCAGCTGTCATCAGTGTCATCATTGTTGTCTGCGGTAGAATAATTGTATCATGCTGTCGTCAGTTTCGTCATTGTTGATTGGGGTGGACTAATGGTATCATGCTGTCATCATTGTCGTCTGCAGTGGAATAATGGTATCCTGCTATAGTCATTTTTGTCGTCTGTGGTGGAATAATGTTACTACGATATCGTCATTGTCGTTTGCGGTTGAATTATGGTCTCGTCATCAGTTCATCATTGTCGTCTGTAGTGGAATAATGATATCATGCTGTCTTCAGTTTTGTCATTGTTGTCTGCGGTGGAATAATGACATGCTATCGTCATTGTTGACTGCGGTGTAATAATGATATCATGCTATAGTCAGGTTCATCATTGTTGACTGCAGTGGAATAATGGTATCATTCTGTCGTCAGTTGTCGTCTGTAGATATTGCATGTCAGTATACATTGAGTGTATCGATTTTTGTGGGGGTTGTGCTTATTGAGCAATAAAGGGCAAAACAGGGACTTTGGGGTCAAGTTCTTTTCCTGGCTAATTGCTATTAAAATTGAGATCTGTATCAAGCTTGGAAAGCGTGTAAAATTTTGGCCCAACTGTTCATGATTAGACATCTGCGTTCTAATCAAGCATTGCCCTGCGAAGCATTTCTTTTGCTTAATATGAAAGTAAGACACAGACCATTTTCTTTTTGAAGGGGGCTCGGATTTAATGTTGAGTTAATTTTTACCCACACACGAAAAGTATTTCTTTTTTTCAGCAGCAGTCGTAGTTAAAAATTGTATTTGAATATCTATATTGTTAAGGGATGGTGGAAATATTCAACAATATTAATATTCTTTTTTCAATCAATGACTGAATAAAATGCTTATGGCTAAAATTTGGAGTAATCTTATTTTTTTCCGTAACAAACCAAGCCCCCCCCCCCCCCATCCCCCAGTACAAAATTGTGATGTGCCTAACAATTGGTACAAGGAACAGATTAAAGGGAAATCTATTAGACTAAGAAGACAAATATATCAAAAGGGTGGTTCTAACCCTTATACCCCACATGGAACTATAGCACGTGAGCTGAGATAACACACGTGCACACCCCCACCCTAATCAACTAAACTATGATTTTCAGGTACCCTTATACCTCCCATTACCGAATCTTTTTGACGCCAAGAGATAAACTGAAACATTTTTGAGGCAAAAATAATTTTTTTAAAGTTTTTTTTTCTACTCAATTCTTTCTTCTTCCATGTTTTCGTTTTATGCTGAATTGCTGATAAATAATGAAGATTGATTTATTAACACAGAGAAAAGTCAAATGCAGTAAAAATGGAAAACACCACATCATTTATCTGCTAGCCTTTTATTATTTTCTGTCCAAAAAAAGAAAAAAAATTGATAAATAATCCATTACTGGTATAAACATGTATGTGATAAACAGAATATGTACAGCCATTTTAATATCGCCCTTATTATCAGCCCTTGATTGATATTGTCTTTGACCCGCCGATATCAAGATCTCGGGTTGGAAAAAAGGGCAATTAGCAAGGCCACATTTTAATATTTGTAAATTTTCATTGTTATGTAATAGGGAAATATTGATTCATATTTTTTTTCTGTCAATGCCTGAGAAAAAAGAAGAGAAACAAGAGGCTCCCAGAAGCCTGAATCGCTCACCTGGTTAAATGTTGCCTTTCAAAGGCAATAAATATTAACGAGAAGTTGTCCAACAATTTTGACTCAAGAATTCTTTGGTAGGACTTATCATAAGATCTTCTCAACAATTGAAAGTTTCTTTAAATCTATCATAGTTCTCAAGATATTGACTGAAAACTGTTACAGAAGGAGTCATTTTCCCCTTTCAAGGGCAATAACTCACCTGACAACTTTTATCCCTGAAGACTTTTGTAGTCCTAATAATATGGATCATTTCAGCTATCGAAAGAATTTTGCTAAACCTAACGGTTTTGGAGATCTATGTGAAAAAAACTACTGTCTGACCCCTATGTTCTATTTTTAGTAACGGCGGCAATGTTTTTCGACGAATTGAAAATCCCCACATTAGTTCTATGCAGGATACCCCAAGGAACATTTATACCAAGTTTGGTTTCAATTAGTCAAGTAGTGTCAGAGAAGATTATTGAAAGAAATAACATTAAAAATGGCAAAAATCATTGAAAAAGGGCAATAACTCCAACATGGCTTAAGGGATTAAAACCAAAATTTGACCTGAGATAGATCTCATCATGCTGAACACTTTTACCCGATGTCTGCATTTAGCTAAACCTAACGGTTTAGGAGATATATGTGAAAAACTACTGTCTGACCCCTATGTTCTAGTTTTAGTAATGGTGGCAATGTTTTTGGACGAATACAAAATCCCCACATCAGTTCTATGCAGGATACCCCAAGGAACATTCATACCAAGTTTGGTTTCAATTGGTCAAGTAGTTTCAGTGGAGAAGAGCTATGTATAATTGTTACTGACGACAACGGACACCAAGTGATGGCAATAGCTCACATGGCCCTTGGCCAGGTGAACTAAAAATGGCTTAAATTTGGAAAATTACTTTTCTCCAAATTATCCAACCCCATCCCCTTTCCCCTCAGTATTAAAAAGATTCAGTGCCTAAGATGGATATAGTGTTTGTCTTAAGTTTTCCTTGGGTTGTAAAAGAAGTTTTCAAATATGACTATAAATATTAAAAGTGAGTGAAGCTAAAAAATGGTCTAAGGGAGGTAATTCAAGAAAGTTTTCACTTCACATTAAAAAAAATAGTTTGACACAAAACTAAGATGATTTCATATACGGTGAAACCTGTCTATACAAAACACTTTTTTTTAAGATCTTTATATCAGTGTAAATGTACATTTTGGAACCTTAGAAAACCAACCACCTATACAAGTCTGAACCGAGCCAGTTTTAAATTTGAAATATATAGGTTTAGATAAATTTCTCACTATGTAGTTTTAATAAAATAATGCTCATAGATAAATAAATATTGTGACATTCCTTCGTCAGTTCATTTTGTGCCTTAAACAGCTTGCCCAAAACCTGAAACTAGTAAAAACTGACTCAGGTTAGTGAAACATGTGAGAGTTTCAGTTGTGTTCTAAAGAAAAAATTACTGAAATTGACTGTTCATTTAGTAGCTAACAGTTTACAGTACGTCGAGGTTGTTGTACGCTGCCTAATGGACTCCTGGTGTTGACTGATGGGTACAATGGTGTAGTAAACATACTACACAGTAATGGTCAACACAAATCATCAGTCAGATTTAATGGAGGAAGAGATGCATTATGGGATGTAACAGTCATCAATGAGAACCATGTTGCTGTTTCTAATCCTTGCCCAGAAACAATCTCCATCATAGATGTAGACAGGAGTGAAATCATTAAAACACTTCAGATAAAGAGTAAAGTCACTGGAATTACACATAATGGACATTTATACTTCTGTGTACATAAGGTAGGAATCCGAAAAATTAATATAGATACAAATAAAATAGACAAACTACATGATAACAAGACTGTTGATGGTGGTACATATATAGACACAGATGGCAACAGTATATGTTATACCTGTCCTTACAACAACACAGTTACTGTCTTAGATTCTGACCTCAGAGTTTTCTTCACATTCAAGGATTACAATATAATGTCACTGCCTTATGGATTATCAATGGATCAACAGCATATTTTTGTGTGTGATAATGACAAAGATAATTTATTACTAATTTCAAGGGATGGAGATAAACATGAAGTTGTAGTTAGTAGAGATGATGGGTTGTATGGCCCTCGGTGTGTATATTATGATGAAGTGACCCATCATCTCACTGTTGTTCATGACAATATGGTGGTCAGGATATTTACTGTATATTGACTTTTGTTGGAGAACCAACACTGAGATAAACAAATTATTGAGATTAATTCGATTTCAAGGTAAGAAAACATGTTTTATTTTTCACATGTAGGATTTGTTTTCCAAAAGAATTTTAATAAAATCAGACATTTCTATATGATCATTGTTAATTTATTAAAAAAATAGTACAGGAATTTCATATTGAGTACAGTGTAAATAAATGATTTTTAAAAAATTATTTTTATGTTTTTTTATCAATCAGTGTTGGTCTTCATCAAGATTGTTAAATACATGTACATTGTATACTCGTATTCCTCCTCGTAGGATTAATCTAAGGCTGTAACTTAGTACACGATGTATGGTAGTACGGGACAGTTCGTGTACTAAGTTACAGCCCTAGATTAATCCTACGAGGAGGAATCACCCGGCCAGCGAAAGCTATATTTTATATAGCCTAGCTGGCCGAGTGGTCTAGGGCGCTGGACTTAGTGCAGGCGGTGTTGCCATAGATGTCACAGGGGTACGAGTTCGAGTCCCGAGGAGGGAACGACAAAAATTTGCTTCGCAAATTTGACAGTTGTAACATCGTTGGGAATTTTTCAGACCCTTCTATAAGTTTACGTTATCTTCCCTGTATCAATTTGATCCGATGGAGCAATGTAGAGAATAGAGTCGTCACATTCTGAGACGTTGTATATATATATGTAATTGTTTTTATATATTTAGCACTAACAGGGGCGGATGGAGAAATTTTGAAAAAGGGGAGGAGTGCCAGGTTATTATTTGCTCATTAAGGTCCATAGAGTGCAAGAATTTAAAACAAAATTCGCGGGGGGGGGACACCCTGGACCCCTGGAACCGCCACTGTAATTACATGTATGTTAACAGTTATACCTGTACTTTATGATTAGTTCAAATCTAATGAAATCCGACAATTTAATAGGAAAATCTAATGTTGAATGATGCCTGTGATCAACAATGCCAATTACATGTAGTATTTTTATGACTAACAAGACTATAACATGTTCATGTAGTTAAAAGGGTGCATGTAGAATGATTTGGATTTTTTTCTCTTGATGGACTAGAACAATATTAATTTATTTAGATGGACAAGGCCCGGTGGATGGTGGATTTTACATACTGGGTGAATTAAGATTTTTCCATTAAGGACGAGGCCAACACATTTCATCATGATGGATATGGATATTCATCATGCTAATGACAAACCTAATATTTCATTTTCATCATCATCAAAGATGTGACATGATGTTCATGATGCACAAGTCTGATATGAATTAATCTATATGGATGGACTTAATATGAATTTTGTTATTAACCACTGGATATATTGATAGACTTTGTCATTTAATAGAAATCATCTGTTCTGGCTTTTGAGTTTTTAGATGAAAGGCTGGACTATTATGTTTATTGAGTTTTTGTGTAGGTGGACTTTGTATAGTAAGAACTTTTTTATACTGAGCTTAGCAAAAAATAGGTTTTTTTAATATGTACATACATGTATACATGTATTATAAACTGTGTCTTTACTATTTATTGTTATTTGTTTGAACTTACATGATATGTGTAAAGAGTGAAATTACTATTACACTTATTAAATAGAGGTCATTAATTTGTATACATTAAGTTTTGTTTGTGATTGTTGTGGAAAACAAGTTTAGGGGACGACCATTTGATTCTGGAAAGGGGTTGGGGTGGACATTTTGAGTAGTCAGAATATTTATTTGCAAAAGGTTTCAGGAAATTTATTTCATGAGCTCAAAGGACAGATTATTTAATACATGTACCTTTCAATTACAATAAACCAGATTGATTAAGTATGCTGAGTCAGAATATTTATTTACATTATCAATTAAGCTGGGTAACTTATTTTCAGCTTAGTACATTATGTAGAGGTGATCTTGTTTATCATCAAAAACTGACATCTCAACTCCCCCCTCACTACCCTCGGAATCAAATGTCGTCCCCTTAAGTATGGGTCCTACTATGTAAAACCTAGGCAGATCCTATGTCATATGATATTGGTGGCACAATGTTTGTATCCTATGAATGTCCGTGAGATTTTTTGAAATCTACAGTGAGCTGCTTAAGATATGACTTTAAAAATTTCCTAACAAAGCAACAATTTTTTTTTTATGAAATGAAGATTCGTCTACTTTTTTACAAATTTTAATACTTTCTATGTACATGTAATTTGTTTCTCTTCAGCCATTGCAGTTTATCTAACTAACTGGTTTATTTTGAGAAAGGATACATTTGTGACATGAAATGGAAGAAAATTTATTGAAAACAAAATTTGTCATGTGCCAAAACTGCCTGGTTTCAAAGTCACTGAGACAATAACTTACAAATGCCCATATGGCAGTTTTAATAATGTATGAAGTACATGTAAAGTTTCAATTCAAAATTATTAATTCAAAAACTGTGGACATTTAACTCTCTAATCATTGGTCTAATTGTTGTTTTCTTTAAATTTTAAGAGGAGAGTTATTGTTCTTGAAGTTTTCAAATATTCTGAATTTTACTTCTAGTTCAAATTAATTTGAGATAAATACCGTAATCTGATTAGTTAAAATAATTTTGTTATATCTCAGTGGATAAAAAATATTGACACGCTCCTATTCAGTTAAATTCAGAGCTATTTTTCTCATGTTTAAAGACAAAAATATGCTTTAAAATTAATTTACAAGAATTCGCTATGAACAATATGCACATGGAAAATTTATGTTATTTTTCAATAGACAAAATTTTTATTATTGCCAATTCTTAAATAACTTTTGTAATTGGCTTTAAATACTGACTACTGTTGTATAAAAAATAAAATATTTTATGAAACTCTATATTTGTATGAATTCAGGAGCGAATTAAATATCATTGCCTTGAGTTAGAGTGATTGTGGGATCAATGTTTTCTGATAGGCAGTTTTACATGTACTATGTATTCATTTGCACCATGAAAACTGATTTGTTCAATGTGTCATAGTTTTCCTTTCCTCTTTCGTCAACCCTGGACTTGACTTTTTATGAGCAATTCCGCGGGTGTTTCTAGAAAAGCAGAGGATTGCTACCCTACCGGTGCACCTGGTCCATTTATTTTTGTTACTTTGTGTGTATTATTTTAGTTACTTTTAGTTACTGTTCTTTGTTGTGATTGTCTGTTTTCCATGTCTGGTCTTTGTCCCTTGATTACATTCTTTTGTTACTTTCATGGGCTAGCACGTTTAACAGTTAGGTTTGTTGATTGGATCAGGTATAAAGCAGTTCTTACCGGTGTACTTACTGCCCTTAACGCAATATGGCATTTAGCCATCTCCAGTAAGCTTCACTGTGAGTAATCAAGTTTGCTTATTTCTGACAAAGAGGTATGCTACCATGTTACTTTGGACCTACCTCTGCTTTCCCTCTGGTGTCTAAACAGAACCAGAATAGTCCAAACACCTGTCTAAACCATGTAAACTGAATTCAAATAATCAGGAAACCTGTCCAAACCCGACACACGTGTTAAAATGTATTTAGACACTTAGTAATCCAAATACCTGTCTGAAAAAAACCTATTTTTTAAGTTCAAATAGGGTTCAGTTGAAACAGGTAAAATTGTAAACACAAAGCATTGAAAGCATTGACTGCAGGCTTATATCAGTCCGACTGTTACAATAAGTAGGTTACATACATAAAAAGTCCAGGCTAATATCAGTCAGATTGTAACAATTAGTAGGTAACACACACAGAGTGTCCAGTCTTATATCAGTCATACTGACAATAAGAAGGTAACACACTTAGAAAGTCTGGGCTTATATCAGTCAGATTGTAACAATTAGTATGTAACACATAAAAGGTCGTCATGTATTAGTCAGACTGTAAAATATAGTAGGTAAATACATATAATGTAGAAAGTCTGGGCTTATATCAGTCCGTCAGATTGCAATAATTAGTAGGGAACACACAGAAAGTCCAGTCTTATATCAGTCTTATATCAGACAGAAAATTAGTAGGTAACATGCGTACAGACTTATATCAGTTATACTGTAACAATCAGAAGGTAACACATATAGAAAGTCCAGTCTTATATCAGTCAGACTAATAGTAGGTAACCCATAGAAAGGCCGGGCTTATATTAGTCAGATTTTAACAGTAGGTTACAAACAAAGACAGTCCAGGCTTATATCAGTCAGTATATGTAATTATAATATATAACACGCATAGAAACTCCTGGTGTATATCAGTCCAACAATAACATTTAATATGGCACACACATAAATAGTCCAGGCTTAATTCAGTCAGACTGAAACAATTAGTAGGTAACACAAACACACACACACACACAGAAAGTCATGGCTCATAACAGTGCCGGTAACCGGCTTATATCAGTCAGACTGTAGCAATTAAAAGGTAACACAAATAGAAAAACCAGGAGGTTTATATCATTCATACTGTAACAGTCAGTAGGTAACACAAAAAAACCCGGGCTAATATCAGGCAGACTGAAAAAAATAGTTGGTTCATGTAACACATTAAAAGTCCTGGCGTATTACAGTCAGACTGTAACAGTACGTAACACACACAGAAAGTCCGGTCTTATATCAGTCCGATTGTAACTATTAGTAGGTAACACACATAAAAAGTCCGGTCTTATATCAGCCAGACTGAAGCAATTAAAAGGTAACACACATAAAAAGTCCAGGTTTATATCATTCACACTGTAACTGGCTATTATCAGTCAGACTGTAACAGTTAGTAGGTAACACACATAGGAAACCCGAGCTTTTACAAGTCAGACTGTAAAAATTAGTGGGTATAGAAACACACTTAGTATGTCCTTGCGTATATCAGCCAGACTGTAGCAATTAAAGGTAACACACATTTAAATCAAGGTTTATATCAGTCTGAATGTAACAATTAGAAGATAACAAACACAGAAAGTCCAGGCTTATATCAGTCAGACTATAACATTCAGTAGGTAACACACATAGAAAACCCTGGCTAATATACGTCAGACTGTAATATTTATTGGGTACATGTAACACACATAGAAATCCTAGAGTATATCAGTCAGACTGTAACAGTTAGTAATTAACACAGACAGAAAGCCCGGGTTTATATCAGTCAGATTGTAACTATTAGTAGATAACACACATAGAAAGTCCAGGTTTATATCAGCCAGACTGTAACAGTTAGTATAACTTTTAATGTACACATAGAAAGTCCAGGCTAATATAAGTCAGACTGTAACAATTAGTATGTAACAAACATGGAAAGCCCAGTCTTCTATCATATCAGTCAGACTGTTAGAACAGAAGGTAACGCACATAGAAAGTCAGGGTTCATATCAGCCAGACTGTAATAATCAATAGGTAACACACATGGAAAGTCCTTGCTTTTATCAGTCAGGCTGTGACACTTAGTATGTAACACACATAGAAAGTCCGAGCTTATATCAGTCAGATTGTAACAATTAGCATGTAACACACATAGAATGTCCGGGCTTATTTTAGTAAGACTGTAGCAATTAGTATGTAACACACATAGAAAGTCCGGGCTGATATCAGTCAGACTGTAACAATTAGTATGTAACACACATAGAAAGTCCGGGCTTATATCAGACAGACTGCAACAATTAGTATGTAACACACATATAAAGTGCGGGCATAGATCAAAACAGGAAATGAAGAGACAAACTCTTGTAAATACAAATGGATAAAAAACAGAACACCATACAATTACATAAAACCTAAAGAAATACAGTACACAAAACCTGAATCTCTTGAAATATAAATTCCCGCTAAAAATGAATGTGACCTAAGGTGTTCCAAAGGGTAAAATCTAACTGAAAATATCTTGTCAGTGCTTACTGTGAGTTAGAGACTTCATGCATTGTCTCTGTCACACAAATTGTTTTGAGGGCCATGAAACGTCTGTAGTTTTTTATATTAAAATGCCGAACATATCCCGGTCTTAGAAGTTTATTTGATGCAAAAAGCTGAACGGTGTCCTCCAGTAACCTAATTAATACCAGCTGGACGATGTCCTCCAATTACAAGCTGGACGATGTCCTCTGGTTACCTAACGGTTACCAGCTGGACGATGTCCTCCACTTACCTACCAGTTACAAGCTGGACGATGTCCTCCGGTTACCTAACAGTTACCAGCTGTACAATGTCCTCCACTTACCTAACAGTTACAAGCTGGACGATGTCCTCCGGTTACCTTACATTTACCAGCTGGACGATGTCCTCCGGTTACCTTACAGTTATCAGATGGACGATATTTCCAGTTACCTAATAGTTACCAGCTGGACGATATCCTCAAGTTACCTAACAGTTACCAGATGGACGATGTCCTCCACTTATTTAAGTTACAAGCTGGACGATGTCATCCAGTTACCTAACAGTTACAAGCTGGACGATGGTCTCCAGCTACCTAACAGTTACAAGCTGGACGACATCCTTCAGTTAACTAATAGTTGTATATGACTACTTGGATGATTATCACATTGCTACCAACATTTATAATTTACTATTTTAATGTAAAGAACAAAAACTCAGGATTTTACAGCTTTGATTCTATCATTTGACAATCTGCCTGTTTACTGTGAATTTGTTGATTACAGTGCCAACATTTCCAAAGTTCTATCTGCATAACACCCTAAAACAGTTCATCGATAGATATATATTTAGCACCAACCTCTATATAAATGAAAGTGGAATGTCGCAACCTCCGAAAAAAAAAATAATCAAGCATTATTAACAGTACTTACATGATATAACTCTAATTAGATGATTATACATGTAAATGGAGTGAAGGAAAAGATAATATTACATTTTGTATTCCATGCATTATGTTCAGCAATTAAATTCCGAATTCAAACCCGGTCATGTAAAGTAGCAAAAATCAAGACAACAATTAAGTAATAAGGTTATGTATAAAAATATTATCTCGCCACGGCGAGTTTTTATCTCCCCGTGGCGAGCTTGAGGCATTTTTTTACAACGGTGAGTTGCCTATCTTGCCAAGGCAAATTACTTTACAAGGAGAAGTCATTAACTGTTATATAAGTTCTCAAAACGATCCTTTAAAAAAGTTAGTTACTGGTTTCTATATCTTCCGGAATTCAAAGATCGTGCCAAATAAAATAATTTTTAATTATCTCCAAACTTGTAAATTATGTGATGCGGGTGAAGAGGACTTGTTCCACTTTCTGTTTGACTGTAAAGTTAAAGTAATTGAAGGAATAAAAAATATATACATATATAAATATATACGTATTATACACTTAACGCGTCAAATCTGAAGTTAGATTTTAAAATTGATGCCGACATAAAAAGGCGCAAGTATTGCTTTCCTGCTCATGTAAATTGTTCCCTGGGAGCTCTGGTGAACTTCGACACACTTCATAGGCAGCTATGATTTACTATGCACACAGGTAGATAAATACCTTAGATGTAAGGAAATTCAGTAGTAAACAAGTATTATCTTTTAAAAAACAAAGCCGACGAGGTAAAATTTTGTTCTTTCTACTTACAATTTTCCACGTTTCATTCAGGAAATAATACATGGAATGCAATTTCGATACAGTTTTTTTTTCGAACGCCACTAAGTTATCAGTATTTGGCTAATCGGGAAACAGAACTGCGATCAGGTGACTTGCATTTCCATGGGAAAGCGTCTTTATTGTCAAAGGGTAAAAGGCGAAAATATACCGACTGCGTCGGAAAAGGGTGTGGATGAAAGTACTAAATATGAGTATAAATATGAATTTCCAGTAATCATATTCAAAGTAATGGTACATTTTACAACTCATCTTAAAGATATTATCCAAGATCAAGCTTTTATTGTTTTAAAGGTTCGTGCTTGTACCGACACGGACGGAAAAATAGACACTTCGAACAAAAAAGAAAAAAATACATATTTGCCGTTTGTGTCATGGTACAAATAATTTGGTCATAAGCCGTATCTTTTTAAAGTTTCGTGTAATTTTGTCTCAATAATTTTCTTTTATTTAAAGAAGACACATGGACTTGTTTATAGATAACAATACATTTACGTCTAATTCACTGCATGCACTTACAGAAAAAACAGAATGTGTGTCTTACAATATGGCAAAAGAAAGATTTACTAGAGGTCAAACAATGACAGGAAGATTTTCAGAAGTAATATCTTTATTGCATACTCATTTATCATAAACATATTCATACATTTTAGTGCTAGCTTTACAGATTAAGTACTTAACTTTGCACTTGTGCAAAAAAAAAAACAGAGGTTCTTTATTATAGTACTTTGTACTTCTTGAACAAGTTCAGATGTATATTTATGATTCCTTTATATACATGTATAACTAAGCTATAATGATGAACTAATTTATTTTAATTTTCTATGTATGACCGTTTTTAGTTGTGAACTTGTACAATCACTATTACCAGTACAAATTAATAAATCAGTTTTCTTCAAAAGTTGCATAGTTTTCTCTCCATATAATTGTCAAATGCTCAAGGAAGGCATGTAATGGTCACTGGTTTGTTTAATAATAATAGTTACATACATGTATGTAAATATAAAAGGGAACAGTAGTTACAGTAACTGTACAAATTATACATGTTAGTAATTAAGCATGCTATCAGTGCCCTGCAAAAATGGAATATACAAGTCCATAACTAAAGATATGGTTCATACAGACTCTGAAGAAATCAAACTTAGTTTTGTTCTTCTTTGTACTTTCATGTTCATGTTTTCTGTTGACTATTTCGCCCAGCATTTAAAACCCTTTTTATTGGGACTTCAGTGTGAGTCATGTTCTATGTTGATGACTATATAGTGTTCCATAGGCACTCTCTGTTTTCTTGTTTCAATGAAATTTCATATACATCTTAGATTAAATAAAAGGTTTGTTCTACATGTATGTGTTGCACGAGCATGTACTAGCAAACTGTTTGCAGTACATGATCATGTACAGTATACATGTAACTCTTAATAGAAATATTTTAACAAATATATACATATGGATGTGAATACATTTGTAATTTTCGTAGATTAAAATTCAACTATTTAGAAAAACATCCAACCCATGAAACATATCTCATGGAGTTACTTTTTTATGAAATCATGTAGTGGTAAGTAGCTGTCAGATCTAGTACCCAACCCTTATCATAATGTTGGATTATAAACAAAATATGTCGTTTTACGACAAAGCTCATCCATAATCATACCGACTGTCTGAGTTTTTTTTAGAGTGAAAAAAATCATCAATACATCAGCTTAATGATTATCATTTATTTACAGTTAGATTTTCCTACATGTGTCATATAATTCGAGGCATGTTTAAATGACACAACCCTATCATTCTATCAATTTAGATTGGAAATCAGAACTGATATAGCAGACGCCAGAACCTGAAGATATGTAAAGCATGTTAGCACATGAAATTATCTTTTACACCGCTGCAAGAAAATAGATCCATATATTTAAAAAAAATATCAAATTAGTTTTCGCGTTTTTACCCAAATAAACAAAAAAACCCAAAAAACCTGTTAATCTAAATAGCACAGGGCTGGATTCAGGCGGGGGCGTGCCCCCCTTAAAATTTGCAAAGCACGGATGGTCTAGGGTAGCTTTAGGCGGTTTTAGATTGAAATTTCTCGCTAATTTTACCACAAAAGATATCTATATTGGACCCACTCTAAAAGAACTGTGCGCCCCCCCCCAACCCAAATATAAAAACCTGGGTCCACCCCTGGAATAGCATATTATTTGGTTTGAATTAATAAGATTTCAATTAAAAGCACTTGATGTCTAACCTCTTATCAGTACCAGTTGTTCATTTCTATCTACATGTATTTACATGACTACATCAATCGTTTACTGTCGATATTCAAGTTGTCTACAAATGTTGGACGCATAAAAGGCCATTTGATGTTTGGTTAGGCAAAGAATCCCTATTAGATTGCACAATTTCACTAGTCCTAAAGGCAGAAGTGGTGACTAAAGAGTGATACTGTACAACAATCGAATGAGCTTTCTTTGACATTTCATGCGGAAGTTTATCCAAATGTTGACAAAAAGAAGAAATTTTAGAGCAGTGCCCAGCATTGATAAAAATTCGGAGAATTTATTTGTGTTGAACCGTTATGATGAAATGGTTTGTTCCCTATTATTTACTCACATAAGCCACAGAAAACATTCTTATATGATACAGGGTCGGGTCCTGACACTTTGAAAAGGAGGGGTGTCAGCCGGGGTTCCTCAGCAGAAATGGGGTTGCTAAGACAGTACTTACCATTTTTTTCTCAATTTTATACATTGAAATGACAAAAACACACACACACACACAAAACCAGGAGGGGTCCGCACGCCCTGCCCCGTCCTGCCACTGTCATATCCCTATATCCATAAGAACGAAAAAAAATGGAATAAAACAAACAAAAAAAGCAACAACAAATAACACTCCGGTATAAATAAACTACAAGCTGACAGTTAGGTTGAAACCGATCTCAATTTTAACCAGTTTTGAGGGCAGTTATCGATCCGAATGAAAAACATGAAAAATATTGTGATTAAGTTCATAATGAGTACATACATGTATATACACAAACATGTCAAATGTAAGAACTCTTTAAGCTGGATTATTTTCCTTTTGGTATTTCTTCAACATTAATTATATTCCTTCGTACACATCTAAAAATGTACAAAATCTTCCTATAAAATTTCGTCAAAATCCATTGAGCTGTTTAGTTGGAGTTGTGCTTACAATAAAATGTGGACAGACAGGTTGATTCTAACATAACCACAAACTTTTTGTTACGGGGATATAAATAGAATAAAAATAAAAAGTCCTATTAACACGGGGTTGAAAAGGCTTACAAAAGCATACACACATTGTACAACTCATAAAGTGTAGCTGAAGCATACATAATTTCATATAATTCCAATAATGGGTTAATACAAGACTATTCAGACAAAATTTTAACCCCCACCCCAACCATCACAAAAAAAACTTACACTATAGACGGGCAAGCAGGAAGTTTGATAAAGCTGACAATGCAATAATCCACACAGTTTAAGTACAAAATGTAACACACCAAATTTCAATTTATTTAAATGAAGTGTGACGAAAATGTATAGAACAGACCTACATTACTTATGGACACCAGTAAAAGTAGACAAACTTCCCCAACTCGCTCATTTGGTAACATGCCCATTTTGACTTGGAGATGCACAATGGGAATATGTAATAAAGTCAGTGGCTTAGGGGGAGTAACGGATAAGAGATGAGTACGCCTTTGCGTAATGAAAGGAAGGACGAACACCCATATCAGTATATATCATATCCTTACTTTCAAGTGGGGGTACATTGTAAAATTATGCCCCCTATTGACTAAAGGTAAAAAAATTAACAAGCGATCTTTTAATTTTTTATCAAGAGTGTACATGATTTGCTGACATTTCTTTTTATAAATTATATTTATCCTCTTTGTATTCTACACTATAGCATCTCTGCTGGTTGAATTATCCACAAAGAAATTAACCATAAGCGAACACATGTGAGGTTTTCCGCCAGTAGGCTTTCTAATGTGTGCATAAATGTTTCGAATCTGAATAAGTACTCGACTTCTTAACTAGATCCATGGAATGTAAATGCATAACATTTATAAAGGTGTGTATTTTCTCCCATTTTCAAATAAATGAATCCTTCACAAAATACATCGAATTAAATTATTTCTCGGAAACAAAGGTGTTGTCATATGTCTTTCTCAAAAGATTGCAGGCGTAATCTTCTTCTCAAAAAAAATTCTGGAAAAATAATTCACCACTTACATCACATTTATAAGGTTCACCACCAACATGTGTGCGCATTTTAGGGTTTCGTTTCTAAGCAACACATTTTTTTTCATCTGTATGTGTTTTCATATGCTTAGATAGATTTGACTGCCGAGTAAAATCTTTATCACACACTTCACACTTGTAAGGTTTTTCACCTGTATGTGTCCTAAAATGCCTACGTAGAATATGCAACTGATTAAACCCCTTTTCACATACTTCACATTTGTAAGGCTTTTCACCAGTATGTGTTATCATGTGTCCCTGAAAAGTCAAATGACATGCATAGTGTTTATCGCATATATCACAGATATAAAGATTTTCACACGTCAACGTTTTCCTATGTTTGTCAAGAGTGTACGTCCGAGTGTAAACATCATTATAAACCACACTTTCACTAGGGTTTCTATCTATATGTTTTCTTATGTGTCTTCGAAGATCTGGTTTCCGAATAAAACCCTTGCCACATATATCACATGTGTAGGGTTTTGCACCTGTATGCATCATCATATGTTCCTTCAGAATGTGAGAACGGATAAAGCATTTATTACAGACACCACATTTGTAAGGTTTTTCACCTGTATGTATTTTCATATGTCCTCGAAGGATTGAACTTTGATTAAAACATTTACAACATATGTCACATTTATAGGGTTTTTCACCAGTATGTGTCCTAATGTGTCTCTTTAGTTCTTGTTGCCTACCAAAGGATTTTCCACATACATCGCAATTATGACGCTTTTTACTACTACATATTCTGGAACATTTTTCATGAGTGGATTTCCTGGTTAAGCCTTTATCATACACCTCACCTATATTGTTTCTTGTATGTGTTGTCATGTGTTTCTGAAGACTAGCCTCATTATCTGTACATGTTGTTATGTGTCCCTGAAGACTAAGCCCATTATCTGTATGTGTTATGTGCCTCTGAAGACTAGGCTCATTATCTGTGTGTGTTTTCATGTGCCTCTGAAGACTTGGTCCATTATCTGCATGTGTTGTCATGTGTCCCTGAAGATTAGGCTCATTATCTGCATGTGTTGTCATGTGTCTCTGAAGATTTTGGTAGTTATCTGTATGTATTGTAATGTGTCCCTGAAGACTAGGCTCATTATCTGTATGTGTTGTCATGTGTCTCTGATAATTTTGGTTGTTATCTGTGTGTGTTGTCATATGCCTCTGAAGACTAGGTCCATTATATGTATGTGTTGTAATGTATCTGAAGACTTGGGTTATTATTTTTATGTGATGTCATGTATCTCTGAAGACTGGGCTCTTTACTGTGTATAGGTTGACTATAGGTTGACATGTGTCTCTGAAGATTTTGGATGTTATCTGTATGCATTGTCATGTTTCTCTGAAGATTAGGGTTGATATTTGAATGTGTTGTCATGTATCTCTCAGGACTGAGCACATCTGTAAGGTTCTACACCTGTTTAAGTTCTGATGTATCGATTTTGGCCCAAAACTAATTCACATCATATTTACATAGTTTTCAACAGTATATATTCTCAAATGTGCATTAAGATGTGAAATTCAAGTTGAACCTCTATCACACAAATTCCATATCACAATTTGCAGTTTTTCACTAGTACATGCTCTAAATGCCTCTGAAAAAATTGCAACTTATCAAATCTCTTATCTCATACATAAAACAAAGCACCAGCATGTGTTCACATGTGCCTTTTAAAGATGGTGTGCTTGTCACTAGTCTAGCAAGCTGATTCAACTATACATGGTCTATCATTTTATCTCCATTCACTCCGGGTTATCCACTATCCTTCATATTTGGTATAACAGGCTCATCCTGAAGTGAACAGAATTTCCAAGTTAGCATGAGTAAGCTGTCGTTTTAAGAACAGCTTCTCTTAACACTAGGCAGAAAAACAATGGGTTAGTATGCTGGTTTTTGAGATTTAAGTACACTGACCCATCAGTGCCTGAAGATAAGATCAATTTTATAATGACTAGTCAGGATACCGGTATTTGTAAAGTGGTTACTTTTCGTGTAAACAAAATGTACATTGTTTGCTTTCAATAAAAAAATTAAACAAAATGTCTCACATATCTATGTGTACATGTATCTCTATAGTGTTTATTGATGTTTATTCTATTACATGTATATTGATTGGTTTAGATATACAGAAGTATTCCTCAGCAGGGATATCACTATATCAGTGTTCTAGGATTTTTCAGAAATTGAGGTTTCCTTGGGAAAAATCCATATAAAATAAACTTTTCCACAGTCAATGACTGCTTTCTTTACAGAACAAATCCTTAAAGCATATGAAGTTTTCAACTTGCCACAGGAAAGTGTAACTAAGTACCTAACTTTCCCCGACACAAATTTCACTTGCCCCGGGTAACGGGAAATAGGAATCCTAAAACACTGTATATATTTCATCTTTTTATAAAAATTCAACAGAAGTTAATCTTATTGTGAGCATTGTGAAGCAGTGTGAGCTCTATGGTTATTACAAGTGCTATCTTAATTTCCCTTAGGGTTCCCCAATATACCAACAACAAAAAAGTCATGTCCTGGAAGTAACAAAAAGTGACTGTCCTTACCAGGACAAATGATGTTAAAAGTTATCCTATTGCCTGGGACAAGCTCGAACCTACTCTAGTCTCGAACCACTTCACATATATTATGATTCAAAATGTCAACAAAATGTCTCTTGTGAAAAATTATCGAAACTTCAATAAAAAATATAAGTTTTGTAGCAATAATATTATCAGCATAAAGGAAAATGATTCCAGAATCAAACTAGGTAGATGAGACATGCACAATTTTAACAAGAAAGTTGTTAGAAGCAGCTGAAGGGCAGTACTCCATGGTACCGCTGAATCTCCACTTTTTTGTATGCCACATTGTTCTGACCCCACCTGACATATCGATATCCAAATAAAAATTCTAGATGAGCTTTAATAATTTCAACAAAAATTAAAAAATATTTCAATGCAAAATTTGTTTGTAATTGCGTCCGGTAAGGCTTACTTTAATACTAGACTCAACTGCTTGAACGGCAACTAATCTAATCAAATAAAATCTGAAATCACTTTTAATTTTCGTACCTTACACAGTGTTGTTGTTTCTTCACTTTTTTTCAATTTTGTCGTGAATAAACTTGTAAGAAGAGTAATAGAGTACGGGGGATGAAGCGAACGTTTATGATCAAAATTACATGGTCAATTCGTCCTTAAATTATCTTGTCCATATTATTATAATTATTCATTTTCTGTCTGCGTAAGGTCCTTTCTAAAGGTCCCAAAGTAGCGCTACATAAATTGTAATTATACCTTTAAAGTTCTTATGGGAGCCGTGGAGGACTACGCAAGAAAATCGGTAAAATGAGAACAAGAAGGCATTGATTCTCTGTCAGAGTGAGTAAAGGCAGTGATGTCCATAATTTTGAAACGAATGAAAGTTTTAAGTAGCTCAATGAGTGCCAATGCTACCTCAGTTTTCAAAGACCCCGATGCAGCAAAAACATTGTCTACTATACGTGAAAAATATGTTCTCGTAATATTGGTAACCAGCAGACAAAGCCCAAAACAACATTGTTTTTGTCTGCAAAATGTATTACATCCAATGTTTATTATCAGAGGTAGACGTATGAAATAGTAGCAGTAATAAGACCTATGCTAGCACTACACTCTCCAAAGAAGAGATAGTGAAAAACCACAAATGTGTGATATTCTTTTTTGGTCTCTCTACCAAAGACAATGATTGTGATTTACCGTCTATATACTGGATTCCTAAACTCCACATGAATCCATACAAACAACGTTACATAGCTGGATCTGCAAAATGTACCACCAAACATCTTTCAAAATTTATAACCTCTATACTCACAGCTGTAAAAGAGGGTCTCCAGTCCTACCACAACACGTTTTACTCCCATAGTGGTATTAATTCAACGTGAATCCTGAAAATTCAGAAGATCTTCTGGAGAGCGACCCTGAATTCAAGATTATTATTAGAATGTAATAGCATTAAAACCTATGATTTTTCAACACGTACTGTATACTTCTATTCCCCATACTCAGTTAAAATCCCGTCTTAAAAACATTATACATCATTGTTTCTCCAAAAAGATGGTACACCTTGATACAAATATATAGTTCTTGGTAGAGATTCCTCATACTTTGTAAAAACAATTCCAAAGCATCTTCCATATATAAAGAAGATGTTTTCAAAACGCTGGAATTGTTGATCGACAACATATTTGTCCAGTGTAGTAGACGCGTCAACAAACGGTCGGCATTCCAATGGGAACAAATTGTGTTCCTCTATTTGCCGACATATTCCTCCACTCTTATGAGGCTGGTATGATCCGAAAGAAAGAATATCGTTTCGCTAGATCCTTTGATCTCAGTTTACGCTCTACAGATGACGTATTATCTTTAAACAATACCAGTTTCGGGGATTGATACATCGCATCTACCCAAAAGAGCTTGCGATAAAGGATACTACAGACACGATGAAGTCAGCCTCGTATCTTGACCTACACTTAGAGATCGATGGTAAAGGAAAACTACTGACCAAACTTTACAACAAACGTGATGACTTTCCTTTCAGAATTGTCAACTTGCTTTTCATCTGTGGCAACATTCCTTCACCACCTGCGTATGGAGTTTTCATGTCACAACTTATACGTTATGCCAGAGCTCGCCGTAACTACGCAGACTTTTTGTATCGCGCGCTAGACTTCTTACAATTAGGCTTCTGGCACAGGGTTTTGTTGCTACAAGACTGAAGTCATCCCCACAGAAGTTTTATGGTCGTCATCATGAACTCATGGATCGTTACGATGTATCCATCTGCATTATGGAAACTGATTTGTTCAACGTGTCATAGTTTTCCTTTCCTCTTTCGACAACCCCGGACTTGACTTTTTATGAGCAACTCGGCGGGTGTTACTAGAAAGACAGGGAAGAGAAAACAATTTCTAGCAGAAATCAAAAGAATGTAATACAAGGGCAGACCAGACATGGAAAACAGGCACACATAACAAAGACCATATAATAACAAAAATAATACATACAAAGTAACAAAAATAAATAACAATTTGGACTCCTCTAAAACTTAATTTTAGCATGGACCAGAAAAGATTGCATGTTATGATGAAACAAAAGAAACTGTCCAAAAAAAAAACAAAACAGAATCGTTTTAATTACATAAAAAAAACAGACAGACAGTGCCGGTGTAGCACCCCTTAGAGCAGACGGGCTACTAGTAGATGTCTGTTGATACTAAACAGAATGTAGAAATACTTAACAAACAATATAACTTCTCAGTACACCAAAGAAGAACTACCTCCTCCTGAAAACAATTATCCATCCATTCAAAACATAAAAGTCACCATCGAAGGCACCTAAAACCTACCAAACAACGTCATCTAAGCCACTGACCCATATCAAATACTAGCTAGAATATTAAAACAATTTGCAATAGAATTCGCACCACACATAGCCACTGTACTCAACACCTCAAAAGAATTATTATTACAAAAAGCAATATCACCAGACCAAAGACTAATACAATTCCTTAGAAATGCATTATTGAAATTCCTATGTCATCGTCTATTTATAAACAAAGTTTCATTTTTCTTCGTCACCTCCGGGCTTCCGATGTCACGAGGCGATAACCGTAATAAAAATGCACGATACAGTGGGTGGTAGGTCTTGTTGTTAAACGTTTAGCAAACAAATGAGCGACAAATATTAGCCTGGAACAGGAAGCGTAGTCCTTGCCTGCTCCGGGAACATCTTTCTTTATACAAGTTTCTTGATCGGAACCAATGCCCCCTTTTTGCAAATACTAGTATATGGATCCGCCAGGCCCTGCATGAAATTTCTGAAAGACAACAATTCCAATTGGCACTCAGCATTGTTCTTTTTCATTTCTATGAGCGATGACTATATATAATCTCGCAGGGTTTTTATTTCTAGCTAAACATCAAATAGTTTAATATGCGTCTAAGAGTATTGTACTTGTAGACGACATATTGAATATAAAACGAAGAACGATTTGTTTATCCTGGTAAATGCATTGATAAACATATACTGATGATGTTAGAGGTCAACTATTTTTAATTAGATCGTTGTTAATACAAACCAATTTAATCATCATATTTAATATTCGCAGTAAAAGTTGTTAATTGGGTTTGTTTATTGGCGTGAAAAGCATACAATTAAATATGACAAATTAGAAATACCTATAAAGTGGACCTACACTAGTGTAACTATCTGCATTTGAACTTTAATAGGTATGCCGGTGGGACTATTTTCCTGCAGTAGTAGAAGATAATTTCGGATGTTAACAGGCTTTACAAATCGAAAGACTCTGGCGACTGCTATATCAATTCTGATCTTCGATCTAAATTGATAAAAATCAATTTTAAATTTTTCCAATTTTAGTTTAAAGTGGTCATGGGGTTTTTATATAGTTGAGAAAAAAGTGAACTGATGACAGACGATGTACGAATACTTTTGATTCAAAGAGCTAAAGGGATAGGGTCCAGGCTATTGTTAGCTAGATTTTGTTCAAATCTTACATCAAATGAAATATTCCAAGTAAAGAGGGTTCAACCCCCTCTGTTTTTCCTAGATGATGATCCGCCAATGCCAATTCGTATTAAGGCCGGGAATTTAACTGTGATAAAGTTATTCTCCTCTCTTATTGCTGCATTAAGCTCTAGATGTCACCTTTGCAGCAAGGGTAGATTTCACGCTCCAGTGAGTTCTTGTTAACTTCGTGAAAGTTCAATTATAACATAGACCTGTAATTATAGGTCTCTGATTATAAAAAAAAACGGTTTAATTATTATTTACATAACTCATAAAGCTTCTTTAAATAAATACAAAAAATCATTTCTTTGTTAAAATATGTGACCAAAAGTTAAGTCATGCATGCGTAACAAGAGTATAAAATTAAAGGGGAGAGAAACGTTATAGACAATAGACAATTTTATTCGCACAAACACATTTACAGTAAATGGTTATGGCATGAACAAAAACAGAACAATGTAATAAACATTACATATAAACTAAATTTATGACCATGGTGCGACAGTGGTGTAAATCTGATCAAAACAGATTAATCTACAGTTTCAACGTTATATATTAATATAATTTCTGTTAGATTAAATTGACCTTCGATTCCAACATTCACTCATAAATTTGATAGTTATTTTTAGTATTTCTATTGAGCTACTGTTTAATATGTATGCTAAGTCTCTTGGTGTGAGGTGAGGTTTTGATGAAGAAATTAAATTATGGTTGTCCAATTTAATTCTGTATTTTCTTTGCGTTACGTAGTGGGTGCACACCGAGAAGAAATGATATTCATCCTCTATGTTCCCACTATCACATGATTTACAAATACGTTTTTTTCTCTCTATGTTTTTTGTACCGACCCTTTCTATTTCTAGTGCATGTGCACTCAAACGAAATTTACTGATGATAAATCTTTCTATTTTAGATTTACATAAATCAACATATGGGGGTCTATTAGACGGAATAAATATTTTACGGAAAAAAGACAGTTTTTCGCTCATAGCTATTGAGTCTACTAAATTTTGCTTAAACTGATCGTGTAGTCTTTGTTCGATTCCTTTGATATAAAATTGAAGGCTTTTAAGTTGTAAGTTGAGATGACAGAATCCTAATTTATTTAGTATATTTTTACATGGGACATCCACAATTTGTTGTTTTTAACTTCTCTGAACATTTTGTAGACTAGTGTATCAGGGGAGTTAAGGATATGGTTTAAAAATTTAATCGTATTTAATTGAACTTTTAGATGTAGAGATGTTCTGTTCAGTTCTGCTAAGCATGCAATGTTTGTATTTTTACTATTTATTCCAAGGATTACTTTTATGAATTTCAAATGTAAGTGTTCATATGGGTCAGAGTCATTGAAAGTTTTTCCAGCTCCCCAGACCTCACTTCCATAAAGAATAACAGGTATTACCAAAGTGTCAAATAACTTTTCAAGTAAATTACAAGGAACATCTATAGATATGACTTTTTTTAATTTTTAACCAGGCCTTTCTTCCCTTCTCCATTAGGTTATTTTTGATAGATTCAAATTACAATTGTAGTTAAATGTGATGCCCAGGTAGCAGTAAGATTTTACAGTTTCTAGCATATTTTTATCAGTAGTGAAGTGGTTGAGAAAACTTTTACCATTTGAATTGAATATCATTATTTCTGATTTTTTTGTGTTTACTTCGAGTTTCCATGATATGCACAATCATTAAGAATATTAAGTGCATTTTGCAGGCCTTTTTCTGTTTCTGACAGCAGAATTATATCATCTGCATACATCAGTGATGTAATTTTTAAATTACCAATTAATATTGGTTCAGTGTTTCCAATTTTAAGCTGATCAAAGATACCATTTATAAACAGATTAAAAAGGGTTGGACTGAGGACATCACCTTGGTTTACTCCGCAACTGGAGGGAAAACATTGACTTAAACCGTTTGGGAATTTAGTTCGGCATTTTGTGTTTTGATACATAGAATAAATGATATTAAAAATTTTATTCGGGACTTTATGTTTTGATAATATATAGAAGAGGCCCTCTCGCCAAACCGTATCAAACGCCTTTTTAAAGTCTATAAAGACTTTCTTTTTCTTTCTTTTGTAGTTATCTATTAGTGATTTTAAGGTAAAAATGTGATCAGTAGTTTTTGATTTTGGTTTGAATCCAATTTGCTTTTTATCGATCAGTTCATTGGATTCAATAAATTGATACAATCTTCCATGAATAATTTTACTAAAATAAAAAGTTTACCTAGATTAGAGGTAATTAATATCTCTCTATAGTTTGAAGGGTCTAATTTATCTCCTTTTTTAAATATTAAAGAAATGTAGCTCTCGTTCCATTTTTGATCCTGTATTGAATATTAGGTTAAATAGTTTACATAGTGGTTTCAGTAAGACTTGTGTACCACACTTGATCATTTCATTTTAAATTAAATCAACTCCTGCTGATTTGCCATTTTTTAGTGTCTTTATTGCTTTTAATATTTCATTTGAGTCTATTCTGTTGTTGAGAGTGTGTTCATTATTGAGATTATTTTCTGCAAGATTATTCTTAAGGTTTGAAATTATCATTTTATGAAAATTGTTATTTTTTGAATGACCAGAATTCATGTCATTAAAAAAAATTTTAAATTCTTCTTCATAAAACTTTTCATCTTTACTGCTTTCTGATAACCTGTTTAGTTTATTTATAAGGTTCCAAAAAGATTTAGGATCCTTATTGAAATTGTTTGATATGTTATAAATTTTGCTTTGTATTTTTCTCTCTTCTTCTTTACACCACCTTCTATATTTAGAACGGAGAGAGTAAAAGGTTTTCTTGTACTCGCCATTATTGGGATTTTTATTTACGAGCAAACAATATTTGTGTACAGTTACACGAAGGTCATGGCAAGATTCTGTGAACCATGGTTTGGGTGAATTTCTTTTATTTTTATTTTTGGGAAGCTTTTAATAAGTTTAGTAGAGTTTAAGGCTGTATCATATGTTTTCAACGGCTGTTTCAAAGTCAGTGTGTAAAGTTGTCATGAAATCATGTAACTTTTGTTTTACATGAGGGCTTTGAATATTATTTGAGTATTTAACCAGTGTTTCTTCATTCCATATGAACTTGACCTGAAGGGGTCCAAGGTTACCTTTTTGTGAAATTTTTAAGTTATTAAGCAAGTGAACAGTGAGCAACTAGTTGCGCAATGATCTGAAATAGTTGTAAAGTCATGAACATTAAAAGTTCCAATATTATTGAAGAGGTCATGAGACGCGATTGAATAATCAACAACACTACATCCCTTATATGTTATACAAGTGTAATTACCAAGTAAATCACCTGGTTTTCTTCCATTTAGTATTCTTATACCTCATTCTCTACGTAAATCTAACAAGAGTTTACTACTTTTATTTGGGTTTTTTTATCGAGATTGTTTCAATAAAGCTGAGAATCACAAACATATTTTGGATCATTCATTTTTTTGAATTGCGTATCATCCGTTAGAACAAAATCCTGAATATTACTGGTGTATGCATTTAAGTCCCCTTGGATAAGAATATCTCCTAGAATATTACTGGTGTAATGCATTTAAGTCCCCTTGGATAAGAATATCTCCTAGAATATTACTGGTGTATGCATTTAAGTCCCCTTGGATAAGAATATCTCCTAGAATATTACTGGTGTAATGCATTTAAGTCCCCTTGGATAAGAATATCTCCTAGAATATTACTGGTGTATGCATTTAAGTCCCCTTGGATAAGAATATCTCCTAAAATATTACTGGTGTAATGCATTTAAGTCCCCTTGGATAAGAATATCTCCTAGAATATTACTGGTGTATGCATTTAAGTCCCCTTGGATAAGAATATCTCCTAGAATATTACTGGTGTATGCATTGAAGTCCCCTTGGATAAGAATATCTCCTAGAATATTACTGGTGTATGCATTTAAGTCCCCTTGGATAAGAATATCTCCTAGTTGGCTATAATATTCAATATTTCTAAGTAAATGAGAATATCTTTCATTAAAGTCATATATGTTATTGAGAGAGATTTCTGGAGAAAAATAAGCTATTCCAAGATATATGCTTTTCTTCGGATTAAAGAACATTTTGTCTAACTTTGCCCATACAATATCTTAATGATTATTTTGCAATGCTGTTACGTCTTTACATAAATTATGATCAACATGTATGGATATACCACCAGAGTTTCGTCTAGACCTTTTAATGTTTACGTCTATTGCTATTACAAATACACACAAATCCAGTGATATCTTTTTGTGGGTTACCACTGTCACACTATGTTTCAACTAAACTAACGGTTTGCAATTCAGAAACAAAATTTACGAATTCTTGGCTGCTTATCTTTTCATTTGATAAGCCCTGTATGTTCCACATTCCAATGTTTAGGTTAGAATTAATATTATTTATATTTTTGTCATTGTTTTCATCTTTCCAAACGACCATTTATAGTTAAAAGGATTATATGTATACATTTGTATACCGTTTCTAATGACATAGAAACACAATAGCAAAGGTTACTTTATATCAAAATTTGAAAGTATTTTGTTTTCCATTATGATAATTGTAAATTGTAATTCAATAATTAAAGGGTCAACAAATAAAAAATATCTGAGATTACAAAAACAGACTTTACATGTAAAGAGAGATAACTCTATCACATTATCCTTATTACATAATGTGAAGATTACTTATTATGTCCTTTATTTTAGAAATAAAGGTACACAACTATATGATATGGTATAATTATGGTATTATATAAAAGGTTATTAAGTTAAGGTAAAATTTTCCTAGTTTTTCTCAAAGATGACCATGAATCAAAATATTTTAAATTTTAATGTAAAAATATAGGTCACCGAACTTGATTTTAAATTATTTGAGCATTTTTAAAGTCTACTTTTTAACTACATTATATATGTTCTGCAGGAAATTTTTAATATTTCGCTATCTTAAAAAATGGTAGATAAAATTTCTTATAACTTTACCCAAAGGATACTTAACTGACATTCTTTTATAATTTGAAACTAAAATTGGGGGTCAACGAACTCTTTTTCTTGCATTATTACAAGAACTGAATTTCAATAGAACATTTTCCAGCCAATTATCTCCCCTTGAAAGATACTTTATAAAAAAATGTTTTTATTTAATTTTACCTTTCTTCTTTATGTAAAAAATCTTTCAAATAATTTAATTATGTTATTTTTACATCATTTCAAACACCATAGTTTACAGAAAATGTGTATGACAGTATAATTGTGCACGATGACAGAGAAGAATGATCCGTGTAATAAGTATGATCTACCTTAAATATTTTTTTTTGATAAGGCGTGAAAATCTTAAAAATGAATATAAGTATTGTGTAAAATATGAATAATACCAATCAGTACTTTACAACATAAAATATAGCTAAGTTATATGATAAAAATATAGGGAAAAATTGTCAAATTTCTCCGTAAATGGAGGTGAACATCTTCAATATGTACAGTAACACTGAAAATTTTGAATGGTATTGATTTAATACTCACTGAGTTGCAGGTTATACAAGAATCGGGGAGTTTTAGTCCCTGCATGAATTAAATATAGCCGCCAAGATTGACAAACGGGCGCTGTCCAGTGCGTCCGCTGAGCTTATGTCACTACTTTGGGTGCGTCGTCGTTGATAACGTTTCTAAAATCAAAGTGCTGAAATAGCTATAAAGTTGCCCTAATATATAACATGTGTGGTCAAAACGATGTCCTCGTATAAATATTCAAGTATTTTCAGTGCTATTCCAGAAATTCTTTTTGTTCGTCTGTAGTGAGAAGAATAATACCTCAAACCATACTCATAGTGAATATAGAATATTTCAGCAGTCTTTACATGTAGTATACAACGTATAATTACATACGTTTACTAATAAAGAAAGTATCAATAATTTAATATAGACTTCACACGTATAGATATACATTAATTTTGCTCCATTTCACTTCTTACGTGTGCATTTACAAATTTATTTCAGAATTTTTACATGCACTTCATATATCCGTGAAAAAGAAACCACAAAAAAACTAATATATGCTGAATATTACATGTCAAAATCTGTATCGCATGCTGTATCAACACGAGACTCCTATATCATCCCAAGGGTCACCAGCCCGCGGGGTGATATAGGTCGAGGGTTGATACTGCATATCAAACAGATTTTGACACGTCATGTTCAGGTTACAGACCACCAATTCAACCAATGAGCATTTGGAACGTACGCAAAAATAGTCATACGAAGAAATTAACCCTGTTCCTCATAGTGCTGTGAAAAAAGTACTCATCTTATTTAAAAAAATTAAACAGTTTCTGAAAGGAAAAACATGCCTCTTGTGATGTGAAGCCTAATCTCCATAATGATTTTTAAATATACCCCTATCTTGTGAAAACACTGGGATTTCCCATGCTATTTATAGACCCTTCACTTCCGGTGACCAGTACTGCACTGCAAGTCTGCTAACCCCACATGCCATTCTGAGGATTGTGAGCTGACATATGTAGAATCATGCTGATATATAGTCCTCTGCAGGTTAAAGTTAAGGTAAAGTCCAGAGAAGCTATTGAATATTGTGAAATTAGCATAGAAGCCTATGGGAAGTGGAATTAGTGGTTTCTAGCCTTCATTATATCGTATATTTTAACTATTCTTCAAGTATGGTCTTTAAAGGGGTGTGATATATGGTATGCGATATAGGTCTAGAGGTGTGATATAGGGGTATGCGATATGAGCCTAGGGTGTGATATAGGGTATGCGATATGGGCCTAGAGGTGTGATATAGGGTATGCGATATAGTCATATTAGTCATCGTCATTGTAAGGGTGTTTAGTCAAATAAGTAGTTCTGGCAATAAACATGGCCGCCATGTCTATTTATAAAGCATAATAAAAAATATGTCCTCACTGCATTTGGGGAAAATAATTATGTGAACCGTTGAGTGTACATATGTATAATACAGGCGCGGATCCAAGGACTGGCGTACCGGGCGTACGCCCCCCACCTAAATCGGTAAAAAAAAAATTTCACCATAAGTTTCACCCCATAATATTTTTTTGCCTTGCTTTGCACGGAATTTAATTCAATTAACGCCCCCCCTTAAACCTCAAATCCTGGATCCGCCCCTGTAATGATATATTGTATTATGGAATGTAATTTATATTATATAGTAGAGTATGAGTTTTAAGTCTTACTACTTGATCGCTGTAGTATTGAAAATTAAAAACGTTTAATCTAAATAATACAGCAGCTAATGTATTTTTTGTTAGTGCAGACTCATGAAATAAAATAAATCGTAATGGCAAGGTGTTGCCTTTTGCATTTTCTGACAACGATGATAAATTACTTGCTTTATTTGTAAAAGTTGCAACAATCTGATTAAAATACTCGGTCTGACATGTGCCAAGTCAGTGGTAGCCTAATTAATGATTAAATTTTAATAAGACTGATATTGCAGTTTTGCTGTAACACACAGGCAAAATTATTTCACATAATTTTTCACCTGAGTTGAGCAAATATATTACATGTAAGTGACAGAGTTCACGTGAAATTTCGGGTGAATGGAGCCTTCACGTAAAATTCACACGAAATGTTCATATGAAATTCGTGTTTAGTGATTTCACATGAAAATCATATTAATTTCATGTGAATTTCACATGAATTTCACGTGAAACTCGATTAACATGAATTCCACGTGAAAAATATTTGTCTGTGTACTTGACTTATTTTATTGATTTTGTTCACGTTTAATTCTCTCGCTTTAAAATGTGATGGGGGTTGAGTCGGTTCTGTATGGTATCGAGTATTATCAAAACTTTTGCAATATGTTTTGTTGGAAAGATTGCAACCCTTTCTTATAACGACCACATACACATCCAAATGCAAAATCATGTTCCTAAAGACCATCAAAAACAACAGAGGATGCATGAAGAAAAAGAGGTATGAAGAACTAGACCTACTATTCTTACCCACTTGGCCGAAAATTTCTGCCTCTACCTATTTCCCCTTTTTTGCAGCATTTGACAGCACACCTTTACTTACTCCATCGATGATAGACGTTGTCTGCCATGGAAGAACGGAATTCAAATCACTTACGTAATAGGAGTAACCTAATGAGGTTTTAAGAAAATTTTATGTTCAAAGAGGAATAACTGGGACCCATTAATCAAGGTTTACTTTGGTTTGTTCAGGCCAGGGTTTGAACCTGGATCTCTCAGTGTACGAGTGCTCTTCATTGAGCTACCTGAATTTTAAGTACATGTATATAGTTTCATAAGTATTCATTTATACATAAAAACAATTATAGGGAGAATTTCAGGTATGATCAAATCAAGGGGAGAGAACAGACAACATTCATATATCAAAATTCAGGCCTTAACAGGCATTTCTTTAGTTGCTTTTGGGATTCTTTTAAATAGCTGTTTAAATGTATAGCAGTATAGTATTGTTTACGTTTGTTTCTCAACAAGACAGAATATAATTTCAGGGGTCCCAATTTACTTTCAAGACTAGGGGCCAGTACTAGGGGTCCCAGACTTTTCAAGTTTCAAATCAGTGGTCCACTCGAAAGTCGTCAATAAAGTGTCAATGAATATACTGGAAGCTGAAAGTCCCAGATCGGGGTAAATGAAGTTTCAAAGGTCCTAGGTAAGATATTGAGGGTCCTGGACCCCGAAACCACAGCTTATTTGAACCCCTGCTATTGTAATAAATAAATAAACTACTATTTAAGGCATGGGGGCCAATTTTATGAGTAAGGTAACATGTAGCAAACATATATATTTTTATTCTTAATTTAGGCCTACTCATGCACTTTTTTAGCTGTTTTTCTGCTATGTTTTTTTTAAAAGTTGATATTTTGGTGATTTTCATTTCCATGGCAACCAATAGTAGTATCATATTGTTTTAAGTTTTAACAACCTGTCAATTTATCACTGTGTATTGTAAATGTTACATTCATATGTTAAAAAAAACATGTTAACATTAAAGACAGTTTTATATTTAAGTGTAAGTATTTGTATGAATCAGGCAAAATGGGAAAAATCTGAAACATCAATGTCCAAACCACACCGATCAATCTTGTCTGTTTTCCTAGATTCTGATGGTGCAAATTGATAGTCAAATTAAACTTTCAAAATGGTGGGTTTTTTCATACTATGTTTCACCCACTGCCTGATTTTTATATGATTTCTCCATCTGCCAGCAGTGCAGATGTCCATATTTGGACATGGTTGGTTTCCATAGGAACAATATTTAAAAATGTCAAAACAATACTCGATTTGGGATCAGACTGACTAATAATCACTGTACATCAATTTTGAAGAGAATCTAAAACAATGACTTTCCATCCATATAAGAGATATTTTGATGCTTACAGAGAATGCCTCTTAGACACAAAATATTATTTACATTATACTATTTCTGGTTTACCTAAATAATAATAAAATGCTCTATAGGATAAACTTGGTACAATGTTCCATCACAGACACTGAACCCTGTCACAACAATTATTATGTACAAAACATTCAAGGCTGATGCAACTCTGACTTTTGTGATTCATTATTTTGTGGACATATAGAAATAAAATAATGGTACAACCTTTATTAATATCACTAGCATACTAGTAACAAGTACAATACATGTACTTGAAGTACTAATATATATGTCCTAGTTCACAAGTTCATAATGAAAAACACTAGCTTGCATAAGTACATCCAAGCCTTGAAGGGGGAACAGGGACCAGCACCCCCCCCCCACACTTAAAAAATTCTATTGATTATTTAGTAGAAACTGGAAATAATTTGAGATGCCCCATTTAGACCCGTCAGCATGCCCACCTCTTCTGAATTTTTGAATCTGCCATTGGCTTAAGGAGGTAGACATAGGGTAAGGGTAACTCTTGAAATCAGTGATATGTTTGTTTTATATTCAATTTCACAACAGCCTTTCTAGCTCTCCTTTGAAAAAGAATGAAATGAGTCCAAATTACCTTGATGCTTACATGAGATTGGTGTAAAGTGCTGAATACAAAAATTGCAATGATTTGTAAGAATTGTGTCCCTTACCCTTGGTTTACCTCTTTAACTGGGTGACTATAGATGTCTCTGCACTAGAGAGATCACTGTGGTCAAGCCTTTCTGTGAAGAGCAGATTTCAGTATGTTGCTGCTCTTATGAAGTTGAACTCCTAAATGTCTTCAGTAGATGTACCATCATGGAGCCTAAATTCCCACTAATCCTAACAACCCTAATTTTATGTGCCTTATTTAATTTTTTTTTGCCATTTATTTATGTGTCTACCATTAAATCCTGTAAAAAATAAAATTTTTAAAAATTTTGTCTACATTCTGAACCTAAGTTTTTTTCAGGCCAGAGAAAAAAACTTGTCTGTTTAAGGTTACCCTACCTATCTACCTTTTTTTTCATTCCCATCCTAGTACATTTTATTAGTATTTTTTTTTTTTATGAAATGCCACTAAGTTTAGTTGGGGACTATTTAAGACAAGAAATCCTCCTATAAGTGTCTATACAAAATAATTTTGAAAAATAAAATGAATTTACATGTAACCTTAAACAGACATATATTTTTTCTTTGCCTTAGAGCATGTTTATTTTTAGCCTGGCTTAATAGCACCAATTTTTTTTCTTGGACATTATGTTTCTCAACTACAGGTACAAGTCAATTTTCATTCTGCTCACAGTACTAAAAAGTCTCTAACAATCAGAAAAAAAATCTCCATTGATAGATAAAAAGATCAAATTAATAGTGTTCATTCCATTTAGTGTAAGTATATTTTGAATTTTGACATACTGGTTGCAGACTTTTCTCATTTAGACTGATTCTTACAAAGACTTGCACTTTAGGAGGTACACCTAGGGTAAGGGAAATGACTCTTGAAATCAGTGATATGTTTTATCATATTCAATTTCATAAAAGCCTTTCAAGCTTTCCTTTGAAACAGAATGAAATCAGTCCAAATTACTTTGATGCTTACATGAGACTGATGTCAAATGCTGAATACAAAAATTCCAATGATTTGTAAGAGTTGTGTCCCTTACCCTAGGTCTACCTCCTTAAGTAGCAGTCACAAGAAAATCAAATGTAAATTCAAAGGCAAAAGGAAGCATCAAACAGATTGGGGCAAGAATTTGTGGAAAAAGATTTCATGATGTCATTTCAGTACATGTAAGTAACTTGTCAAGGTTGCGTTATAACATTTTATATCCAAGCAGATGTCATTCATTCAGAAGTGATAATTTTTACTTCTGAAATTTTTTTAATAAAGTCATTTACATTTGTACTTTTATACACTTGCCACATGTTTTTTACTTATGAGTATTAAATTTAAATGCTGTCAAATATTTCTTTCTGATTTGACGAACAAATATAAAGAATCAAAAAGAGCTGAGATCATAAAGAAAAGGAAAGCCGTAATTTTCTTGCTCAGATGTAACTCTTGCTTCAAACGATTGACGCCTAAATGTATCACTTTGTAATGAAAAGTAGGGTGATTAGAAGACAGAATTTTTTTTCTGAACAATTTGATTATTTGAACTAAAGAGTGTAATTGATTACAGAAAAACTGCCAAGAAATTTATAGAAAAGATTAGCAATTTTAATGGGTATCAGGAATCATCAAAAATAATAGCATATCTATGCAGATGTACCAGTACAATAGAAAAAGTAAAAGTGTAACATGTATTTCCCCAAGCAGTGGGTTCCTGTACCATGTTCTGGGTTTGTCATTAACTTCATTGGTTTGGTAGTCAACTGGACTACTTCAGAGATAAAACAAGTAGTCCGCAGACGGTAATGACAATTTTGTTCTTAGATCTTATGAAAAGAAGACAAAATTTACATAGCCCATAGGACTACCATGAAAATTTTTCAAGCAGTCCTCTCCAAAATTAGGATGGCACAGGACTACCGGACTACTGTTAGTGTTGACTCCTGATGTTCTCTAACTGGTCAGGTTTATATGAGGTTTTCTCAAGTCAAAGTCGTTTGTAATTTACCTATCTGTGTATCATAACCTATGTTTTTACTATTTGTCACAAGGATGTTTTACCAGCAATGCACACTTTAAGTGTGATATGTGGTGCCGAAGATGCTGTGCCGAAAGTATGCCTCTGGAAAAGTCTGGAAAGCTTGTCATCCTGCTTTTACCATGTTTCAAGTTCTTCTGCATGTTATAATGACCACATTGCAGAGTGTAATCTAGCACCACCTAACAATATGTTAGCCTGTCAAACACTTAAATTAAACCAACTATCAGCCAAATAACCAGTTCTAATAGCAATCCAACCACTTTTAAATAGGGATGGTCAAAACATGGCACCTCAATCTTTAAGAAAAATGACATAATCAGCATAACTGCAAACTTTTGAAAATCCCCATGGGGTTTTTAGTTGGGACATTTGCATGGACATTTTCAGGACATATTTTGCAAACTGCATGGGTTTTACTGCAGTAATATAAGAATGAGACAGCAACTATAGTATTAAAGGGCCCTTTTCAGTTAAACATGTGCATGCACTGTTACAGATTGAAGTTTGTAGGCCCCTTTCTGTGGAGAATTCCTCCAAACCTAATTGAAATTCTGAAGTTAAAATTCAAAGTATAAATGAGAAAACATTTACTTTCCTTCAAATGTATTTCTACTATTTTAAAATATATTGAACCCATCTTTTAAAATCCAATCTTGGTCAATTCCACAGAATGATGCTGTATGCTGTACAGTGTCCTCTGGGTAACATTTTTAGGAAATTTTTTTTTCATTAAATGCATACCATGAAGTAAAGTATATGAGGAAATGTAACAAATACTCAAAAATGTTACTACCAAATTTCCATAATCATCGCTATTTTTATGTTTGTTGAAATATGCCTTAACCTTGAATTATTTCTGCTAATTGTACCTTTCCTGCATAATTTCATTTGATATCCACAAATTAAAATGCATTAATACACGAAATAGGCATCAATACATATATTGTCTTGCAAGACAAAAAGTTATCTGGTTAAAATTTATGTGTTAACTTCTGGTGACCTTAATCGGTGAATGTGTTATAAGGGTTAATTCTTAAAAAAAAATCTGATTGCAAAGTGAAAGTTGTTAATCAATGGCAAGGAAGACCTGTTTCTTTGACGGACTTAAGCAGGAAAAGAAAAAAAGTTTGACAATAACACAAGGATCCTGTATATGTGGTCAGTAATTGTTATTATTCATATGAAAACTAATCAAGAAACAGATGAAATGAAATGAAAACATGACATGTGCTTACCTGTTTATCTGTTATTGCTGTTTTATAAAAGTATTTTTAAATCCGGTAAATGTCCTGTAGGCAATCCTCAGATGTAATAGCAAAATAATTAGATTAGAGCTATCGATCTTCTTTGATAAAAAAAACCGTTGTTTTCACAATATTCTGAAGGTATTATTGACATTTAATTCTTCAATTGCAATACTACAAACTTATTTCATTGAAACAGCAAAATTCAGTAGAATCAAAACTGTACAAATTTGGCAGCTAAAGCAGCTTTAACTAATGCAAACAAACTTTTAGGAAATATACTGCACTGTTGAAATTACAGGAAATGTGAAAAAAGAAATGAAGACTGCAGGGGAGATAACTCATTCTGTATCAACAATGGTTATTTTATAATTTGTTTGCATAAGTGGTTCTAGAAATTTTAGACTTGTTAAGTTAACAGTACATTTTGTATTTGTCAAATTAATAATGGAGTAGAATTTAAACTTTAGAAAATGATTGACAGTGCATAAAATAGTCTAAGATCCAATCAGGATTAATCTTCTAATTGTCAATCATCAACGATAACCCTGATCAACTGATTGCTCCTCAGAGATAATTTACCTGTCATAAAATGTACCCTTACCTGTTTAGACAACAATTAACACCTTTGTCAGATTGATGACTCTCCTAATCAAATAAATCTGATTGAAACACGAATTTAGGGGTTTTGACTAGGAGTTTCTTAAAGTACATTGTAATTTTGACAAAATCTTTTGGGACAAATTTGACCTGAAATATCGTATTAGCGGGACAAATGGTCAAAATTGTGAAAACATGATTAAATTGTGTAAGTTGGCAGGTATGAATCAGCTTATCAATACTGGACAATGCGACCCAAAGACATTCAGGACAATAACAACCCATTGGCATAGTTCCTTACAAATGCTGGACATTTTGGCCAATGACAATTTGGAGAATGCATTAACATATATCACAACAAATTTTAGCATTTTGGAAGTTTTTAAGAATAATGTATTATATCAGGGCTGACAAAAATTATGAAAGGTGTTTTGAATTTATGTTTCTTTGGGAGCATTTTCAAAAGGTTTCACCTTCCTTATGTTACATTGTACAATTGTAGCTTTGTTGAATTAATTGACTGATTGATTGATTGTTGGAGTTAAATGCCCGAGCAGCAATGCATGAAATGAAAAAAGGGATGGGACACAAGGATAATAGGGTCAACAAATTTTGATTGCCACAAGATAAAAGGGAGGGATGGGTAGGGTTGGGCAATTTAGCTTCCTGTGGCGGAGCACAAACGTTCCTACTCCTATCCACCACCTGGGGCACACATCAAAGTTGCTCTATGGGCAGAGCGCCTAGCCCCCAGCTAGGTTTCCGATGTCAAAAATATTAAACTATTATTACATGTATGAAGACTGGACTATCCAGTGAGACATGCCACATCTGTTCAAAGATTACATAGAAATATTTCATTATGTTTTGTCATGTAAGATTGAACTTTTTACATAAAGTAAATAAATTCATATTCTAAGATTAAAACTGCTCAGATCTCGATCTTCAATGAAAATACTGATTTCACTGCATTTTTATGAAAAGTTACTCCTGACAAGTGTACCAGTAACAGGGAGTGTAATTTTAAGTCCCTGCAAGTACAGAGGATAATACGAACATGTTTATTTTTTTATTGTTTTTTTTTTCCTAAATTTTCCAACAGTTATATACGATTACCATCACATAAAGCATGTAACTTGTATTTTTCTCAACTATCACAACATGATTCAGTATACAAAGAATACATATACTCATTACGAAATGTATATATTGCTGAAAAATATTTTTGTATATAATGGAGGTTTGCACAAAAAAAAAACAACAATAAAGAAGAAATAGATCAGAGAAAAAAAAACAAAAACAAAAGAGGAGAAGTCCTGTTTTCTAATTTGAAATACATTAATAAATCATTCAATTGACTTACATACATTGTGAGTCCTAGACATTAAATATATTTTGGAATTTACACCACTTAATATTGAACTTGGTAATATACTTATTTTTTACTGCTAACATTTTTTCTATCTTATACATAGCTTGCAACTTATGTTTTAATGCTACTATAGATAAATTATTTTTAAATCACCTTGTATCATAAAGATATTTCTTGATATTGATAAATATAATGTTTTGGGGGTCATTCTTAGAAAGTTTTGAAACATCACCAAAAATAAAACTCAGTTTTGTAATTGGAATACTTAAACCATGTGAAAGAAACCAATTTTTATTGGTTTTTGATAATTTTGATAATTTTATTTAAAAACCCATGAGGGTTTTGTGCTGAAGCTTCCTTGTGTTCTAAACCTTTTTGTTATAATTAAATATTTTAACTGACCTATAAAAAATATTGTCTATACAAGAAAAGCTCCCTTAAACCCACCTAGGGTTACCTATTATATACATGTACTGTGTATTATGTTATATTCACCATGTAAATTGTTTTATTTCAAAATCCATAAGACATAAAAAAATCAATTAAATTTCATTTATTATCGAAGTCATACACCTGCATCCACACCTGTGTCATGGGTCACCGTACCATGTAAAGAAAAAGGAAGCCGCCCATGCTATCTCTTGATCATAATTAAGTCTACCAGGCTTGTTTATGAATATAACCCAGCAGCAAAGAAAGAAAAATACATAGAGTGTCACTATTTTAGTTGTACCCTCGAGTTCAAGTCCTAATCAAAGTGCTGTTAGCACTAGAGGTTTTTGATTCTTGTGAAATTGTAGCATGAACAATATTTCTAAGATAACCTAAAGTAAAATAAAACTGTGATCAAACATTTGCACTTTAAATATTATTAAGAACTGCTTTTTTCCCTAATATATTTACACTGAAAATCAATCCATTGATCCAACCTCACACACATTCATAAATATTGTTCCATTTCACCTTTTTCCCAAATGTTTAAACATGTCCAAAAGTTAATGTATTTTGTTCCATTTCACCTTTTTCCCAAATGTTTAAACATGTCCAAAAGTTAATGTATTTTGTTCCATTTCACCTTTTTCCCAAATGTTTAAACATGTCCAAAAGTTAATGTATTTTGTTCCATTTCACCTTTTTCCCAAATGTTTAAACATGTCCAAAAGTTAATGTATTTTGTTCCATTTCACCTTTTTCCCAAATGTTTAAACCTGTCCAAAAGTTAATGTATTTTGTTCCATTTCACCTTTTTCCCAAATGTTTAAACATGTCCAAAAGTTGTTCCATTTCACCTTTTTCCCAAATGTTTAAACATGTCCAAAAGTTAATGTATTTTGTTCCATTTCACCTTTTTCCCAAATGTTTAAACATGTCCAAAAGTTAATGTATTTTGTTCCATTTCACCTTTTTCCCAAATGTTTAAACATGTCCAAAAGTTAATGTATTTTGTTCCATTTCACCTTTTTCCCAAATGTTTAAACATGTCCAAAAGTTAATGTATTTTGTTCCATTTCACCTTTTTCCCAAATGTTTAAACATGTCCAAAAGTTAATGTATTTTGTTCCATTTCACCTTTTTCCCAAATGTTTAAACCTGTCCAAAAGTTAATGTACATTTAAATTCAAAAACTATATACAGAGTATTTATCCTACAAGGCAATTTTACTCAATTTCAGCTTAAGAAAATTATTTCCTTGATGAAAAGAAGGTTTTCCATGAACTAGACACTTGTATCAATTTGAATATTCCCATCAATTTTACTTGGTTAAAATCACTGTTCTTCACTTCCTGTTTATTAGTGGTAAAACATTAATGATAGGATGGAGAATTTGACTGATAAGTGTGTTCATTAGAACATTCTGAACAATTTTACACTTCTTGACACATTACTGCAAGAATTAAATTCCCTAAATGCAAATCTGTTACTAAATATCTTTCAAGGCCAAAAAGGAGTCCCTCACATCTTCAATTGATCAAAAGACCAGATCTTAATTTTATGTGCAGAAATAATAGAATATTATTGAGCTGAATAACTGCAACAAACATGTTCATTGGATTTAAAAGAGGTATTGAGACAATAATTGAATGATATAAAAGGAATTACATTTGGACTACACTACAGCTAACAACCACGGTAGACAAATCAAGTTGTCCACGCTTTGCCCACTCTTAATGTCCACGGTGGACAGACGTCCACGTGTCCACCGTGTCAGGTGGACAGTATAGTGTCCACGCCCACGGTATCTGGTGGATGCGAGATAACCCGTTGATTGGATTTAATCCATGATCGGCAATTTTATTACAATGTTTAAATGGTTGACAAATAAAAGAACTATGTGTCAATCATTACCTTGACCGTGAGATTCAATTTTCTTTCACTATAATTGGCCTCAAGCCAAAATTGTGACACCACCAGGTGTTTACTTAGGAATTAATATAATTAGGTTTTATATATGAATTAAATGCTTTGAACTCTTGTTTTTTTTTATTTGTTTTGTTTTTGGTTTTGTTTTGTTTTTTGTATTTCTTACGGCCCACATCGTACTTAAGTCTATCATTCTTTAGTATCATCGAAATGTAAACCTGGATTAATCGGAAACCAAAGTCGATATGATTTTTAAAGAAATTCATAAGGCCTTAATTTTATCATTTCCAGTTGCTACATGTATCATGTAATAATTTTGTACACCTGACCTGTCACCAGATTGTTACAAATTGTAAATTATGATGTTTAAGAAAATCCAGTACTTGCGAACTCCTTATTTTACTGACAACCTATTTAACGCAGTTGTGTTTTCTTAGTGAAAGAACGGCTTTGAAGCAAACACATGCAACTTTAACTTACGGTCTAAATAACAAATTTCGGTATTGTGTCATTTCAACAAAATTTGAAAGCGGGAAGCATTGTTGGAAGATAATATATGATCTAGAATTAGCGTAGTTCATGAGTTTTCAAATGGCAACGGATTTAACCATGTAGTATCCGAGCACACGTTAGCCAAATATATTAATGGGTGAAAATTTCCCCTCTTAAGTTGAATATGCAGTTAGTTCTTTTAGATTTAGCGCACCACAGACAACTGAACGACTTATTTCTTCCGTTTTTTATTTCTTCACTTAGTTCAACAAATTTGACTACGATTAGTTCCGTTATTATATTGTAACAGTAGCATACAAATTGAAAAATAAAATGTTCAAGAAAATCAAGTACTTGCGAACTACTCATTTTACTGACGGGTGTACTGCGTAATCATTCTGAAAAAAAAAGACATTAAAGTCATTATTTTGCTATGAACTTCTCACGGTGGCTAAAGATGCAGGTGTTCTATCACAGACCTTTGATTGACAGGTAATCAATTAAATAAAATGTCAAGGGTGTGGTTTTAAGTAAAGATGCAGTAACGTTGATTGACAGGTAATAAATTTATAGGAATATTGAGGGTGTGGTTTAAAGTATTGTGAACTGAAACTGGATAGTTAACCGGCGCGTATTAGTAAACGAAATACATGTACCTTAGAAGACGTATTCATGTAGGTGATTTAATCATGATTAGACCTTTGTGCATGTGCATACTAAGATTGAGGAGTAATAATTTTTTTTGTCAACAACCGTAAAAAAAATATTAAGTGAGATATACGATGAGTGCAACCTTCATGAAATTCGAAAATAAAATTGAAATGCCTGTGGGCTGGTTTTACAAATTTTAAATATGCTAAAATTTGATTAATACTCTCAACTATGATTAATTCAATATGCATCCATTTCAACAACTACAAGTGAAAGGCACAATAACGCAAAAATACGAAATTTTCAAACTCATTTTTGTCCCATTTTAGTATTGAAATATGTTGGAGATTTTCAGAAAAAGGCCTACTAGGTCAGCACACCAGTGTAAGATACCAATGAGTTCAATTTATTCTATATATAGTTAGTCGTAAAATTCATACTAGAAGAATTTAATTTTTTTTATCAGATTATATCTCGGGAATTCAAACACTATTTTATATTTTATAGGGATTTTAAGTCTGACTCGTAAAAATATAAAAAAGTTATGATTTAACGTCAACAGTTATGAAAAATTTAAGATAACATAATTTTATATTTCTATATTTCTCTTAAAGTTACATGTTTTTTGAATGACGGTGTCGAATTTTAAATCAGTGCCGTAAAAGGGGATGCAGTTGTAAATAGTTTCATCTTTCAAAGGGACTACACATCCAATCTTAGCTGATTTTCTCTAAGAATTTTAAATAGTATAAGCAAAAGGATGGTGCACTTTTTCCATCACATGGCCATTAAAGTATTTTTCTCAGAATTCACCTTACAAGATTAGTAGTTGTTTCCAAATTCATATAAGTTATGTTGAACTATTTAGTATTTCTGAATATATTCTAATCCAACAAGTAATACTTGATTAACATTAAGTCAAAATTTCTTCTATAACACAATTTATTTTTTATCAAAGGTTACCACAATTTCCTGTATTTCATTTGTTTGCAAATGCTCATGCTTCTCTGCTTTAATCCCACCCACAGGTAATTGATGACTGTCAATTATAAAGAAGCTCTATTGACACCTGTGAAATATTGTTACCTATAGTTTATACAATTAGATACGCTTCTTATAATACAACAGGACTGTAATATTTATTACGTAAGAATGAGTTTTAACTCCGATTCCTGTTAAAACGAAACAGATTTAAAAGTGACCACCAGATTGCGTGGGCAACGTGGACAGAGACCAACCACGTGTCCACCATGGGCTGGTGGGAACATGTCCAAGGGTGGACACAAATTGTCCACCATTGCCCACGCCCACCGTGGGAAAAGGGAATCTTCAAAATAGTCGTTAGCCTTAGTGTATATTTTAGTATAGTGTTCAGAAATAGTAGGGAAGTTGGGTGATGTACGGCGACATAATTATTTTGATCCTGAAGGATCAAAAACCCCAAAAAAGTGTGCAAAGCAGTTGTGTATTCACCAAGCGGGGCTGTTTGCCTTACGAAAATGTAAAGCTAACAGAACACAAGTAGACGAGTCTTCTTACTTTCTAACCACGATTAATGCACCCATACACAGATCAGTGAACCACTCTGCATCATATATACAAGCTATTAGTCAATGTGAAACCACAAATAAATCATTATAACTTCATTTAGCGCTAACCTGGTGAGAAAACGTTTGTCACACTCGTATCTGAACATACTACTACTACTACTAGAGTTTTTATGTTTATATAATGATATTTTTTTAGTCAAGTCTCCTTTAAGAAAACCTCTCAAAAGTGTAGATGCATGATAGAAAAAAAAGAAGTGAATGGTCTATAAAAGTATTTGATTTGACTCATTAAAACTTTCATAATACAAAAGTCATCACATAATTTATGTGAATTGATATTAATGATAATGAAAAGAACTTTTCAACATGTTTTACTGCCTTTTTGTCATTTCACACCGTTTTGGGAGTGCAAAAAAATGATACATCCGAATAATGAAAAGTTTGTTTCCTTATGTAAGTGAACAAGATACTTATTCTTCTATAATGTCAACAATATATCTATTTCCAGGGGACAACAGTCTTCGGCCAAGGTCAATCCGCCATTTTGTGACTTTCTTTAATGGGTCACATGATCAAAAATGTCGAATACTGTGTAGGAGAATAGTTTTATTTTTTTATTTTATCGGTTGTTTGACCTTAAAATATGAATTATTACAGTTTGGAATTCTGTTCAAAATTTTCAAAATTCTCTAAAAGGTATAATTCACAAATTTTATTTCGTCACTCCCAGGAACCCGTATGTAATATGGCGTCTCAACTGTCAGGGAATGCTGCATAGATCAGCTGAAATTGCCCAATATCCTTAAAACTGTTTGCCCGTGCGACAAAGCACTTCATCTGCGCATGCATTAATGGTAATGCATGCGAGGAAACAGCCCAGATATAGCGATGGGTAAGGATATTTTTAGATTAGGTTGTCGACATTTGACCAGTCTAATTTTCCGCCATGTTTTTGTCAATATTTACAAAATGCAGTTCTGAATATCGTAAAAAAAGCGTGTTGAGTATTGATATTGAATCATGACAGCTTTCTGTTGTATATTTCAGGTATGCAGATAAGAGAGACCCCCATCTGTACCAGGTAATTATGAAAGACAATGCTGTTTAAGAAGAAACATGTTAAACAGAACAGTGAAGAAAATCCTGAATATAAATTCATCTTAGGAACCCATATACATGCAGATTTGCAACCAGTTTGGCCCTGAGTTGCAATCTCTTATCAATAAGATTCTCTAAAGTTGATGTTTTCAGTTAAAATATATTTAATGTCATGACACTGGGTACATTTGTCGACATCAGCAAAAAATCTTAAAATGGGTAATTAAAGATTTAATTGAATACAGTTATAACCTAATAGGAGACAAGTGCCATCTGAAAGACTCCTGAAGAAACAATAAGAAATTGAGGAACTATTAGAACTTACTTTGGTTTATCTTCCTTTGTTTAATACTGTCAGTCTTCCACTTCTGCTACCCATGCTCATTGGTCTAGTGAGAGATATTTAACATGCTGGGACCCCTTTTCTACCATCTCACAGAATATTTTAGGGGCCATAGTACACCGGATCCTGGTAAATTTCATTTATCCAGTTTAGGACTTTTTACTGTTTATCTTTCTTATGGAGCATATTAAGTATGTTGTTTATATGTCATCGAGTGATCAAATTTAAGGGGAAACACTTGCAAATGCAAGTTGAAATTCAATTTCGCTAGAAGAAATTATTTCCACTTGCTAAAATTTGCTAGTGGAATTCTACTGTATATAGATAAAGTCCAGAAATAACCCGAAAAACTGGAATTTAGCAAGTGCAAATTTTTAGTACTTTCTAAATTTAGCTAGTGGAAAAATTATGAAATTCAATCCCTGTCATACACATCTTATGTTATGTTATGCAAAGGATTTCTTAAACTTATTAGTAAAGTGTTTCAATTTAAGGCAGGAATGAAGATAACAGATGCATGCATTGATACCGATTGTCTATTTACAAGTAGTTTTATATTGCAACAGTTACTGATAGACGAAAAACTACAGCAAAAGCTTTTTAGGGTTGTTTCAGTAAATTATTTGCTTGGTATAACATCATCTATGCGTAGAATAAGTCAATTATGAAAACAACTTGTAATATAAGAAGACTTTTGACTACTTGTTATATCATTAATCAGCAAATGTACAAGTACAGCGTAAATCATTTTGGAAATATTTTTGCTTTTCCTTTTAACATATTCTCACTAACATTGACATTTGGGGTATAGATACAACCTTCAAAATAAGTTTGGATCATACAGAACCAAATTCTTCATGTATATTTTTCTCTTTAGATGGAATTCACAAAAACCTCTAAAATTTACAAGAAAAGTGACATTTTTATTGGACATGAGCTATTAGTTTCATGTTGCAATTATATACTTTGTTTCATTGGTAATTTGTTGTACTTAACATGTTCACAGACTTCCTTAAAGCTGTGAGTGTAGACGGATAACATTGGGGTTGGACATTATTAGGCTGGTTCAGTACAACAATACTGTAATATAAGTCTAGTGTAATGCAAATTCAGAAATATAAATTGATTCTATCATGTTAGTAATGTTCTTTTCCTTCTGTTACAGTCCTCCCAGTACCCATCCAAAAGTTACAATGACGGATACAGGGATTCAGACCGATATAAACGGGACTCCTCATATGACAGGTCCAGGGATAGTCCAAACCGTGGTAGTCCCAGATATCATAACAAGAATTCATATATTGAGAGGTCTAAAGAAAGAATGGATAAAGGTGTGCTATTATTGTGGTGATACCAATGTTTTTGTCTCCTAGAATTTATCTCGGAGCTTGCTGTTTTTTTAAAATAAAAATATGCAAGTTTCCTTCATATACAGTAATTCCTAGACTTTTTAGTTCCCAAACAGTGCTCGCCTTTAGCTACTAGCCCGAAGCCTGGGGCTAGTAAACATTATTCTGACTAGTTAAATGATGTGTACATTTCTTGTTTAGGGCTAGTTGAATCCTAAACAGTCCTCTGTTATTCAGGCTAGTTGTTGAGCATTTTGAAGGAACTGCCCAAATGCTCAGATTTCACCAAAAACATACAAGAAATACATTTTGTTGACCAGATATTGTACTTTGTTGTGATTTATCTCAACCAAATGAATATGTGAACAGTGGATGAGTAAATAAATGCTTGTCTTTTCCAATTAACAGGATTGAATGGTAATAACAAAATTACTAAACTGTTAAAATATAGGCAGTAGTCAAAAGGAAAGTCAAAATAACAAATGGCGATATCAGATGAAAAACCTAAAAGCTGGAAACCACAGCAATGCTCTTGACTTGGAAGATTTACATGTATATAGTTTGTTGGTCTAGTATCCAGGTTACTGAAATAACGATTTCCTTTCTGTCCTAGGTGAGAAAATGGGGGTCAGAGGCCTCAGACCGCCACTAATTTGAAGCCCTGCACTTTAGTGGAGGTTAGAATATTTCAGCAGTTTATTTTTTTTAATTCAGTTTTGATATTTGTGTAAAACAAGCTCAAAATAAATGAATTAATATTACAGGATCCAGTAGTTCACCCATTAATCATACAGCCAGATCAAGTGAGAGAAGTCAAAATGGAGGACATTACAAGTCCAATGTTCATGACAGCAGAGACAAGAAGAATGAGGTATGTACTATTGTTAATGTATTTGTAGGAATTTGTTAAGGCATGCTACTTTATGTATTATGAGGGTATTTAGCCTACAAAATACTCTGAACTTGACCTGTGGAAAGTTTATTTAATAAGACTTATGGTAAACAGTCTTCACTTCTGTATGTTGTCTTAAAAGTGTCTTGAATGGGTAGCAAAAATGATCGATTAGACTTAAAATTGAAAATGTGGTTTGGCCAGCTGTAATATTAGCAGTTGGTGCAGCTTGTTTGGTTTGGAAGGCATGGGGCTATGGGTCATTCGCCTTTCTGGCAACAAATGTCCCTTTCCCAAAATTTCCTTCCCAACCACAGCATATTGCTAGAGAATAAAGGCATGGTGCAACACCATACAAGATATGTATTATGAAGCCTCTAAGCTTGTATAATTTCCAGTCACTTGGTACTCTCTCCTTAGTAAGAGATCCTATCGTCTGAATATAGCTGAAATATTGCTGCTCGGACGTTAAACCCCAACAAACAAACAAAACAAATAGTAAGAGCTCCAACGATGCTTCACACTAGAGCTACATATGTATGTTACTGGAAGACTAATGTGTGCCAGTCACTGTTAGTCTTCTAATACTGTAGCTTTTTTTTCTTCTATTAAACTAGAAAATATACCATAAGACTTTCCTCTAAGTATGCTTTTACGTAAGGTGTGTATTTCAGTAAGAATAGATACAGGGTTAATACTCCTGAACAATGATTCAACAGATAAATTCTGGTAAAAATTACCAAAGGACATTATCCAGACTTTTACTGAATCACTGGCTCAATGTTACTCATAATCCTTGTATTTATTCAGGTTTCTGTCATTTTCAGCAACAATATGAAATGTGGGGGTCTTGCTACATGTAATATATAAATATTTTCTTCAATTATCTTTCAGGTTACTAAGACAGCAGTTAGGGTCTGTGGCGAGTGGTCAGAGCATATTAGTACATCCTCCCACACTCTGGGGAAGAAGTATTATTACAACAGCAAAACTGAGGAATCAACATGGACAAAGCCTAAAGAATGGAATGATGAGTAAGATTTTATACTTAGACTGCAGTAATCATCTACTGGTTCATTGGTGTGTCATGATCTTTCAAGCTACAATGTGGAAATTGATACTAACAATTTAACTAGAATAGGTATGGTGAATATGTCAAAGAGACAACAACCCTACTGGGATGAAATTGTTAGCCCAAGGCCACCCATTGGTCTTCAATGAAGGGCAAGGAAACCCTCACACCACAGGGCAGGCTGCAGCTGCCCCCAATCATTTATTATACACAGGTACAGCGAAAGAGTTGCCCCTGTATATGCAAGTGACATAAAAATTAACTAAAGGTGAAAACGGAATAAGACATGCAGAGGCCAGAAATTTCTGATACATGAAACATTTCTTCGATTCCTATCCGATTTCTCAATTACCTTAAGTAGCACTCCAGCATAGAATCATGCAAAATGTGAATCATAGGTGAAAAGCCTACATATTTTTATTTTTTATATTTTGTTTGAAATGCCTTGGTAAACTGAAATTAACATTCCGTTTCTAGATAACCTGTGCTCTTAGGAGATAAAAATTATGTAGAATGCACTGTACAAAATTAAGGGAGATAACTCTGTAAACGACACTCATGTACAATAGAATCTTTTAGATTTTCAACGTTGATTATCTCCTAAGAGCAGGCAGATTTGAATGAATAATTACACATTTCATAAAACACAATATCAAAAATAAAAATATATAGCCTTTTTTGAGGTGCATCACATTTTACAGAATTTGCATGATTCTTACAAAGACTACTACTTATGTGGAAATCAAAAACAGAGTAATAGGAGCAAGAAATTATGTTTCTCAATCACAAACCATGGGCAGTATAGAGCACTGAAGATTTTGCTGAAACTGTAAGGAATATAGGCTAGTCATTACCTACTGACATGCCTTTGTGACATTTTTTTTTGGCATTTGTTGAAATGTAATAGAAAAAATTATAACCAAGACCTGTGTATAAATCACAATATGTATTGGACCGTGGCAGAGTGGAAATGTTCCACCCCTTATTAAGACAAAGATTGAGGTCAAAAGACTTGTATGTCAATGTACTTTTAATACACATATGATGTTTATGTTTTTAAAAAGATTTATTCCTGCGAGAGATTTCTTTCAAGTATGTACAGACATGATTTTTTTCCGCTCTTTAGTGGAATTCCACTATTTCAAATCAGTTACGATTCTTTTTTTACTGTATAATTACTTCCGATTTTGCTGATTTCCGCTTTGTTTGTAGACCTTATAAAATGATCTCTGTATGTATTGAAGATAAAAGTTTATATTACATACACATATCATTTCAATATACCCTTTAAAACACTTTTGCTAGAAGTTTCTTGTAAGCTTTACCATGAATTTATTGTTATTTCTTAATGATTCTACAAATTTACAAGGTTAAAAAAGCAAACAAAAATAGATTCTCCATCATTTATGAGTGGTTTAAGTTATTTCTGCACTTAAGGTAAATAGTGTTTATTAACTTGCAAGGTTTGGCGAGCATTTTAAAATCTAAATATTACTATGAAGAGTGGATGTATACATTTAGTTTAAACCAATAACAGACAGAAGAATAATCAATTTCTCCTATATCAGTTGTTTAGAAAACTTGAAACTGTATTGTAAAACTGTGGACTTTAATCACCACTCATTAGTGAACAAGTTGAGTGCATAATCAATGGCTCGGGAACAGGATAACTTATGAATTGTATGAATATTTTATGTCCGTTGTAGTCTCTTGATACCTTGCTTACTAGCAAGTTTGCTAAATAGTTCTCCTCATTGTAAGTGATGAGGTCTTTTATAATGCTTTAACATCTTTTGTAGTTTATGTACTAAGCCAAGAACAACAAGTACACCTAATGATAAATCACATTCATCTAGTAAATGTAAGTATTATTGGAATGTCATGAAGAAATCAGTAGGTCAAAGTAGAGGTATATTGGAAATACAGTCGTGGCGAAATTTGTTGGACTGTCGGACATGACTGGTACTTATAGCTGCTGGTCCGATAAAATTAGCGTGATTTCCAGACCAGATGTCTGGTACATTTTTTTTTATTAGACACGCTTCAACCGGGACATCCAGTTTAAAGATGGCGTCCAAATCAAGCAAATTTAAATTGAATCAGAGAAATCAAGCAGATAATTGTTCAGTCCAGCAGATTTTGTTAGGTTGCCTGACCAATTGCCCGACAGGTCTGGGAAATATCTGTGAGACATTGGCTCCAGGAATACTATTTGTAAGATAGTAATGCTTTTATTGAGTCTGTCTAGCCTTCAGCATAGAATGATCCTCTCTTGATGACAAGTTCATATTAGTCCCCCATCAATAATTGTATGAAACCAAAACAGTTGACTAGATAATATATAATACAAAAAAAAGCAATACTACAACAAAACCAGTTCCTGACTTGTATTAAAATACAGGTGATATATGTACAATGAATTTGTCTTGGACACCGAACACTTATTTGAATGGCATGGCCATTGTCCATAGGCAGCTTGCTTTCCTTCAATAACATAATCAAAAATGTTTTTACTTTGCAATCATTCTGGAATGTTGGCAAAGCAATCTGGATCGACTGGTATAAGTAAGACTATACATGTAAGAAAACTATTGACACAATTCTATATTATGACACATTTTAAACTATTAAATGGCCTGTTTTGTTTCGGGATTTGATACATGTACATGGTCTCCTCTAAAATATTCTTAAATTAAGAACCCTTTATTTTCATCACTCACTTGAATTCTTATTTTATTGATTGTAGCTGCCAGTGTTCACAATTCCACAAGAAGTGAAAACAGGACAGTTTCTGACAAGAACTCACTTAGAAACTCAGACTTTGATGCTGGAAGTGGAAAGCCAGACAAACAGTTTCTCATCCAAAAGTTCCAGGAAAGTCAAATTGACTATAGTGCTAGTCAAGGGTCAACTTCATCCTCTTCCCATCGGACAGACCATTCTAAGTCGGACTATAGACGTGATAATTATGATAGACGGCGGAGACGGGACAGTGACAGTCGATCCTACGGACATCGGACACCTAAAAAACATGGTGAGTTACGAAATGGGAATAAATTAAAAGTTCCTATTGTAAAAATTAAATGGATTTATGGATTATCGATATTCTAAGTTGGTAAGTATGATAAGATAAGTTGCATTTATTCCAATCCTTAACCCATAATCACTGCAACAATTCATTCATAAGAAATACATATTGTGCAGCTAATCAAACATGATATGCATAACATAGTAAACTTTTGTGATGGAGTTGGGTTTCCCTTTGTTGAATAATATAATTTTAGTCTATGCCAATCATGGACAGAGCTCATTCGGCGAGGAGAGTGTGTGAGACTTTCTTCTCGGAAAGCTAATAATACATTTCTACACAGTCAATAAATTCCAAATTGTTACTAAATTAAATAAATAAATATAAAATGGTATCCACTGCGCAATCGTCTACTTCAGTGTTGACAAATTTCGTCACTTCTGTCAGAATATTATTTAGCCATTCATAATTCTGGTCTTACATTGTACATATATACATCACTGATGTTCTGTCCATAATATCCAGTTTTGTCAGGGGATTTTCATTTGATTAAAGACCAATTCTATTCCTTCAAGTCATTGTATGTGCTGTAATGTTAAACATGAAATTGAATTAGCTCAGTATTTTATTATATACCTGTTGGTCAAGTAAGTTAGTTATAGTACAAGAGGGCGCTTCAGTCTGTCTATCATAAATGTTGAGGAATTTTCCTATCAAAAAAGAAAGTTAGTCTTGTAGTCTATACAACAAGTTTAAGGAAGAAATAATATCTGAGCATACCAACTTGACATGCACAAAGTTTCAAATGATCATGGTATTGTTTTTCATATTGATGAATAGTGACGGTGATTCTACAGGTATCATACCACTGCTGCTGTCATAGATGCAGAGTATTGGCTTTTCTTGTTTCCCCAATTTTGGCTGCAAATAATGCTTTACTGATTGTGAATCTTTCCATATAGTACACTGTATGTACAATAATGTTCAATTGTTGAAGTATTACAAATGGAAGGATTTTACAAATGTTCACATAGAATACAGCGTAAAATATGGATTGCCATTAAGAAATATAAACAGGTTTGCAGGAATGTCAGTAGTATTTTATGTAGGAGGGGAAAAAATAGCAGGTAAACTGATGAAAATTTTGCAAGAGTTCACTTATTTTTGAAACCAGAATAGCTGTAAAATTTTGTGTGGTACACCCTTGTATGTGTCAAATCACATCCCATTGGCTGCTTTTCATTACATCAACCAATAGTGATCGCGCTTATTGAACAAAAATATTGACGTTAGGGAAAAAATGTATTTGTAAAAGTTGTGTCTTTATGACAATATTTTGGATCCCCCCCCCCAAAAAAAAAGAGCGATCTTGATTCCAAGGAAAAGATTAAACTGTATGATCAATCTAAACCAAAATGATTAATTGTTCTAAACTTTAAAACAGAGTTTCAAATTTGTGACGATTCGCATGGAAAGTTAACTATGTCAACTATGCCATTCAGCTGTCTGGAGACGAGTCTGAGGAAAATTATTGACAGTGACTGAGTTTTTCGATTTGTTTAAAAGTAAAGTAACGATAAATGAAATCAAAATTTAATTTTTATTTACTTAAAGCAGAACTTTTCAGAAATGAAATGCTCTATAAAGTCACCAGTAGTGTCTCAATTACGCATGTACATATGCACTTGTTGCAGTGTGTTTTCATCAAGTGACAAATCATAAGTCATACATATTACAGAACATCTTTAGGTTTATCAAATTATTCATTTTTGTCATACTAACATTTTAAACAACAAAATACCTTAGAATCTGAAAAGGACAATTGATTGGCATTTGATTACATAAATTTTCAGGGCTGGTAAATTTTAATCAGAATAGGTAACTTTTTGATGTAGCCAGCCCTGTGGTCTGGTAGATATTTTCTACGAGTTTCCTACCCTGACACGATGTGTGTTTTCTTAGCTTGAAGGCTTACAGATACTTATATACATGTACTATTTTGCCAATAAGCAGTCAGCCAGTAATTGGGTGTATTAAAAGGAAAACATGGTGCTTAGTCCCTCTATTTTGGGATAGTTTGGACACTGTAAACCTGCTTATACAAAACACTGTATAACTTTATCTACATCAAAGCATATATGCTGAATTTAAATTCTACAACTAGGGTATCACAGATCGTAAAATATGCAGATGCAGTTAGTTACATGTACATGTATAGAGTTACATAGGGTTTGAAAGTTCATAATATTTGTATAGATCTGCTTTAAGAATTTTTTTATACTGTACATGTTAATGTAGATTAAACATTTTTTTATGCCCTAATGTAAGTTTGGATTAAAATTTTTAGAATGGGCAATTTTTATTGGTCTTCAGAATTTCTATTGGCCATTCTTTTACATTCTGAAAAAAAAGTTTTGAAACTTGAAAAGTCTACATATATGTACAATGTATATAGGACCCTTTCACTCTTGGAAGTAAATTTAAAATCCTCTGAAATAGGGTGATTTTCCTATTGGTCTAAATGTCAGGTCCATACCTTCCTAGTGTTAATTCCAGACAATTGCAAACGGGGCCAGTGGCCCCCTTGACAGTAAAACAGAGGGTCATTATCACATAACAGTAGTCAACTCAACAAATCAGTTAACCTCTGGTTTTTTATATTCTATACTAATTAATTTTCAGTATACACTTTAAATGAATAAATCATTGTTCTAGTATTTAGTATTTGTTTATTAAACAATAATGCTGTTCTGCTAATTAATGTTGTCCTTCATTTACATGTAGATGTTGCTGCTGGTCCATTCAAAATCTTTCTGTTCTTTTTCTTTCTCCAATCATCCAACACCTTGTCGAACTAAAATGCACCTATTTGACCACCCTCACACCTAACCATCATCTAGTCATCAAGTCTGTCTGCTGATATTCTATTTCTTAAGAATGATTTTATCTTATTTTGACTACTGAACCCTCATTCACAATGTGCACTGTGAATTGGGCCTGTAACAACCATTGCAGCTAATTTCAATAAATTTGGGAAATCTTGTCCACGGAACTTATTGATAAGTCCCCAAAGTTCAACAAGTTTGAATTGGTTTTATCAAACTCCATTCTTATTTGGTTTCTTCAGGGTTGATTAACGGCTGAGCTACCTCACCATCTTCATGTTGTTTTTCTTTTCCAAAATGATAATCACTACATTTAATTGCTAATTGCCCCAATTATGTAGGGCTTCACCACTGTACATCGACACCGGTCTCATGCACAGGACACCAAATGTATAAACAATATTGGAGTCCCCTTTGGGGAATCTCGCCTTCAGTTTTAGTGTGGGTTGGTCAATAAATCATTTTTGATACTTTTCAGGTTTCTGTTTCCTTTTGTGGCTGTCTTTAAAAACCAGTTTACTATCATCATTAGTAATCAAATCTTTGGCTAAGATATGTGTCCTTTTCTTCATTGATTTTACCACTTCTGATTTTTGCAAGATTTCTAATGCTGTGATTAACACACGCGTCTACCATTGAAATATCCAAGTGAGTTTTTTGAAATACAAGACAGAGCAAACATCCATTAATGAACAATTTGTTCTAATGAAGTCAGAGTTTCTTTTTTTTCTTTTTTTTTTGCATAACCTTTGGCTTTAGCATCATTGACACTCAGTACTCAACTGAAATCAAAGAATCAAACAACGAAATACGGTTTCAACTGCTTTGTAAATAAACATCCAGCGTACTTCATGTACTTCTCTAACCTTCAGTGAAGGTTCATCTAATAATTTTTTGGATACTTTCAACTCTTGTCATCATGACGAAGAGAAGATGGTTTGAAGAAATAAAACATACCAGTCAATGTCTCTTAGTAATCTTTAAGGTAGGGAACATTTTGGGCAGCTTGAGAACTAACATGCAAGTTTATGGACAAGACAGTGGTAGTTGATCATCATTGGACTTTTCAAAAGTAATTGTCCTGCACAACCTTTACCTTTGCCTGTCATTGCAGTGGTACTGTCACTTCCAAACCCCATTACTTTTGAAATATTGACATTTCATGTCGCAAGTGAATTGTGTGTTTCTTGAGAAATAGCCTCTCCAGTGCGACTCAGGATTCTAAAAATCGAAATGAAATGCGTACTCGGGTAAATGTTTCTGGGTCAACAAACCTTGCATAGACGACAAGTTTTTATGTACAGAAATATCTGTACTTTCATCAGCAAACACACAAATTTATGGGGATCTTAATAGATTTAAGTCTAGGTTTTTTCTAATGACTCGCGATTGACTTGAGGATGTCATTTGCTGTGGTTTCAGATGTGTATGTTACGGTTTTTGAATGAGAAAGCTTTTCAACATTTGGACATTTCATCAGCTTTAGGAAATCCATCAAACTGTCATATTTGTGCATAAGGAGGTCTTCACTTGCAAGCCAGTACACACAATGAAATGCTACCATTATTACAGATTCATTATCTGAGTAGGCAGATTTAGCAACTATTTGAACTAAATCAGCAGTTTTAGGTTGAACAGCTAACTTGTGGTCATTTGTTTGTGCATGTATTGTAAGTGTACTTTTACTGAAATTGTTAGTACCAATTGTAAAGGTATTGTGTTTTCGATTTAATACAAAGATCAGACTGCATTATATTCTTCTTGGAATCATATGACTCCCATGAATATTCATTTTCCCACTTTATTTGAAACTTTCTGGGTTCGTCAGTGCCAGTCATATCCGATTGCAATTTTTGTCCGTCCATGCATTGTTGTCTGTTGTCAGTCGACTGCAGTATCTTTTGATTTAGAGATCGACTTACAGAAAACTGCGCTCCCGCATGGTCCACCCGTCACACTTTTTATGCGCCATATGTAAATAAATAAGGGCACTGTCTGGAATGAACACTGCCTTCCATATCATGCATTTGGATTGATACATAAATATATTGCATGGGCATTTTTTTCGTGTGGGGCAGAGTATAATTGAGCAGTGCTATCATAAGTATTCTGGTAAATTTTAGATGTACATGTATAGTAATGGGGGTATTTTTCCTTGTGTCCAAACTTGGGGACCCATTTCCTACACCATCGATTGGAATTAAATGGAACTTTCACAGAATATTTATTAGATATTGAAGATGTGCACTTCTTATTTCAGATTTTTGTTTTGGTGGGCTGCCTTATTGTGAATATAGGGTATTCATGTCTCGTCCACGTCTCCTTCTACACTGTAGGATGATATTCACAAATTTATATCTTTTCAGTAAGGAGGTATTTTGCGAGTCAGTTAGGCAATGACAAACAAATATTTAATTTTGAGCCGAAAACTCTCAAATCATCATCTTTCACTATTTTTGATCAAATTTTGTTTCATGGGTAGTCCTAATTGAGATCTTCAGTAATATTGAATTTAAATGTCATTGGTCAAATGGTGCATGCTATCAAATGGTAGAGCATAGGTGGGGTATCAAGGCTTACGTATAGAGAATATAGAAGACTAATTTATAGGGGCAATTTTTATTTTATTTTTGATTTTTTATACCCCCACAAAATGAGCAGGTGGTGTATTGTTATCATCTTGTCCTTCCCTGTGAATTCTGTCTAAATTACCTTGGCGCCCAATGGTTGAATTGATTTCAAATTTGGTGTGTTGGCTTTATATACGGTACATTGTACATGTACACTAGTGTACATATGTAGATGGGGCATATGTTTCAAGCAATTTTGTGGACATTTTTCACTATATGGAATAAAAGAAACATTTGTTGTCTCAGAAATCTCTCCACTCCCAATGAATTGTTTGATTTCAAATTTGTTGTGTTGCTTTATATAGCTTGGGAATACCTTGTGGTTTTGGTTGCTGTCTTATCTCATTTTCCTGTGCAAGTTGGGGTATGCTTAGCACAAATGTAACTCTATGTTGTTGCTGTCTTGTTTTCTATCTCTAAGGATTGTTTTTTTTTTTTTAGTGTAATTTTGTTGAGCAGTGCTCACTTGCAGATATCCCATGCGTCAGGTATGAACCCAAAAGGTATTCAGATGGGAAAGGTGCAGAATAAGATGAAAAAAAATTGTGGAAGTTAAATCAAATTCCATTCGGCATTTTAGAGGAGTTGCTTATTAGAACTGGGGAGTGACGAATGAACGGTAGATCACTACATACATGTATGTGTACTTGTACTTCCAGCTTTACAGGTGTATAATAAAATGCTGTATACACAGCTTGCTCATTTGTGCAAGTTTAAAGCCTTAGCTGTACTTTCTTATAGTGCTTTTTGTCCATTTTAATCATTTTTGCATAGACATTTCCTGAAATTCATTTAATCACTCAACAGTTTGTGTCCTTTTGAATTTCTTTAATGTTTTTGTAAGCAAGAAAATATGCATCTTCTACATGTGTATGACAGGGCTTTTGGCTAAAAAATACTACATTGAGTATGTATGGGAAATAAGGTTTGATAAGAAAAAGGTTTTAAAAGAACTAGAACTCAAAATATATTTATACATGTACATGTTATATATAGGTATAATTTCATTAAAGAAATCCCATTGCTTTCTGTTCAAACTTAATTCCTAAGTTACGCCTTTTGTGTATCAAATTATGAAACCTAGAAGTTTTATCTAAAATGTATTGTACTTTAAGATTGATAGAGTTTATGAAACTTTCTGTGAGTCAAGGGATAGAAATTAGCAGTTGCTCAGTAGTGGCCAGTGACTACTAGATTCTGAGCTGGGCTACCAAACTTTTAAGGATAAAATTTAGAAAACAGAGAAAATATTAAACAAAAATATGGTCTGGGCTACCAGCTTGTATTTCCTAATTTTTACCCCTGAAGTCATAGGTCGCGCACAGGGTGAAATTATGTCTGACCCTTAAAAATCCTGCAGGACCTACAAATATGTATGTAAAATTTTGTTTTCATCACTCAAGAAGTAAATGCAGTATCCCTGTTTTTTTAAATTTGAGTTATTCTATATATCACTGTTTTTGTCACTAGTCTCATTTTGTCATCTGAATTCATTAAAGGTACAAAAAAACATTAAGAGCTGTAGCTAGAATCTTGGTTCCCTTGAACACTCAAGCGTGATTTGAATGTTAACGGTTTCACTACCCCGGTGTCACTACATTTTGTAGTTGCATGTCGGCACTATTAATGATATTGAAAATAACATTTCTGCTATCATTGAACTCTTCAGAAACTTATTGTGTATTAATGACATAAAATTGTCATTAACTTGATCTGGAGTTGCAATTGTGCTAAAAATAGTATCTCTTGAGGCAACACAAGGGAAAATACTTTTTTGAAAATATTTATATCTACATTGTGTTTGCTGTATTTTTGTGTTTCTTCAAAGGGTGACCATGCAGAAAACAGCTTGTTTTTTATATTTTTAAGACATTTAAAATTACGACAGAATGTATGGAGTATATGGTCCCTGGTGAAGTATAAGACCTAGTGTAAAAGGATTTAAAATTTTGATTATTCTTAAAGGCTGGGGAGTATCTCTAATCAGATCTCGGGTACATGTATGTTACCAGTATTTGGATTGTCTGGAAAACATGCTTGCATGATAGTGGGAAAAAAATAACTTGCTATATGATAATGCAATTAATATTTAAGTTTTATTTAATGTCTTGTCACAATGCTGTAAATTACAGACAATACAGGAATATCTTATTGATGTCAGATGCAAATACTACTTTGAAAAATATTCCAATGAAAAGGTTCTCATTTTATCAACCGAAAGTGATTGAAGTTTTCAAAATCATGGAAAAAACCCTGAATGAAGTTGAAGGGTACATGTAGGATAGATATGATTTTTTGGTTCAAAATTACACCCATTGATTGTTGATGGTTTTATCTTTTTCTTGACATTTTCTATAAAATTAATTATTTTAACTACAAATTCAAGGTTTTGCGATGCAACTTCAAATTAAAATGACACATTTTTTCCCCCATACTTCAACATGGGCTTCCGTCCCTCATAAAACTCCTCTGAAACCTCTTGATGGATTCTTCGATATTTGGTATGGTGTATTGTTATGAAGTGTAGATGTGTATACTACCCTAATATTTGGATTTCATCAATTTTGTTATAGTTCATGGAATTTCAACCATTTTCAGCATGCTCCAACAATAGAATGCCTTGTGGGTGCAACTCATCTGAAACCTCTTGATGGAATCTTTTGGTACATGTACATGTATTGGTACCTGTATTCAGTAATAACTTGTCTCAAAGACAGGGATGAAATATCCCCATGTAGTGCATTCTATATAAAATTAACCTGTTTATAAAGACCACCTGTCTTATGTGACCATGATTTTGCTCTCCGTTGGAAGGTCAGTTTGTTTTGAGATCCTTTGTTATTGACCATATAGGTCTGTTCATCAGTTCACATTTCTTATAAGCATAACTTCTCCTAAATTGCTTGAGGGATTTTGATGAAATTTTATAGGAAGCTTGGGTATCGTGTAGATGTGCATGAAGGAATATAATTACTGTTGAAGGACCCCACATACAGAGATTATCCAACTTCAGGGTTTTACATGTTGAAACCTTGTAAGCCCAACTCCCAAGGCACTCCGGGGGTTTTGATGAAACTTTATAGGAAACTTTAGAATCATATGTAAATGTACAACTGCATGAAGTAATAATATGATTTTTGACTTTGTCTAAGAAGGACAGAGCTCTGTACTTGACAGCATTTAAGGAGGTAGACCTAGAATAAGGGACACAATTCTTAAAAATCATTGGAACATTTGTATTCAGCATTTTACATCAATCTTATGTAAGCATCTAATTAACTTGGATTCATTTTATTCTGCTTCGAACGAAAGCTTGAGAAGCTTTGGTGAAATTGTTTGTTTGTTTGTTTGTTTGTTGGGGTTTAGCGTCCGAGCAGCAATATTTCAGCTATATTCAGACGATTGGTGAAATTGAGTGTGATGCAAATATATCATTGATTTCATGAGTTATGTCCCTTACCCCAGGTCTACCTCCTTAACTTTGATTGCAATGCATGGCTATTTTGTTATATTGCTCATGTCTCAACCAACTGGAAAATAAGAAATTTCCTATAACCAGCGATGATTCTCTTCTGTTGTTTAGGGGATTTCCACTATTTCAGATATGGATTTTACCATTAAAATTCTTTTTTTACTGTATATTTACTTCAGATTTTGCCAATTTCCGCTTTTTTGACCTCGTAAAATATCTCTTTATAATACATGCTGTGGGGCTTCACTAATGGTTCAAATAATCTTCCTAAATGTGTAGGTCACTTTGTACAGAATGATTGTGAGACATTCATGTTTCATAGCATCTACAGCTATATGTACATTGTGTAGAATGTTGCTGGTGCTCTAACCCTATTATTACTGCCGAAGGTTTTCAATTGAAGAAATTTACATAGGGCCTAATCTTGACATTAATGACAAGGAGAAGTTTTATTAAATTCTATTTGAAAAATAACAAAATTGACATTTTTGTCTGTGTATTCTATTACAAAAATTTCTCCTTGTCAAAAACAAATAGGAGAAGTAAGCACAAACAAGGATAGAAGTTTTTGCTCATTTCTCCCTTTAGAGTGGGCTCTGTTTCATTTGCATGGAACTTCATCAAAGCGAGGGAAAGAGGGTATTGTACTCTTTGTGAGCTCGATCATAGTTTTCTAGTTATCTCGAATATAATTGTATGGATTTTTATCAATTTATTACATAACCCAATTAATACCTCCAAAGGTCCAGGTTCATTTTAGGGTTATGTCCTTGACTGAAGGAATAAGGGACCAAACACAGACATTTTTTCTTGTTATAAAACAGACAATAATGAGTGGGTTGTATATTGGAATCAGCTGTATGAATTTCGTTACAATTATCTTGGATCTCGATTGGGCGTACTGTGTATTTGTGGTGCTGTCGGATATCAACTTCTTGTTTTGTGAGACTTAGCCATTTTTCACTACCATATTTTGGTGTGTATAATGCACAGGGTGGTTTTTCCTTTAAAAGTTTAAACATTTTACCCATGTACGTATGTATTGTATGCGGTGAAAATAGCGTAACTTGTTAGAACCACAAACATTTCTGGCTTTAATTTATTTGTAAATAGAAAGGACCATTTCATCTGTTTTGTCCGTGTTTATGTGTATTTATTTACTATTCGGGTAAAAAATGTGTAACATAGACAATAGCTGAAAATGTCAGCTTGGACATATGTTTTGATTACCTTTGAAAGGATTTTATTGAAAGTAATGAAGTTCTGAAGATTGCCAATTCTAGAAGTAGGACTGTTTTTACTACAATCTATTAAAGGGTCTGAGTGAACAATGCAGACAGTCATCAAATAGGGCACGTGTGTTGATAGCTCGGCCAAGCGTGATCTAATGAAATGCAGAATTTTCTCCAATGTGTATCGGGGATACAGAAAGGGTTTATGTTTAAAATTAATAGTTTTTACGTTGGATAAGGATTTTGATATTAGTTCACTGAAAAAAAGGAAGCCAAATATTATCAAAAAGGAGAAAATCCAATATCTATGAAGTAGAGTTCAATACGATGAGTAAATAACGATATTTTTTTTAAAATCAACTTCTTTGTCCATTGGAAATATTTTAGGGCTCTATGAGCAATGTGCCCAAGATTTTGTTATTCAGTAATTAAATTGTTTAAACTTGTATGTATTTTAATTACTTCTTTCAAATTGTTAACAAGTCGTATACATCGTATACATCGTAAGGACATAATTATATGCACATTGCAAAACAATTTACCATCTCCTTTGATTATACTGGTAACTAATTGTCTTGTGTCCTCTCATGATTAATTAATCCCCTCTATCAACATGTCAATTGCTTGTTAGATATAAAATTAACAGGTGAAACCATAATCAGTGACATCCAAATACCCTTTGCAATGCCTCAATAACTGCATGACAACATTAGTTAATCGATACACAAAAATGAAAGTATGGCGTTTGTAAACATAATCTGCTGTGTTCTTTTGGGAGGTAATAAATTAAAACCAGATTCTGTTCAAGAAGATTGTATTTACTATCTATGCTTACAAAGGTCAACAAAAAAACTCATGAAAAGTCAATAAATAAGCTTTGGCAGCTCATAAGTTGTCTCTGATTCGATGTTGACTCCCTCGGATCTTAGGTCTGTTAAAATGTGTTGAAACAATGTATGGGTGTATTATACGCACCCCCATGTCCTGAAATTAGTTTCTTGGTAAAAAATTGCGCAAAATATGGTATATGGAATGATAGAGACAATTTTTTCCCAAAAATCTCAGCTCCCAGTGAATGTATTGGTTTAAAATTTGGTTTGTTGCTTTATATTATATAGATGGGACATACGTTGTATGCAGTTTTGAGTACTGTCTGATATCAACTTATTTGAGTGGGGTTATCCTTAGCATGACAACGCATGCAATTTGATGTTTTTAAACCTGTTTGAAAGTATTCAACATGTATGTTTATCAGTTTGTAATACTTCAAATTTATAAGGAAAATGCTTTATCATTTCATGTACATTGACATTTTACATGTAGACTTTTCCTGAGCAAGTTGTGAATGCTGTTACTAGTATATAGTGTAAAAAAAATTTGAATTTGCAACATATTAAGTTTGCAAAAACAATTACTAGTGACCACCACTTTTTATCCTAGAAACTAAAAGAAGTTGGGTTAAACAGCAAGATCACTATATACCTTTGTCTTTATGGGGGATGCTAAAATAATTTTGATGCTACTCTTGTATCCCATCCAGTGATTGAATTTAAGGGGAAATACTTGCTAAATGCAATGTGAAAATTCAATTTTGCTTGTAGAAATTATTTCGACTTGCTAAAATTTGCTAGTGGAATTCTGTATGTAATGTAGGTAAAGTCCAGAAATAACCAAAAAACTTAAATTTAGCAAGGGTAAATTTTCAGCACTTGCTAAATTAAGGTAGTGGAAAAAAATTCTGAAATTCAATACCTGCCATCACACAAAGTGGCAAGGTCTTATGTGATACCCTCCAAAAACTGTATATCCTGCATCTCTCAGTTCCATCACAGTTTCCAGATGATAACTTGTAATGACATTAAAGGATCTGTTTATAAACTTGGTATGCTTATTGAGTCATAAAATTCAGGTCAAGTTGGAATAACAGTTTGATTGGATTATTAACACAAAAGTAATGGCACAAAAATGGTTTGCAACTTGGTTGGGTATCATATACATGTACATGTAATGTCCCATCAGATGCCTAAATGTTTGTTGCAGAATTACTAGTAGAGTGCAGTGTGCACACCATTTATTCATTTTATTAGAAACTTTATATACTTGGATGTACAACAAGTACAATGTACATAAGTGGGAACAGTTGATACTCGACAACATGTTCTCCATATAACTAAGCTAGAGTATTGTTTACTAATTTACATGTAGATGAGAATTTGAAAAGAGTGAACAAAGAAAATAGTATAGTTTCGTTTGTATGTTTAAGTAGCAGTCTTTGTAAGAATCATGCAAAATCTGAAAAATGTGATACACCCCAAAAAAGGCTACATATTTTTATTTTTGTAATTAAGTTTTTTTATGGGTCTGTACTATCAAATGTGTAATTATTCATTCAAATCTGCCTGCTCTTAGGAGATAATCCGCATTGAAAATCCAGTAGATTCTATTGTATTTGAGTGCCATTTACAGAGTTATCTCCCTTAATTTTGAAATCTACAGTGCATTCTATATAATTTTTATCTCCTAAGAGCACAGGTTATATGAAAAACCACATGTTAATTTCTGTTTACTGTGACATTTCAAACAAAATATCAAAAAGAAAAATATGTAGGCTTTTTACCTATGAATCACATTTTGCATGATCCTTAGCTGGAGTTCTACTTAAGGCATTGTTCAAAGAAGTGCTTGCTCACTACCCACCTCTCTCCTTTGTCAGATATGATAAGAACATCTACAACATTTTGTACTAGATCTTTACCCAAATTGGATTTTTTGACTAGGTCTCTACATGTATTTACATGCTGGACTAGATCACTACAGTAATTACATGCTGGACTACATCACTACAGTAATTCTTGCAGCTGATTACATGTTGGACTAAATCACAAGCCTTATGAACAAGGCTAACAAATAAATTGAACGCTTAAGACAGGTCATGTCAGTTCTGAGAAAGTTTAACATGCCGTGAATGTTTCTACTTGGCAGCACATTTAATTTTTTTTTTTTTTTTTTTTTTTTTTTTTTTTTTGAAGTATTTGTGAAACTCACAATTTTGACCAGAAAGTGCCTGGAGTTTCAGAGCATAATGTCTGCAAATATTTGACCTTGATTTCAGTTCTGAATAATGATCAAATTGTTAATGAACATGCTAGTATGTTGTAGGTTGTAACACATACTAAAATGTCCCTATAATTTCAGAACACCATGAAGAGATGGACATATCACCCAGTAGTACACCTACAAGTTCTCGTCAGTCTAGCTGTGCCGGTACACCCCAGTTAGGACCAACGTCAACCCCTGCCTCTGTAACCACGCCTGGCTCACTGATGTCTCGGATACCAAATACTAGTACGTCAGCACCCTTGATTTCTGCACTGCCCCAGTTGATAACACAGCTGAGCGGTGTTCAGAACAACCAGGACTTAACTAATAAAGGTTGGTTCAACATTTTAGGGCCTAGTCTTGGTTTCACGAAAAAAAATCACTATTTTTTTTCCTTAAATTTTCAAATTTCAAGCAATTAGATGGGTCAGTATTTAAGTTGGGAATAAATTTGAGGAGAATATTTATTTGATGAAATATGCTTTAGTTTAATATATAAACCTCAAATTGAGATTTTTAGTAATTTAATTGTTTGAAATAGTAGTTGAGGATGGTTTTGAGGAAGAAACTTAATTTTTGAATATTTTTTTATGAAACCCAGTCCAGGGACTGGAAAAGAAGCAACTTCACTTCTGAATTAAAGTGCTATTGACTTAAGCCATCTGAGTGATATATGTACATGTATATGAATGCACTTATACAATTTTTTCACTCTTTGTTGTTCTGTTTTAACATATTTAAGTAGCAGTCTATAAAAATCAAAGAAGAGGTGGTTCATGCATGTCCAAAAACCTTCAATTCTTTTTAATTTCTAATTCAGAAACAGTTACAGACTTCAAAATCAGTCTATGTTTGTCATTAGGGTGTGGCTCGTAAAGATTAAAGTTATATACTGTGAAAGTACTCGTGGATACCAATTTTCGTGGATCAGGAAAGAAGCACAATTTTGTGGATTCTTGAATTTGTGGTTTTGAAGTTTTCAGTATCATGAGTATACACATTAATGGGAATTTACTATTCGTTGGGAACCACATTTCATGGCTCGACCTTCTCACGAAAACCACAAAAATTGGTACCCCATAGTACTTTCACAATGGTTATGTATGAAATAGGCACTTTGCAAGACTTATCGTTCTTGATTTGATTTTAGTGGGAAGTGAATGTATGGTTTTCTCAAAAATACAGATCTGAATACAGGAAGAACTATTGTTATTGTCTACTGTATTGAAGGATTTGTTCGATTTTTTTTTTTTTTTTTTTTTTTTTTAGGAAAAAAATTAATTGAAAGGGACTTGTTACATATGTATGTAGTGAATACAGCAATCTTCGTCAATTACTAACTGGAGTTTCCTTTCTATTCCTTTGAATCACAATTCAATAGAATCATTATTTAGAGGATTTTTGAAACTTAAAAGGAAAACGAGTTTTCGCTTTTTATTTTAGAATTATTCATCAATTAGAACTACAAATATGGTTCCATTTCTTCATTTTCTTGTATCGTGCCATAATGGCATATACAGCTTAGTGACTTAATCTTTGTAATAAAATGCTTTTTTGACTAATTATTATCAATACCGCAAAGGAATGGACATTTAATTTTTTGTTATCAAGTTCATCACGGTTTTACTGCTCAAAGTAAAACTTATTTTGTTGTAAGCCAACACATTTAAAGTTGTCTTATTGCCCGTAGGCTTGCAAAGGCAGGAAACATATAAATATACTTTTATTTGAAGATCAGTGATGAAAGGATACGCATTTCAAGTAAATTACCGGAATCCTTTCACCTAAATGTGGTCTTCTAATGATGATTTTTTTTCCTTGCTTTTAATGCATGTTAACAAAGAAACTTTTTTAAGTGATCTTCCTTGCCAAAAAGTGGGTGTGCGGAAGAATGCAGTACTATTTACATTCAAATAAAATGTTAAAATAAAATCATGCTTGCCCAAAAGACACCCCAATTTTAAAATATGGAAGTCTTTAGGCAAGTATGATTGAAGTTTAACTTGCCTAAATGTAAATAGTACCTGCTTTTTGGTTAAAGGACAACTTCAAATCTTAGACCCTGCTACTTTTTATTATTATTTTCTTTTTTACAGCATTACAGACCCTACACCAGTTACAGGAGGTTATAAAGAGGCAGATAGCACAGCAACAAACTACAGGTTAATATTAAGTAGGCCTGGATAAAATAATTGTTGGGTTATCTCCCTGTTCCAGAGGTGCCAACTCTGTAGTTTCTACAAATTTGGATGGCAATTTATAATCTTCAGATTATGAACTTTTCCTTAGTACCTATGCAGTCCTTTCCTACAAAATTCTCAAGAACTAGCCCGAACGAAAGAGGACTGAATAGGATTCAGCTAGCCTGAAACAAAAAAATGTACATATCATTTCATTAGCCCGAATTAATTTTTACTAGCCTCGGGCTTCTGGCTAGTAGCTAAAGGGGAGCAATGTCAATCAATAAAGTCTGACATTAATAAACTTTCTATTTTTCCTCTCATTCTGAAGAAAAAAAATCTACCAACCGACCCATGTTGGAGGGTTGGGTGCAGGAAACGAAGATATTTTTAAGGATGGCCTGAAAAAGAATGTTAGTGGCACTAGTTCATTGTAATGATGTCATAATGGTGAATAATATGTCATTTAACAAAAACTGCTGAGAATTGTAAAGTTCATTGTTTTTGTTGACACAAAAACAGGTCCAAAAAACTGTACTTCCAAGAAACAATAATTCCTTGATGATACACTGTGTAATAATGAATGTATTCAATAAATATGCAGTTGTTTCTTGGGTGTGGACACAATACAAGAAGTCTAGTATGTTTTCTCATTTGTTATGGATTCAAGTCTTCAAATTTACGATTAAATCTTTCAACATTTCATGATAAATTGTCAGCAGTATTGTAGGCCAATTAGAGTCTTATCGTGCCTTCTTCTTTGGTAAATAATAGGTTGTCATTAATACCATAAACAGTTGTGCTGTTGTAGGATTATCATTTTCCTGCACAAGTTTAGCAGAATTATTTTTACTTTTTATCTTTTCAGGGGATGGTCAAACACCGGTATCTTCATCACATCAACAACATCCACAAGTGCACCCTCACCACCAGCACCCCCCAGTGGTTAGAATTCCCCCTCATACATCTATGACATCCACCCATTCAAGTAGGCCATGCCCCCAACAGACAATGTCCAATCCACACATACAGATCCCCCCTCCCATGCAGAACCAGGGATCTATATATGGCAGGGTTGTGTCACAGCAGGCCACGCCTCCAATTAATGGAAGGATGTCAATGCAGCAGATGTCACCGAATGTCAGACCACATTCACATCCACCGCCCCAGATTGAAATTCCACAGGATGGCCACCATCCTGTTGACCTTAATCACATGACTTTACCCCATGGGAAGGGTGATGACCAGACAGGTGGTGAAAGTCCTGGCTCTGATACCAGTAAAAGGTCCTCGTGGTGAGTAGCAAGAAATGTTTAGAGCTTGAGTCATTTACTTTACATGCACAATGCTTCATCAGACTTATTAATTAACAACTATTACTGTTTCCTTGCATTATCAACAGCTTTCATAAATTTCTTAACATATATTATATACATAGCACTATGTTATCAGTGAAATAAATTTTGATAATTTACTCTGTGAAATAAATGTAATTTCTCTCACGGACTTCCTCCCACCAAAATGTCACAACTTTGATATCAATGCGCTAATCGTAGAATTTTTATCGTATTCATCCATTTGATAACACAAACTTGTGTTTTTATGTTCATTATATAATGAAGTGATATGAATGAAAGAAATACATGGAAAGCACTAAACAACTTTTTACTATAAAGGGAAAAAAATGAGATTAACATAACATTACATAGGAACTAAAAATGGTGAGATTGAATTTTCTCTTTGCCATCCATTTCAAGTCTCTACTTGGACAGTCTCTTAATAGTGTTTTGTTACTCATTCCTTGTCATTCTGTATTCTATAGTATGAGTCCAAACAGTACTACAAGTTCCCAGAATGCTGCTATTGAACCAGGGCCTATGGCAAACGTTGGAGTGGCAAAGGATCCTGCGGCAGATATGATGAATAATTTAAAACAATATTATAATGAGAATTTAGTAAACCATGTGTCTGGCTGGCAAGCAGAGCATGCTGAAAGACAGGTATTTATTGCTTAGAGGGGAAAACGTAAGCTCTAAAAGGGTGCTTTTAGACTCACTACAAGTCCTTATTTATTACAAATGACACTACTAATTGCAGTTTTCCCTGTGTTAGTAGTAGATTTGCTATAAGACGGTTGTGTGCAATCAGAACATTTCCTCTTTTCTTCTTTAATTTAAAATTAGGGACAAGTCTAAGATGTAATGTACTATAGGTCCACAGGTACTATGGAAAATGATAAATTTTATGATGGAAGACAGGTGTGTTATAGGATATTGGAGAATTCTAGCCTTTTTAGGGATACATAGAATATTTCTGTGTCCCATGAGTGAAAGTTGCTTGGTTAAACCATAAACTTAATTTTTGTAGTTTCTTAAAATGTGGTTAGTTTGTCTATGGAGATGATGCGATTTGTTGGGTGCATTTAATCAAACGACAAGAATGGGTACCTTACAAATAAAATTCCTTATACGAAGGTAGACCTAGGGTAAGAGACACAACTCTTACAAGTCATTGAAATGCTTGTATTCAGCATTTTACATCAATATCATGTAAGCATCAAAGTAACTTAGATTGTTTTCATTTCGTTTCAAATGAAAGCTTGAAGGCTTTGGTGAAATTGAATATGATATAAACATTTCACTGATTTAGAGTTATGTTCCTTACCCTAGGTCTACCTCCTTAATACACCCTTGAATTATAGGGATGTTATATGTATACAATACTTACTCATGTAGAGGACAATACCATGATAAATTGACAGCCCAGGAGACAGTGTTATTGCCTGAAATTTTCATGCCTGAGCTGCTGAGGGAATTATCATAATTGACGGCAATTTCACTTGCCAAGGGCAGTCATTTATTTATAATGCCTTATTTTTAAGCAACTGTTGTGTTTCTTTCTTTGAAGAATTTGATGTTGGCATAACCATATTGAAATACCATCATGACATGTTGATGACATAACCATATTGAAGTACCATCATGACATGTTGTTGACATAATCATATTGAAGTACCATCATGACATGTTGATGACAAAACCATATTGAAATACCATCATGACATGTTGATATACATTAATGAATACATAGGAACAACTTTTAGCCAATAGGAATACCTCATAATACTCTTTGCAGATATGAATAACAATCAATAAAATTTCAACATTTCTTTTTCCAGTCCAACAGATATTGGGAGGAGGGATTAAAGATAGGTAGTTTTCACTGTAGTCAAGTCAGTGTCAACCTAAAGCGAGCCCGGTCACTAGTCAGGCTAGCAGAAATACAATCTACCCTTCATGAACAAAGGTAAGGTGTTGGTACAGATCTAAGTAATACAAAAATGTACAAAAACTTGTAAACAGTAAAAACACAATCTGCTACCAGTGCCAGCAAAGAATTGTTTTAGACTTCTTGACAAATTAACACCCTGTAAAAATTTTCCTCTAGGCCCTCCTTTGTTTTATAGAAAAAAAGTCTTGGTTTTAATTTCAACTTGACTCTTTTTCTTGTAATGAAAAGTAATAAAGTTGAGTTATAGGCAGAGCTTGTGTTTTGCTCAGATTGAAATGTACCAAGTTTTCATGTACCCATTAGAATTCTGGTCAAATGTTAGGTCATGTAGCAAATAGAAATATTTTCAGCAGCATCAGGTATATTAAATGTTACATTTCCAATCTTCACTAATGTAATGCTGAGTAGTCAATATGTTACCTGTTTGAATTCCATTCAACACATGTGCTCTGACTGAAATTTTAATTTGTCATTCATTACTTTTGTGCAAACTTTGACACAGCATTGCCGATCCAACTAATTATGGTAGTTTATTTTGTCCGGTGTGGCTTTCTTCCATTTTTCATTGTTTTGTAATTTTGCATTTCAGACTTTTGAACTTGATAAAAATAAGGTTGTCTGGCATTTCTATTTTTTTTTTTTTGTCCAGTCGTTCATTAAACCAATGAATTAAATAAGTTTGTAATTAATTATTGTTTGTTTTTATGTAATTAATATCTTTTCCTTTTTTTCAGAATTCTATTTTTAAATCAACAAGTTCATCAGTTAGAAGGAATGAAGCCACCATCATTTTCCTCATCACAGCCATTTTCTTCATCCTCACAATAATGTTGTGATTGTGTTGTGTGTAAATGGTCTAATTTGAATGCTGTGTAATTTCTAATGGAAAGTCCAAGTTTTCATATGACTTCTTCCTTTTATTTTGTCTGCTAAAAGAAGATAAGCAACTTCTGGGAATCCCATTGGAGGACATTTTATGGTTCAGCATGAATATATTAGTATTAGTTCAATCAAATTGTTTAAAAGTTCTTATTACATTTGGTATACTTTTATTTTGTTTAGGAAGACAAGAAATTGAGAATCTGTGAACCTTTTCACAAAAAATCGTAATGCTGAAATTTATCAAAAGTTATGATGCTAGAATTCTATTTTCTATTGTGACGTCATTGGTTATGATCATTTTTATTCTTACATGTCTATGAAGTTCACGCCTGTTGTCGTATTTACAAATACATGTAAATGCAAGCATGAAACTTGTTGTAAGTGATGATGTAACCATGCCATTTTTCTGTCGTGATGTCATAACTATGACTTCTTGTGCAATTGACCACTGAATATTTTTATACTAACCCTTGATCTGACAAAGGCTGCAAGATCTTCTACTAGCAAACAAGAAAGGAAATGGGGACTAATTTTGAAAATTTTATTTGAATTAGATTAGTGTACTATGTGAGAATTTTGACTTTTCTTTTTTCTGTCTTTTATTCATTATTTTTCCTGGAGTAATATTTTAAAATTCCTACATTCTCTTGAGGCAGACCAAAAAAGTTTTGCTAACTAACAATGTATACTACAGGTCAGGTGAATTCTGCCTCCACTTTCTATGATGGTAATGAATGGCCTCATAAAAACTGTTTTTATTATAAATGTATGGCAGCTACTTTTAGGAATTTTCTGGCTTTTGCTGTAGAATTATCATTTAAATGGTTGCCTTTTTTGTGCATTAGATCTTAGAAAACTTTAGGCATTTGTGAAAAAAAGATTCTAAAATGGCTGTTTATCAGCCAGATTAGCTACAAGAACCATATTACCTGAAGGCTTACATTACAAACTGTCAAATTTCTACGAGTGGAAATATTAAAATCGACTTGATTTGTAGTATATATATTTTTGCAATATGTTATGAATTAGAGAAATTTTTTGCAATGAAAAAGTTGTGAATTTGAATTTGTAACATAAGTGTGTCCAAATGATATTGGCAGTTTACCTTAAACTATCTTAGTTAAGTAGCATTCCAGATTAGAATCATGCTGCATTGCAAATTGTGATTCATGGCTGGAAAGCCTACATAATTTTATGATATTTTGTTTAAAATGATATAGTAAACAGAAATTAACTTGTGGCTTTTTCATACAATTCATTGTTCTCAGGAGATAAAATTATATAGAATGTACTTTAGCATTCAAAATTAAGGGAGATAATCTATAAATGACACTAAACTACAAAGGAAACTGTTGGATTGTATATGTGGATTATTTCCTGAGAGCAAACCGACTGGAATGAATAATTTTATATTTCATCATACAGACCCATAAAGCAACTTTATAACAAAAATAAAAATATGTAGCTTTTTTTTAGGTGTATCACATATTACAGAATTTGCATGATTCTTAAAAAGACTGCTACTTAACTTATTTCCCCAACAAAATAACCAAGTAGGAAGCTTTCTGTGAATTCATCGCAATTGGTGAAGTTAAGCTAACTGGAAAAAATTCAAGTATGGTCCTTTGGTATTTTTGTCATGTATTTACTTCCTTTGAAGGAAAGAATTCTTGGTCTGTGTATTTCTGTGTTTCATTTTTTCCTTTTTCCTGGAAGTTGAAACAAATATGATTTATGATTCAGTGGTTGATTCAACAAAAAATTGGTGTAGAATTTATTGTAAGTTATAACATCACTATAGAAAATAATATTGTGGCGTCATGTCATAATTTGCTACTTACGTTACAATAAAGATATTCTGTGAAAATCAAGCATAGGTTAGGTTTGAGATTGAGATTGGAAAAAATATAACATCTTGACAGACCAATACTTCACTAACTCAAAATGCAAGAATTAAAGGGGGATAAGGATAAGATTCTTATATTAAACTTGATTGGGTAGGATAGTTAAGTCTGAATATTTTGTTGTTTTTTTATTGTCATTATTTTACATTGTGGTTAACATACATACTGTATGGTGGTAGCAAAACTTGCAAAGTATGTAGAAATTTTGGCCAATTCTAGTTTTGTTGATGTGAAGTGGTGCACTTAAGCCCTGAGTTCATAAATCAGAGATCAAATTAGCACCCTGTATTAATTACCAGCTATACCCTCCTGTATTTTATTGGGAAAAAAGACTTGAATTCTTATTTCGACTAGACTCTTTTTCTTTGCTTTTCTCTGATTTAATGATATTATTTATTTCATTGCATTTAGTTTTTATCTGAAATGACCTATTCTCATATATACCCTTGAAATAAGGCCTGTTTGAGAACTTGTGTTAGCATTTCAATATGTTTACTACCAGAATTCATTTAATATCTAGCAACAGTACATGTATTTATGTTATACTGTATTGAAAAATATTTTTTTTACAATTAAAAAAACTAAAACTTATTAATTTTGAAAAAATTATAATTTATTGTAAAATGTCATATTTAACCAATGTCTCTACCTAAAAAGTGCTCCTTTGAACAATTCATTTTATTTTTACTAATAGGTAAATTTGTAGCTTAGGAAACTCAAACATACAAGGATTTTAATTCCTTGACTTTGTTGTTGAAAGTTTCCCACCATAGGCAAGTGGATGGAACAAAGTTTATTGTGCTGTACTGTATTTCACTTAATCCTAACTCAGTAACTCTTAGTTGACTTCAAGGAATAGAGTGGGTCTTCCCTTAATTGAATGACCATCACCTCATGAACTACCTTAGGTAGCTACCTTGACAATTGGCAAGATTTCTGCTAGATTGGCAAGATTGGCAAGGTATTATTCCATTAACTCTATGTCTAATAGAAAATTTAAATCTCCCTTTCAATTGACAGAAGGACCAACTCTATTTCCTGAAGTTAACTATTTTATTTGCTGTAACTCTTATACATATAGGTACTAGTTTAAATGGAATGATGAATCTGATTTTTAAATGAACACTTGTATTATTTTGTTGAGGAAAGTTTCGGTGTATGACTGTTGGAAAAGGTCTTTCTGAAATAATGTTATTGATGATAGTTTAGTGTGACTGAGGTTATTGAAAGTTTTTACGTGAATTATGTCGAATTTGAGCTTGGTGTATTTTGATGTATACAAGAGTCGGTAGAATGTTTATAACATGAATGTTTACATTTTTTAATGACTGAATTGATTACTGGTTTAAAGATTTTTTTATAAGGTCAAAGGTCATGATTGAGATGTGAATTTGATAGAGTTTGGATTTTAGTTATTTATAGTTGCCTTATTTATTCATTAAGTAGAAAGTATCTTTCTTTATTTATACTGTCCTTTTATTTTCTGTAACCAACTTTATACCATATAGTTAAAAAAGTAGACATCTTTTTTTTCTTATTCATTTCCGTCATAGGTCAGTCAGAATTTCTCCTGTCATTTCTTATATTAAAAACAACCTCATTTGCTTAAAAAAAAAAAAGAAATTCTTCTTGAATTATTTGCTTTGCGGGAAATGTAGTGAGCTGCTGACCAAAGTAGTTTTGTCCATCAGACGGTGCTTAACAATATACTTATTAAGTAAACCAACTTCCCCAAGAATTTTGCCATGAAGTGTTTGAGCTAGAACAAAAAGTAATTCATGACAAAAAAAAAGCAGTATAATATATTTCTAGAATTTGATCAAACAAAGATTTCTTCTATGTAACAAGAAAGGCTTGAGTAGTTTCCATTGGGTTAATGGTTAAAAAAAGTACTTTTGTCAGTTGTAGTTTATAGCTTAAGGGGTTGTTTTAATGACAATATTTACTGAAAACTAACATATTACAATTTTATACATACATGTATATTAATGTGGTTTTTTTTTATGAAAAAATATTGAATGGAATTGTAATGTTTTAACTATTACAAAATATTACTCTTGATCTATACCTGCATGGCAGTTCTATGGCATCCTTTTTTGAAACTAAAAATTGATACAAGTAAATTTGTCATTTTGGTAGAATATTTTGAATCAATTTAAATACTTGGTGACATATATTGACCTTTGACCTAAGAAGAATCTGATCAATGTTGAGCTGTACATAACCCTAAGTTAAAACTTCACTCTTTGAGAGTCTTGCTGTGATCATTGTCATGGCAGTGTTTTTCTCACAACAGATTTACTGCAACTTTCCTCATTTACAAACTTCTCAACTATATGGAGAAATCTTTTATGGTCAGAACATAGGCATAACTGAGATCTTAGATAGGGGAATACATGCTTAACAGAGCAAGGCTAAAATATTTTTGTGGTAGACAAATCTTTTTTTTTTTCTTTTTGGAAATCACAAATGTAAAAATATACACTTTTTCCAACAAAATGGGTTTTGTGGGGTAAAATTTTATGTACAAATTTTATGCCCCCTTTTCTTAATCAAGCACTGTAATGTTATATTACAATTCAGTAGCATTACTGGTAGTAATGACTAAGGCCTTTAATGCCTTATTCAATCTAGACAGACCTGTAAACCCTTTTTGATTTACTATACCAGCATATCACTATGCTAGCTTGAATGGTCTGTTATAAGGGATGTGAAAAATTCACAGGGCATGATCTATACAAATCTGTGAAGCTGTTTCCAGAGTATTGCACCAATTTGCTTAAATGGGTTGGGTTTTGAGTTGTAAAGCTTTGAAATAGCAAATATACCCTTTGTGGAGGAAATTGGTAAGGTTTATAGAATAATAGGGATTTATAATCCAGCTTTGAAGTGCCGCATTCTACTGTAATTATAAAGTGAAAAAGTGAGACAGAAAAACGCCTTCCTTAAATTATAAATTCATATTAATGCTTGATAGTCCATGGCAAATCAAAATGATTTGATGTGAACAAGTTCATTGTAGTGGAAAAACTGTTGTAAATCTGCTGTAAGAGAGATGTTGCTCTGTCATGAAGTCATGGCTCTATTTCTCGTTATTAGTGCTTTTTGTTTCACATATAATGTTGTATATAAGTAATAATTTTACACCATATGAATATTTTGTCTTAGAATGTGTACAAGAAAATCTATGAAAGATTAAAGGTGATTAAACTTTCTTTGTTTTATGTCTTTTTTAAAGTTTTTTAGGGGAAAATACCACATCGTTGGTCTTAGCGTAGCATGTTCCCTTTGGTATCGTTGGTCTTAGCGTAGCATGTTCCCTTTGGGTATGGGAGGTAAAGGTTTGTTCCCAAGTCAAGCAACACCAAAGACTTTAAAATTGGTACTCACTGCTTCTTGGTCAAACATTTTATATTTGAGGGGATAGAGTGTTGATTGTGTAAACATCCAGCTCAGCCAGTTGGACTAGAACAGAGCGAGATCTGTTCAATTGGTCGATCCTTCTCATACTGAAATGCATAGAATATCTGCTATTGGAGGATTAACCCTAGTAGGTAAGGGAAAACACAATTATCTTTGTTCTGTGTTTCATTATTTCCACATCAACAAAGTTCCAAAAGAACAAATATACCCTCGTGGACACTATGAATTTCTGGAATCTTGGCTATTTCTAGGTCAAAGTAAAATTTCATAGATTGGCAAGCTTACGTTGCCAGTCCATCATTGGAACTTCCTCACTGTTTCTGAACATAAGACAAGCATATAGTCAAAATGTCATTCCTTTATATCATTCAATGCCTCTTGTATAACCAGTAAATATGTTGTTTTTATTTTTGCAATTATCAGATCAATTATATTTTTTTTTCTGCAAATAAAATTAGATCTAGTCTTCAAATTTGCTGAAGGTTTTAGGGACTCCGTTTTTTGGCTATGAAAGATATTTAGTAATAATCTTGCATTTATGGAATTTAGTTCTTGCAGTAGTGTGTCAAGAAACATTAAAAATGTTATGCGTGTTCCACTTAACTCACTCATCAGTCAAATTCTCCACCCTACTCATTGATATTTTATCATTAATAAACTGGAAGTGAAAAGTAGTGATTTTAACCAAGCATAATTGACGGGAATTTTCTGATTGATAAAAGTGTCTATTTTTTGAAAATCTTATGTTCATTAAGGAAATTATTTTCTTAAAATGAAATTGGTGTAGGATATATATTCTGTTAATATAGTTTTTGAATGTAAATGAAAATTAACTTTTGGACAGGTTTTAAAAAATGTGTATGAATTTAGATCAGTAGTATGGATTTACATTCAGTTCATACAAATTAGGGGAAAACAGTCCTGCAAATGTATGATCACAGTTTTATTTTACATCTTGTTATCTTTGAAATTTTGTTCATACTACAATTTCCACACGATTCAAAAACCTTTAGTGCTAACAGCACTTTGATTGAGTTATGGGACTTTTTTCGTACAAAAATGGGGGGATGTCTCTGTTTTCGGACTATAACTTAAAAAAAAAACCCTTGCAGCAATTTCCCGACGAAACTCTGTTGAGTTGTTTATACTGATGAAGGCTCCCTTTCAATTTTTGAAAATTTGTGATTTTACAATTTCGAGTTATGGGACATTATTCATAAAAAAGCGGGAATTTCATAGTTCAGTATTGGTTTCACTTATTTTCCGGAAACTTTGGTAAATTGTTTCTTTTCGTTTTGTTTTATTTGCGCTCCCTTTCGATTTTTTTAATTTCTGATATTTCATTTGATACGACCGCATTTGTTAAAATGTTTGTATGAGCTACAAAAAATACATTAAGTCTAGAATTTTACACTGCACTTCGAAGTACTTGATTTATTAGTGGAAGCGACCCCTGGTGTGAGCTCTTACCAGTCACTAAAGAAAACATAATGTAAGTGGGTGCATAGGAGAAAGCCAGTAAATGAAGATTAACATACTTATCAGTGGCGGATCCAGAGGGGGTGCAGGAGTTGGCTCCCGACTTTTCATTGGAAAATTTGTTTATTTTTATGTGTTAAATTGACAAAAACTGGCAAGTTTGTCCTAGCATCCCCTTTTCTGAGGAACCTCGGCTGGCAACGCCTTTCATTTTCAAAGTGTCTTGACCCGGCCCTGCGTACTAGCGTACCGTGTATTCAGTGAGGCAAGACGTTCGTTTCCTCTAGAGTTAAATTCGAACGTCAGACGCTGTTCGGAGCTTGACAGTAAGGAGGAACTTGCAAACCCAACTACAGATACATGTGTTAAATTGCAGTTAGTTTGCTGGAAAATTTATAATTAGAAAATGCCGGAATGTCATAAAACTCTAGAAATTCGATAACGCGAGTTACGCGATTTGTTTTGCCAGTCACATTTTCGTAAAGTATAGGAATCTCTCTGATGTTGTTCCAAAATTTTGTATACCCCAATGGTCAGACTGGTATTTATTTTTGGGTTTGAGACTTAAACATCTTAGAAATTAGGGACCAAAAAGGGTCAGAATTATGCATTTTCCTGATGCCCAGACAACCACTTGACTACTAGTGAATTGATCGTTTTGAAATTGTATAACAATGTGTTATACCACCTAAAGAAGGCTGAAACTGATTATGGGGTTAATGAGTAATAGGAGGAACCAAGAATATAGCAGAAATCAAAAGAATATCATCCAGAGACAAAGACCAGACAGAAAACAGACACACACAACAAAGAACATAAAAATAACCAAAATAAAACTTACAAAGCAGCTAAATAAATGAGCAACTCCGACTTCACTAAAACTTGGAGCATGGACCAGGTGCACCGGTAAGGTAAGCGTCCTCTGCTTTTCTAGAAATATCCGCCGAGATGCTCATTAAAAGTCAAGTCCAGGGTAGACGAAAGAGGGAAGGAAAAACTATGACACGTTGAACAAATCGGTTCTCACGGTGCAGATGGGTACACCATAACGATCCAAGAGTTCATCATGACGACCATAAAACTTCTGTATTGATGACCTTAATCTTGAAACAACACAACCCTGCTCCAGAAGTTTAATTGTAAGATGCCTAGCGTGGTACAAAAAGACTTCTGTAAAATTCAATGGATCTCATAAAAATTTTATTACAAGGTGCCATACAACCAAAGGAAGACTGGGATTGATTTTACGCTTGTTACTTGGGCCAAGAAAGAATAAGGGGCAACAAAGAGATCAGAAACAAGTATTTTTTTATTTCTGGATAATGATTTGAGTTAAAGGAAATTAATTGCTAAATGAAAACGTATCACAAGTGCCACATCCGAAAGGAAGGTTTGAATTGATTTTAGAAGTTGAACTTGAACCATTTAGAAATAAGGGGTCAAAAACTCACTGCTTCAATTCTGATCAAATTATTATCATATGTCAAATATCTGATCATAATCAAAATTCAAAGCTGTATCAAGTTCGAATGCATGGAGTTTCCATACTTTCTCCCACTGTTCAGTGCTCAACCTTTGCGGTCGTATTAAGCTGTGCAGTATTAGTGCAGTATTTTATTTGTTATTTTGTGCGTGGTTTTCCTACTTCTGTGTTTGTAAATTTTTGCATATATGTATTTATGTTATATTTCAAAGACAATTTTATAGCTTGCTTTGCAGCAGGAACAAATGATTTTCTTACCGTGTTGCTTATTAAAAATAACTTTGTAACAAATTAATTCTAAGTTCTTGTAAGAATCAGGCAAATGGGAAAAATCAGAAACACGCATGCATGTAAAAAAAAAAAACACACACACACACACACAAACACCCATCTGCATTTCAATGAAATTGTAACTCAATTATCCAAAATGATATCGAAAATCATCATTGATGATGCAAATAGTCAACTAAACTTTCAAAATGGGGGGGGGGGGCGGGACACCCACAGTCGTATACACTTCTAATATCATATAGAAAAAAGGTTATATTGAATCAGAGACCTATGACCTATGATTACTATGAGTGAATTTATTATTTTTCTTGCAGGGTTCAAGAAGAAAATAAACTCAAGTTTTACTTTATACATGTAATCTAACAAAAATAAAAATGGCACAAACGGTATTTTTGTCTACAATACAAATCCTTGTGGCACCATACAGTAAAAAAAATAATAAGTTGGATCCATGAAAGATATTATCGACATCTGAATCAAAAAAGATTTTTTATAGTAGTCCTTGATTGAATGATTTAAAAAGATGGTTCACAGGTGGCGATTCCAATTATAGGACGAATTGAAGTATTTTTTATTCCATATGTATGTTTCACTCCCCTGTCGAATTATGCCCCCAAACTTTTGTGATGGAAAGCAGGATTTGCAGCCAACGTAAACAGGCATTGCTTAGTGAATGAAGGGTATCATACATGAAAAAGCACGTTTAAGATCCATTTACAGACACCATTAACGAGATTTAAATATAAACTTCGTTTAGAGTATTTAGGTACAAAATATGTTGCTTAGTTTATCCTGTTACATTCTGTCAATACACATTACATCAATACAGGCAGCCACGACCACAATTCATCATTTTGTTCACTTTCTTTGTCTTGACAGTATGCTAGCTAAAAAGCAACTTGCTTTTACAGTTTCTTTACACTATGATTTGAGGCTTTGCTATGAGGGACGGAACTACATGTACTGTCCCTGAAAAGATCCATGCCACTTTTTACCGGATCAATGACCAATGCTTGAATGATCGCTGATGGATTGAAAACCCTTTTACCCATGACAGACATGATCCCAGTTTTGCTATGTAAAATGAAAGATCACCGATTCTTGTAAATTTCAGAATTTTTATCGAAAAAGTTCTAAAAAAAGTGCCATGTAAATTTATTTTGAGCTTTAAATGATAAACTAAATTTTGCATTTCATAAAAAAATTGTAAATTCAACTTGTAATAGACAAGTAAATTAATTTGTGTCTGAATTTATATAAGTTAGTAAATATGTGTAAAAATAGAAAACCAAACCAACGAACCAATCTGTAAAATTGGCCACATGATGTAATGGATTGGTTTGAGGAATTGATGGTTGATTGGTGATCAATTAACTATGGCAATTATAGTTGCACGGATAGGTTCAGGTACTGTAACAGTTTGTTGATACATGTAGTACAACATTGTTGTTATAAGGCTGATGTCTCGACCAACAGGGAAATACAAGACTTCCTATAACAGGCTGTATGTCTGCCTTCAAATTCAAGAAATCACTTCCTAACTACATAGGTCATTCCCGTTATACATCATTTCCAACAGAACAATTTGGAGCCATTTATGTTTCAGACCATCTACATATATGATATGTCGCTGATGATCTGTCCCTATAATAAAAAAAATTGGCAATAGTTTTACTCCATGTACAAATTTTAAATAAATTTGTCCCATTTTTATATAATGAATGATCATGTTATAGCAGTGTATGATAAACACTCATTATATTTAATCTATTTGAGGGGATCTGTGTGAAAAGCTATATAGGTAGATGAATACAATGCTAAGGAGGAAAATTTGGAATTTTAATTTGAGAAGGGAAACAACTAAATTGTATTTGTAAGTATAAAGATGAGTGTAACTGGAATATATTTTTTTATTTCAATTATTGGCTCTGTTGTTGTGGTCACTCTTCCTTTAAAAAAGCTCATACATGCTGATCAGTTGTCTTAAGTTTTAATACATGCATGTAGTTTAATTAGGCAAAGCTAAAATGTGTTTTGGACATGAAACACTAGGGCAATTCAATTCATTGAAAATGTTCTACGGTTAACATTTTTACAGGCCCAGGAAATATAAAAAAAAAAACATTTTAATTCTTGAATTATATTATGCTCAATTTTCATTTAGTGTCATTAGTCAATTAAACTGTTAGGAAAGAAGACTGATAGACATAAAGAGTTGTTCATACTTACTTCATACATATAAATTGCCTGAAACTTTGTGGTGGATATAAATCTCAAGCTAAGGCAAACACAAAACGAATTTGTGTGTTTACAGACAGTCTCCTGACCCTTAAATTTTAACAGAAAATTTATAATTTCTGAAAATTTCCTCTCCTTCTGGATTCAAACCCTTTAATACTCGACTTCAAATAAAATGGTGACTTCAACTAGTGGGTTCAGTGAAAAGGATGAATGTTTTGTTTCTCACCTTGAAAACCCTGTAATAACCCCGTTTGTACCAACCCCCTCTTTTAGCATGTTACAGTAAATGTTACAGAATTTACATATTGAAAAACATGAAAAATTAGACATTCAATTCTTATATATTAACATCTATATTAAGTCCATTTAATTGTGAGCGTGGCTTATATGAATAGCTTTAAGATATATTTCTTCTTCTTTTCATGAAACATCATGTGTAAAGCTGATTATCCAATGAGATTAGCAAGTTTTGATAATATGCACATAGGATATAATTAAAATTATGTACATGTGGTGTAAAGAAAACAGTAATTGACATTTGCTGGCATGAAAATATCAGTGCTTAACTTCACTTTTCAATAGGATAATATATAACTGCAAGAAATTATATGGCTTCCATAACCCCTTAAAAAAAACCTAAAATGAAGTTTCTAAGATTAAATTGATACAAAAAAAAATGCTTCCAAGAATATTTGCTTTCTAAGTTACTTGTGTCTGTAGTTGTCCACAAACATAAACTTTTCTTCTGAAGATGCTTGTTTACACAATTACCTTTTTTTGAACTTTGTTTACCTTGCCCAGGCTACAATTATCACAAAATCGGTTGCTGAACCTTAATCCAGAGCATAAAGGTTGACAAATTTCCTTTTTTATGTCAGTGGAAGGAACAGTTTTGTTTTGGGTAGATCCAGGGTTTGAAGTTAAGTGGATTGTAAGGACATCCAGCAGAATGATAAGAGCTACTCTATGTCATAAATCTGAGTTACATTTGAATAGAATTGGAAAACAATGGATGTAACTCTTGATTATCATACTGAATGAACATGATGAATGAATCAGTGTTGAAACATGTTTACCAATTTAATATGTTACTAAAATCAATTTGTTTATTGCTTTTTCCAGTTTTCCGGAAGTTTCAGCTCATGTTGATTTTAGGGAGGGCATGAGCCTTCTGTCCTGTAAATTTTAGGGAGGACTGTGCCCTCTGCTTCTTCTATTTAACAGAGTACGTGTGCCTAAATCTGCCGCTGTTTGTGGTCAGACAATAGAATGGTATGAAGCTTTTCTCATTGTTGCTGTCAAACACTTTGTTATCCTGAAAATAAGTAACACATTGATCCAAATTAAATTGGATTTTCCTAAAGTGTTAGAAAAGCTGTTACCATACAGTTTTGTATTTACATGTACATGTATTCAGGTTACTGTTAAAATAATCATTCCAATTTTTGAAAATAAAACTGTTTATAGACTGTCAGCCTAAAATTTGAAATTCAATTGATGTGAAAAAATGTTCTGCTTTAAGGGTGCTAATCAAAGACCTTTGCCTTCACTCTGTAACAGAAAAAAATGTAAGAGATGTAAATCTGATAGGGAAATGCAGACAGGGATTTTCACAAGAAATCCAATTAAAAAAAATTCAAAATTGGACCAAAACTTTTTTAAAAAATAGATTTTTGGGGTGTGGCATCGAATCATAAAAAAACCTCGGATCAACAATAAACTTTTTAGATCAATTTTAATGATAATGTCCATTTTTCCCATTTAGCGCCTTATTTTCATGAAACCTAAAAAAACTAAAGACTTTATTCCAAGTGTCTAGGAACAATTTGTTTAAATTTCAAAAAGATCGGAAAAGTTTAAGTAAAGTTATCGTAAATAAACTCAAGTTATAGGACGCCAACGACGACGGACGATGATAACATGATACGACCAAAACCAATTTTGCGGTCTTATAAAAGGGGGAATGACTGAATTCAAAGCGTTTTGCAAATACCTAGAAACAGTAATCAAGGGAACCAAGGTTCTAGCGGTAATCAAAATGTAATCCAGGGCAAAGACTAGACATGGAAAACAGACATACACAACGCAAAACAATATACAGCTAAAATAATACATACAAAGTAACAAAAGCAAATGAGCAGCTTGGACTCCACTAAAAACTGGGAGCATATGGACCAGATGCACCGGTAGGGTAAGCGTCCTCTGCTTTATTAGAAACACCTGCCGAGTTGCTCATAAAAAGTCAAGTCCGGGGTAGTCGAAAGAGGAGAGGAAAACTATGACATGTTGAACAAATCAGTTTCCATGGCGAAGATGGATACACCGTAACGATCCACGAGTTCATGATGACGACCATAAAACTTCTATAGTAATGACTTTAATCTTGTGGCAACAACCCTGTTCAAGAAGCCTATTTATTAGTATAGCGCGATACAAAAAGTCTGCGTAGTTTCTGCAAGCTCTGCCATAACGTATGAGTTGCGATATGAACACTCCATACGCAGGTGCTGAAGGGATGTTGCCGCAGATGAAAGGAAAGTTGACAATTCTGAATGAAACGTCATCATGTTTGTCGCAAAGTTTGATCTATAGTTTTCCCTTACCATTGATTTCTAAGTGTAGGTCAAGATGTGAAGCTGACTTCACAGTGTTTGTAGTATCCTTTATCTCAAGTTCTTTGGTGGTAGATGCGATGTATCAAATCTCCGAAATTAGGATTGTTTAAAGATAATACGTCATCTATATAGCGGAAAAGACCTCAAAATTTCTTTTAAAAAAATCAGATAAGTGAATTCTATATAAGCTATTATTTGATTTGTATAATTAACGATTTATGAAATGTACCAAAATTAAGACTATTTTATTTTTTAAAAAATCAACAATCATGACAGATGACAAATGATGAAAAACTTTTTAAAATGTGTCAAGGAGACAACAGCTCTGTTAAAACTGTGGGAAAAACAGTAATACATAGGCTTTCAAAGAACGATGACATTCATTAAAATCTCTATTCTGCTAGATCTGGAGTCGGCCTTCGACTGGTAAAATATGAAATTGGACGCAAAAGTAAATGATTGTAAGGTAAAATATATTTTGAGTTTTCCCGCCATTTATATTTCTTCATTTTCTCTCTGCTCCACCCTATTTGTATACTTCCTAAGTATATGAATCGCATCTTAGCGATAAAAGTTCTGTTTGTTTGTTTGTTTGTTGGGGTTTAACGTCCTAGCTGCAATATTTCAGCTATAATCAGACGATGAACATGAAATTTATGATAAAATGAACATGATATATGATGAAATGAAAAAAGGGATGGGACACAAGGACAATGGGGTCGACAAATTTTGATTGCCACTGATAAAAGTTCTGAATATTTGGTGTATTATCACCAGCTAGCCCGCTTCCTTCAGTAGTAGACCATTGACCTGTAATTATAAGTTGGGGAAATGAAGGGCCCTAATTATTTTGTTTTTTTTTGGGTTTTTTTTAAGTAAAAAAAAAACATGCAACGTAATCATTTGTGTTAATATACAATTCACGAATTTGCTTCATTGCTCAATATTGAACCAGGGACTTTTATATTACACTCCCTAATTGAACTTAACATAAATATATGATAACGTTTTAAATATATTTCAGTTTTATAAGGATTCGTCTCGCCCCTTGGACCTACGTGTACTTAAAATTTCAGTTTTGTCATACTTTCACCCGGACATCTCTATTTAAAATAGAACTTCATATGTAACTACGGTCAGGAGGATCTATGACTTTACAATAGCCATTCGCGATCCGCAGTATTTCTCGTCATCACGAGATCATTTTGGCAACTTTTCCCTTTTGGTGGTATCTTTGAACGTACTATGTACATGTATGATGAAATGACCCGTGTGTTTTGTCGTCTTATTTAAGAAATGCAGAATAATTGATTCCAACACACTTCAGACTTGTCCCAAATTGATCACAAGCACGCTAATACACAATTACAATTCATCCAACTTCTACTCGTCTTTATAATGCTTTTATAAATCATTATTTGTACATACGAAACGCGCTAAAGGGTACTTGTCTAGAAGATACCCAAAGCTTCTTTTGTACTCCGTGGTCATCTATTTTGTTCAATATCACAATGGATTTTTTGAAAGTAGACTATAAAAATCCTTGATGTCACTGGTACGTTCGAAACTTTTTTAGCAATTTTTCGTAATACACTGGGCTTACGTTAGCGCTTCACGTAATATAGATATAAAGCTACGCTGAACGTGACATTCTATTAGCAACTCGGCGGGTGTTTCTACCAGTGCACCGGGCCCATGCTCCCAGTTTTTAGTGGAACTCGGTTGCTCAATTACTTCCCTGTTTACTTTTGTTTTCTTGTACGTGTTTTTTTTGTTATATCATGTAATTTGTTGTGTGTGTGTGTGTGTGTGTGTGTGTGTCTTTATCCTTGGAATATATTCTATTGATTTCCGTTCGAATCTTGGTTCCCCTGATTACTCATTTTTATAAAAACATATCTATATATTTTAAGCAATAAAAATGTTACTGTATTTTCAGAATTCTGCTGCTCTAAACGTATGATGAGTTTGAACACAAGTAAGAAGAGAAAAATAGAGAATTGCAGAGATGACTCGTTTATATACAACACAGATAATGTAAAAATCTTGAAAACTGATGCAAATAAATCAGATCGAAACTGCCTAGAAGTAAATGATGGTGAGCATCTTCAATGTTCTCAGGGAATGGAATCGGAACACACTCAGGTGACACAACTTTTCAAAGAAGAGACACAAAGCGATCAATTTAAATCTCAACTTACTAGAATATATAATAATAGCCTAGGTGATCATGGACAAAGGAATCTTGATGATTTTGATAACCAGGCTAGTGAATATGGCCCTAAAGATTATTTCGTAAGCAGTAATGATTGCTCTAAATGTAAAGAGGTTGAAAGCTGTGGAAATTCAGTTAATGACAAGGATGAAATAAAAGATGACAAGGACGACCACGATGGTAAAGATGAGGACGAATGCATGATAGACGGAAATAAAATTTGCGGACAGGAACATGACATTGATGATAATATAGGAGATACTTATGCAGAAGAGGTTATTTATGATGATTGTGGTGATGAGGATGGGAGTTATGGCCCTTTCTATGACTTCTATGGAGAGTATTACGACAATTATGACTATGAAAAGGAGTATGAATATGGTGATGGGGTTGATGACGCAACTTTGGACTCACTGAAGTGTATGATCTTTGACCTCATTTACAATACTAAAAAAGGAAACGGCCTAGGTTCTCAAGATGCAGAGCAATATTTGGTCGCATTATTAGGGTTGTGTACCATTGATCAAAGAAGGGAAGTAATGCAGGTTACAAACAATACTCACACTCCCCTCTCCTTAGCTTGCAGGTTCAAAAACCTTCCATTGGTGAAATTTCTAGTTGAACATTGCGATGCTAATGTCAATGGTGGAGACGACGTTTTTGGAGGACGACCATTATTATGTGCAATCATTAATGGTGCTGAAGATATTGTACATTATTTACTAGAGTGCAATGCTGATATTGGCCTTTCTATAGGACATGGAGATCATCTTAACTTTTTAATGGTGTCGTTAAGAGTTTTCCCTGATGAAGAATTTCAATATGTAGGATACAAACATACCAGGGAAAATAACGTAAGTGATTGGTATATCAATGAGTCTGAAAATGACATCGAATCACTTGTTACAGGTCGTATACAAATCAGACCAGAATTAGTGAAATTATTAATAGACAATGGGGCCCTAGAGAAGTGCTCCGAGGAACAGGTGTTTCATATCTTGACGCATGCATTTAAAGAAGACTCTGACATTGACAAGAAGTCATTACAACACATTTTAGACAATATATCTATGGATATTCCGAATGTTAGAAACTCCGAGGGCATGTCGGTTCTCGGATATGAAATGATTCACAGAAGCCATAAAATGTCAGGCTATCTCAAACCCTACTTAGAAAATGTTTGCAATATAGAAGATGCAAACGTTCACATATTTCAACGTGTTCCCTTCTATGATAACCAGTACTTTGCTCAGACCTTTGATAAGGTCGAAACAAATGTAGACGAAATTCTAGATTCTTTTACAATTGACGAAGAAACAAATGAGTTTGTTCTTGAAGAGATCGATGAGGAAGACCTGCTAGACTATGAATATGTACATCCTGCCCTATATTTTGCCTCTGCAGGTTTAGCAACTTTGTATCACAAATGTCTTATGAGTCCGGACATACCTCTCAAAGTCAAGGTCGAAAGTTTGGATGTACTAGGGTCATTTTGCTACACCTGCAAATTTCCCGTCACTGCAGGGAAGTGTTGGAGCGCATCACTTGAAATTCGACAGGCAGCTAAGAGTGGGGATGACAAAAAGCAGAAGACAGAAACAAAAGATAAAATAGACAAAAGTGTTAGCAAAGAGGAAAAGCGCAACAACTCATGTGAAAGTAATGGAGAAAACACAGGTAATGATGACAGAAAGGACAATACATGTGTCAAAACTGAAGACGAAATGGACTATACAAAAAATGGAGACAAAACCGATATTACTAGTAAAAAAGACATGATTGAAAATACAAGTACATCAAGCGGGGAAAATAAAATATGCAAAAATAAAGCAGAGATGGAGTCAACTACTAAACATGAAACTACAAATGAAGAAGACAAAAGACGAATGGATTTTACAACAAAGGCAAAGGTGTCCGGAGACAAAACGAACGATACAACAACTAACGAAACAAGTTTTAAGGGGAAAACTGCAGATGAGGGAACTGATCTGAACAATGACACAAAAGAAATGAGCACGAAAATATCAAAAGACGAAACAGATAGCAATGCAATGAATGGCCTAGCTGACATCGGCATATCAAATGACACAAAAGGTACCAGCACAAGTGAAGAAAGAATTGGTGTCGTAAATGACGAATCACTAAACGCACAAACACCCGAAATCAAGGAAGAAGTCGGTGAGAAAGTAAACGATGCCGGAGAAACAGATCCAGAAACCCAAACTTTAAAAATATCAGCCAGTGTCAAATTTAGAAATGATACAAATGAAGACATGACAGAGTCTACCAAAAACGAAGATGAAAAGACGGGTGCTGAAGACTTAAGAAAGAAATCAAACGAAGAGAACAAAACGGAATCTAGATACAAAATAATCAATATACCAATGAATATTCCAGAAGACGATTCTAAATGGGACATTCCCTCGCGTGTAGAAGAAAGGGCAAACGAAGAATCTGCTGCCAACCTTAGCTTTGTGGTTGACGCAGTTCTGCCACAATATGGGCAGCTATCAGGATTTGAGAGATTTTCTAAGTACTATGAAATAATTGCTAAAAGGGCCATACAACTTGTTGTGAGGAGTTACAATGAACATGTCCGTGAAAATAAGGTTCCGGATTGATCATGCACGCCTTTCTATCCGTCTTTTACAATACCACAGTTTGTCATAATGGATCAATTGCCCATCCCAATGACCACTTGCTTACCTTTGAACCCAACCAAGAATCCAATAGAAGGAGAAGTTGCCATTGCTCTCAAATGTGCCCAAATTCGTGAGCAATATATTGGATATGGAGATTTCAGAACGCTATATGCATTTAAGAACTACGGAAAAGAATTAGAAAAAGTTGGCAGGCATCTTGAACTTGCTACTTTCATTGTTTATTGTTATCCATATTTTATTCAAGATATACCAAATAGCAAATGGTCCAACGAAAAGAAAAATAGCTTCCAGTGGTTTATTTTGAAACTGATCGAACTGGTAACAAAAGAAAATCTTCGTTCAAAACTGAACTTTGATCTCTTAATGGCAATATGGAAATGTTTCTATTTAGAGTGCTGCGTTACGCCCATGAATCAACGGAAATTTCTAGAGTTCGCGCCGTTACTTGTCATGATTAAAATTCTCCATACTCGGGAAAAGTCTGTGAACGAATGTAAGAGATTTTCTCAGTTCTTGCTGCAAGTGGTCAAGTCTGATATCAGAAATTTGTACGGACAGTCTCTGCTTCATCATGTGGTGACTACATATTCTAGCGAAGGGATGGTGGAATATTTGAGCTTTGGGACAGAATTGAGGGAGTTGACGAACTACTTTTGTGGCTCTGTAGAAATGATTAAACTGCTTATAGCACATGGTGCAAATGTAAATGCATTCGACATGGAGGGCATGACCCCGTTAGGCTTTAGTTACTTTGTTATGCTAATAGACAATGATGATCCCGATGAGGACAGAGATAGCCCACAAGACATAGTAGAAACGCTTTTGGCGGGAGGAGCACATCCGGACTGTGCCGATCATGTATGCATAACACCGATAGAAAGTTCTCAGTATTCCATGGTACCACTGTGCCCTGTCGCCAACCGAACGCTGCAGTGTCTCTCCGCAATTGTTATAGTTGACGCTCAAATTGATTATCAGGAACATTTACCTCAGCATTTAGTCGAGTTTGTGCAACTTCACGGTCCACACGGGGAGTCTACAAATCAAAATTTTCCGGAACAGCTATTCGGAACTACCGATATTTTACCGCCCCCAATTGATGATATCTTCGGTTTTTAACCATGAAAAAAATAAGTATGCTTGTTTCTGTAAAAATGGCTAGTTAGATTACAAGTAAAAGGTATTCAGTATATCCAAAAACAAAGAAATCTTTTGTCGTCCGTCTGTTCACATATCTTGTAAGCGAAACTCCTCCTAAACCTCTTTATGGATTTTAACGAAATTTTGACGAAGTTGATGCACCATATGTAAAAATGAAAAAGTTACCGGAAAATAATAATTGTCCGCTGCCTTCAAATGGAGAAAATCTAAATTAATGGTTTATTTTTAAAATTCGTAAGCTGAGCTCTTCCTAAACTTTTCAATCCATTTGAATGATACACGTATTCTATAGGCATGTACATGTAAAATGTAGATGTGCATGAAATAAAGAGAGAAGATCCAGCTTAAGAATTTTACATTTTGTAACCTGGTAAAGGCTACTCAGAATTATTTCGATGGATGTTAATGAAATGTTATTTATTATTGACTAACATTCGAATATTAGCCTAAATATGATAAAAACTGCCAATTCAATACAAAAGAAAAAAGTGCGCCAATAAGTGATTTAGCCGTCCAATACGTCATAGGGTTTTCTATTTTGGTTGAGTTATTGGTCCGAGGCTAGCCAAGATGGCAAACCTTACGCAATAATGCTATATTATTTGGAAGGTGAGACGTCATATGGTCTATATATGCATTTATATCGTATATGACCTAACTTAAATGGTTACTAGTAGCATGATGTGTCCACTTGAAGATGATTGATTGTTGTTTTACACATAAGCAGGGCGATGAACGTGAAGTGATGAAAATGGGATGGGTCATAAAGATAATAAGGTCGACGAATTTAGATTGCCACTGGAAATATAGGGAGAGTTGGGTTGGGTCGGACAATTTAGCCACCTGTAGCGAAGCCGAGGCACCTACTCCTGTCCGTGATCTCTTTCCCAACACGGTGCACTGGTCCACTATGGTTTGTATGATACCCCTTGAGACACACAACCCAGTTGTTCTTTGGGCAGAGCACCCTGACCCCCAAATCAGGGTTTTGAGATATTTAGTCGTCTTTATGACAGCTTAGCTACAGCGGGCCTGTAGGACATCCGGCTCTGTTTTAGCATTACAAAGACTGAAAGAAGGCCTACTAATTACTGTTCCAAGTACAAATAAAAAAAGATCCTACGATGGACACCCCTCCCCCCACCCCCACCCCCCCCCCAAATATAATAGTGTGTTATAGTACCATATTGTGATAGACCATTTAAAAGGGTGTTGCTGTTTTTTTCTTCGGTGTGTGATATTTTGTCGATTTATACTTTAATGTTATGTTAATAGACCCTTTTGTGGTAAGTTGGTGAGCACTTTAAGTATACACTTCCGCACTTTCGTATCTGTCTTGGCTTATTTTCTGTGGAATTGCGGTTACATCATTATGAAACTTGATATACATGTACAAATTAATTTAAAAATAGAATATTTTAAAAGCGATTGTAGAAGTAAGGAGTTTGAATGCTCAAATAATTGTGTTGATTTGATTAAAAGCATTTGATGATAATACCTGTGTTTATTCATTAGATCCATCATTTGGCAAGTGATTGCTGAGCATTAAGTAGTGATATGTTCGATTTTATTTTAAACTAGAGGCTCTAGAGAGCCTGAATCGCTCTCCTGGCCAAAAATAGTCTTTATAGCTTTCTAAAGCTGGACTCTTGACCTTACCGTACTATTGTCACAAGAATCATTTAATCAATACAGAGCATCTTAATTATCCGCCGGTTTTCATATTATAAAATAAATATCTCATTTTTTCTCTTCAAGGGCAATAACTTCCAACATTAATCAACAGATCTTTATGAATATTTCAGCATAGGTTGGTCTCACCATGCTGATCAATTTTCTGCCCTTGAAAATTAGGCTAAACTCTTTAGTTTTTTAAGTTATTTCAACAAGTCGTCAGTTTTCATTAGTGGTGGCCATGTTTTCGACAGATAAAAAATTGTTAAGTATATCCTAACATTCATGCAATCGTTGGTTACAATCCATCCTACAAGTTGTCTAAGAGGAGATTTTGAAAAAAAAATCCATTTCAGGACCCATAACTCGTTCATTTGTCAACGGATCTTTCAGAACATTTCGGCATTCACGTACATGTAGGTAATCCCATCATGCTGAATAATTTTAATCCCTGCCAGATTTTAGCTAAACCCAAATGTTTTTGAGTTCTTGCATAGTTGCAATTTGACCTCTATGGTCTATTTTCAGAAAAGGGGGCCATGTTTTTCACAAGATCAAAAATCCACACGCATAGATTGCTAAACATATTCTACATAATATTCATGCACATCTTTGTTTTAATCCATCCAATAGTTTCAGAGGTGAAGATTTTCAATGTTGGAAATGTAAAATTCGGGAAAAAATTCATTTCAGGACCCATAACCCACTCATTCGTCAACGGATCTTTCTGAAAATTTCGGCATAGGTCCATCCCATAATGCTGAACTATTTTACCCCCTACCGGATTTTAGCTAAACAAAACGGTTATTTGCATAATTCTGAAGTTTGTCCCCTATGGACCCCCTTTTTAGTAACGGTAGTAATATTTTTCGCAGGATCAGAAATCCCCACACACAGATTGTTAAAAATACCTTAAGGAACATTCAAGCATAGTTTGGTTACAATCTATTGAATTGTTTCTGAGGAGAAGATGTTTGAAAAAGTTTACGGACGACGACGACGGATGACGGACACATAGTGATGTCAATAGCTCACCTGGCCTTTCTAGGGCAGAAAATTGATCAGCATGGTGAGACCGACCTATACTGAAATATGACCTGTGTTGAAGCCAGACATCCCAAACCTGGGATCACTCTTTTCGTGGTTATATGCTGATGGGGTGCATATTGAATGGTGGTAGCAAGCCCCTGTGCATTAATCAAGGAAAAAGGAGCTAGATAAAACATCGCGGTGGTGGGCATTCTGGGGGCTGGGACCCACTTTTGTTGGAAAATTTGATTGATTTTGCAAGATTTGGGAAACAAATGACCAAATAATGGCCTTGAATCCCCATTTCAAAATATCCGGATCCGCCCATGAACTTAATACAGTGGGACGTTACGCGCTGTTCGTACCTACAGTGGTAACACAACGTTACGACTTTTTTGGGGGAAAATCAGAGGAAATGTGGACGCTATTTTTCTTTGATAAAAAGTTGTCTAATAAATAACCACGAAAAAAAAATCACTTTCTGTGACTAATGATCAACCGCACCATGCAATCTAGAATAGATTTGAAGAACTCAGTCTGATGTTTATAATGTATTATAAATTATAAAATTGCTTTCATAAAGAAATAAATATCATTAGTAATCCTCTTGAAATAGATTAACATTATACGTTATTTTATTTTAAGTGAGTTTTGTATTTGTGACGTATTCCCATTTCCTTTCTTTTTCGAAGGACATATTGAAAATATTTGTGTCGGTGCCTCATTCAGTAATATTTTTGTTTGATTCTCTCCTGTTGAAAGTTTTCATGGGGAGGAAACACAAAAAAAATGTTCCTCCCATGGTTGATGCGCTGTGTATTTAATATAATATTTCCCCATATCCTTTCTTTCTCATGATAATTTTTTTCACCGAACCCGTGTATTAACGTTATTACTAGGAAAACTGTGATGGTAAAAATAAAAAAAAAGTTTTTATAGGCCTAGTTGCGAATATTTTTATAATCAAAAACGTTCAGCAACATACATGTATATTTAATTTAATGGTTAATGTAGATGTGTGTCTTTTACTATAAGAATGACATTTTCGAAACCGCACTGGTGGTTTTTTTCTTTAAAAATACGACAATATCGCATTTTAATTGTTGTTTTGAATAAAATTCTTACTTGATAATGCGAATTGCAGCTGTTAAGTGTAAACTCATGCGAAAAAAATCGCCAACCACACTTGCGGAACGTCGTTTTCACCGTTATTGAAAACGTGATTTTTATGGCGTTGTGACAATTTGTAAGATTTGTAAATATGCTGTTGTAAGAGTAATAAGAATCAGGAATTAAAAGTCTAGGACTTAATGAACAGCTGAGAAAAATAACATTCAATAAACAGTTGTTGTTGGAAAACGGAATGTAGCAATAATATAAAAATAAGACGTGAACTTTGCATAAATTGCCGTAATGCGAAAAAGAGCATGAGTGACATTTTGTAAGACTCAATAAAAGTTGCCGTATTTCGTAAAACTCTGTTTTCTTTTAAAATATGTTGAAATTTATGATTTTGAGTAAAATAATATTACTTAAATGTAAAAAGAATGTACCTCAGTCCATGTATGATACTCCTTTTCTTTGTTTGAATTGGTGTACTAGTTCTGTTGTGTTCTGTGGAACAGTTTTGTCCTTGGTATTTCTGAACAATTGCTGGGAAATGAGGTCACCATGACGTCAAAATAAAATAACATTAAAAACGTGGATATTTGCCATTTAAAAAAAATCGTTTTATTATAAAAAAAAACCAAATTTTCTGTCATTTTGAAATTATTCATGCGACTAAAAATGTTACCTGGGACAGCTGAAACAATTACAGATTTCAACATTTTTAGGATGTATATTTATATGACTACGGCGCTTTATTTTGACATTTATCCAGGTGAATATATTGCTACACCCATATTTTTTAAGAATAATTCATAGTTCGATAGATTACAACAGGTTAATTAGTTTTATCGCATTTTTAATGGTCGGTTACGCCGCTATTTTGAAACAAGTACGAACGCGTTAAGTCTATACTATATGGAAGTGGCTGATGCGTTTGTTGGAATCGTTTTCCTCTCCACGGAGGGAAATATTAGGATTCATTTCTTTCTCATTCTAGTAAACGGATTCTTATTATTATAGGCTAAAGGACATTGCCCACATTCCCCCAAAATATGACAACTTGAATGTGGACTAATTTCAAAAGAACTTTCTGAAACCTGTAGAAAAAAAACCTATTAGTTATGATTACACGTTTTAAAAAATCCTACCAAGTTATGCTATACAAACAACACCTGAACAGTTCACATAGATAAATCAAAATACAAGCAGGTCTTAATCAAATGGAGAAATGAGCAAAAACTTCTCCGATCTGTAATTTAATTACAGGTCTATGTGCTCACTTCTCCCATTTGTTTTTGACAGGGATATTTTTTGTAATAGATTACATAGGAAAAAAATGTCAATATTGTTGTTTTTCAAATATAATTTACTGGTACGTCTGGATTAAGCCCTGAATACAAGTAAGGTAAAAGCTTCCGTTCCGCGGAATGTAGGATCTATCGATTGCTTCAGCCAGAAGTCTCCAAACGTCAAATTCATTTCCGTACCAATTGCACACTTTTAAAAAGTCTTGAGTATTTTTTGGCGACCATTGGAAAAGTTTTAAACCCGATGGAGGTGCACAGCTGAAAAATTGAGGCCTAACTTCCAGTTTTTAGTGGAGCCCGAGTTGCTCATTTACTTTTGTTACTTTGTATGTATGATTTTAGTTACTTCATGTTCTTTGTTGTGTATGTCTGTTTTCCATGTCTGGTCTTTGTCCCTGGATTGCATTGTTTTGATTATCGCTATAACCTTAGTTCCCTTGATTACTCTTTCCTACCAAGTTTTGTGTAAAACCGTGTCTGCGTTTTCCTAATTCCGTTTGATTATCTTCATGAAAATTAAGCTCAAAAATCAAAGTGAAAACAAATATTAAGTGGCCGAATCGTACAGATAAAACCTAAATTTTATGTGTGTGTGTGTCTGTCAGGAATTTTTTACTGTTGATTTTAAAAGGACAAAATAATGACATTCGCTCGTTTTACATGTCTGGCTACTTACTATTTGCATTGTAAAGATATATGTGTATGTAAGGGAGCCGTCATAGGTTTGGTGTGGACATCACTTTTTCAGAGTGTCATGATATATTAACTTTCATACTCATATTCTATGGAAGAGTCGTCCTTCAGAAGGCTCTCATTTATAATTCGAAATATAAGTACCCGGCACTCCCCGAGTATCGACTCCAAAGACTATATAACGTATGAGTTGAGATATGATGCTTGTCGGTAAGCATCCTCTGACTGAAATCGGATAGATTTTTAATATGAACTATTTCTGTTTAAAATAATCTGCGGTTATGATTTAATTGTTTTGTTGCAAACATTTTTTAAAATTATGACAAATAAGATAATTTTGAATGGTTACTTTATAAATTATATTTTTTATAACTTATAAAATTATTTTAAAAAGGAAATTTGACTGTTATTGAAGTACAATAAAATTTTGTTCCGAAAAGGGGAGATAACAAAAGACCATCGCGACAATATTTAAAGTTTTTCCTATATATCAAATATCCTTATATCAGTTACTATAGGTACTTTGGAGCAGAGTTTATTAGGATTTGAAAAACTCGACCACTTACGCTTCACATCACAGACACTGTGCAAAGATTCCCTACTTCAAAGTTTTCTTTCATTTTGCCAAAAATTCCCAAAAGTTGAACATAAAAAATAACGCTCAGGGTCGATTAGGGGCGTAAATCGCATAAAAGCCTTGCGAAGCGAGTCAAGAAAATTTTGTGGTAGAATATGTGAAACATCAGGAATTCATGCATTCAACTTAAAACCTGATGCTTACTCGAGTATATGTATCATTTTTCACGTCAGTGTAATTTGGTCTAATCCCTTGTAAAATTGTTTGTAGGTACACTATTATCAGGGAAAGAAAAATAATGTCCTGCCAAGTTCGCTAATTGCCTTCAATAATCGATGCTGTAGGAGAGAGTTGATCGTTTAGTAGTATGCAAATATTTGTACAAGTCGTGCAGGGTGACCAGAATCTTTAACCAAAACTTTTTTTTTCTAAAAAATTGTAATCTAAACATGAAAATAAAATTTTACAACGGTAGTTAACAATAAGGGACTGTATAACCCCCTTATAACAATACAGATGTAAAAGTTGTCACATTTAATGAAGACAGATTTCTCAAATAGTCTCACTCTGAATACATTTTGAATTGGGGGGGGGGGCATTTTCAATTGTGATTTGTGCCTTACAAACGATGTTTTCCTACAGACTGCATACAACAACTAATTTATCGAAACTTTTAGATTATTTACACAATCTGATTAAGATCAGCTGTTAGGATACGCTACAGTGCCTTACGCTCCCTAAAATCAGCTGTTAGGATACGCTACAGTGCCTTACGCTCCCTACCATGTTCGGGAGCGTAAGGCACTGTAGCGTATCCTAACAGCTGATTTTAATCAGATTGATTATTTACAGCAATTACTTTTACTAAGATGAAACGAGCCACTTTTTATATCAGCTAAAATTGACTGTTAATTGATGGCCACGATCGCTCATTTTTTTAAAACTATTCTTCTAAAATAATTTGACCATTTGTAAGGGAAATCAACGGAACCAGAATTAAATCACAAACCTGGGACAACAACCAGACAAGTAAAATAGACACGCCAACGAAGACACTGTGATGAAATAACCAAAGTAACACCCACGTAGAACAAAATTAATGAGGTAGACCTAACGTTTGTAATTACCATTTTACATCAATCTCATGTATGATTGATTGATTGATCGTTGTGGTTTAACGCCCGAGCAGCAATATTTCAGCTACATTCAGGCGATAAATCTTATGTAAGTTTCAAATTAACTTGGACTGATTTTATTCTGTTTCAAAGGAAAGCTTAAAGGCTTTGGTGAAATTGAATTTGATACAAACATATCACTGATTTAATGAAAGAATAATCAAGGGAATCAAGGTTATAGCGGTAATCAAAAGACTGTAATCCAGGGGCAAAGACCAGACATAGAAAAAAGACATACACAACAGAGAACATAAAGTAACTGAAATCATACATACAAAGTAACAAAAGCAAATGTTCAACTCGGACTTCACTAACAACTGGGAGCATCATCTGCTTTTAGAAACACCAAGTTTGCCTATCATTTTGATCTTAATAGATTTTCTGATACCCGTTAGGTTGTTGCTTGGTGGTTGTGGTTGCTCAAACTTTAGAAACACGCTTTAGTTTGGAATTATAAAATTTTGATTTTCAACTGTCCCACTCTTGATGCACAATTCAAGCTCCTAGAAGCCTATCAGGGCGGGTCCAGGATTTGGAGATCGAAGGGACTAAGTCGTTGGGCGGTGAGAAATTTCGAAAAGCAATTCTTGATTATTTTTTGTACCTATATTATGAAAGTACAGATTTTATATATAAAAACATACCACTCGTGGCCCCACAGGGAAATAACAAACAACATAATTTGCCATGCGATATGTGAGATTTCGTAACATTATGTGTTATTAAAACTTAAATTATTTAGTAATTTTAGTTTCCAGTTATACGGAGGGCGAGCATATCGCCTAAATACCCCCTGTTTTATCGGTTAATTGTGTGCTCACGAGTTTTTAATATATTTCTCACTGCGTTTTGTCTTTTACAGATACATGTATATCAATAAACCCTGCCATTGAACTTAGAAAGATTGCCGATGGATTTCCCCATTAAGGCCTGACCGGTGCAGTCAATAATCAACACCAATATTATTGTCCTGAGAATAATAGAAACCAGGATGACCGGAACAATTGTCCTTGGAGACCATTTGACGGACAATTGTCTGTTCTGATTCCGAAGTTAGAAAGCACTTACATGTAATTAATTTACAACTTTTGTAATTTGTTTTCCTAAGAGACTATGCAATGTATAAATTACTTCATGCTAACTACAGTACAGCGCGGGTGTTAGAGGCTATTTCCACGAGTTTATGAGTACTGAAAGATGTTAATTAGACACAACATGAATATATTAAATAAAAGTTTGGCATGTCACGTAGCTATATTCATATAAATCAAACAAAGGTACGCATAAAATAATTAGATTTGGAGGTACGCATAAAATAATAAGATTTGGAGGGGCGCGGATTGAATGTTCCACACAATTAGACACAATTAAAATGTCTATTTATACAAAATATTGGTTATTCTCAAATTTTACCTGTCCGTGAACCCGTCGCGGGATAACTGAAAAACGTGCGCTTTGGTGGAATTTCGGTGATAATTGTAAGGACTTAGTTTCTCATTCGTTTTTCACCCCAATCCATTTTACGTTTTAAAGTTTTTAAGAGTGAACAACGAAAGATTTGGAGACCATCTAGTCAATATATGCTTAAGCATGTTTTGCAGGTACAAATTGGCTACATGTACGGAACTGTATAGTTTCTCTCTTTTGTTTTTTTTTTTCAAATAACTAATAATACAAAGCTTGTATGATACTAAAAAGTTTGAAAAATATCCTTTAATATCTTATAAAATCATCACTAGGAAACCGTCGGGGGGACGGACAGACAGACTGGCTAATAAGCAACAATTTAGAGGTCACACAATACCTCGCCACTTCGTGAGGTAAGGAATATAAAAGTCTGTTTTTTTATCGGACCATTTATGCTAGAATGAGTGTTTATGTTCACTCTGTTATTTGAGATGCAAAATTACAACTTTGCTTCACCGCGATTCATAGAGTTCAAATTTTAGTTCGTCGTATGATTTAATATTAGTTGAACACATGCACCAATTAAGCTTTGGAAGATTCGTAAATTGGTCACATCTGGGAATTATAACGAATCTCAGTTAATCTCTGCGGGCATAAACTATCCAAATAGAGAAACCTGGGGAAAATTAAATTAGAAGTATCGCCATGATTTCCTTTCAGGGCGCGGATGGAACAGAAATTTACTACAATTCTTCCAGAAGTGTATCTTAGTTAACTATAGCTATAGATAAGAATCAGGCAGGTAGTAATTCACGGTAGAAAAAAATTCTAACAAACTGGATTGAGATCAGCACAAAAAATACCCCTGGTGCTATTTTTTTTAAGATGTCGATCAAGTCATAGGAGATAAAGATAATATAGAATGTAAAGATAACTCTTATAATTGCAATAGGAAGTAAACATCTCTCCTTAAAAAATGACCACATATTTTACCGAACCGGAAGAGGAATAAATTAGAACATACAGTCTTTGTCACTGTTTTGAAGTCTGTCTAGTTTTCTTAATTTATAATCCATCATGATCCAAATTTCAAACATGATGTTCGGTTGTTTATTCACAGTAAATTAGCGGTATAAGTGTATCCTCTGTGTGTATAATCGTTTTTCTATGCTTCATGCCCGTCTCTTAAATTACAAGTATTATTGATTTCGTTATAGATGTGACTAGCCTCGGTTTTTCTATCAATCTACCAATCGTGTCTGCATTTGAAATTGACGAAAAGATCGAGGTTATGGACCCTATTGATTGTTTCCGAGGAGGGGGCATGCTCTTTACTATATCACGAGTTTCACAACTCCAAGAGTTACATGTATCACTGCTGTAAACAATCAAATAAACCTTTACCCAATCTATTATCATATATTCATACGAGCCGGTAGTTACTTAAAGTGATGAATTCATATTTGAAAAGGCTACCAAAGGCAGTTGAACCCCACTACAGAATATGAATAAACCTCCATTAAATAGCCGTGCTGATCAATACCTACAGTAGACAAATGTTACTCTAATAGTTACTTATATTAACAATATGTTAACTTTATATATAGAGTTTATGCACGATTGATACAGATATAGGGGAAATTCTTCGGTCCGTTGATCAATTGCTGTACAATGTGACATACATGTACATGTACTGATATTCAAAATTGAGACAAGTAGAAATTCGAGGTATATAAAAAATTTTGAATGTGCAGTGTCTGTTATGCTTCGGGATTTAATAATTACTGTAGGTATCACTATGCTATCCTGGATTTTTACATTTGCACAGTTTAAAGAACATATCGTTAAAATTTACAAAAGAGGTGTGCTCCATGGCCAATTTGCACAAAAATACATTTAAAAGAGGGTAAAACCCTTGATACTCTGCATCCGCAACTGAAGGCTATAAGCATTGTTAAAAGCAGAAATTATGCAAAACTTTGAAATTATGAATTCATATCTTTTTGGTCAATAGATCACTGTGTTTAAACTGCTTAAATCGATAGTTTCGGCATATTTTTATGAACCATCGATTATGAAAACTATTTTTTTTTGTTCAGTTTAGACTTGCTACAAGTCTCTCTGTAATAAATATTTTATTTAATTAAATATCATTACTATCAAATATTAGCTATCTCTGTACAGCAGCTGGATAGTGAATGAATATTTCTGTACAGCAGCTGGATAGTGAATGAATATTTCTGTACAGCGGTTGGATAGTGAATGAATATTTGATAGTAATGATATTTAATCAAATAAAATATATACTACAGAGAGACTTGTAGCATGTGTAGGTTCAGTTTTATTATCATAATTTGCTATGGTCTTCGAAACTGTAGGTGAGATTGTTCTTCTCAGTTCACCATGAGCCACTGATGGTTACAACTTGTTCTTGTTTAAACTATCTAAGAGCTTAAAGAGTTATGGGACAACTTTAATAAATGCAATGCCTATTTTGCGATGGAACCTGAATTCTATAGTAACTTGTGTGAATTTTTTATCATAGAAAACCAAATCATTAAGATTCATAAGATGTGCATGCGCATGCGCATTTAAGAGATAAGAACCATCAAATTGATTACTATTGTGGTATTATTTAAAAGTAGTACTCCAGCTAAGAATCATCCAAATTGTGATTCATGGTTAGGGAGCCTACATATTTTTATTTTTGATATTTTGTTTTAATTGCTATAGTAAACAGAAATTAACATGAGGATTTTCATATAACTCGTGCTCGTAAGAGATAAAATTACATGTTACAGAATTTGCATGATTCTTACAAAGACTGCTACTTAACATTCTTTGATAAAAAAGACAACCAACCAGATGATACACGTACTTTTGTTACACACTGTCTGGTTAAGTGTTGATTTCCGGTTAATATTACAGTAGATCTTCAAGAAAATAACTGAATTAGAAGAAATGTAAAGATATCGTGAGATGTGTCAATGGTTACTTTTTTAGACCGCTTTATGTTCATGTCTTTGAATTGTTGTAATTCTGAAGAACGAAGGTCATAAAATGTTTACGCCATGTTAATCGACAACATCATGAATGCTTTCCTCTCTTACATGTACGAACCGCTGTAGACAGGCTTTTAGAATTTCTCGGACATTATTCAAATCAATCGTCCCTTTATACTAAAATCATTCATTTTTCCAAACATTGTATGATTCCTGCATTTTCATAACCGGTACACTTCACCCTCAATCCTGGCAAAGCTGCGATTAGTATTTTCTTGACTTCAGCGTCTGGGTTTATCAAATGTCCACGGTTATCATGGGCGTATTGTACAAACAATAGATGAACAGAATGATGGAAACAAAAGAACATTGATCAGTTTGTTACAAAGGGGACGTTTACTTATATTGTACTACAGTTATTTAAAATATTGACATTGACTTGATATTGAGAAAATACTTTATTACGTTCAATTTCTTAGTTGGGAGTTTTTATTCAAAAAGGTTCAGCTCAACGCATGGAGAGCCTGAATATGTAAAGATAGAGGCAGTTCAAGATTGATTGCGATTATGCGCAGCAACTCTAACGTAAAGTTTTATTGCCAACGATAAATCGTTCTTCGTCGGGATTTTGACTTATTTAGATTGGTTTTGGAATATATAAACCATTTTTAGTATCAGGTAATAATTCGGAATTATCAAAGCAAATTACTTACAATCAGCAAGAAGATAAGATAATATGGAATAAAATATATCATGCTTATTTCTGTGAAATATACAAAGTAAGAAATTGAGATGGGATTAGATAAAATTAGACCAGAAAATATATTTCATACATTCATAGCGATATACAAACCGACAGAAAGCTTACTTCAAGAAAAATGTTGAGATGAGACAGTGAGATTAGATCAAATGAGACTAAAGATCAGACGAAACGAAGTGACACGAGAGGAGGCGAGATAGAATGAAATGAAATAGAACAAGTCATACTAGGACAAGGGAGACGAGACGAACAAACCGAGGCATCGTGAATTGAGACAGAACGAGAAAGGTCATTGCAAACGTGATGAAACGAGCGGAGTTTTCTACTGTGAGATGAAAGTAGTCTAACGTTAAACTTTATTTCTTAAAAACAAAGACAAAAAATTAGAAGGATAACTTTAATAGCGACAATTCTACGGCATTCCAAGTTCACGGTGTCAATGGTAACTTCAAGACTTGATAAAGAAACCGTATTGGAATTGAGAAAATATAAGCAATTTCTGGTCATTAATCATATACAACGATATTGCAACATTTCCGAATGATGAATAGATCTTGGACAAAATAACTCAAGCTTGGATTACTAAAATGCCAAAATTCTCATCATTGCTGGGACGTTTCCAATTTATTCTGAAACTAATATTTGAACTTTAGGAACATGAATACATCAAGGATGATCATGCTAAAATGGGGCTTGACCGTAACGAACTTCTATTTGCTAACCAGATATAAATCAATTTCTATTCATTGCGTGAGTTTCTGTCAAATCAGCACTTTTATTATGGAATAATGGTGTTAGTTTTGCCAATTTCCGATCATGGAATCGTTTAAGGAAACATCCTCTGTAAGATGTAAATTCTCTAGGATTTCGAATCTTGGAAGAGAAATTCTTGTTAAACTGCCACAGTTATTCTTGAGCTCATATTGTTAACGTTGTCATTCTGGGCGAAAAAGTGCTGAATTACAAGTGATATTCATATAATAATCAGTAAACCATGTCAAAATGGAAAAATAGTCCTATTTCGCCACAATTTTATTTGGATCGCATGCACTTAATTATGGATATTGAAATCAATGATGTGGACGTTGAAAATGCAGGACTTCGATATTTCATTTTATTGTAAAAGCTCAAAGAAGTCCCGATAGAAGTAGCATACTTGCAATGCAAAGTCAGTTTGGGTCTTAAAAGTGAAATCAAAATTGGAGTAATTGGTGAAGTAATTCTAATGAATATTGTCTTTTTTTTTTAAATTCCTTCGTGAATTATCATACTACAGTTTAAAAGTGGTCAATTTTTCGCTTGAAGATTTCATAAATTCCGGATAATTATATTCAATGATGTCTAAGTTTGTTAATGATGTTTGCAATTTTATTCCCAATGAACGATGATTTATTAGAACATCCAAAGTTATATATTGACATTATTTGTGCTGTCCATTTTGCTGCTGGTACAACTTTTCTGAGTATAGGATTTTGAAATCGGATAGTGTTTACATCGTTCAGAGGGATCCATTTTTCTTCGGAATCTTGTTTTTAAGTTGAATGAATTAGTATTGTAAAAAGATTAAGGCATGGTATAGAATAAAACAGTTTGGTTATATCTGCAACTCTATATGTCGTTATAACTGTATTCTTTGATTTTAGTTTCCTGGAATCGAAGCTTAGCTCTACCAAATCAAGTTAACTTCAAGTTTCTTTCAAAGGAAAACAAATATCTTTAATGTGATTGCATAGAGCCGAAGAACACTTATATGGATTAGAGAAATGATTTATCAAAATAGTAGCCATAAAAAGCATATTTTTCATCGGATTTTGCATCAAGATATTTAGCTATTTATACAATAACATCAAAATTGAGTGGAATTATACAAGTGTATTTGATTCAAGAGAAAGTATTGGAAAGGCCATTGAGATCAAGGAAATGTCAACAAAATATTCTATAGTGTAAATACACCTTTATCTTGAAGAGCAAATCGTAACCATGGCAACTTCAGGTGGCCAACAACGTATTGTGTCCGGAGTCGGTCCTCATTCTATTGCTGGTTATTGCGATTCATTAAGTTTTCAGCGGAAGACCATTTCCGGGGCTATTAATTGCGATTTGCAGCAAAACACTGCCCCAAACAACAAACAAGACAAATGTGCCAGAGGTGATAACAAAAGATCAAATTCCTGTGCAAGTTATGGCAGTATTACCCAGCAAAGAGTCCCTTCTTGTGCAAGTTCTGGTTTACAACAGAAAGCTGTATCAGGAACAAGCACGAATGTTCGCCCACGCATAACCTCCGGTGCAGGTTCCGTTGGGCAACAGCGAGTTGTTTCCGGAGCAAGCACGTGCACTTATGCCGGAATTTTAAAACCGCAAAGTGGTCAGCCACGGGTGGTGTCAGGTGCTAGTGCATATACTTTGGCTGGATATTCTACAGCAAGTTACGGTAGTTCAATGACAGAAGGCGTCAAAGGACTGCTTCGTTTACTTTATGTGCCTTTCCAATGTTGTCAAAAGAAAAAGGTAGGTGTCATTATGTATAATGAAACCTAAATATACCGAATCGACTCAGAAATTAATATTGTGTTCTGTTACATAGCTATAATGTCAAAGTTCAAAGGACTTCACTAAAAAACGGCTATTCTTGGTTATTTATTTTTGTACTTTTCAAGTATCTGTTTTACAGTTGCTGGAAAAGATTTTCCTTATCAAGCAAAGCTAATTTCAAGTTGCTTTATATATAAATGTATTTAGTTTTTGCCTCATGAATACCTTTCCCTTGGGTTTTGTTTTGAAGATTTGCTTGTACTTGATGTACACGAACACATTTAAAATTAAGCAAGCATAAAACCGACATGTTTCCCTCAAATTTCGTTTTTTTTTTGTAATATTAACGATACATATTCTAGAACTCTTATAGAAATCATCGAAGAAGACATGGCAGACTTTGGGTAATGTTATTTTTTTTTCTTCTGGTAAACTTCTGATCATGGTAGAATATTCGCTCCCTCACCATTTGAGCAAAACAACTTTCTGATATTCTTGTGAGAATTTTCAAACTTCTACGGACCTGCATAGACAAAATTGCGGTTTGAAAAAAAAAATCGGTCAATACAGTAAACCACTAAAGAATTAATTCCACGCCATTTTCAGCAGATGTCTGGTTCCAAGATTAATACGTTGGCCATTTCAATGAACGTAATCAATCCAAGTCAAGGTCATTCTCTATATTTCGACAAACAAGCAATAATACCAAAAATGTTACTATCATATCTCACGAGAATTTATGTCTATATGATATTTGTAGCTAAACTGCCAATAATTTGCCATTTGAGGAATTGTTGCATAATTGCTACACGATAGCTCAATTAATATGACGGATGATTGACAAAGAAGGGTAGCTATAGGAAGTGGTATGATAAGGACCGCATATTGTACCTGAACAATTGAGTGATATATTTTCCTCTTGTTACCAGAATCAATATCTGAATTCATATTACAGTGCTCATTTGGAAATTGTTGATTCTAGAGATATTGACAGGATGGTTCCAAGATTTCCAGAGAAAAGGGTGTTTCTGGTTATTATTTGCTCAGTTTGCCCAAATTTTGCACGAAATGAAAGTTTCCAACAAAAAGGGAGTTCCAACCGCCGGGACCCCGGTTCAACCACTATTTCTTAAGAAAGGTAAAAAAAATCACACAAAAGAGAAGCATTCTAAGTACCATAGACATTAATTCAAATGAGTTTCCTGGCATATATCTTCTAGGTAAACAATTGTTTGCAAGCAAATTGAATTGTAACAGTGGACCATTTTTATTTATCACACGAAGACCCAATAATGTGATTTTAGATGAAAATTGGCTAGAGTTATTTGTATGGGAATGGAAGATGGGGTATGCATATAGACGATGCTAAACAAAAATGGCAAGGGACAAATACAAATTTTTTTATACATCACGGAGTGGGGTAAAGTCTTTAAGTCTAAGCCAAGTACTCCTATACTTAATGTAACTCACAAAAATATGATATACATGTATTTACATATTTTTGCTTTTTAAAAAGGCTGTCGTAATTCTGGGTGTTCCTTCATTTTAAAACACGATATTTCTAGAGTTTTTCCTAGAAACAGTTATCACAATACGTAGCGGTGGCGTCCTCTCACATGTAGACGCTCCATCAGGTATGCTAGTGGAGTTTACCTCTAGCTTCGTTGATAGAGGCTCTGAACACGGGATTACAAAGATAGGACGTGGGTTCGATTCCGTACCTCTTCTTAACGCAGCATGTTCCGCTCTCGTACAATCAGTGCGCTGCCCTTTGGAAAATATGCTAGTTTGACCTGATGTATATCTCAATTCAGATTAATAATTAATATGGAAAGGTGCATGTATTGTTGCAGCGGTGTATGAAATGCCCTATAGCAAGCATTATATGCATGGTGATCAATCTGTAAACAATATAAACTCAGACAATATTGATTGTCAATATAAAGAAACCGTTGCATAATAGTTACAAAAACATCAATTCAATGACAAAATATCAACAAACATTGAAGGATGGAGTATGATAAGTGCAGTATCGATGCCCTCGTTATTGAAGGATTGATATGATAAGTGTCATATTGTTGCCAGTGTTGTCTTGTATTGAAATTGAATTTTTCAAAAGCATAGCGAACAATTTCAGTTATATCTGTCACCATTAAAGGAACATTTTTGGTGACTCCTTCAGTTGACAAGATAATGTTTCAGACGTCCTCCTAGTTTGGAAAGAAAGACAACAGCTTTACATGTTATACGTATTATGTTAGTAGTGATCAGTAAAAGAATCGTCAGAAATGATCCACAAGTCCATGAGAGGATATAAAAATTCATAAAAACAAGGGTTAAACTTCCCAGACTACGCATTTTGCCAATTAGAGTTAACAAAAAATTTAATTAACACAAAATTTAAAGAAATGCAACAGAGGAGATAGGTCCACCCTCCAGTACTTCCTTAAGTAGGCAGACCTGGGTAAAGGAACATGGTTCTTGAAATCAGTGATATATTTGCATCATATTCAATTACACCAAAGCTTATCAAGCTTTCATTTGAATGAAATCAATCCAAGTTACTTTGATGCTTAGATGAGATTGATGTAAAATGCTGTACACAAACGTTCCAATGATTTGTAAGAGTTACCCTAGATCTACCTCCTTAATCCGCTACTGAAGTCTAGTCTGAAAGTTAAGAAACTATACTAACTTTCAACGACTGCATGATGCGTTTGAAATTAAAGGAAAGTGATGGAATTGAAATATCGGGTAAACGGATTTCATCTGCTTTTAAGGTACACACCCGTAGCCAGGGAGTCTTTGGGTTCCTAATTATATACATGGGAATCCCCCTTGAAACGAATAAGCATTATTAAAGTCGAAGTTTTGTTTGATTTGTGACTGTTGAAGTCGGTGTTTTGGTCAAACTGACTTTTTTAAAGCCGTGCGAGGGGCAGGACTCACTCCGCGAGTCTAAAGATACGGGCCTAAGGTAGATCATACCTAATTTTTTTTAGTAGATAGATTTTCCTAATGTTTATCAAAGATAAACCTTGAACAAACATATTGTAAAACCTTAAGATAAAAAACATATGTCACCGAACATAATTTTGAGATTGAGCATAAATATAGGCGATATTTTACAACATTTAATGTAGATTTGGAGGGAATTTTCACTGTTTCGCTAACTATCATAAAAATGCATGTAGATAAAATTTGTTTAAATTTTTTAGAAAGAATATTTATCTGACATTATTTCATTTTCAAAACGAAAATTGGGGGTCACCGAAATGTTCTTGTAATATTTTAAAAACTGAAATTCCCATTACATATCTAGCCAATGATCCTTCTTAAAAGGAAGTTATTTAAATTAGGATTTGTTATTTTATCATGTAGGGGTTTATTGTTATCTTTATCTTTTTTGAACAAATAAAAGGCATTTTTTAGATCATTTCAAACACTATTTGCTTAATGAAAATAGTTATTTCTGTGTGATTATGAAAGATGACAGAAAAGAATCAACCGTAGTACAGTATAAACATTCGGAACAAGGACTTTATATTACATAATTTGCCGTAACTCTTTTGACTAATAAACATCATGTGATGCTATATTTTAAATATAAATTCCAGTGAAAATTGTTTTGTCTGGTCCGATTGGACGTTGGTACGAATTGCTCGGACTTCACAATTCCCTGTCGTATAAGGTCTCTAGCAATGTCTCTACACGTGAAATAACGGAATTCTAGTGCCGTTTTTCCAGCAAGAAATTTTTTTCAGGTTAGTGAGCCGATGTTAAAAAAATAATTTTGATCTTGAAGTTTTATTTTGTAATGTTAAATCAGAGACATAAAATACACAGATATATTTATATCTCTGGTAGCATCTATTACTGGAGATTTTTCACTACCTCAACTTACTGAAAATAAATTTCCAATTATCTCCATGAGCAGACTAAGAACAAGTTCCTGCACTTGGTTAAAACTTTCATTCACTTTTTCCCAGGATTTTTTTCATGAAAAATGTTACTGGCACATAAAATTCAGTGCATTTGAAAGTTGAACAGCAGTTTTAATTAAGGACAGATGTTTTCAATTAGATATCTCCCATTTCACAAACAGCATGCTGAATTATTGAAAAGATGAGCATTGGGAAAAAAAACTTTAATAAATGAATGACACCCTGATGATATACAAGGCATAAAACATTGTGTTTGAAGTTTCATGCTTTCAAAAGTTAGAATAAGATGGTAGGATAAACTATAAGCCTTATTTTTACATTGTACCTATGTATGTTGTTTTTATTGCTTGGCATAGTTTGTACATGTATGATTGTAGGTAACACTCATCAAAGATATTTAAACTATGACCTGTTATACAGTTGAGGGATGATGATTTTCTTCCAAAATGATATCTATCTTAAAAAATAGATCAAAAAAAGGCAATGAAAGAAAATCAGATATATACATATTTCAGTAGTGGATCCAGGTGATTGTTTCAGGGGTTAGAATCTTCCCTTTTGTTGGATATTTTGTTCAATTTGTGCAAAATTTAGGAATAAAAGTAGGTAAATGGTATAGGCTTGGATCCCATTTTTATGTTTGGATAGGAACCTCCAGTTTATAAAGTCCTGTCACCAATTGTTTTTTATTAAAATCTAAAATAATATATCCATAAAAGTCCAGCAAACCACAATGAAGTGTACTAACACAATAATGATCACTAATTTACCAGAAGAAGCTTTGTAGTTATTTATGTACATATGTTATGACTATTTCAGAAATCGATAGCATTGAGGAAATTAATGCAAAAATTTATGGTTGGGTTATGAACTGATTAAATTCATATAAAATAGGAAGAACAACATACAAGACTTCAAAGACAAAAATTGTATTAACAAAGCACTTGTTTAGTTTTTAGCTCACCTGGCCAAAGGACATGTGAACTATTGTCATCACTTGGCGTCCGTCGTCGTCGTTGTCTGTTGTTGTCGTTAACAATTATACAAAACTCTTCGCCTCTGAAACTACTTGACTGATTAGAACCAAACTTGGTATAAATGTTCCTTGGGTTATTCTGCATAGAAATGGTGTGGGGATTTTTGATTTGTCGAAAAACATGGCCACCGTTACTGAAAATAGAACATAGGGGTCAGACAGTAGGTTTTCACATATATCTCCAAATCTGTTAGGGTGTGCTAAATTTTGACAGGGTAAAAGTGTTCAGCATGATGAGAGCTATCTCTGGTCAAATTTTGGTTTTAATCCATCAAGCAATTTTAGAGTTATTGCCGTTTTTCAACGATTTTTTGCTATTTTTAATTTTGGAGTTATTGCCCTTTTTCAACGATTTTTTGCTATTTTTAATGTTATTTCTCTCAAAAATTTTTTCCTCTGTCATTACTTGAACAATTGAAACCAAATTTGTTATGAATGTTCCTTGGGATAGCATGCATAGAACTGATGTGGGGATTTTTGATTTGTCGAAAAACATGGCCACTGTTACTAAAAATAGAACATAGGGGTCAGACTGCAGATTTTTGCATTTTTCTCCAAACATTAGGTTAAGCTAAATCTGACAGGGTAAAAGTGTTCAGCAAGATGAGATCTATAACTGGTCAAATTTTGGTTTTAATCTGTTAAGCCATGTTGGAGTTATTGCCCTTTTTCAATGATTTTTGCTATTTTTAATGTTATTTCTTTAAAAAATCTTTTCCTCTGACACTACTATACCAATTAAAATTAAATTAAAAAAGAATGTTCCTTGGGGTATCCTGCATAGAACTATAGTAGGGATTTTTGATTCGTCAAAAAACATGGCCGTCGTTACTAAAAATATAACATAGGATCAGACAGCAGATTTTTGCATATATCTCCAAAACCATTAGGTTTAGCTAAATTCTGACATGTAAAAGTGTTTAGCATGATGAGATTTATTTCTTGTCAAATTTTAGTTTTAATCTGTTAAGTCATGTTGGAGTTATTGCCCCTTTTCAACGATTTTTGCTATTTTTAATGTTATTTCTTTTCAAAAATCTTCTCCTCTGATACTATTTAACCAATTGAAACCAAACTTGGTATGAATGTTCCTTTAGGTATCCTGCATAGAACTGGTGTGGGGATTTTTGATTCGTCAAAAAAACATGGCTGCCATTACTAAAAATAGAGCATAGCGGTCAGACAGTAGTTTTTCACATATATCTCCAAAACCGTTAGGTTTAGGCAAATTCTTTCAGTATCTGAAATGATCCTTGTTATTAAGACTACAAAAGTCTTCAGGGATAAAGTTATCAGGTGACTCCTTGAAGAGTTATTGCCCTTGAAAGGGGAAAAATGACTTTTTAAAAAGTTTTCAGTCAATATCTTGAAAATTATGATAGATTAAAAGAAACTTTTAATTGTTGAAATGATCCTTTGATAAGCTCTACCAAGGACTTCTTGATTCAAAATTGTTGGACAACTTCTTGTTAAATTAACTGCCTTTGAAAGGCAAAATTTGACCAGGTGGGCAATTCAGGCTCCTGGGAGCCTCTTGTTTGTTTCTTGTTACCTTCTCCTTCTTTACGAGATTGAGTTATTCCCCTTTGAACAGGTACAGTTGGTGTTAATTCCCATTGATATTTTTTTTGGATGCTGAATAGTAAATGAATTATGTTTTTTAAATGAATAACATTTACAGTACAATTAAAAAAACCCAAACCCTAAACTCCTTTAAAAAACAACTTCTAAATACTGTTAGTAGTTGTCAAAAAGTGCAGACATATTTTTAGCCTGATAAAATTGCCTCCTAGTAATGTTTGTATTTTATTATAAATTACACTCTCATGATACTGAAATACTGTATTATTAAATCATTTGATTGATTCACTCACTGTCTAGTACAGAGTACTTCAAAGAAATAGATAAATGTGTGATCTATTCAAATATGTTTCATGTTTTTTCGGTTGACCTAAACATTTGAAATTTATTAAAAGAACAGTGAAACTTCTCTAAACCAAACCTTAAAGAATAAGAAACCTCTCTAAACAAAACTTTCATGAATGAGAAACCTTTCTAAACCAAACCATCAAGAAAGAAACCTCTCTGAACCAAACATTTAAGAATGAGAAAATCTCTTTAAACAAACCTTTAAGAATGAGAAACCTTTATAAACAAAACTTTCATGAATGAGAAACTTCTCTAAACCAAACCATCAAGAAAGAAACCTCTCTAAACAAAACCTTTAAGAATGAGAAACCTGTCTAAACAAAACCTTTAAGAATGAGAAACCTTTCTAAACCAAACCATCAAGAAATAAACCTCTCTAAACCAAACCTTCAAGAAAGAAACCCCTCTAAACCAGACCTTCAAGAATGAGAAACCTTTCTAAACAAAACCTTCAAGAAAGAAACCTCTCTAAACATAACCTTTAAGATTGAGAAACCTCTTTAAACCAAACCACCAAGAAAGAAACCTCTCTAAACCAAACCTTCAAGAAAGAAACCTCTCTAATCCAAACCTTCAAGAATAAGAAACTTCTTTACACCACTCCTTCAACAATGAGAAACCTTTCTAAACCAAACCTTGAGAATGAAAAACCTTTTTAAACCAAACTTTACCTGGATCGAACTTAAGTTACCTGAACCCCTTCTAGAAACACCCGCAAAGTTGCTCATAAAAAGTCAAGTCCGGGGTAGAAGAAAGAGGGAAGAAAAACAATGACACAAACAAATTGAATAGGAATTGACTTCTTTTAGTTTGAAAGTGTTTGTAAGAATCAGGTTTAAAATGGGAAAAATCAGAAACATTAATGTCAAAACCCCACCAATCAGAAACATCCATGTCAAAACCCCACCGATCAGAAACATCCATATCAAAACCCCACCGATCAGAAACATGCCTGTCAAAACCCTACCGATCTGAAATATTACTGTCAAAACCCCACCGATCAGAAACATCCATGTCCAAATCCCACCGATCAGGAACATCCATGTCAAAATCCCACCGATCAGGAACATGCATGTCAGAACCCCACGATCAGAAACATCCATGTCAAAACCCAACTGATCTGAAACATGCTTGTCAAAACCCCACTGGTCAGAAACATGCAAGTCAAAACCCCACCAATCAGAAACATGCATGTCCAAATCCCACTGATCAGAAACATCCATTTCAAAACCCCACCGATCAGAAACATGCATGTCCAAATCCCACCGATCAGAAACATCCATGTCAAAACCCCACCGATCAGAAACATCCATGTCAAAACCCCACCGATCAGAAACATGCATGTCAAAACCCCACTGATCAGAAACATGCATGTCAAAACCCCACCGATCAGAAACATGCATGTCAAAATCCCACTGATCTGAAACGTCCATGTCAAAACCCCTCTGATCAGAACCATGCATGTCAAAACCCCACCAATCAGAAACATGCATGTCAAAACCCCTCTGATCAGGAACATGCATGTCAAAACCCCACCAATCAGACAGTGTTATATCACTCAAGGATACTTCCTCCATTATTTGATCTCTTCATCACTGGCTTTGCTCAGAAATTTTTCAATAGAATGTTAGAAAAATGAGGTTTTTGACAGAGTTATCTGCCCTTGAAATGTTCATTATCAGTGTATTTCAATGAAATTATAGCTCAATGCACCAAAATGATATGTATAATATTGTCTTTTTTCTATGATTCTGATGGTGCAAATAATCAAATTACACTATCAAAATGATGGGTTTTTGTCTAACTATCTTTCATCCACTGCCTGATTCTTATAGAGACTGGCACTTAATTGGTGGAGAATCTTTTATTACTCAAATATTTATAAGGGGAAACAATTATTTGAGATTGGCCTTACAAGGTACTAAGACTCCTATGACTCAACTCCTTGCAGTTTTTTTCCAAATACTTAAGTATTAAAAACAAATACATTTATCTAAGTTTGGCCCACAGGATATTTGGACTCTAGGGATGAAGCTCCTGATGTCTCCTGATTATCTAAATATTAAATGCATGTGGGGAAACAAATCTTTGAGATTGGCCTCACAAGATATTTAGACTCTTAGGAATCAACTCCCTGCAGTTTCTTCATTACCCTATAATTAAATGTATAGGGGGAAAATTAAATGTTGGCCTTATATTTGGGCTCTAGGGATTTGACTCCTGCAGTTCTCTTTTTACCCAATTATTTAATTAGTTTGTGTGTTTGGGGGTTGGGGGGTTGGGGGAGTTTAAAGAATTCTTCTCAAGTATTCGGACTATTGGGATTAAACTCCTGTTGTTTCCTTGTCATCTAAATGTTTACTGTTAAATGGGATATTCTCTCTGATCTTATCAATTGTTTACCATTAAATTCCTAATGCAAATAGCAATTATAAAGGCATGAGTAGATAATGCAGAGTTTGGGGTTAATTATTCATAGATAAGGGGTCAAACATGTTGACCTTTCTGAAGGAGCCACACAATTGATATATCTATAGGGTAATATTGGTCTTACAGGAATTCAGTAATTTTAGGGGTTAATTATTCATAGGTAAGGGGTCATTTGGGTCAAACTGGTTAATCTTTGTTAGCATGGAATGAAATGGATATCTAAAGGCTAATATTGGCCTTACTAAAGGGACAATAAGGATACTGTCCATTTCTTTCGTGTACATTTCAAGGTTGTGTATTTTGTGAAGATCTCAAGTTAAATTTTTAAAGGGTCAAAGTTGAGTGGATTGACTTGATTTATTGATTTTGATATCAACTATATAAGATTATTGGACATTATTTTGAAGACTGAATGATATGGATCTTTGAAACTGGACACTGGATTTAGAAAATTGAACTTCTATATTCTACTTGCAAACTAATAGGAATATGTGTTTTATAAAATGTGATTTTGTGAAGAAACATAGTAAGAGTGAGGCTTGATGAAAATTTTCTATAGCTTCATTTGATTGCAAGATTCTTTTTGGCTAAATTTTGGAAAACTTCATTGAACGTTTGAAAATATGGTGACTTTTCAAGGTTTTAAAGGGAACTTGAGTGAGCAATGCTAATTTTCTGGAATATCTTAATGAAGAAAGGAGAAACCAACCTTGGAAGGAAGGATTTTAGAATTGATTTATCTAATAGAAATTCAACTGCACTTGTATATTAGCAATTTTCATTATTGCATAAACTGTTAAAAATTCTGAATGACACTATTGCACCCAAAATTTCATAAAAAAGAGAAGAAGAGCCTAATTTAGTCAGGGGTTATAAAAGATAATAAACTTGTGAGGTTTGAAATTTCCCAAGAAAGAAATGCAAAGCCCATGGACATTGGTAGTATTGGAATGTATTATTAGGCTCGTAAATTTCTTTGTGTACATTACAGATTCGGGTCTTTGTGAATGAACCCTGGCACTACTTGAGAATTGATAGAGTGTGTGTACGGGACCTTGAGATGTAAACAATCATTGAATGATTGAAATATCGGTTATTTGGTCGTTGTGGGATAATTCATGTAATACTTGGAAAATTTTATCTCATTAATTAGAGCATTCTTTAATTGATGTGAAATCAGCTGTCATCAAAAGATTTAAAAGTACATGCACTTAAGAGAGATATTGTATGCCATCCTTTTGAATAAGCTGAGAAAGTGTTGCAGTGAATTCCATTCAGGAAGTATTGTTAAGTCGAGAGATCTGATCGTTTTAGGATTGAAAATTTGTTCTTTGGTCAAATTATTGATTATATGTATGAGGAACTATGAAAAGTATCGGTAACTTTCAAAATACTAATTTTTCAAAGTCATTACAATTTTCAATGTTTTTGTAGATACAGTTCAGTCATATTTGGTCAGGGAAATTGCAATCTAATTTTTAAAAAAAGTGAAACTATAGAACTTCAAATTATTTTTAAAATCACAATTGAATATTATACACTAGTTAACTTTGGATTATACATTTTTTTAATGTACATGTAGTTTAAGTAATGCACTACATGTACTTGACAATTTGGTACGAATTAAGATGAAGAGAGCTCATATCTTCAAGTTTAGTTGTTAATGATTTAGACGATATAGAAGTGGCTGTACTTTTATGGCATTGAAGGAATATATATAGAATAATTATTCAAAAAAATTTGAGAAACACAATTGCGTTGTTACATTTTAGAAGCTTCATGGATGAAACGGAGTATTAAACTAGTGGATGAATGAGACCATTTGAACTCAAATGTACCCTTTTCATTCAATTGTGTCCAGTTCATTGAAAGAGGTGTTTGAAGCCTTTTTGTGACTTATAAACTTTACAAAGATGTCAACCATAAATTTCACAAATTAAAAGAAGATTTGAAGTTTATCTTTTCAAACGGAGTTCAATACAGTTTTATGAATGAAAAGGTTTACAAAGTATCGAGGAATACCATAGATTAGAAGGTAGAAAAAGATTCAGTATTTAAACTTTGGTGTGAAAAATGAACTTTAAATTGAACTATACAAAAATTTGAATAGGCAAAAATTTGTAAAATTTTATGTTTTATAACCTCGGACCAAGTGCACAATAGTGAAACTGAATATAATGATTTAAGTGGACTTGAAATAGGATATCATTATTTGCGTGCACTATAATTTGCAGCACACCAATTTTAAATTGGATAGTGGTATCATCAAATTCATATTTTGTAGCAGAGGATTACCAGTATTAACTGTATTTTTTTGGCTTGTGATAATCAATTTGAGATGTTGAATATTATCAACCGTGTGTCTCTCAGGGGTCGTTATTTAGGCTGATTGGAATTATAGAGTATTTCTCTGAAAGTTTTAAGATAAGAAGTAAATATATTTGATGCAAAGGGATGCAGAAGGGCGTTCACTTTGAAGAGAGGAACTTGGTAGTGTATTTTTAGATGGATTAAGAAGTTTTTTTTTGTCTTTGAACAATTTCTTGGATTTTATGAAATAGTGAGTTACCAGTGTGAAACAAATTACGATCTTAATACAAATAAACAAATCATAAGATCATTCAATTATTTTTTAGAATTTTTTGAAACAAATACTTTTTTGTCTTATTGAATAATTTTGAGTATTTGAGAATTACATTCGATATTGATCAGCATCCTTATACTGTAAAACTCGGCAGTGAAACCTGTTGGTCACATAACTCCAATTAAGCGAGGTCCTCGTTAACACATTTTCGAATTCTGATTGTAGTGAAATTTGAACTTATACTATATTGAGGATTTTCCACTTAAGAAAAGGATATGATTGAAATGGCCAAAGTCACAAGTGTTCAAAAATAAGTTAAAAATTCTTTTTCAAGGAATTGAAGATTTTAAGTGTTTAGAGAAATAAGAGCTCAGAATTGGCGAATTGGAATTTTTATTGGGAAAAACTTGTGTTGGAATGTTCAATCCATTTCATTAGACCTATGGATTAGTTTTATAATTTAATTTGAAATTTTCAAAGTTTTTATTTTGAAATTTATGAACATATTCTGTTGGTGGATAAAATTAATGGATTACACATGGGGAAATTAAGGAGGACCAGATCACTGTGCTTTGATGACTGCTGCAGACATAGGGTAAGTCATCTTCTTTTTTTTTTAATACAAGCTTTTTTAAGCTTTTGGTAGGGATGTCACTCGTAGGCTGTTGTAGGCAAATATCATCCCCATTCACCAACCCATGATAGTTGGATCCACAATTGCCCCCATGCTTAAAAATTTTGCTTGATTACTGTGGAAGTACTTTAATTTGTGGATCAGAGAAGAAACACAAATTTGTTGATTCTTTAATTCATGTTATTGAGGTTTTCAGTATACACATCACTTTCATTGGGATCCTAATTTCGTGGTTTGGCCTACCACAAAATCCATGAAAATTGGTATCCCACAAACAATAGTACTTTCACTGTATATAGATTCAGTTGAAATTGAAATTGAATGAGTTGGCTCCTTAGGTCAGCTATGGATCCTCATGTTCAGATTTTGTGGATCCGCTCTGGGTATTAATATATGTGGGAATGAGCTCTAATTAGGAGAATCAGATATTTTAAGCATATATATATATGTACATGTATTATTATTTGAGGACATTACATGTACTTAATTTGACAGTATCAAAAGACACACTACAGACACTTAATCTCAGCCTATAATGGAACTCAAAGGTTTCCCACCTTATGATGGAACTTGAAGGTTCCCCACCCAAACACTTGTTAAAGTATCATAACTATGTGATTTACAATGAAGTATTTGATATAAGAGCCAAGCAGATTGTTAATGAAAACAAAAACGTGATTTTTCATCAGCGATAGTAGACAGTTTATCATAAATCTGAAAAATACATCACAGAAATGAAAAGTAGCATGCATTGAGGTCAAAAGTGCACTGTTAGTAGCATATATATCTATGTTAAAAGGGAAAGTAGCAGTAAATGAGGCTGAAATGTGTGATGTATGTAAGGTAGCGGTATTTTTTAATGTTTGGCATTTGTATAGAAGTAGCCATTTTTCATAAAAATGTATTGATGTATGCTATATGTTACACATGGTTGAAGATTGTTGAAAAGAAAAAGCATCCCTGGATTCACATGTACATATATGTGCATAGATTCTGGTAACTTAGTTATGACTATTACAGTCAGTTTAAAAATTGTTGAAAGAAGAGATCCCAAAACCTGTTAAAATCTCAAAATTAGACCTTATACTAATTGCACTGTTCTATTCAGTTACTACATGTAGGGTCTAGAAAAGCTCAGTTTTACTCTCTGTTCAGTTAACCTTGCTGATTAGCCAATCAGATTTCAACTTTCTTGATTTTGAAAGCATAATTCAAAGGGTAAACCAAAGGATTTCGAAAAGGTCATTTGATCAGAAAGTAGAACAGTGTTGTTAGATTCTACATGGAGTGACTGAATCGCTACATGCAGTGACAGATTTGGACATTTTATTTGTCAAATTTTAATTTGATTGTGCATGGTTTAGATTTAAAAGTTTAATTTAGTAAGGCCCATTTATGTTTGCTATGCAAGTGGTACCCATCCCAGAAAAGTTTTTAATTAGTAGTGTTGGCTTAAATATGATTTGTTCCAAGCTTTGACTGATATGAGGTGTTCCAAGCTTTGACTGATATGAAGTGTTCCAAGTTTTGACTGATTTGAGGTGTTCCAAGCTTTGACTGATATGACATGTTCCAAGCTGTGACAGATATGAGATGCTCCAAGCTGTGACTAATATGAGGTATTCCAAGCTTTGACTGATATGAAGTGTATATAGATACCCTAATGTTTACATAATATCTTTGAACTTTAGTTTGTTGGGCTTAGATAATGCAATGACAGAAATTGTCACGAAGTTGATTCAGTAGTTTCAACTTGTAGTGATATAATTTAGAAGATTAATCAGAGATATAGTGGGCATGGCAAGGTCTGATTTCTTTGATAAAAGGGATGCAAACTGATTCTGCACCATAAAAATGTTGAAGAATTTTATGAATATCAGAATGCTCAAGGTTAAAACACATGTAGAAATATAGGTGAAACTATGAAAAGGTGAATGATATGATATAAATTTTGTAACTAGCTGACAGATGGTTTTAGAAAACAAAAATCTGTGATTTTCTTCAGAGATAGTGGAAAGTCTTATCATCAATCATACAATACCAGGCTAAGAGTGAGGGGTTGCATGTGTTTGTGGGGTCTAAAATCAGGATCTATAAGACCATTTAGACTGACTGAAGAAACACTGGGAAAGGTTATGTTTTAGATGAATACCTCAGTTATCTAGTGGTAGTGAGAAAGATTGAAGACTAAGAATGAGGAGTTGCATATGTTGGGTGTCTAAAACCAGGATCTAAAAGTTCATTTAGACTGACTGAAGAAACACTGGGCAAGGTTATGTTTTAGATGAATACCTCAGTTATCTAGTGGTAGTGAGAAAGATTGAAGACTGAGAATGAGGAGTTGCATGTGTTGGGTGTCTAAAACCAGGATCTAAAAGTTCATTTAGACTGACTGAAGAAACAGTGTAACTATGATGTTTTAGATGATAACCTCAGTTATTTAGTGGTAGTGGGAAAGATTGAAAGCCAATAGTGAAGGATTTCATATTTTGGGGAGGTCTAAATAACATTCAGCTTGGCTGAAGAAACATAGGGCAAGGTTATGTATTAGATGATGACCTCAGTTATTTAGACTGGTAATGAAAGAGATCATGGATCAATTAAAAGACTGAGTATGAGGGATGGCATTTGTTCTTGTAGCCTGTTGGTTATGTTGTTTGTCTCAGTGTATGTTTCCAGTACAAGAACTGTCTCTTCAACTGACTGCTGTATACAGTGAAATAAATTAGCAGTAGACTTATGGACCTTGTCTATGTAAAATCAAGCAGGTCTATGATGAAATTGGCTCAAGTTGCTTTGAAATCTACTGTGCGGTCTACATAAAACTATGATGGGTCTATGTTGACCAAAAATTAAGTTTCTAATACTGTGTATATAGATCTACTACGAAATGAAGTCTTTAGACAGATGATCAAATATTTCCTTGCTGAAGTACAAATAATATTTTCCATTAGACTGATGGCCATGTATATATGTACTCAACATCTGAAGATATAGTTTGGTTGAAATACTTTAAAAGAACTATTGCTTGCTGGGGCTTATCCAGGATTTCAGGTTAGGAGGGGTGAAAATAGAATGTTGGGAGGCAAGACAATTTTTGGATGACTTTGTGAAAAATCAAGATTACGGTACATACACCCAGCACAAGATTGTTTTGAAATTTACACATTCAAAACACTACAAATTATGTTATTTTGAAAATTATGAAAATTATTCAAAAAATTGAAGTTGCTTCACAGTTTTGATGAAAACAGAAACTTGAATTTCTGTTAAATAGAGGATTTTTAAACAGCTATGTTATAAAGGATTTTGATGGTAAAGACATTTGATGTACCGATACCTGTATTTGACCAAAAGTGTTTTTAAATTACTTAATTGCAACTTTCATCAAAAAAGGTCCTCTTACTGAAAAGTAGGGTGTTGGGAATGGGGGGATTTTTCACAGTATTAAAAGCATATGTGACGTATTTATCAAGTGACCACATACTGTAATTGCAAACTCAGGAGTAACAGAACTTGAACTCTATCTTTTAACAAACATGACTTGTTTAATCTTATTGTAAATAAATAAATCAAAGCATTCCATTCGATAACGAGTTATGTCATACTGCCTTAAATAGGATCATACATGTACATGAACTTCCACATGTATTGTCATGATAAATACATGTAACCATTTGTATTTTGTATGTAGTACAGCGAAACCTGTCTAAATTAAACCCTCTTTTGAACTGAGGGATTTGTTTGTTATAGGCAGGTGTTTTGTTTACACAGGTTAAAATTTTGAAACTGATATGAAGGGACTTAAGGAGGTAGACCTAGGGTATGGGACACAACTCTTACAAATTGTTGGAACATTTGTATTCAGCATTTTACGTCAATCTCATGTAATCATCAAAGTAACTTGTACTGATTCCATTCTGTTTCAAATGAAAGCTTGAAAGGCTTTGGTGAAATTGAATATGATACAAACATATCACTAATTTCAAGAGTTATGTACCTTCTCCTAGGTCTAGCTCCTAAAGAAGATGTCTGGTTTACACAGATTTTCAGGGATTTTTCGGCAGTCAGGAAGTCTTATATTAATCCGAAGCTTAATTCATTAAAGAACTGTTGTGAAAAATCTAGCCCTTATTGGTACTAATACATGAAAAAGGTTTTTGTCCTGCATTTCTTGAATATTTGTTAGGCAGAATATTCACCATTATCTGAAAGACATACGTGAAGACTGTTAGCTTATGACTTGTTCTGCTGGCTTTAAAATGCAACATTTAACAAGATATTTTTAACACAGGCCTGTAGCCAGAAATTTTTAGGGAGTTCTTAGGGGGTTTATATGGGCAAAGTTTCCTTGACTTTCGTTAGTGATTTATAGGGATGAATTTTTTCTGCTTTTAGTGGAATTCCGCTAATTGAAATCTGGATTTTACGGTTACCATTCTTTATTACTGTTTATTTATTTCCGAATTTACCATCCCTGGATTTAACAATTTTGAACTGATTTCAGTTTTACCCTTTTTGCTTTAAAAAGTTTTTTTTTTTTTTTTTTTTTTTTTTGGGGGGGGGGGGTCTCTTTACCTCCTGATTCCCCTTACTAATGACCTGCTAAACATATGATAGCTGTGGTTTTCCTTTCAATTTGAACTACAAATATTAGTTGTTTTGTTTAGCATTGTATTACGTGTACAAGCAATTATGTAATATCTGTTTTGAGTTGTGGGGGATTTGATAAAATTCCTCCTTTGTGAAAACAAGGAAATGTTGTAGTTAAATATCACTCCAGCTAAGAATCATGCAAAGCATGATTCATGGTTGGAAAGCCTACATATTTTTATTTTTGATATTTTGTTTAAAACGCTGTAGTAAAGAGAAATTAATGTGGTTTTTCATAACACCCGTGGTCATAAGATATAAATTATATAGAGTGTACTGTAGAATTCAAAAGAAAGGGAGGTAAATCTGTAAATAACACTAAAATACAATAGAAACCATTGGATTTTCAATGTGAGTTATCTCCAAAGAGCAGACAGATTGGAACGAATGATTATACATTTCATCATATAAACCTATAAAGCAACTTAATAACAAAAATAAAAATGTGTAGCCTTTTTTGGGATATATCTCATATTACATAATTTGCATGATTCTTACGAAGACTGCTACTTAATTCTTTATCAGAAGCAGTTGGAAACTTGAACTTACAAACATGTAAACAATCTCAGGCATTATGTGATAGCACAATACTGTAAATACTGACCAACTTCTGATAAAAGGCTGTTATCTTTGAATTCATAAACAATTGACCATCTGTCTGGAGCAAGAAGTAATTGAGTGAAAACTTACAATTTATAGAACAGAAATATGGAAAAGAGAAAGGATAGCTAACATTACTTGTTATGAAAATCTTTACTTGTATGTGTGGTTTAATGCTAGTATGCAAGAACTTAAAATTTCTCTGGAGAGATTGGTTACCAGATTTAACTAGAGGGAGCAATATACTGTCTGTGGTGTTACATGTCACAAGTCCTCCTCAAATTAATTTAATGGGAGTTGAATGTATCTTTATATATTGGCTTTAGCTTTAGAGAAAGGATTCATTTCTGTCCATCTTATATGTCAAAAACATGCTGTATCAACATGAGACATCTATATTACCCAGAGGGCCACCAGCGGGGGGGGGGGGTGTGGGGGGGTGTGGGGGGGGTTAATATAGGTCAAAGGTAATACTGATTTTAACATGACACCTTTATTGTGGTATATCATATATTTCAACTATACTTTAAGTTTCCAGAACTTCCTAGTAGGGGTGTGATATAGGCTTAGGTGTGTGATATAGGGCATGCAATATAGGCTTAGGTGTGTGATATAGGGCATGCGATATAGGCTTAGGTGTGTGATATAGGGCATGCGATATAGGCTTAGGTGTGTGATATAGGGCATGCGATATAGGCTTAGGTGTGTGATATAGGGCATGTTATATAGGCTTAGGTGTGCAATAAAGGCCATTGAATATATGAATGGATGTGCAGTATAGAATATGTGATACAGGCTTGGGTTAGGTGTGCAATAAAGGGTGTGCAATATAGGCCTTTGGTGGGATATAGGATATGGGATATTGGTCTAGGTGTGCGATAAAGGGTATGCAATACAAGGTTTAGACAATCACTTATCATGCATATACAAAAAATGTAAATATATGATATAAAAATTAGGGAAATTATAAAGAATCTTCTTGACATATATATCATATAAATAAGAAATAATTAAAATCCCAAAATAACCCAATTGGCATTTTCATAATCATATCCCTATAACAAAGCATTCTCTTCTTGATAGCATGTTGATATCATGAGAATTGAATTCTAGCTGATATTGAAATAATTATTCATACAGGTCACTGTGTTTTGATTAACTTCTTTTGTTTGACCAGCTGGGAATTGAATACCCAAGTAGGTCAAAATGACCTGATTATGATAAATTATGTTTGGTCATTGATGGGTTTGGTAATCAGCTGATTAGTGTCATTATCTAGGACATATGCTTATTTGACACATGTTGCTGTCCTCTCAGCATACACAATTTTGAAGGGTAAATAGGATAATTTTGTTTGTCTGTCTGTTAGAGGGATGAAGTATTTTCAGGGTTCAACCATGTATCAGAATGTGTTGAAATTATAGTTTCTGATGGAAATGTTATTTTCAGTAGAAATGACCCATAAAATTGATTCTAGCTATCTCTGTCAATTAAAATTGGTTTGCCTTCTTGTTTATGGACAATTGGAGAAAAGTGCAGAAGTGTATGTACATTTCAGGGACTGATTTCAAGTTTGGGAGGGTGGGGGTTGTGGTAAAATTGAATACCAGGCTGGGAGGAAGTGAGGCAAGACATTTGTTAAAATTCAATGTATCATGCAAAACAAGTACTATATTTAAAAAAAAGATGACAAATGCAAATTCCCACTTCATACCCAAAACTGAGTAGGATTTTATTTGGTGAACTGTGTGATCACTGTGCTATGTTTCATATTTCAATTATTTCATTGGTTCAACATGTAAACTATTACCAATTATTCAATAAATAAAAAATCATTCAAAACTGGTATATAAAATATTATTCAATAAATGAAAGTGAATGAAAATATTTCAGACACCAATGTCCCCTATGGAGCCTTAAATTTCACGGTTGCTATCACATTTGTCCAATGAAATGTGCGGTTGTAAGCTACATCAGTTAGGTTGCTGTTGTTAAGCATCATAGATTTCACATGGTGTCAAAGCGAACTCAATACCGACTGTATCAGAAAAAAATTTCTCCCCATTTTTAGTGGGAGGGATACATCCAGCATACCTTTTCTTGGATCCACACCTGCAATCCTTACCATATACAGTAAAACTTTTCTAAACCAAACCGTACTTAAACTATATATCCAAACTTGATCTTACAAATCATTGAGTTAGTACATTGTACATTGGGACACTATAGACTGAATAACTGTAAAGCTAGTTTCACAAATTTTCTCTATTACAAAGAAAGTACAAAAAAACTGAAGTTGTAAACTATAATGTCAGTTTATTTTCAATAACTTGACAGTAATTATGTGTTGCCAAAGGACATCTGTAGACCACAAAAAATTGAATTCAGCAAAAGAAAAAAAAATCACATTTATGACACTATAAGTTTCGTTCTGATAAGTCCTGAAGTGACTTTGTTCAGACAGGTGTCTATGGTCCATTAGTTGTACACTGAAACATTTGGCATAACTGAACACCTATCTGGTCATTTTTCAGATTCAATCTTTCTAATTTTCTGCTATAATTGACAAGAATGTTCTTTTTCTGAGGAAATGATCCATAAAATTGATTTTAGCTATCTCTAATCATCTTAATGAAGAAAAATAGCATTAGAGTGCACCTTAGTTAATAACAAAATATACCTATTAGTAGCAAATGATAATAGAGCACACCTCAAGCTATCAATTAACTTATCACCTGATTTAGCTATTAAAATTTCTTTACGTTTAGCATGACTTGGGGTTTTCAAGTTTCTAAATAACATTTATTGATGTGCATTGTATGTTTGAAGATAATTTGATGGTTTTTTCTTTGAATGCTATGTATAGTATATCAAGCAGAAACCTACCCAAGTTAAATTATCTCCCTTTTCATTGTGATTTTCGTCTGTTTGGGAGGTAATGGCTGCAATTGAAAAAAAAATCAGCATAGTTTATTAAATTTCGTAAACCATAGAATTATGGACAGTGTAATTGTTACACAAACATATTAAATTTGGGACTGAAAGCGTGAGAAAGGAATTAAGATTAGAACGTATGTAGTTTGCATATTTTGATGGGAGAAAAAAATCTGCGAACCGAAACGTTTTAAATAAAAGCCATGTTCAACACTACCACAGACACCTCAAAAGCAAGAATTAATCAAATTTTCAGATTTAAGCGAATAAAACTCCTAGTAGATATAGTGAAAGTGTACTCAAATAATATTTGAGTAAATATCACTGATTGATGTATAATTGTAGTAAATCACTTTTTTGATATACATGTACATGTTACCTTGACCTTAATTATTGACAAGCTTATCGACAGGATTATACAGGTAAACTTAGGTAAGTTTATGTCATATGTACATAGGCAAGCCTTTGATGTCCCGACTCACTTAAATTTTTTTCTGTAATTATTACAGCTAGATAAAATTCCAAATTTGGCATGTTGGTAGATACACGTTTGACGGACTTGTATATTTTTTTTTGTGATCAAACACAAAGCGTGATCCAATTTTGATTGAACATACCCCCACTCAAAATCATTTCAATTAAAGATTGAGGTTTTTTTTTAGTATTATTTTATACTGTTTTTGTTGATAATTTAATGTTTAGTAATAATGTTCCTAACTTAAATTGAAAATAATAACTTTTTGTCTAAAAGTAACTTTTAAGGTCATTAGCAACGGCAATAAACAACAGGATTCACTTTTTCGCCTCAACTAAAGGAGAGCATGAGTTCTGTTGTTTTCATCGCGGTAGGTTTCTGCCTGATATATCTTACCTGTCTTGCTACTATTGTTATCCCCAAGCCAAATAGCAAATGATTAAGTAGCACTCTTTGTAAGAATCATGCAAGTTCTGCATTAAAATATGTGATACACCTCAAATAAGTATTCACATTTTTATTATTGTATTTATTTGTTTATAGGTCTATATGATGAAATATATAGTTATTCATTCCAATCTGTCAGCTCTTAGGATATAATTGACATTGATAATCCAATAGTTTCTATTGCTTTAGTATCATTTACAGAGTTATCTCCCTTAATTTGGAGTTTTACTGTACATTCTATATAATTTCCTAAAAAAAAGGGTTATGTAGAAAGCCAAATGTTACTTTCTATTAAGTAAAACATTTTAAACAAAATATCGAAAATAAAAATGTGTAGGCTTTCCAACCATGAATCACTGTATGATTAGTAGCTGGAGTAGTACTTTCTCTATGTCTGTGTGTCTGTTTACTTCTCTCTGTCTGTCAGTCTGTTCACTCATGTATCCTTCTGTCTACTGAATCATCATCTTTCAGCAGGTTTTGACCTTTCTTGACATACTTTAATTTGTAGATACCAATTTTCATAGATAAAGGAAGTAACACAAGTTCGTGGATTTTTAAATTAGTGGTTTTGAGGTTTTCAGTATGAACATCAATGGAAATCTGTTCCTGAGGAACCAAATTTCGTAGTTTGGCCTTCTCACAAAAAACCATGAAAATTAATACCCTCAAAAAATAGTACTGTCACAGTAGATACCTGTTGCCATAATGTCTATCTAGAACTCAGTTGATTTTCAAGGTCATTTGTCAAAGGTTAAGTTTACAGGGTAAAATTTTATATTTCAGGGTCAAGGTTGTCATTGTTAAACTGTGTATTTCAACAATCTAATTAAACAACAAGAACTTCAGTTTAATAATACAGGTTCCACTTTAAGCTAGCCTTGCTGATTTCTCCCATTTTCACTTGACAGTATCTCTGTTTTACTTTCTTTTTTTTTCTTTGCAAAATTGTTGACTATTGCTTTTTGATGTCCTCATCATTGGCTTCCATGAACTTACTTTTATTTTTCAAATTGATTTTTGTTGCACTTATTCTAGCCTTTGAATATTTGCTGTTTGTTGTTAAACAAATAATAATCAATCAATCCACTGTAAGGTTAAATTCAAACGTCTTTTTAAGGATTTGCTGCTTTGATAAAGCATTAAGTTCTTCCTTAAGTGCCCCCCCCGAAAAATATAAAGTAAACTTCCTCAGAATTTCCAGCTATTGGCTTAGTGTCAGTTTTGTATACCTTTCAAGAAAAGCAGAGGATGCTTACCCTACTGGTGCTCCTGGTCCATGCTCCCAGTTTTTAGTGGAGTCTGAGTTGCTCATTTGCTTTTGTTACTTTGTATGTATGATTTTAGTTACTTTATATTCTTTGTTGTGTATGTCTGTTTTCAATGTCTGGTCTTTGTCCCAGAATTATGTTCTTTCGATTATTGCTTTAACCTTGGTTCCTTTGATTACTCTTTCAAGATCCCTTAAACTCTTTTAAAGCTGAAAAAAACCTTTATCAATTCTCTTTGGGGTAGTTATTGTTTCATAAGTTATTGATGATAGTGAAAAATCATCTTATTTGAGAAAGAGATTGTCGGCTATCATAATTTTACAGCCAGAAAAATAATATCCAACTTCAAATAATTGACCCTATAAAGAGCCAAGCAAGCATAAAAACTGATAATCCAACTATCTTAATTAAAATCTAACAACTTTACAATAAAACGGTGTTGGTGCACTTTAACCGATTGTCCGATTAACAAAGAATAAAATCACGGACTTGTCTGTTGTACAATGAATTGGGCACTAAATGGTGAGAAAAATAGCGTGGGTCATATTGTATCATGCCATTTCTGTAACACAATAACCTTTTTAAATTGTTTTGCATACAGAAAATAGGATGGATATCTTGGTGTTTGGCCTGTCAGGTTGAAAGGCAATCTTGTTAGTTACACAATAAGTTGATGAATAATGATGATTGGAATGTCTTGTGTCATACTGTTTTTTTTCTGTTCGGTAATGCAATAGCCTTTTGATACAACTCCCTACAAAGGTCTGGCATTTGTGATGCATTCAATCTCTATTTAATATATTTTGAAAAAAGTCATGGTGGACTTATGTCATTCCATTTCTTGTCATCCAGCAATAGCCTTGTGATATAACTACATACAAAGGTCTGGTTTCTGGTGTAGTGATTTTGATGCATACTTTCTCTATTTGAGAAAACACCTTGTGTCATACAACTTTTTTCATTTTCTTTTGGTATAACACTATGGCATACACTTGTTGGTATCATGTACATAAACACACAAATACATGTACCATACATGATTCCCATGTATTGTGGTAAACATTTGTATTATGTGTGTTAAGCATGTGTACTTTTAGGTAACTGGTACATATGTGAAATTGAACATGTGTGGCATTTTGCCCTAGCATAATTCCCTGCCTGATTCTTAGAACATTATTTGGATAATGGATACCAAGTTCATTTTGTTTGTATTGCTTTTCAATTTGTTTGATCAAATTGCAAACTTGTATGTTGCACAATAAATTGGATTTGTAATTGCAGCAGAATATTGTGTCACGCTGTTTTCTGTCATCATTGAAATGTGATAACATTAAAATTTTGCAGAGCTGTCAAATTATTTTTTGGACTCTTGGGCATCAAAATATAAGGGATTGTTTGAATGACATTATACACTGCATAAAACATATTTTGTATGCCATTAATTTTTATTGTTTGTTTTTTTTTAGCCGTGTTTCATGAAAAAAGTCTCTGATGGAGTATTTTTTATATCATATCTCCCTCAACTCATATTTCCATAAATTTTATTGCTATTCAGATGTGAAGATATGAGGGAAATCTCAGAATTTTTTTAATGAAACCAAAAGTTCAGGCCATGGACCTGTTTTTCTTCAAATATTAAATTTTAGGCTTGCTGATTGGATGAAATTTGAGTGGAGGAAGCTGGATAAGGTTTTTTTTATGGAAATAAAAAACCCTGGTTTTCACTTACGGTTTCATTCAAATTGGTCAAATGAGTTGCTAGGGAATCTCATGAATTAAAAATCACAGCCTCAGTATTTATTCATTGTCATTTAACTATTTATTCATTGTCATTTAACTATCTCTAGAGACACAGTTTTCAAAGTTGTTTAAGTATGCTTCCTTACTAATGAAATCCTCAGGTTTGTCTCCCTTTGCACTGTCTTATTACGGAATGTCTCCATACAAATTGACGGAGAAAATTAGATAATGTTCAAAATTAAATTTGATCATTGAATATCTTCTAGGCATTTCTGTATTTGCATGTAATTTCTTTTCCATGGAAATAGAGGTCACACAGCGAACAATGGCTAATAGAATTTTCAAAACACTAAACTGAATACAGAAAATTGTCATTGAAAAATAACATCTGATGTGAAACAGGAGTTGAAAATGGACGTATTGTTTTCTGTGAAAACAAATCCTAATCATTTTGTTTTTTTCCTAGGAAATGGAATTGATTAATGGCAGTCTTCAGTTTTCTGTAACATTACATTTCTAATGGGTTATCTGTTTTTTATCAAAATTAGATTTGATAATTTTAAGAAGAAATTTTTCTAGTTGCAGAGTTCAATTCAGACCCAGTATTGGATAATTTCCTAGCAAAAGCATTTACATGCATTTTGTGTGCAAGGACGTAATTGAGTGGACGAATGGACCAAGGTTACTTTTCTCTTAAAATTTTACATTTTAGCTCAAGGAGTGAATGGTATATTGGAATCACCTTGTCTATCTGTCTGTCTGTCCAAATGTCATTTAAATTATCTCTACTCCCAACAGTTCGATTTATTTCAAATTTGGTTTGTGGCTTTATATAAATGTGATGTACTTTATTTGCTGCTTTGTTTCAATTTCCTATTTCAAGTCACTTTGTCATTTTTTTTGCTATAAATGTATATGTAATGCTAGAGAATAATTTTGGTTCCCAATGATACATAGACTTTAAATTGGATGTGTGGCTTCATATGGATCGGGTTAGTGATTTTAGTTGCCAGAATTTATCAACTATTTGATTCCAGTAGGGAATTGCCCAGCAAGACAAAGTGTGTAACTTCATGATTTAATATTCATTACACTCAATTCTTTGTAACCCCTTGATCTACTTCGCAATGATAGTCTATAACATCCCCCTTATCTGGTGGCTTTGATCCTTTCCTGTTGTGTAATAATTGACTCACTGGTACCTCTGTTATGCTTACTTTTTTGTGGTTTTCACATTAGAAATTCATGCCATAGGGCAGATATTCTGTTAAAGTTTTCCATATCTGAACAATATTAAATTGTTCAGGTTTCCTTGAATTGGGGGCAGATGGGAGTCATCCCATTTGTAAGCATATAGTCTCCTTATTGAGGACCACAAATTTACTTGCTGGGTTAGAGAACAATTTTATTCAAAACTTTGTTGATTCATCGGCAACATTCAGACGTATTTATTCGCTAATTTGTAGTTCCAACATTTGCTGAAAACTTTCAATTAACTAATGACCATGGCCTTGCATTACTCTCATTTGCATAATCTGTATTTAAATACAGACCATATGCTTTCTCTCATTTCATCAAATTCAATAAACTCCATTTTATCATGCCATTAAATACCTCTCCCTTTTCATCCATGCCATATAACATTTCATAATAGCATTTAATGTCTGTCTAATGACCAGTCCACACTTTCATTCTGTCTCTATTCTTTTTCAATAGTACACTTTATGGCCGCACAACTGTCCTTCTTTTAATTACATCCATTCTTGCATTTTATATTTGGACTATATCAATATGTTTTTGAAAGATTATTCTAATTTCGGTTTAATTGCCCTTTCCAGGGTGTTTAGTTTTTTTTTTATACTTTCTGGTCCCTTTATATTGTGATACTTGTTCTTCATTCATTGTCTTTTTGGTGTTCTTGGCACTTCTCAAGGGTTTCTTCTTGTACCTCTTGGTTTTGGCACCTCTTCTGTCACTAGGCAATTAAAGTTAGATTTGAAGTGGCATAAGGAACAACCATTTGACTTTTATTGGGAAAGAAAGTAAAAATGGATGAGAGTAGGACAGTGAAATTTTCAGAATTTCTGTATATATATGGCAAGCCAAAGTGGACAAAAATGCCTATTTATAAATATTTTTAAATATTTATAAAATATTTGTAATTCAATTATAAATATTTATAATTCATTTAGTAATATTTATAATGATAATGATATTTATAAATATTTATAATTCAATTATAAATATTTATAAATGAATTATAAATATTTATAAATGAATTATAAATATTTATAATTATTTATAAATATTAATAAATTGGCATTTTTGTCCACTTTGGCTTGCCATATATATTTTCATTATAATTTGCTAACTTTCGCAGTTGCTTGTTCTAGTTCATTCTGTTAAGGATGTAGACCTAGGGTAAGAGACATTAACTCATGAAGTCAGTGATATGTTTGTATCATATTCAATTTCACCAAAGGCTATCAAGCTTTCATTTGACACAGAATGAAATTAATCTAAGTTACTTTGATGCTTACATGACATTGATGTATAATTCTGATTACAAATGTTCCGATGATTTGTAAGAGTTGTGTCCCTTACCCCGGGTCTACCTCCTTTAGGGTACTTACTTATGATTTTGGCAGGTTATTACTGTTTCAAAGAGAGAAAAGCTTATCGTCTACCTTCTTGCTCTGTTTCCCACTTAGTTCAGTTCTAGCAGACTGGATCCAGTGCTCTGATATCACTCAGGCGCAGCAACAGTATTTTTGTACAATTACACCTTTTGAGTAATTCTTTTTAGTGTTCAAGGAACTTCCGTCTGTTTTTCTGTCTGTGTTTCTGTTTGTCTGTATGCATGTCCACAGCTCTTATAAGTACAACATTTTGTAAACTATGTAAGATTTTAGTCTGGCTGTCTGTTTGTATGCATGTTTACATCTCTTGCAACATGTTATTAACTATTAAATGGATTTCGATGATATTTAATGGGAAGGTGAGTTACCATAGGTAGATACAAATTAAGGAGGATAACTATTTTGAATAGCTGCAAGAAGTAGACAAATTTAAGGGGTTTTACATGTTTCCATCTAGTAAGCTCAACTCATCCTCAACTACTCATTGAACATCGATTAAACTGTTTAGCAAGGTAAGGCGGCATATATAGATGTACTTGAAGGAAGATTATTCACTCTTCAACATGACATAATTAATAATTTTACTATGTTAAGGAAGCTTTTGTGGTATATTTAATGTAATTGCTTACAGTTGCTATGCCTATGGATTGGTGTAATTATTTCCCAGAAGAAACACTACTGGTATTGATTTCAGGTTTTATAATGGGGATTTAGTTCCAAATATTGGAATGGGAACAGCATTACATAGAAAACAGCAAACACTTACAGTGATGTATTACATCTGGTTTAAGCTAGTTTTTAAAGAAAACAGCAAACACTTACAGTGATGTATTACATCTGGTTTAAGCTAGTTTTTAAAGAAAACAGCAAACACTTACAGTGATGTATTACATCTGGTTTAAGCTAGTTTACATAGAAAAGAGCAAACACTTACAGTGATGTATTACATCTGGTTTAAGCTAGTTTTTAAAGAAAACAGCAAACACTTACAGTGATTTATTACATTTGGTTTAAGCTAGTTTTTACAGAAAACAGCAAACACTTACAGTGATTTATTACATCTGGTTTAAGCTAGTTTTTAAAGAAAACAGCAAACACTTACAGTGATTTATTACATTTGGTTTAAGCTAGTTTTTAATGAAAACAGCAAACACTTACAGTGATGTATCACATCTGGTTTAAGCTAGTTTTTAATGAAAACAGCAAACACTTACAGTGATGTATTACATCTGGTTTAAGCTAGTTTTTAATGAAAACAGCAAACACTTACAGTGATGTATTACATCTGGTTTAAGCTAGTTTTTAATGAAAACAGCAAACACTTACAGTGATGTATTACATCTGGTTTAAGCTAGTTTTTAATGAAAACAGCAAACACTTACATTGATGTATTACATCTGGTTTAAGCTAGTTTTTAAAGAAAACAGCAAACACTTACAGTGATGTATTACATCTGGTTTAAGCTAGTTATTAAAGAAAACAGCAAACACTTACAGTGATGTATTACATCTGGTTTAAGCTAGTTTTTAATGAAAACAGCAAACACTTACAGTGATGTATTACATCTGGTTTAAGCTAGTTATTAAAGAAAACAGCAAACACTTACAGTGATGTATTACATCTGGTTTAAGCTAGTTTACATAGAAAACAGCAAACACTTACAGTGATGTATTACATCTGGTTTAAGCTAGTTTTTACATAGAAAACAGCAAACACTTACATTGATGTATTACATCTGGTTTAAGCTAGTTATTAAAGAAAATAGCAAACACTTACAGTGATGTATTACATCTGGTTTAAGCTAGTTTACATAGAAAACAGCAAACACTTACAGTGATGTATTACATCTGGTTTAAGCTAGTTTTTACATAGAAAACAGCAAACACTTACAGTGATGTATTACATCTGGTTTAAGCTAGTTTTTACATAGAAAACAGCAAACACTTACAGTGATGTATTACATCTGGTTTAAGCTAGTTTTTATAGAAAACAGCAAACACTTACAGTGATGTATCACATCTGTTTTTAATGTTTTTCAACCAATTAATAGTTACTCAACTTTTGCTGTGGAAGATATTTTTTGTATTTTTTTTTGGGGGGGGAGGGGGTTGTTAGTCTTCCTTCAAGTCTCTTTGCATTTATATTTATGGTTAGTTTGTGATGGTTTACTATTATCTATCCCACAGCATGTGAATAGAAATAATATTTCATTAATTTAAAAAAAAAATTATGTGTTGCATATTTACAAAATTATTTTTTCTTAACAACTCAAGCACAGATTCAAACCCAGAGTACATCCTCTGAATTTGGGGAAAAACAATTTTTTCTGTAATACTTAATTTCAAGTTTTAATAATACTCTTCAAAATTCTTGAACCTAGGCTAATTACAAATATTGCATGTTGAAACCTCTAATGCAGTTGTCTCATTGTGAATCAATTATATTGTGCAACAATTGATCTTCTCCTTAGCTGCTGCAACAACTTTCCTTATCTGGCATCACTGTGACAGCTTATGGTGCGAAAAATCAATGTTTAATGAGATCTTCAGAAGATAATGTCAAACTTTGATTAGTGTAAACACTCAGGTGAAGCAGATTATTTTAATGTCTGCTGCTTCCAATTGTCACCTGCTGTAATTGATCAATTTGACATTATTGCACTATTGATTATTTAAGCTGTTCTTTATGATAGTTATGGTGTTTTGAATTTTTTTCTAATTGAAATAGAAAATAGTATTGGCTCAAGTCAAGCTAAGGTCTTCTTCATTAATTTATTGACCTAATTTAAAAGTTTTCAGCTTTTATAGGGAAAATTATTGCTAACTGATTAAATGTTGAATAAATGAAATCTTGAGAAACCTAATTTAAAACACCATTAATGACATGTCACTGTTGGGGAACATACAACATTGAAGGTATATCTGACCATGAACAAATATACATATTATTTACCAAAATTTGTCAGAGGGCAAAATTCTAAACTGCTAAAACACTTAGGCTTTAGTCCTTGTATGTAAACATGGGTTACAATAATGTAGCTACTTTGACGTACTCTAATGGAACTTGTCATGGCTGGATTTAGCTATATTTTGTACCTACTTCAATATTTTGTGTTTTGAGTGTTTCCTTCATACACATGTACAATTTATTTATGAATCTTGAACTTCCAGTTCCTATGTATTTGATTCCAATGCTACAGATGTTACCCTTGGAAACATGTGTACACTGTACTAAAATATGCAATACCTATACAGTTGGTAATTTTGAATCCTATTTCCCAGAGTAACGCATTAAACCTAATTTAAATGAGAAACTTCGATTTATCTTTCCCATTTTTTTAATGATTTTTGTATGTTTAAAAGTATTTATGTTTTAAACAATGTCTCTTTTTCATTTTAATTTGCATGATATTGGTCTAAATGTGACTCATTAAACTAAAATTTTCCAATAGTAAAAAAAATTGAAATACCAGTTCCATTCTATTGTATTTCTCAGAAGGCATAATGTCTGATTATTTTTAGCAAAGACCTTTAATGTTATTTCTAGTTCATTGGGAACAGTCTCTGAGAATATTAATATTTCTCTTTGAATGTAGAAGTGCATTTTTATTGGAATACTAAAAAAAAGGCTGGAATGGAAATCACTAAACAAACTGTCATTTGAAATCAATGAAAATGACTTCTGGTTGTGTATTATTCTGTTTTGGGGATTATTAATTATAGTCCATGTTTCTGTAGGTTTGATTGATCAAAAAATGAGAAAAAGATAATAACCCATTCAGTTGTTTCAAGGCTTTACAACCTTAAATTCTGTCTAGAAATGTAATCAAATCACTCTGAATTCTTTTCATATCTGAAAAATTGATGAAATTTATGTAAATTCTATGAAACTGATTTACACTGTAATATATGGGTATTTGATTAAGGCATCTTTCTTGTATTAATATTGTTAAACATGTCTTAACCAAATCGTTTTGCGACTTTAAAATTGGTTTGGTTTAGACAAGTGTTTGGTTTAGAAAGGTGTCTGGTTTAGACTTGTGTTTGGTTTAGACAGGTGTTTGGTTTACCAAGGTTCAAAGTACATTTAGACTGATATAAAGGGTCTGTAAAAAGTGTCTTTTTAAGACAAGTTTTGAGATTTTTCAGTTAAGAGAGGTTTCACTGTAGTAAAGTTATGCAATGATCATTAAATATTTCCATCCAATATCTTCTAGAGAATAAAAAGGCTATTTTGTCTTGTCTTGTGACTTTTTTGCCAATAACAAGTTATCAAATTATGAATAGATGATATTGCAATAGGAAATTGATTACAGGAATCAGTAATAAAGGGTTCGTTGCTAATAGTTTTTCAATGTTTTTCTGTTGAATAAGCAAAGTTATGCAATAACTAGATTTGATTAGCTTTATATGGTTCTTTCAGTTTATATGGTAACAAGGATTGAGTAACTGAATTTAATAGGTATTATTTGGTTCAGAAAGGGACATGAAAGGAGGCAGCATTCAAACTGTATTAAAAAAAAACGTAACACAAGAATAATGACTAGACAAAGAAAATAGACACATGCAACCAAGAACATGAAATGATCAATGTAAGAAAATAAATAGAAACAAAAGTAAATGAGCAGTTAGGACCAGGTGCACTGGAAGGGTAAATATCCTCTGCTTTTCTAAAAACACCTGTCAAAGTGCTCATTTTTGTCGCAAAAACATTCCTTTTTTAAGGTGATTTTCTTATGAAGTCACAAATTCCTTTTGTCTAAATCTTTTAATACAGCTACACAGGTAAATATTGTTAATGTGAGATTCATGTGAATCAAGCTTCACATTAAATTCATGTGATCTTCACATGGAATTAACATAATTTTTGTATGTATTTCACTTAACATCAACTTCATGTGGAAAGTGCACATGAATTTCACATGCAGGTTCAATTCACCTGAATTCCACATGAACTGTGTCAAAAACTTTATTGGCTCAATTCAGGTGAAAATCACATACTAAAATTCATGTTAAAGTCATGTGAAATATTTTTGCCTGTGTAGAAAACCAGAGTGATGTATCTACAGAATCTGTTAAGTGTAAGTGTTTGTAAGAATCAGGCAAAATGGGAAAAAATCTGAAACATACATGTCAAAACCCCACTTATCTGACAATAAAATATCACTCAAGGATGCTATCTCTATTTGAAAAGGCAATTATTTGATCTCTACATCAATGGCTTTGCTCAGAAAGTTTTCAATAGAATCTTAGAAAAATGAGGTTTTTGACAGAGTTATCTGCCCTTGAAATGTTCATTTTCAGTGCATTTCAATAAAATTGTAATTCAATGGTCCAGCATGATATGGAAAATCTTGTCTGTTTTCCTTGATTCTGATGGTACAAATAGTCAAATTACACTATCAAAATGATAGTTTTTTTATACCATGTTTCACCTACTGCCTGATTCTTACAGGGACTGATAATTAAGACTATTGATTTGGACTATTGTTGATTGTAACAATAGTTATGTAACTTCATGATTATATTAGCTGTATATAGCCAATGCTTAATATAGTGTAAAGACCTTTATTTAGGTCAAAGCTATTTAGCCTGTAAATTCAATTTTTTTCTTACCAAAGCTATTATGCAGATATAATTTTGTAACTTTCTCACTGTTTGTGGCATGCTAAATCATCCATTGATAACTTCAATATGATGAATATGACAAAGAGATGACAAACCAATCAGGATTCTTTTGAATTGCTGGTATATCTGCCATACTTTAGCTTTTCATTGTATAATGTAATTATGTACCTTTGTCCTAATATTAATCCAAGAATAATTTTGAATGCTTTCTGTGGATTTTTATGAAACTTAAACAGGTTCACTTTTTAGAAGTAAAGAAGTCAATATTGATTTCCCCTTACTCTTTTGCTTAAATAGAATCTTTGCTACGAGAAAGGGGTTGATTTAGAAAATACTTATGTATAAGTCTGAGAATATTCTTGCACAGTCACTCCAATCACAGCCTTTGAAATTAATGACCTACTAATATTAAAAGAATTTGTTCAAACTTAAAAAAATATTTTCAAGTTTTGTGGAGCCAATGCCTGGTCTTGTTGCTTTTGTGATTTGGTGGTAGTATTTGTGTGCCCATCTAAATATTAATAACAATTCTAGGGCTGATGCAGAATTCTGTAAACTTAAGGAGTAGACCTAGGGTAAGGGACATAACTCATGAAATCAGTGATAAGTTTGTATCACATTCAATTTCACTAAAGCCTCTCAAGATTTCGTTAGAAGCAGAATAAAATGAATCCAAGTTAATTAGATGCTTACATAGATTGATGTAAAATGCTAAATACAAATGTTCCAATGATTTTTAAGAGTTATGTCCCTTACCCTAGGTCTACCTCCTTAACAACACATTGAAAAATCTTGCTGGGGACATTAATTTTGAATAAAAAGCAGATTTTAAAGTCTACCAAAACAAGAATTAAGTGGAAAAAAAAATTAGTATTAATATTTAAGGGAAATTCTAAAAAATCATAATCCAAGATATAAGGATTAAAGCATAAAAAAACTTAGACAGACACAAAATGAAAAACACATATAAAACTATAGTTCTACTGCAAAGTTTCCTAGTTTAATATTGTGAATTTCTGAATGTGAATTCCACAATTAACTTTCTCAAATGTTTTATGCATGTGCAGACATTATTTGAAAAGATTCATAACTACCAATTTCAGATATGATGTGTGTATTTTTAGCTCACCTGGCCATAGGCCGTGTGAGCTATTGCCGTCACTTAGCATCTGTCGTCATTGTCGTCGTTAACAATTTCTTCAAACATTTTCTCCTCTGAAATTACTGAATAGATTTGCATGAAACTTATCATGATTGTTCCTTAGAGTATTCTGCACAAAAGGACCGTTTGGATTTTTAATTGGTTAAAAAACATGGCCACCATTACTAAAAATAGAACATAGGGGTCAGACAGCAGATTTTTGCATATATCTACATTAGGTTTAGCCAAATTCTGACATTAAGTAAAAGTATTCAGCATGATGAGATCTATCTGTGGTTATTGTCCTTTTTGGATGTTTTTTGCTGTTTTTGATGTTATTACTTTCAAAGATCTTCTTCTCAAAAACTACTGTACAGAATTCATTGAAAGTTGGTATTTTTAACAAAATGAATGTTTGGATTTTTTATTAGTTAAAAATCATGGCTACCATTACCAAAAATAGAACATAGGGGTCAGACAGTAGATTTTTGCATATATCTCCAAAACCTTTAGGTTTGGCCAATATCTTTCAATTACTGAAATATCCTTATTATAATGTCTACAAAAGTCTCAAAGGGATCAAAGTTGTCAGATGACTCCATGTAAGGGTTATTGCCCTTGAGAGGTGAAAAACGACTTTTTTTTACAGTTTTCAGCCTATATCTTGAAAACTATGATAGATAGAATGATACTTTCAATTGTTGTAATGATTCTTATTATAAGGCCTACTAAAGTCTCCAGGGATCAAAGTTGTCAGACAACTCCTTATAAGAATTATTGCCCTTGAAAGGCAAAAAATTACATTTTTTGCAGTTTTCAGTCAATATCTTGAAAACTATAATAGATAGAATGAAACTTTCGATTGATGAAATGATCCTCATGACAAGTCTTACCAAAGTCTTCATGGAGTCAAAATTGTCAGACAACTTCTTGTTGGAGTTGGTGAGCAATTCAGGCTCCTGGGAGCCTTTTGTTTTTTATTAAAATTATTCAATATTACTTTTAAATGATAAATAATTTTTGGGTGATGATATAACGAAAGAAAATTGAAAAAAAATATTGTTGAAAATATAATGAAAAATAAAAACAAATATGTTGTCACACTGGTTGTAGATTGGCCTTAAATATTTTTCCAGATTAAGATTTCCAATTGTAGAGGAAATCATAAAGATGGAAATTTAATTGACGATTTCACACCTTTTATTTCTAAGTTGTCAACTTCCATTGTTAATCTGGTTTGTCCATCTGTATATTTCCTTTTAAAGATAAGCAATTTTGATTGGATGATTGAATATTTTATGACCTTTGACCCTGGTACTAGCATGGAGGTCAATATCTCAATAACATGAGATAAATGGATATTATTTGTCAACAATGTATGGTATAACATTACAAATTATTATGAAAATTTGTTTGTATAAATTATTTATTGAATATTTGAGATTATAAGAATCAATTTTCAATTTTGTTTCTTTATGTGACATACTATTGTTTGTTATCAATAAAGGTTTTGTAAAACATTTAAATTAGGTTGGTTTCTTTCATCTGAATTATAGTTTTTTAGACTCACAGTGATTTATTACATTTAAAAGATACATTTTTGTTGTTGTCATTCTCAGCCAAATTTAACTTGCAAATTTGTTTTTAGCGTTGTAATACACCAATAGTTTAGTAAAACTTTGGAATAAAGTATGGGAGCCTTTCTGTCAAGTTTAAAAGTCTTGTGTGGAATAATTTGAATTTGGACAGATTAACATGTTTCAGTAACATTTGTGGAGTTCTTTTTTAATTGACTTTTCTCAAAATTAGTGATTTGTCTTATATTTAAAAAAAAAAAAAACAATTTCAAAATTTACTGCTATGAAAAATGCTATTTTACATTTTTGAGTTGAAGTTGAAATTAGTTTTTAGGATCAACAGTTTATGTTTTTTCACTGTTGGGTATAGCCCATATTGTTCCAATTCAATGTTTAATTTTAGGATATTTCTGTAAATAATATATATAGCAAAAACTTGCTGTATTATTGGAAAATATGGAATTAATGGAATTAAATCTGTACTAGTATTGATATCAACTCGTTGTTTAGAAGAATTTCAATGAATTTCCTTACGATAGATTATTTATTGAACTGTAGCATTATTGGATATTGGCCATTTAGAACAGTTCTCCAATAATCATAACAATCCTGGCCATGTGACACATGACTTTCGCAATCACAGCTCTCTGAATATGCTTGTTGACATGGACAGTTTAAATTAGCCAATGTTTGAGTATGGAGCAATTTCATGTTCGGTGATGATGTATTACAAGTGTTGTCATTTTTTTTCATGTTTTTTATGATTGATGATTTGATTCTTGGATGCATGTTATGGATTAGTTCTTGAAGATATTGGAAATTTTTGTGAATTTGAATTTTTGTAAATAGAGTTTTTTTTGTTTATCTTAATTTGGAGTACATAGTGCAAAGAGTTTTCTTATTGAATGATGGGATATGTTTAGGAAGCATAAGAATATTCAGTCATTGATTTCGAGATCTTATTGAAGTTTCATTGGCATTTCTTTATTGAGACGTATCGAACATAAAGGTATGCAGATAATGCCCTATAATAGTATTTCTATTGATCTAGTGCAACATTAAAGGAAAATTTCAAAATAAATATAAGTATCAATGATAATGTTTACAATAGGATGAAAGTACAGTATAACCTGTTTTAACCAAACCTCTTATTAACTGAAATTTCTAACCAGCCCATAGTGGGAGTATTTTTAATGCTAATTAGAAATAGTTAAAAAATAATATGGTTGGACAGTATATCCTTTTAGAGAGGTTTTCAGATTTTTTTATTTTTCAATTTTACGCTGTAATTTAAGAGACTGCCCTGTGTCCATGTAGAAAACAGGCAGATCCTATGATGTGGGTTGCACAGGGTAGATATTATCCCATCAATTGTTTTGTTCCAACATAATATTAAACTCATTATACTGAAGGAAGAACAAGGACTTTTCTGTATCAAAAGTTGATGTTTAAAGTTCCCTTACAAATCAACTAATTATGAACAGATCAAAGAGTTATTTCCCTTTATTTATAATTTTTAGTGCCTCCTATATTATTTATTACATTCTAATCATTTCAATAAATTACAAAACAATATCAATTTTTTTGAAACCTATAATGGATGAAAATGTGGCATGTAGCCTCCTCCACTGGTTTGATCTATTGATACCTTCTTAAATGTTGAATTCAATAATTTTAATCCCACATAGGATTGTCACATAAAATTATTGTGAGACCTGTCCAAATTTAATCATATACTGGCTGAAGCATGACAAATTTTGTTAGGTTTCTGGTTAGGTTAATTTTCAGTTGACTAAGATTACACTGTAAAAGTGAATGACGAAGATAGATTTTAAAAATAGTGTCAAATGCAAATCTGTAAAAAAAAGTGAAGTCATGAAAATATTTGGAAGCTAAAGGGTTCAGATTCATCACAGCATAATATTGTAAACTATTCCTTTTTAAGTGAAAAAATTGTGAAGAAAATGAATTACAAAAATAGCACTGGTCTTCTGGGTAGGAATTGGCCAGTATTTATCTAAATTTCACAAGTACTTAAAGGTCAAGATAAAGATGAATTGAAATTGTGTTCAGGGAATGACTTTTGACAGACATGATATAACAAAGAGCCAAACATAATTAAACTTTATCACTACAAAGGAAGAATTATTTGGGACACATAGTTTGTAGTAAGATTTTTGCCGAGCAACCCCCGTCAAGTGACATGAAAAATACCGAATTTGGAAGTATTTGAGTTTTATTGCGTTTTGATTTTAATTTGTATCAAGAATTTTAAGTGGTCAACATTCTTTGTGTAAAAGTGTTTTAACTTGTTACTTTGTACAATAAGGTTAAATTTATAGTTCTCAAGGTTTTGTTAGGTTTCAATTATTTTATTTGGTTTTGCTAGCATTAATCAAATTACTGGGTTTTTCATGACCAAATTATCCATTGTCATTCTGAATTGTTGAACTTGATGAAAATGACTAAAAATTTAATGTTGTATGAGCATTGGGATTTGATGCCATTCTAATGAATCTGCATGAAAATCTAACAGGAAAATTCAAACTAGGCATACTAGATACAAACTTATTTTTTTCGAAGTATGAGAGAGTGTCCAAAACATTCATTGATGCCTTTTCAGGAGGTTTTACGACACTGGTGATGCTTCAGCTGTATGTTCAAAATAAGTCCAGATTTGTTGGAGGCCAGGGCTTTTTTCATTGGCTATACTTACACATGGACTGTAAAAATTTGCCTGCTTTGAATCCATGATGAACTTCTTTAAATCTTTATATATAATTAAGTTTCTCTTAATTTCAAAGCAAATGAAGTGATAAATTCATCTTATTGTCTTCAAATCCCTGATACAATTCTGGCTAAAATTTTATAGTTTATGTAATCAACAGAAAGTATTTATGAATGATTTTATAGGACCTAAATACTTTCTTCTAAAACTAATATTTATTTATGGTATACACTACATTTCAGAAAGGTGAAATTTTCATTAGAGTGTTGAGTATATGTATTTAAACCAGAATTGAATTGAACTGAACAAATGTTATTTTATCTTCTGTTAAGGAGGTTTATGTATATTAAAATAAAAGAGTTTGGGTCTGTAACTTTCAACAGCTCAGCTATGGGCTTTAGGTCTGTGTTGATTTGTGGGGGGGGGGGGGGAATGTGGGGCAGCCATTTGCCTATTAAGGTCTTGAAGTTGTTCTTGACATAAATTTAAGAAAAATCAGGGGCGGATCCAGGATTTGAGTTTAGGAGGGGCGTTAATTGAATTAAATGCCGTGCAAAGCAAGGCAAAAAGTATTATGGTGTGAAAATTGTGATGAAAATTTTTTTTCTTATCGATTTAGGGGGTGTACACCCGGTATGCCAGTCCTTGGATCCGCACCTGAAAATAACAACACATATACATCTAGGCTGCTAGAAACTTAAGCACTGCTCTATTATTGTTGGATACAGAACATTAAAACTTATCCTTCTACTTCTTTTTTTTTCGGTGGTGGGGGGGGGGGGGGTAAGTAGAGAAGGCCAACTGTTTACAATTAAAAATTACTTTTGATATAGTGCAGATAATTTTACTATAAATTTTGAAATTAATACGGTCAATATTCACTAGAGAAGGCCAACTGTTTACAATTAACTATGGTTACATTTTATAAGTATCTTTTCTGTGTTGAATTGTCGATCATTAAAAGATTTTTAACTAGTTTCTACAACAGAATATATTTTAACAAAAGCATCCATTTATTGTTTTGGTGGAGAAATCAAAGCATCTGGCCAATTTGTCTAAATATGTCCCAATTAAAGTGAATGGCATCTCTTCTCAGAGTGGCTCTTTAGTGTTATAGGGGATATCATGGGTTTTAATAGGCTTTCATAATAGGATCATGGTAGTTTCTTAGTGGTCTTTATAATGGTTTGTTAGGAACTTAGTGTGGCTGTTATAATAGGGTATTAGGATCTCATGAGGGAAATCAATTGGTTCTCTTTTGATATTTTAGCAGGGGTTTCATTAACTTTTTACAATGCAGGCACCTTTGGTTTTGTAGAAGGTATTTTCATCATTTTCTTTTATAAACATATATGAAATTTTAAAATTCAGGCGATGCCTTTGAGTAGCTTAGAAGGGTAAAAGTACCTGGTACCGTCTCTTAATGAAAGGCCTGTTTTAGTGAATTAATGTCATTTATGGGAAGTAACTGCTTTCCAACATTTTGGAGCAATTTCATCTGGTACAACTATTTTCTGTCGTAGTGAAACCTTTTTTAACTAAACCTTAGATACACTGGAAACTTGTCTAAAGCAAACACATTCTTAAGTCCCTTTTTGCCATTTTAAATGCACACCAAATAATTGCCAAAACTAAACATAACATCTAGTTCAGAAGGGATTCTGTTAAGACAAGTTTTACTTTATGAGATGCTAACTAATTTTAATTGTAATTTTTAAGGATGATTATTTTTAAATTTCTTGATTTAATAAGCTTATTGTTATAGGAATTATGACTTTAACTAATTTTAAGAAAATATTCTGGTAGATCAAATATTTTTATTCAAAATATTTTTTTTTGGAAAATCTCTTATTTTTGGTAATTCTAATGAATGGTATTGTTTAAAATGTGGAAAATATTTTTTTTTAGTGCATTAAACTTTCCGTTAATCAGGATTTTATTTAAAAAAAAAGAGGAAAAAAGACTTCTGTTTTTTATTGGAAAAATTACATCAACGGAAACACCTTCTAAGTCACATCATTCAAAGTCACATTGTATCTTTTTGTTATCTTATGACTGTTGATATTTTTTGTGGTTTCATCAAGTGATTTCCTGCTAAATATAATTTTATCAAAAACTCCCTCAGTGAGAAAATTTGAAGTGTTGCTAAATATAGAAACTTAAGTACATATGCAAATTAATTTAGTGTTTTCTCTCAGCTAGATCACTTCATAAAACTACTTTATCTTTTCTTGAAAATGTGATTGATGCATATCCTTTTTAAAAGACAAATTTTAAGTCATTTATTTCCCACAGTGGCAGTGTAAGATATATATATAAAAAAAGTTGCAATTATTTTTTTCAAATACGGACTATGGATCCATATACAAAAGAATAAAATGGTTTTATGAAGGAAATGTGGTAGATGGGGTTGTTGGGATGAGATTTAGATATAGGGTGGAATGGGTTAGGGGTCAGGGTGAGGTAGGGATGAAGGATAAAAACTTTTTTGCCAAAATAATGCTGCTAGTTTTGGTCTTTTCTAACAAGGGTATTGCAAAGATGAATTAATGGTTAAAAATATAATAAGATACAAATAATTTTAAGTAGTCTATATACAGTATATGAATGAAATCACGATAATCTTTAGATCATCATATGATATTGTCACGACATTGTTGTAGGGTCATGTCATGTTGAATTTTGTTAAAAGAAACTTATTCTTTAAAAAGGATGCTTATAAAATAAAATCTTTACTCATGGTGATAAGAAAGCATGTTGTAAATATCCTGGTTTTACATGACATGATAAATGAAGATTTACATGTAAGGAGTTTCCCAAAATAAGTATGACTGGAAAAAAAATGCTTATGCCTTGACATAAAATTTAAGCAGTCCTTATAATATTATTGCTTCAATAAAAATAAGACCATGGTATGGCTGAGAAACTAGCATGAAATGTAAGTGATCAACCAGGTTATAGGAATTGGGGGATCCAGAAATTAGCAAGAAGGGGCTGGGGTAGTAGGGTAAGTGTGTATTGGGTGTGTGGGCAAACCTTAGGGCTAAAAATCTTTTCTTAAAAAAACATTAAAAAAATATGCATAATTGCTAATGTTCATAGTTCAATACTAAATACAAATTTGCCTAAATATTTATTGAACTATATTAATTCTGAGTATTTTTCAATGTTTTAACATAAAATATAAAAAAAATGACAATAACTTTAATAACACAAAGTGGGGTCAGGACCACCCAGCCACCCCACTTAGATCTCTGCCCCCATTAGATCTGCCTTTGCAAGGTGATGATTTTTAAGTTATTTTTTGCATATCAGAGACTCTTGACATTAAACAAATCCTAAGGCCATGTTAAACATCCTTTGACCTTGGAAAGTTGAACCTTTTAGTACTGATGGAGGTAATTGTTTTTTGATTATTAATGGATGAAAATATTTCTTCTTGAATTACTGAAATTTATACCTTCCATCTTCAAGAATCTCAGTGCCAAGTTTAACATCCTTTGGCCTTGGAATTAGAATTCTGATAGGGATGAAGTTAGGTATCATTAACACTATAATTGTTTTTTTTTTTGTTGTGGGGTGGTGGGGGGGGGGTTGGATGGGTGTGGGTAGTTAAAACAAAAAAGGAGGGGCCATCATTGAATGTCATTTTATATGTCTTTCACAAAATTTTGAATAATCAAAATGCACTTTTACTTATGAGTCACTCTCTTCTGAAATTCAAAACTTAAATTACAGATTCAGACATATGGCATGTCACAATGCATGTATAAACGACCTTGAAGATTTAAGAATTGGCGGGAAGCTGAGTGTAAAAACAACAAGTGTTTATAGGAAATCTACTACTATAACGACTAACTTTTTATAAAAGCCTGCGAAACTGTTCAAACACCACCTCATACATAGTGGTTTTTTTACTAATGACAAAAACATATTTGTAGATTACGTGAAATATACAATATTATTTATGATGAGGATTTGATGAAATGTACCACATAATCTGAGATTAAGTGGATTTTGACAAACTGATGTACATTTATTTCACAGTGTGATTTCAAATTAATGGATTGAATGTTATTGATTGTTTATCAGGAGCTCATTTGCATATTTTCAATTAGTATTGATTGTGAATTGTGAGTATATTGTGGGAATTTGTAGACACATTGGAAAATATAAACAATTCTATTGGTTTAGGAAAGCGCGTGAATGTGTGAGTTTTGACACAGTTATGATTTGAAATAATTGTTTAGTCTCATAGCAGCTTGAAGATAATTTGTCATGGTTTAAAAAAAACTTCCCTTATTGAAACAGATAAATTGCATAAAAATTGGATATATCAGTACTCTTGTTCTGTTGTGCAAATATTGATTACATTTAAAACAGCAATTGATGTGTTTGAAGTGATATCGGTTCATCAATGATGCAAAATTGATCTCAGGAATAAAAAAGTAAAAACAGAATTTTTTTTTTATCAAATTGTGTAGAAACTTGTGGATTTATCTAAATTGATGCAGGTTTGTGTGAGATCTTTTATGGATACTTGTATAAGTGCACTTATGAAGAATTTTGGAATAATAACATTTGGATTCACCCATAATGCCTTTGAAGAACTTGCGCCGAAGATGGAGTACGTTACTGAATCTGCAACCACCTTCAAAAAAGATGAAAAAGTCCTCAAGTTGTCAGTCTTTCAAGGTAAATATAAATGTTGTCAACAGTGTCCCAGCCGATCAAGACCTTGATTATGTTGAACATTTTTTCTTCCATGTTATCATGTTATATTTTAGTTATGTGTGACTGTCAATTTTTTTTGGTCGTCTAAAATCACATTTATTTATTGGGTCAAATCATCCTGAAACTTAATACACATGGGCATCTTGATGTGAATTTTAAAAAAAAGAAACATCTTTTTCTCTGACCTAGTAGGGCATTATATACATGTATATGTTTTGTATTGAAACATTCTCTTGTTTTTAGTAAGTGAATAATGTGATAAAGCAAGAAATTGCACTGCAGTAATTTTTTTTCATTGAACTATTTTAATATTAAAATAGAAGTAAAATATGAATCTACTTATACATAGGAGTAAAACTGATTCAAGGGGCTTAAAAACCATCCAGTCTGAAAACATGTAGAGTGTTCGGGGGAAAGTTAGGCATTGAAGTTGATTCTATGAATAATGAACCTTATGAGGACTGGCTGCTCATTACTATACATGTTATAAAAGATTTTATATTCATTAATAAAGTGATGTGCATGAATAGTGAAGCACTTGTTTATGCTGGAAGATGCGGAGAACAGTAGGTCCTCCCTAATCATCCTATTTATTGAAAGGTCTAAACAGATAGTGTTGGACAAAAATTTAAGATACTTCTCCGCAAAATATTCTGTTGAAACGGAAGTGACTGGTTAGTTTAATAGTTTACTTTTGACAAATTTTTAAGTACTTAGGACAAATCAAACAAGGCAAGTTCTCCCTCAAGATTTTTTGATGAATGACCTATATTATGACCTTTCACAAAGCTCATTCAGATTTCTAGTTTGAAGTTCTTATTGCTTTGTAAGTACATTGAACTTTAAAACACTGATCAAAACATTATTTTTACACTGTAAGTAATCCACCCCATCCTGTTTCCTTGTTACAGAACATGACCTAAATTATGACTTTACATAGAGTTCACCTACATGTTTCTGACTATTTTCTGGCGAATAGCAGTTTTTTAAAATAGATATTCTGGCCCACATCTCCTTGAAAATAAATATTTTTTTCTGACCTTTGCCCAGATACTTTGTACTGTGAAATGGAATTAAATAAGCTTCCCTTGATGTGGTTGAAAATATTTTTTTTTGTCCTACAAAATTTCAAAAATTAAGCTAGCCTTTTAGAATCAAATGGTTATCCCCTTACACCATGTTGAAGAACTTGACTGTGCTGTAAGTTTTCTGCAGGCATAAATTGTGGAGGTTGTTAACACACCTGTCTTTATCTTCCAATTATCTTACTGATGTTGCACCCTTTCTTGAAATAAAAAATCTAAGATAGGATACTGTTTATCATAATTCAGTAAAGCATTTAATGTTTAAAATTCGCATAATTTGCTCACATGGGTGCTTCATGACTTGACAGGAGGTTTAATAATCTATAATTAACAGTTGAAAGTGACATTTTCAGATACTAATTATCTCTTGTTAATTTCCCCTGGTGGACTGAAATTAATTAATTTGTCAAATTTTCCTGTCTGCCACATAATTTTAGTACTAGTCTCATTCAAATACACCCAAGTTCATTCGGGGTCAACTTTTGTACAGCTCAAAACAAGGTGTTGGTCATATTATGGATGACCCATATTTTGACATCAATTTTCACCAGATTGTGTAAATTTTTTATTGGAATTGGAAAAGAAAATGGTTCTTTGTGTAAAGTAATTTGATTTTTTGCTATATCTAATTTGAATTAGGCTGTAGAAATGAGCTCATGTTCACCACATGCTTGAAGCACTTGACCGAATCACTTTAAAATGACCACACACCCATTCATTGAGAAGTGAGAAAATTAGTGGCTTCTGAACATTGTGAAGAAAATATTGGAGTGGATGTCAGATTTTTAAGATGTTTTTTATGGTTTAGCTTAATTGGAAATTAGTAAAAGGATGTCACCTCCACATGCCTAACTAAATGACTTTAAGTACCATAATTTATTTGAAAATTCTTATCATGTTTTATCTCTTTTTCAATTTTGAAGGGTGTACATGTATTTTATAGGTTCAGAGAAAGAATGGAGTCTAAAATTTATAGGTTATTAGGAGAATTTTATTTATACAAAACTTATTACAATTTTAAGCATCTTAACCGGTATCTGTGTAGAAAATTCCCTTAAATGGTGAAAAGTTACTTCATATACACGTGTACAGTATATGAAGATCTCTACTTTTTAATCTTAACCAAAAGGCCAAGAATTGATGTAAAGATCTCTGATTGACAATCAGTCTTTATATGACTACTATTGTACAATGGTAGGTAATGGCCAATCCCAGGTGTAAGGGTGTCTAGGGTTAAATCCCCATTTGTTGAAAAATTTTAGTCATTTTGTGCAAAATTTTGACAGAAAATGAGCATTTGATAGCTATAACCGCCCTTTTTCTCTGGAACCCCCTCTTTCTAAAACCTTTGAATCCTTCATTCTAGCTAGGTCATCCATGTGTTGTTTACATTTTGCTAGTTGAAAGCTGATACTGTTTTGATGCTTGTATCTCTAGTAATTACCTGCAACTCTACACCTGTAATTAACACCTGTAATAATGACTGCCCAATCAATACAGGTATAAAGACTGAGTTGGTGCTATATCATTTATGTTTTATGGAGTGGCTATAGGCACATTGAGAGCAATAGGAAAATAATAATAAATGTATCAGTTTATATGGATCTGTCCAATGAATATGAGACTATTTGATAAATGTAAATTGATGCTTGTAGTGCCATTGTGTTTTCAACTGGGATATTGAAGTTAATGCTTTGATATGAGTCAATTTTGTTTTTGGAATAACCAGGTCCTGTATTCCTCCAGTAGAATCCACATACTTGTTTAGATTATATCCATCTTAGTGAATATTTGGTCCCTATGTACTGGTATATATATATAGATCTTAAACTTTATTGATTGTTATTGTGATGGGTCATAGGTCATAAGGTCAAGGTAAGATATTTACACTGCAAGAGGATGCTAAGCTCCTTTTTGTGTTGATAAATTTTGCTCATTTGTCTTTTTATGGTTCTGAGTAAAACAAACACTGTTATAAATTGTAACCAAAGGAAGCACTCTGTCACTCACCTTACTTCATTGAAAAACATTGTTAACCTTTTCAATCCAAAATAAACACCAATTACTCAAAGAAGAGAATTGATGATTTTTTTTGCGGAGAGAAAATTATGAGATTTTGTTGTAAATATGAGTTACATATTTCCACATAACATAAATTTCGCAATCTTGAAACTTACCACTATTCACAACAGGAGGAACTTACTTTTTGGGAGTGATGATTTTAATGAAATTTTGGGGGCTGGTTGGAAGTCATGGATTTGATCTCCGGTCTGAGTCATCACTTGGACTTTGAATTGGCAGTCACTGCTTCTCTGCTAAGCACACAACATCTAGATAGGGTAACAACTGGTTGGCTCATAGTCATGGTAACATGCAGTCTGTTGTTTCTGGGCGCTTATTGTGTCTAAATAGTACGAAGCAGGGTCTGTTTGAATTTGCTCTGAAATGAATAAAATTTTTGCCATATTAGAATGTATAATATACAATCAAATCAATAAACCTTCACAAGTTTTTTTTTAGAGAAGAAAGCTTTCTTAATTCTACAATTGTCACATGAATTAATCACCATGTGACCTCCATTTCACCCAGACATGCACCATACCATTTACAAATCATTTTCATACATTAAGGACACTCATTTTAATGCCTTTTGCTGTGTTTAGAGACAGCAGGTCCATTAAGAATTATTTTGATTGTGCCATAAAACTAGTGTTGTATTTCATATTCTTTCCCATTAAAGTTAATTGGACATCAAGAACTATTAGCAGTATATTGTACATTTATGGGCGTTAGAAATTGAGATATTTTTCATTGCTGATGGTGTGTGGCCCAATTTGAACTTGAAGGGCATGTTGTAAATTAAGGTCTGGCTTTCATGGAATGACTTACACTTGAAGTATGGGATGTTCCAATCTAATTAAAATTTGACCTATCAATTGTTCCATTCAGTCACTGCATGTAGGATCAAACAACACTCATTTCTACTTTCTGTTCTGATGACCTTCTGATCAGCCAATCAGAATCAAATCAGAATCTTTCATGATTTTGAAAGCATTATTCAAAGGAAAACAAACCCAAGGATTCTGAAAAGTTCTTCTGAACAGAAAGTAGAATGGAGTGTTGTTAGATCCTACATGCAGTGACAGAATGGAACAATTAATAGGTCCAATTTGAATTAGATTTGGGAATGTTCCTCCCACAAGGGTCACTGAAGAAGTGGAAGGGATTGTAAATAGTCAGCTTAGCATGTTTTAATTTATTCCATAGGAGACCTGTCCTAGACACATGGGACCCTTCTTTGCAGACATGTTTATAATATGGACAAAACAATATTGCAGACTCATGAAAGCATATCAAAATTAAATTTTTATTTTTCACATTTATGGAATAGATATATCAAAATATCACATATGATTTCTGTGAATTCAGAATGCTTCATAAGAAAATTTATATTTAATGTTTTTGGACCCAACCATATTCTTCTTTTCTGTTCCTTTAATCTGAAATTTCAATAAAGTTCTTTACAACTAACTTTCCAGTTCACAGACCCGAAATACATTTTTCAGAAATTTTCATATAGTGACTTTTGGCCTGTAATAGTTAATTTTACATGCCCACCTTCATTTTGAAAAGTCCTTGGGCTACGGACTACTGCTCAGCCATGAAGACTGGTTCTGAAACAATGCATTATATTTCAGTATGCTTGAACTTTAATGCCTTGCAATGTCACCAATGACCAATTTGTCAAGTGAAATAAACTCAAGATTATAATGCTGTCCAAAGCTAATTTTTCCTTCAAGAAACAGGGCATTACCTTGTCATTCTGTGCAAATTATGAGCTCAGAAATGGACAGCAAGATTGGTGAAACATGCCATCTGCACATTATGGAAATTTGGTGGAATCTGAGATAATTTGATGGCCTCGTTTGTTGCATTAGGGTGTCAATGATTCCTCCATTAAAAGATTTGGTTTCTGATTGAATGATGTCCATTTCATCTCCTGTTAATTTCGCCATTATTACAAGTTTTAACAGTGGTTGATATCTTAATGGGGAATAGGACAGATTAGATCATTTTCTAGTGGTTGGTTGAACATGGAGGAATCTGCCTTTTATGGGAAATTTGTGGACATGTGGTCAATTATTCACAGATTTATTTGTGAAGGACATATTATCTGTTGCAATTACAAACGTATTAAAGTTTGTGATTTTATTAGCACCATTACTAGCATTCCAACTCCATAGCAAACTAATATGGAAATAAATGGCCAGGAAATCAAATTGACTTTCAAGAGTAGAATGTTCTTGCCTTTTCAGAGTTTCAAATCAATGTTCCACTTTAGGAAAACCAAAAGTCCTATGTGATTTGAAACACCAGGACCTAGGTATATAAAATATCTAAGGTCCTAGGTCAGAAAATTAGGGTCCTGGACCTAGGTTCCAAACTAGTTTGGACCCCTAAAGGTTCAAAGAAATTGTGACCACTGTTTCATGTCAAAGACCTCTTTTAAGGAGGTAGACCTAGGGTAAGGGGCACAACTCTTACAAATCATTGAAAAGTTTGTATTCATCATTTTACATCAGTCTTATGTAAGCATCAAAGTAACTTTGACTGAATTCAATCTCTTTCAAATGAAAGCTTGATAGGCTTTGGCAGAATTGAATATGATACAGACATTTCACTGATTTCAAAATTAATGTCCCCCACCCCTTTTCTACCTCCCTAAAATTGGCCAGGATTCTTATATTATATGACTCTTTTTTGCCTAGATTGGTCAAAGTATCAAACTTTTAATGAGGAATTTACCTTTTTTTCAAATTTTAATCTGGATGAGATTGTCAGCATGGTTTAAATATGGTTTTTACATACATGGCAATAAAATGAAATCAAAATTAAGGGTAAACTGAATTTTAAAGAATATAATTATTTTCCTTATACATATAATATGATTAATGAGTTGACTGTGAAAATACTATTGTTCGTGGGGTACCAATTTTTGTGGATTTCTTGGGTTAGGTAAACTACGAAATTTGATTCCTGACAAAAAGGATTATTTACTTTAATAGTTTAAATTGTGTGGCATGATCATCAAAACCTCGAATTCAAGAATCCACAAATTTGTGCTCTTCCCCTAAACCATGAAAATTGATACCCACAAATATAAGTACTTTGACAGTAATATCTTTTAAGGCATAAATAGTTGTCAGCTTCCCTTTTCCTTCCAACAATTTATATTGTAATCAGGGGTTCAAGTGGAAGGTCCTTGACCATCAATGGTCAACTTGAGGAAAGAATAGTCCTTATTTAAGTGTTAATGGTTCTAAGTCAGAAATGGAGGGTCCTGGACTTCAGACTACTGCAAATTTAAACCCTTGTGTCATTTAGGAAAACCTGAAGATGAATGTTACAATTTGTGGTCTGAACCTGGAACTTGTATTCCTTGTCCTCAATCTTCCATTTAGCAATTTGAAAATATAAATTTGATAATGATGTTGTCTTTTAAACTTTAAAAAATCTTGTTGAACAAGCCCATCTGTCCATTATGAAAATGTGGAAGAAACTTAAGAACATTTGTTGACCGTGTTCTTTAATTAATGTATGAATCATTTCTCCATTAAAAATATTTTTCAGATGTGAATGTCAGTTTCATTATCATGTAAATTTCAGCATTGTTTAGTTCTCTTCCATGTTTTAATTGGATTGTTACTTATCAGATGAGAGTCTTGAATTTTTTTTATTAGTGTTTGGCTATCATTGAAAAACCTACATTTAATGTCATTTCATTTTTGGAAACCCACCCTTTGTATCTTTCTTCAGTGGTGTTTTGATACACAAAAGAGCTCAACTTTTATTTAGGGCTCTTAACTGTTACTTGACCATACCATGTTTCAGTGTACACACATTAAGTACCAGTCCACATAAAATTCTGACACTACCAATGGTTGAGCGATTCATGGTGTAGAAAAACCCACCAAACAAATGATGCCATTTCAGTCAACATATGCTAAACATTCACATAACAATTATCTTTTCTGCACTTTTAGAAAATCATTTGTTTATTTTCCACTACAACCAACCATAACAAACCAAATCAAGAACAATAACTCTTGCAAAATGCCAATTTCAAGTACAGTCTATATAATTTTTATCTCAAAAGCGCAACAACTAAATGAAAAACTAAGACTGGTTATATGATCTGTAAGAGTTTTTATGAAACAGAATTAGTTGGGTTTTTGACATGCATGAATCATCTTCTGTCTGATTTTTATAAAGACTGATACTTAAATCAACAAAAGTTAATGACTGAGCTTTGAGAAATAAGAAAAAAAGGGAACTTTGTCCAATAAGATGTTTGTATTCATTACAAGGGTACTGTAATACACAATATCATTTTAGTTTAACTATAGGTGGATTCAAGCACCCTCTTTTATACTCCAAAAGTTGTGGTTAATCATTTAAAAAACTGAAAACCACTGTGAGCACCAATTTTTCCTTAATTTCTGCATTTTCTGTTAGCTGCATGATTAGATATGGACCCATGACTATTTCCATATTCATGTACATACAGTCAGAATTCATGCATTGTTTGTTATCAGTTCTATGGGCTATTAAGCAATTCCTATTGAAAATGGCATTCCTTTGTTTGCTTAATAAATTGAATAGTTTCATTAATTCAATCCCAAAAATGGTCATTAATATTTATCAAGAATATGGTTATACATGTATTTGGATGTTTATAGTGTCTCCGTTTGGAGAATGCTATTCAAATTTACTTTTTTCATATATCATGCAATTTTTGCCTTATAAGATATGAAAAATGTATTCTCCATTGTTGTGGGTGGATTATTGAAATTTGTTTTTCTTAGTAAAGGTGTTAGTTTTTTTTTCAATTTGAAGCATGCAGGGAGTTAGGATCATTTATTAAGTCACATATTTTTATCCCTTTCCAATCAAATTTTTTACACATTGGCCTGTAGAATATTGGTCTGCATGTTTGCCAGCAGGTAGCTATTGGGAAAAGATTTTTGGCACTTCATCATTATAGGAACATTCTTAGATACTGTAAAAGTATTAACTTTCAATGTGTACTAATTTTCACTATTTTTGCGGTGGACATAAAAGCACAAAGAATAGTACCTGCGAAATTGATTTTTAACACTATATAATGCTCATCATTTTTTCAATCTGCATAAATTGATACCCGCGAATATGTTCACTTGACAGAATCCATGAAAATTAGCAACCACGATAGCTAATATGTTTACAATATTTGGTTTCACTCTGTTCTGTTGGCTTCTCCCAGACCTCTTGGTGGATAACATTTTTCTTCTATATTTGTATATTTGTTCGATTTATAAATGCTATAAAGTGTACATGCTCATACTACACAGCTATTTCGATTCACCATATTTAGTAGGAGTTATGGGACTCCGACTACTTTATATTTATCTGTGGCAGAAACATATGGCTATCTGTAATGCTTCCAGGGCTTTCAAAAGTTGCAGGAGTAGACTGCTGTAAATCCTGGAGTAGGTGGTTTGGTAAGAAGGTTTCAAATTTTTAGATATGCGGTTATAATTACCACATATCACTTTAATTTTGAAAGCACTGTGCTTCAGAGCAGTACTTTATTTTATTTCCAATTAAAGTATAAGTAGAAATGAATTGAAATATTTCTGATACCTTATATATCAATGCAAAAACTGGTTTAAAAGTATGGAAGTTGCAAAAAATACGATGTAGGTAAAATTGTGACATATCCTCTACTTTTGAATGCATTATGCTTCAGAGCAGTACTTGGTTTTTTTACAATTAAATTCAAAATAGAAATGAATTAAACTATTGCTTATATCTCAGAATGAATGGTTAAGTAGCACTCCAGCTAAGGATCATGCAAAATGTGATTCATGGGTAAAAAGCCTACATATTTTTATTTTTGATATTTTGTTTGAAATGTCATAGTAAACAGAAATTAACATGTGGTTTTTCATATAACTTTGCTCTTAAGAGATAAAAATTGTATAGAATGCACTGTAGATTTCAAACTTAAGGGAGATAACTCTGTAAATGACACTCAAATACAATAGAAACTATTGGATTATCAATATTGATTATCTACTAAGAGCAGGCAGATTTGAATGAATAATTACACATCTTATAGTATAGACCCATAAAACAACTTAATTTCAAAAATAAAAATATGTAGCCCTTTTTAAGGTGTATCACATTTTTCAGATTTTGCATGATCCTTACAAAGACGGCTACTTAATTCCAATATACATACATTATATATAGAATTGATCTGAGATAAATCTCAGTTTAGGTCATGAATTTAAAATAAAAATCTTAGAATTCAATTCCTGTTGGATAAAATCAATAGCTATGATAGTGCTTACCTTTAAAATGGCATTCTTTTGAAGTTGGCCTGAAATATAGGCTAGGGAGAAGTAAACCTTATTTATTATGGAGTTGAATTTAGTACTGTTCCATCCACCAAATACACAGGAAAGTTGCTCAGAAAATTTATCTAGTGTGTAATATACATAATTTATTATGTGGTAGAATTTCTTTTGGTGCCATCCATCAAAGCTGCACAGGAAACATGTGGTAGCTGTTAATTATCTATTCCACTATAAAAAACCAGGGAAAAAATGAATTTGATCAACATAGAAGTTTTAATCTGATTTAGCTGTTTGGATTGTGATATGTTTCGTGGATTGACTATAATTCTTGTCAATTTGATTCTGGTTTTGAGGATACAATGATGCAGCTTGCTGTCATCATAAGACATTTGACTACCAGTTTATTAAAATGTCGCTAAGAAGTTTATCTAATTTCAAATTTGAATATTAAAGGATGCCCTAAAGATATTCGACATAAACTAGAAATTGTCATGGGGATTCTATACCATTTAGTATAACTGAATCACTGCTAAGTGTGTATATATACCAATTTCATTGTTTTCCAAGTTCAGTCTAAATTTGAAATTCGAATTGAAATTCCAATCCTTGAGTAAAATTTGCATGAAAAACGTTAATGACTTAATTAGGAAACGTACACAAATTGATCATGTGTGAACTTAACATAGAAAACAAGGAAAATCGATACCTGTAACAAAATGTGTCTTGACTATTATGAAACAATTTGTTTTGTGGAATAAATCTGTCCAAAGTAGAAAAGGAGACATATACAGTCAAGATGGAATTTATAATAGAACATCTGTTAATTTGGAATTTCCACTGAAATAGTAAATTAATATTCAGGAATGTACCGTTAATAGTTGTTCTGGTACACCAAATCACCAATAGGACCTTTTTCAGTACATTCAGTGAAAAGAGACTACAATAAATTTACAGATTCAACACTGTTAAGGCTAATTAATTTGGATTATTTGCTGTTAATTATGATGCCATGTACGTGTTGGTAATCTTCTAATGTGATTGTGGCAGCAATTTATTTATTTGCACATTTTTCACGAATTTTTTTCTCCTTCCATCATGACATTGGACAGCTTCTTAACGCTGTTTTGGAATGCGATCTCAACTCTGTTGAATACAGAGATAGGCTAGTCTGTATTAACACTAAAGCGGTTCATTTTTCAGTGAATACTTGTTCTATGGTGGATTATTGTTGAACTAATTCATTTGATAAGGAATACACTGTCAATGGATGAAAATTGTTTTAAAGGGATAAAAAATTGGATGGATTTGATGCTTTGATAATTTTTAAAGTGATAAACTTGTAATGATTTTGAATAAACTCTGCTTTGTTGTGTTCCCAGATGAACGTTGCAAGGTATGGAATTAGAGTTATCTCTCTTAGTATATATTATTTTGGAATTTTTAAAAAGTTTTTTTTTATATGAAGACTTCATTAAAAAATGTAATCGATATTCATCCAAAAAAAAAACCAAAAAAAAAAACGCAGTAAAACTTAAGCTCTATTTTATTTCTTGGTAAAAGATGAACAAATTTGTGACTGCCCCCATTACTGTTTTTATTTTTGATTTGGTAAATCAGTCTCATTTGAATCATCATAAGACTTAGGAACTGCAACTAATAGTGAAAAAACTTTTGTACTTAGCTTGGAGTGACTTTTTGGGCTTTTTATTGTTATATCACTGAGAAGTACTGTGAAAGTGTTATTGTTTATGGGGTACCAGTTATCATAGTTTTCGTTGGTATGCCAAACTGTGAAATTTGGTTCTAAATGAAAAGGAGAATCCCATTTATATGTATATTGAAAACCTCAAAACCACGAATTCAAGAATCCACGAACTTGTTTTTCCTCCCTAAACCATGAAAATTGGTATCCATGAATTAGAGTAATTCCACAGTAATCAGTTTGTATTCCATGTTTGTCTAATAAGTACCATTTTGTGCAAGAATCGGGCAATGGGTGGCACATCATTTTCCCCAATTTAGTCATTTTTGCCTAAAATATATTCAATGGATCTAGAAAACAACCAAGAAGCTATTTAAGTTTATCCTGAAGCATCTGTGACATGGATATTTTTTGACTGCTTATGTAAGGAAAGAGTGCAGGAAAATTTTCCCGCCTTTTTTCCGTTATGCATTCAAAATTTAACCTATCAATATCTTAAAAAGGCAAATTTTTCTAACACTTTGATGGTTATTTCTGTTGGTTATCAGGTATAATTAATTGGTTAATGCAATAAAATCTATGCATTTTTTTCCTTTATGTGCCACACGTCATATACATTTTGCCCGATTCTTAGACGAAGAAGTACTTAAGACTTCTAAACCTTTTTATGCACTTTCATGAAGCGCCCTTGAACATGGTATTGACTCATGCTTGAAAGTATACCTGTAATGGATTAATGAATTTTACCCCCAAACCTGTTATTTACCTTTATGCATTCTAGGTTCTATTGATATAATCAGTATTTTTTCTGCTCAATATTTTACCTTTATTACTTAACCCAAAGGTGGAACGAATCGCTATGATAAAATCATTGTAGTATTGAATAATTTAAATTTACTCCGCCTAATTGTAATGTATTGTGAAGAAAGATCATCGTAATATCTGTGACACAAATGATTCATGAATTGGGGTAGCTCGTCTTTCAGCGATTGATGATTGTTATCACTTTAAACAATCTCAAGATGATAGGGAGCTATCTCCTTAGAGGTCTTTTGTCATTTGATATTTTTTTAGGGGTGACAAAGGGGTAGTCTAAAATGTGATGCTTTTACAGTTACAGAAAACATGAATTGGAGTATGCTGGCTTAAATATGTAAAATTGTTAAATATCGATGACTGTTCACTCATTTATACAGACCTTTATTCTTCTCCTAAAATGTCTTTCGTTTATATGACGCCGAAGGGGCTGGGGTAAATATGGTGTTGGCTCAGGGCTGGGGTTCAAATTTTACTTTCAAGAGTGAAAGATCCTGGACTATTTTTAAGCCTAAATGAAAGGTCCCCATGAAAAAAGTGAAAGGTCCTCCATTAGAGTAAATGTATTCTATGGTAGGTCCAGAACTGGGTAAAATGAAATTTCAATGGTCCTGCATCAGAAATTGAGGGTCATACAACTTTGTACCAGTACAAATTTAATATTTGAAAGTAAAGTGTTTAGTCTCCTGATGACATACAAAGTGTATAATTCATTGTAAATTCTGATAGATCAATTGGACAATGTTTTAAATGACTCATATTAATTCAGTTTAGGACTGATTTAAGTGAAAAAAAAATTAACAAAATACTGCAGCTTCCTCCCTTCCCCCTACCAAAAACATCATGAATGGTAGCTGTTCACCAGTATAACCATAATGATGTATGATAATGATCCATCACGGGTGGCCGATCACATGTTAATATATAATGGGCACGGCTGCAAATGGAAGATCGTATGATCAGTGCAATCAGGTTATTGTTGGTAGTATCATCTTGTCAGTGAACAGGGCTATCATCTTTCAGCGGTTTTTGTCAGTTACGACGTTGCCTAACAAGGATTTGACATTTATCTTACCAAATTACCAATGATTTATTCTTAATGTGAAGGGATGAATTTGAATTAGTGCTACATTGTTAGTTGAGATTTGAATTTGCAATATAATTTTCTGCTATTAAATTTGCAGTACAATTTTCTGCTTTTAAATTTGCAATGCAATTTTCTGCTATTAAATTCACAATACAATTTTCTGCTATTAAATTTGTAGTACAATTTTCTGCTATTAAATTTGCAATACAATTTTCTGCTATTAAATTCGTAATACAATTTTCTGCTATTAAATTCGCAATACAATTTTCTGCTATTAAATTCGTAATACAATTTTCTGCTATTAAATTCGCAACACAATTTTCTGCTATTAAATTCGCAACACAATTTTCTGCTATGAAATTTGCAATACAATTTTCTGCTATACGCATCAAGGGAGGTTGTGACTTAGAACTTTGAGATGAATGTTGTTGGAAAGACCTTTATAGTGTTGACACTTAGAACCTTGAGATGAATGTTGTTGGAAAGACCTTTATAGTGTTGACACTTAGAACTTTGAGATGAATGTTGTTGGAAAGACCTTTATAGTGTTGACACTTAGAACTTTGAGATGAATGTTGTTGGAAAGACCTTTATAGTGTTGACACTTTCTGTAAGTACTTTTTGTTTGGCTTTATGTTGATGAGCATAAAATAGTATACTGTTCATGTGACATGTGAGGACTGAGAAAAAAATGCTTGTAGCATTTTAATAATTTTTTTAACCCCAACCCATCCCCCCCTCCACCCAACCCAAAAAAAGAAAAAAAGAAAATGATTTTTTTTTCAGGAAATCTTGATTATTTGTGCAGATTTACCCACCTAAAATTTTCTTGCCAGGCTTTTCTTGAAATAAATCAGAGATTATTTAAATTGAGTTGAAACATTATATGTGTGTGTAGTATCATAATTATAATATATAAATATACTATATTATTACAACTTCCTGTTCACCAAACTTGATACTGCCCCCATTCTATTTGAGCATTCAAAATGGATTGACTGTATTATTACAAGAAATATAGAGTCACTGACTGAATATAACTTTTCTGTAGTGACGTCATGAACATTACATTTTTTTGAAGTTACCAGGATGTTGATCGCTTCGAAGGAAAAACGTTTTTATTTGTTTAAAACATAATTTTTTTGTATAAAATTTGTTGCAGTATGAAGACAGTGCACTGACTTGAGAAAAACTTTGATAAAGAATTTCGGCTCAAATCAGTGAAAATGCGCAGGAGAGCCTAGCATTTTCCTCATCTATATATCAGTTTTATGTCCAGTCAATGCACTGTTATTATCTATGAATAAGGTGAATTTGAGTGTATCATTACAACCTCTGTTTTCTCATCAATAGCCTCCTCAATGGTGTACCATATATGGTCAATTAGCCCCACCAATGGTGATATATATGCTGTATATACAGTAAGTGGAAAATTATGGTTATAAATGTCAGGAAAAATATGATGGAGTTTTCCTTTAACCCTGCATTTATTGTGATTTTTAGAAACTTTGCAGCTGGCTACAATAGTCTTGTTGTATACCGGGCGACAAATTTAACACTAAGATTCACTCCAGTGAATGAAAGATGAAATAGTTAGAGGCGCTTATAGGTTTAAGGGGATATTTATATGTATTTGAGTATGAAATGGAAAGAAGTTGACAGGAGAGTTGAGCGGTTTTCTGTATACTTGAGTTAAAGTTTTACTGTAAATATTTCATTTGAACACCTATTTAAGGGAATAGTTTGGAATGGGGTGTGAAATGAATTTCTTGTTGATAAAACAACATTTCTTTAATTTTGGAGGAAAATATTCACAAAATCTGAGAGTGCATTGAAGAAATTCAAGTTATGTGATGTTTGAAACAAGAATTTTTTATTAAGGGTACATTTGCATTAAGTATTGTATCTTGAAAGGGTTGAGGAGATGAGAATAATGGGGAATGAAATAGAGAAAAATGTTCTGGTTATTTAGGCAATGGTCATGTATATAGTCACATCTATAGAACTCTTTTCTTATTGACCTATTAGAAAGCAACAGAAAGTTTTTCCATTGCAAAGGAGAATTAACTGTGTTTTTTTGGAACGTGAGCTATGAATGGATTTTCACACTTCCAGAGACATTGTTTTTGTAAGTTGTAGTCGGGTTGGTAGATTATGAATGGGATTGCATGATCCAATGACCTCTTTTAAGTAGATTAAAACCTATTGGTCCATTTAATTATGAATGGTCAGAACTTTGTAGGGCTTCTGTAAGGAAATCAGCCTTTTTAAATTCTTGAGCTTGGTGGGTCTTTTGTTATTTGAGAGAAAAAAAGCTTGCTTTCATGAATTTATAAAAGGAACATTTATCTTATGAAAAAACAAATACCATTATGATATGTTTCCAAGCTGAGTTTCAATCATTTCCCCTTTTAGGTGCCTCTCAATTTAAATTACCTTGAATGGGCATTTAAAACTTTACCTAGACAGAAGTCTTTATGCTGAGGACAACTTGTAAACAAGAATTTTCAAGTTGTGCATTCAAAGTTTCATGTAAATAAGACGTGTAGATATCAGAACTCCCGATTAAAATTTCTGTGTGAAATAATTAATTAGTGTGGGAATTTGCTACAGAGGTGACAATTTGATCTGTGCAATGGGATTTTAGTGTATTGGACATTGTTTACCTGTGTTTATCCAGGTGAGATAATTGGAAATTGAAAAGTTAAATGTTTTTTTCATTTGTTAATTGTTTGTTTAAGACCATGTTTTAACATTTGTTGAATATGTCAGTCCATCAAAACAGATAAATTTCAATTTAGTTGTGTAAGTTATGCAATTGTTTATGTGTTGTATTAGGACAGAATTGAGGACTACATGATCCTCATCAAAGAAAACTAATTTTCTGTTGATGACCAAGCAGAAAATTGGAGATTTTATGTGGGTGGTATAGAGAAACTTTTAAAAAGGATATGTTTGTGTTAATTTATTACCTAAAAAATAAGTTGTTCACTTCAATGAATGTACACATTAGCTGAATGCTCTTATTCAACTGTTTAATTTTGATTCTACTGTTTTGATTCTGCAGCTGAAGGTTTATTCTAGGAGACCCTATCTAGGAACTTTGTTTTAGGCCTAGTGATCAGCAATCAGTGATCTACTGCCTGATTCTTACAGAGACTGACACTTAAATAGCAGTCTTTATAAAAGTCATACAGTAGATGATTCATGCTAGTATTGTCTGATACTGGCAGTTTGCAAAAGTTATCTTTCTTGATTTATTTTTTTGAAAAAAAACACAGGTCTAAATACAGAAAGCACTATCTTTACTTAAAATATAGCATATGTGGACTGAAAAACATAATTTGTTTTGTGGGTTTTTCCTCTCCATGAATCACATCTTTCATAGGCAATGTCTGAATTTTATATGGATTGGTACTTAATTAAGCAACAAAAGGGCAATGACATCATTCTTTGCATATTGCTTGCTATGCATTTAGCCATAAAACTTGATTCAGAAAAGTGCACTTCTACTGAAGGCAGTAAATTCCCAGTGTTAACTTTTGAAGCATGAGGCAACTTAGTCTTAACTCATGTTTCTTAAAATGTGTTCTAAGCAAAATGAATAAGTAACAGTGCTGTTGTTAAGGGCATTTTGTTTCGTTACACTCAGGGGTCCCGAACATTTTAAATTTTTAAAATAAATAATGATTTGTCTGCTTGATACACTTGTTTTTTGGGCGTAGCATCTTTATAGCAGTGGAGGGTCAACTTGGGTCATCGGGTCATATAAATACAAGTGAACCCAACCTACCCACTTACCATAACCCATTCTATGCCCATTGCAAGATCAGATCTTGGCAAAGTTGGTATGCTGTTAAATCCTTGCTTGTAATCTTGTGTCAAATATTTTTGTTCCGGGAGCTTATCCTAGGCTAAGCCATCAGCCATTGAAATTCAGCAATTAATCTCCGAACTTCTTTTGTGCAGTGGATATATTCTTTCCTAATAAATTACACTGATTAAATCTTGAAGGTGGACTTTGTACATGAAAAAGAATAACCTTTGACATATATGATTAAGCATTTGTTTGTTGATCCTTTTTTGAAGGAATGAGCCTTTATAAATCTGAAACCTGAGATTTTTTACTCCTAGAATTGTTAAATAACAGTGAAAGAAATTGACTTGGGCTGACTGTAGGAAGGTTATCTTAACTTTAGTTTCATCCTGTTAAATATTGACCAGTCAGAAAGGATTGTATCTGTGAATTTAGAAAATACTCAGATCCTGGGTTAAAATGTGTAATTAGAATGGGATCATTGGTTAACTTTGTCTATATACCCCTTTTAAGCAGCTTGGGAGTTATGACCACTCAGGTATATAGGATTCATCCTGTCTGTCTCTCTGTATATTCATCTCTGTCACTCCACATTTTTTGCAAGCACTGCTCCTAAACCACACTAGGGATTTTGATATTTTCAGGAAGATTTGATGTTTATTTTTGTGATCATTGGTTTTCTCTGTCATTTCATTCTGAAAGGTCAGCATTTTTTCTGTCTGTCTTCGTATTTTCAAGTTGTAATTTTTGGTATTGTGAATACACTACTGATTGTTTTGTGTTACAATTTCATGTTCCATGTTAGACTCCTGGAACAGGACTATGTTTCTACAAGATTGAAGTAATCTCTACAGAAGTTTTATGGTCGCCATCATGAACTCGTGGATCATTACGATGTATCCATCTGCACCACGAAAACTGATTTATTCAATGGGTCATAGTTTTTTCTTTCCTCTTTTGTCTGCCTCGGACTTGACTTTTTATAAGCAACTTGGCAGGTGTTTCTAGAAAGGCAGAGGATGCTTACCCTCCCAGTGCACCTGGTCAATTAGTCCAGTTTTTAGTGGAGTCCGAGTTGCTCATTTGCTTTTGTTACTTTGTATTTTCTATGTTTATGTTCTTCGTTGTGTATATCTGTTTTCCATGTCTGGTCTTTGTCCCTGGATTGCTTTCTTTTGATTTCCACTGGAACCTTGGTTCTCTTGATTACTCTTCTTCATGGTAAAGTCAATCCTATACAAATTGTAAAATTCCCACTGAATAATATTGTGTTCAAGTGATTGAAATCCATGACCTAATTAATGAAATTTCAACAAATTTGATATGAAACCCTACTTAAAACAGTATGATAATTTAGGGTATTTTATTTGAGTGATTTTAACCCAGTATTTAACCCATTCTGAAAAATCACCTACATTTCAATGAAAATTGAAATATTTTAAATGCTATGGTTTAAAACAATAATTATATAATAAACTTTACCTTTTATGCTGTTATGTATGGTAATCGTGACTGTTAGAATATTACTGTTTTTTTATTGTTCTATAAAAGGTCACCAATTATATTTATTAAAAAGTTGGAGGCGGCAATTATCTTAATTTTCTTTTAAACTGTCAGTTTTAGGAAGTCGTTAAATATTGAAACGGAAAATGGTACTTCATTATCTTTTTCATTCATATGTTAGGGTTAAATTTCATAAATGGATTTAGCAAAGTACATGGCTGGGTGTCATTTACTGTTCCATTAGATGCACTATTTTTTTGTTCATTTTAACAACTGTAATAAATGATGTGGTCTCCCTGTTTTAAAAATTGTACAATTGAAAGACAGAACATCAAAATCACTTATAATTTCATTTTTATTGAATGAAATGACTATGCATCGTAATAGTTTGAAAATGGTTTGAAAGTTGCTTATCTTACCACCTATTCTACAAGCTTTCAAAATTATTGGGCTCAAATCAGTTAAAATCTATGGTCTGTTTTTATAGGGTTTGTAAGTCTCGTTCTAGTTTCAGTTTTCCTTGCAGAATTTTAGATGTAGAACATATAGGACATGACTGGGTATTATTTAATGTTCCATTAGATGCACTATTTTTTGTTCATTTTATCAACTGTAATAAATGTTTTGTTACATAAATGTACAGATGTAATAAATCTGTTTTAAAAATTGTAGAATTGAAAAAAAGAATTGTAAAGCAAAGTATTTTGTACAGCCCTTAGGACTCATAAATTTATTTTCATAACTGGAAAAAAAAGGTGCCAACAATTTGTTCAATTGACAGATTCTGATGATATGCAAATGGCCACTTCATATGGTGAACAGGTTTTCTTTATGGCTGAAACCAGGAAATTTCATGTTTCAAATTTCGTGAAACCCCTTAGCCAGTAGTCTGTTTTTAGTGGAGCCTGAGTTGCTCATTTGCTTTTGTTACTTGTCTGTATTATTTTAGTTACTTTTTATTGTTTGTTGTGTATGTCTGTTTTTCATGTCTGGTCTTTGTCCCTGGATTACATTCTTTTGATTACCGCTAGAATCTTTGTTCCCATGATTACTCTTTCTAAGACAAACGAAATGTCAATTCGACTTCAATAGACCATAAATTATGTGCCAACATTGTCAAATTTGTGTGTTTTTTGTGATTCATTATTTTTCAATTTGCCTGATTCTGTCTAATTCCAGTATTTAAGTGTAAGTGTTTGTAAGAATCAGGCAAAATGGGAAAAATCAGAAGCATGCATGTCAAAACCCCACAGATCTAACAACATAATTTCACTCTAGGATGCTTACTCTATTAAAAAAGGCCATTATTTGATCTCTGCATCTCTGGATTTGTTCAGAAACTTTTCATTAGAATGTTAGAAAAATGAGGTTTTTGACAGAGTTATCTGCCCCTGAAATGTTCATTTTCAGTGCATTTCAATGAAATTATAACTCTGTGAACCAACATGATATGGAAAATCTTGTCTGTTTTCCTTGATTCTGATGCTGCAAATAGTTAAATTAATCTTTCAAAATGATGGTTTTTTCCTACCATGTTTCACCCTCTGCCCGATTCTTACATAGACTGATACTTAATAGTATTTACCATAATACTGTAACAATTACACTATAGTAGATATTTCTTTATTTATGCTATGATTATGTAACTTGAATTCTACACCTCTTTGCACCAGAATATTGTTATGAACCTTCAATGTTATGGTAGATGGGAACTTTTAAATAGTCTCCTTTTAGTTTATTTATCAAGCTTAAATAAGTAAATTAAAATTTGGACTGCAGCCAACCATAAATCACCATTTGTTAATGGGTTGTGATAATTGTTGCCGTATTTAGAAGAATTTTATATTCAATTAATTTCGGTTCATAATAGACCATGAAAACTAAAGGGACAAGTTAAAGTTATAAACAGGTAACTGTTAGTATTTTATCCCTTTTTGCTTCAAAAATAGGTTTTACTGCTGTTTGTGCATATGTATACCCATGTAATTATTGTTCATGTGAATTCACATCAAAATCACATGAATTTCACATGAAGTTCACATATAGTTCATGTTAAGCTTACTTAACCTAAACTCACATTAAAAGTTCACATGATTTTCAGGTAAAGGCTGGATTCACTCAAATTTCACTTGAACTTCATCACAAATTCAGTATGTGTTTTTTTACATGAAAATCACATGAAATTTGTGTGAAATTCATATGAAATAATTTCACTGGCATATAAAGGTAGATCCTGTAGAAAACCTTCCCTTGGAAATATAGTTCACATGAAATTGATGTGAACGTGAAATTCACTAATCATGGTCCCTTTACTTTTTCTATGGCCAGGCATTTTAAAAAAGAGACCGAAGGACTTTTCAGACTAATCAAACAAAATCACACAATTTTTGAAGTGGCCCTTCTTTTTCTTGACCCAAGAGAAATTAGGCCCATTTTGTATTTTATCCCAGGAGTTCTATTTGCCTATTTGTAATTCAAAATAAAATTTTCATACACATTCCTATAAAATTTGATACAATGGTATTGCCTAAGCTTGACACTTTCTTTTATTCAGATTTCTTTACAATCCTGCAATTCATAACAGTTATCGCCCATTCATTAGGAAGAATGGCAAACCATATGATTCAATCTTAAGTTATTGAAATCAAGAAAAACAATACGGTTATGTGATATTTGATTATTTTATCATGCGATCAAAAACAATCATTTTTTCTTTGTGTTTATTGAGTAGAAAATAGTTTTTTTGTGTTGAATGATCACAGTCCTTTGTATATATTTTAACCTGTTTTGTCAAATACATTCGCGTTATGACATAACCCATTAATTGTTGGGTCAGATAGATTTTACGATTTTTCACAAATCTCAGTTCGTTCCTGGCCTCTGTCAAGGGTTGGTTGTGTTTTTTTTTGCATTATGTTAATTATCATGTAGATTGTTAATTGTTTGAACAACATGTTTTTAGGCCTTGGAACTTACGTAATGAACCTCATTTGACTTTTTAAGTACTTCTCCGTCTAAGAATCAGTCAAAGTTTGTGTTGTGTGTGGCACATGAAGAAAAATACACAGAGATTTTATTGCATTATCCAAGTATTTTTACCTCATAACTTCAAGAAATTACTGTCAAAGTGTTTATAAAGTTTGCCTTTTTAAGACATTGATAGGTCAAATTTAGTGGAAATGCACTAAAGAAAAATGGTGGGAAAATTTTCCTGAACTTTTTCCTTATATAAACAGTCAAAAAATATCTAGGTCACCAATGCTTCACAATATAATTTGGTCTGACTGTCCTGTCATCTGTCTGTCCACCTGTGCATCATCCTTTTGTCCACATGCCACATCATTTTTCATAAATGCTTGTTGGATGAAGAATTTTTTCTTGCAGTGTTTTTTTTTTACCAAGGGAGGCCTCCTTTTCCCTTGTCTTTGATTTTTTGTTTCAGATTTATGGGACTTTGAACACCAAATAGGGAAATTTTGTCCAATAGTGCAGCTAATTTACATTTGTTTAATAATGATTACGAGGAGTCAGATATTTTCTTGAGAGTTGAAAACCTGTCTGTACAGCATTTTTAGCATTATATTTCAATTTCATCAAAGAATTGCATGGTTCCTCAAGCAGTTTCAATTATAGCTGGGGAAGGGGGTCAAAAAAAAAAAAAAAAAAAAAAAAACTGAAGAAATACAAGCAAAAATGAAAATTACCATATTTGGAATCTAAATTTCTGAATTTTCTCATTTCATTGGTATTAATAGGCAATATAGTATTATACTGGATTAGAAAAACTGAAACATTTATTTTAAGTATCAGTGACTAATTCATTCAATAAATTTGTTACTTTTCACAAAAAGTCTTTGTTTCATTTCTTCTGTTATATTTTAAACTGTAAAAATTGACTTTAGGGTTATAATGGGCAATATCTTTGAATTAAAATTTCATATTAAAAATTTTGTAGATTTTAACAGATGAACTTACTAGTTCTTTATTTCAGTTCCATCTTGGGTCAAAAACAATATTTTTTATGTCCTTTTAACTTTTTCAATATATATTTTTATGGATTTTGATTTGAATTTTCAATGTATCTCAAATTTCAAAGGAAACTTGGCTAACACCCTCATTATTCAGTATTCGATACAAAACTTTAATTGTAATTATTTATTTGAATTGAAACAGTTTCAATTCTGATTTCATTTGTACTAGTTTGTGATACATGTTGCACTTTACGAAATGGACTTTATAAATTTTGTGAATGGCCTTTGCAAAAAATGGATTGAAGCTTTTCAGGTAGGGAATTATACTTCATGCAGGCATGTCAGTAGAAGCTGTCAGCAGGTAAAATTGGACAGCTGTTTGCCAATATTTGGCGGCTACTCTATTTAAAAAAATAGATGAACTCTTCCAAAATTTTCATCAGTTTACCTGCTACTTTTTCTTTTTTCCTGCTACTTAAGGAGGTAGACATGGGGTAAGGGACACAACTCTTACAAATCATTGGAATGTTTGTATTCAGCATTTTATATCAATCTCATGTAAGCATCAAAGTAATTTGGAATGATTTCATTATGTTTCAAATGAAAGCTTTATAGGCTTTGGTGAAATTAAATATGATACAAACATATAAGTGATTTCAAGGGTTATGTCCCTCACCCCAGGTCTACCTCCTTAAGAGAATATCGACATCCCTGACATGTTATTTTGGACAATTGAAAAGAAAAGGGGGGTGTTAGTGAACACAAATTTGAATGACTTGAAAAAGGGGCATAGATTAATTATAGTTAAACAAAAGTAACTCTTTTACAACAACTTTGAATCTTTAAAACTATTTGTCTTAAAATTTTAAATTTGGGGTCAAGTGACACAGGTATAGTACACCATACAAAACAAATATGGTATAAAAGATTTATAAAGATTGAAAAGAATGAATTGAATATTTTTAATTAAATACATGGTATATCATTGATGCCTTATTTCTTTATTTCTCCTTTTTGAAAGGCATTACATTGTGGTCTCAGTATGATATCAATATCCCAATAGACTTCTTTAGTGAAGTACATATTTTTAGGATTTTTAAAATAATTTCCTGCAAAAAAGTAGGTGAGACCACGAAGATCGGACGGAAAAGAAGTCTTGAACTATAAATAGCCATTTTCTCTACTTTCACTTTCATTTTGCACTCATCAGTAGAAAGTTTGTCATCTAATAGTGTTATATTTGTGTTGTTTTTTTTAAAATTCTATTTAGAAATGAAAACAAAAAAATTAAATGGTTTCAATTAAATACTTCCTGACATTTTTTATGATATTATGCTAGATTTTCTCTTAAAAAAGTTCTTCATCTTCCAGTGTGATGTTTGCTCTATTTTATTAGTCACGTTTCATATCATTTGACAAAACATTAGTTTGTAAAGAGGCAAAAAGAAAACACTAGTTTTATACATTCCATGTTTTGACGTACATCCGCAATGCAATACTAGTACCTTGTGTAAGCAGCTGATAACTGGGTCCTTATTTATCTTTAAGTTATCTCTCTTAGGATTAGGAGTGCAATTGATTTGCTTTCCTGTTTCAAGATAATAATACTTTGACTTCATGCATCCTAGAAAAGCAGAGGACGCTTATCCTTCTATTAATGTAATTTAGTCTCCTATGTCAGTCTTCTGTAAATGTAATTAGTCTCGTATGTCAGTCTTCTGTAAATGTAAATAGTCTCCTTTATTAGACATTCAGCTATCAAATATTTCTTTATTTTTCAGCAAGAAGAGCAGGAACGGATTAAACACAAATTTCGCCATTACTACTTTCACAAGCCACGAGTGTGTTTTTGGTGTAAACAACGAATCATAAGTCAGGGAAGTGCCTGCCAAGGTATGTAACTCTATCTATACAAAAATCTGACATCTTGTAAAACAAGCCTCTTATTTTGAAAACAAGTCAGAAGAGATCTATCTTATTTACTAAGGGAGACAACATTCATATAGAGAGAAAAAAATGAAAATATAATGAAAAAAAAAGAGACAAAATTTTACATGCCAAATTTCCTGGTCAACATTTGTTACCACTTAAAATAAAAATCTGAACTACTACACAAAAACAGACTGACAGACAGTAAATTTTAACTGTACTGACTGATTCAGCTACACTGATAGGTGACTAGTTAAAGTAACCAACTTCATCAGAAAAGTAGTAAACTGGGCAAACTCAAGGAATTTTGGAGTCTTTTTTTTTGCTACCTTTTTGATGAAGGTTAGATAACTTCTTGATAGTTGAAAAAATTATCTTTGAAGAGGGATGATGATTTACACAAGCTTTATTTTCCCTCTCAGACATGATTTTTGTTTTGTTTTATGGTCATCATCATGATCTCGTGTATCGTTACCATGTATCCGTCTACACCGAGATAACCGATTTGTTCAGTGTGTCATAGTTTTCTTTCCCTCTTTCATCTACTCTGGATTTGACTTTTTATGAGCAACTTGGCAGGTTTTTGTAGAAAAGCAGAAGATGCTTACCCTACCAGTGCACCTGGTCAATGCTCCCAGGTGCTCATTTACTCTTGTTGCTTTGCACATATTATTTTGGTTATTTTATGTTCTTTGTTGTGTGTGTCTGTTTCCAATGTCTGGTCTTTGTCCCTGGATTACATTCTTTTGGTTTCCGCCAGAATCTTGGTTCCATTAATTACTTTTTTAACTAAATTTTGCTTTTGTTTCATTCAGGATTTTTTTAGTTATAACTTTTGTCTTCATAGTGTTTTCCACACTTCAAACTGGATTTAAATTTTTTTGTCAGCTGAATAAAACCATGTCTTCTGTCAATGCACAAGGTGTAAGAGTATTCATAAATTAAATAACTTTTATTTTTCTTCAATTGTACAAAGGTTTGATTACTGTATAGATCTTTATAAATAATAGAATATAAAAATTGAAAAGTAAACTTTTAATTTTTATTGAATATGAAAATTGAAAGAAGGATACAAATTAATTCTAAGTGCATCCTTTTAACAGGAATTGAAATTAATTAAATTTTATAATGGAAAATGAAATAAAAAGGAACAGATTAGTCTGGGGCGCAAACTTTTATCTGGAAACCATTTATTTTATGATTTTTTACATAGATTTTACATATTTCTCTCCATTAAAAATGCATTATTACAGTACAAAAAGCTAATGTATTTCTGTAACAAGATCAAAGGAACAATCCAGTTATCTCTCCATTTAAATGCAAATCGACATGCAACATGCATTTCACTTTTAATAATGCATGAAATTATAGAGAGTTGAGAACAGACATGAAACCTACTTCCTGCATGTGTTTCTATGTAATATATTGGTATTTGTTTTAAGGAACCTTGCAAATACATGTAAATTAGGTTGAAGGTTTTGGGCGTGGGTTGCAAGTACTATATACAGGGGCAGATACAGGAATTGAAGGATGGGAAGGTATGCTGATTGACCGAAGAGGGGATGTGCATCTTCAAGCTTCAGTGATTTTCTTTGATTTCAACCAATTTTTTTCCAAAACTCCTTTGAACTTTTAATTGATTATTTTAAGACAGGTTTTTGGTTTACTAAGGGGCAAAATACATATAAACTGATATGAATGGACTCTAATAAGTGTCTGGCATAGACAGGTTTTCTGATTATTCAGGGTTTGGTTTAGACAGGTTTTTAGTTTATTCAACTTTGGTTCAGACAGGTTTTCAGTCTATTCAGGGTTTGGTTCAGACAGGTTTTCAGTTTTTTCAGGGTTTGGTTGTGACAGGTTTTCAGTATATTCAGGGTTTGGTTCAGATAGGTTTTCTGTTTATTCAGGTTCTGGTTTAGACAGGTTTTCAGTTTATTCAGGGTTTGGTTCAGACAGGTTTTCAGATTATTCAGGGTTTGGTTCAGACAGGTTTTCAGTTTATTCAGGGTTTGGTTTAGACAGCTTTTCTGATTATCCACAGTTTGGTTCAGACAGGTTTTCAGATTATTTAGGGTTTGGTTCAGACAGGTTTTCAGATTATTCAGGGTTTGGTTCAGACAGGTTTTCAGTTTATTCAGGGTTTGGTTAAGACAAGTTTCACTCCATTGTATTTAAATCTAATAGACTTTTAACATTTTTTTGCAACCCAGTTCTAAATATCAAGTAATTAGGATAAATGTGGTGCAAAATTTCAGGCTTCAGATTTCTGGAAATTGTTTTAAAAAATTCCTCAAAGATTGTGATATAGAAAGATGGATTTGAATGAGGAGGGGGTGGTGTTACTGTATGTACATTTCAGTCTGATATGCAATGGACTAATTGTATGTGGGTGGATTGTTTTTAACTCTTTCCTGGTTGTATGTTCCCATGCTACTGTGAAAGTACTTTAATCTGTTGATACCAGTTTTCATGGATTAGGAAAAAAACACAAGTTTGTGGATTCTTGATTTAGTGGTTTTGAGGTTTTCAGTATACACATCAGTGAGAATCTTCTTTTCATTTGGAACCAAATTTCTTTGTTTGGCTCACCCACGAAAACCACGAAATTTGCACCCCACGAACAATAGTACTTTCACAGTATTTAAAAGCCTACACTAACCCAATTTGGTGCATTTAGTGACAAACCTTAGAATACTATCAATACATTTATGGTGCTCAAAACAAATAAGATTGTGCAAAACAAAGTTCTCCAGGTAAACATCAAAGGATTTACCTGTTATCTCAAAATTGTTACCTATTAAGACATGCCTATCATGCACTACATTGGTAATGATCCTTGAAATTAAAGGCAGTTGGTAAGAAAAATACTTGTTTGTACTGGTAGTAGTTGTAAAAAAATGTTTGATCATACCGGAATTGTAGAATCAAGGTTCATAATTTTTTTTTTAAATGATACAATAGATTATGGAATAAATATGGTGAGTCACAATAAATTCTTCATTGTAAATCCTTCATAAAAATAGTACATACTTACAGAGGTCACCTAAAGTTTCACAGTGAAACCTGTCTAAACTGAACCCTAAGTAAACTGGTAACCTGTTTAAACTGAACCCAGTATAAACTGGTAACCTGCCTAAACTGACCACGGGATAAACTGGTAACCTGTCTAAATTTTACCCTGGATAAACTGGTAACCTGTCTAAACCAGATTTCATTTGAAGTCCCTTCATAAAGATGTAATTACTTTTTGAACCTGTGTAAATCTGTGTGAACGGAACACCTGTTCTTTCAGTCCAGTAGAGGTTTGATTTAGACAGGTTTTACTGTAAAATGACAAAAAAGCTACAGTGAAAGGACTGTTTACTAAGTGTAAGTTTATGTAAGAATCAGGCAGAATTAGAATAATCAGAAACATGCATCTGAAAACCTCACCGGTCTGACAATAAAATATTGCTTAAGGATGCTTTCTCTATTTGAAGAGACCATTGTTTGATCTCTATGTCATTGGATTTGCTCATAAATTTTTCAATAGAATGTTAACAAAATGAGGTTTTTTTTGCTAGAGTTATGTGTCCTTGACGTGCTCATGTTCAGTGCATTTCAATGAAATTATAACTCAATGCACCAATATGATATGGAAAATCTTGTTTTTTCCCTTGATTCTGATCATGCAAAGAGTCAAATTCCACTACCAAAATGATGGTTTTTTTTCATACCATGATTCAACCACTGCCTGATTCTTACAGAGACTGACACTTAAGAGTTGATTAAACACTTTCTGATATTTTTTGGCTGGAGAATTTCTTTGATTTTTTTCAAATGGGTATACCTGTTACCTTTCGAACTGTTCATGTGGTAGATCCCCCCCTCCATTGATGCAGTTTCATGCGGGAGATTTTCCCCCATTGATGCAGTTTCATGTTGGAGATTTTTACATAAAAGTAAATTTTTTATTGTGAAAAAAAAAAAAATAATATTCATGCAATATTTTCATAGAAAATATAGTCATTTTAACCAAAACAAAAAAACTGAGGAAACTTACATTCTTATGTGGGAGATTCTAAACTTTTCATTAATTTTGTGGGAGTCTCCATCCCTAATGTGAGAGGGTTAACAGAAATAGATGATAACAGTCTGTACCAACCAACTCCCGTTATGTAGGGGTATCACTGGAAATCCATTTGTTTTATTATAGAAATATTTTTTTTATAGAAATGATAGTGTTTAGGTATTACATGAATTTTTTGCATAGGAAAAATGACAAATATGTATTCCTTGTAACCTTAAACAGTTTGGGTTTTGTCCTGGAAAGTTTCTTTAAGTAGCTGTCTTTGTAAGAATCATGCAAAATCTGAAAAATGTGATACACTCCAAAAAAGTCTACATATTTTTATTTTTGTAATTAAGTTGTTTTATGGGTCTATACTCTGAAATGTGTAATTATTCATTCAAATCTGCCTGCTCTTAGGAGATAATCCACATTGAAAATCCAGTAGATTCTATTGTATTTGAGCACCATTTACAGAGTTATCTCCCTTGATTTTGAAATCTATAGTGCATTCTGTATAATTTTTATCTCATAAGAGCACAGGTTATATGAAAAACCACATGTTAATTTCTGTTTACTATGACATTTCAAACAAAATATCAAAAATAAAAATATGTAGGCTTTTTACCCATGAATCACATTTTGCATGATCCTTATCTGGAGAACTACTTAATATCCTATTTTTCAAAAGAAAAGTTGCCTAAATTAACAAAGAAAAACATTGCTCTGAAAGAACACATCCTGATTAAACAATGTTTGGTATGCCCAAGTTTAAGGTCCGCTGTTTCTAAAGAACATCAATGCACACGGTAATGTATTTAAGGAAGTGAAACATATATGGTCTAGAACTGCTATCATAATTCAAATATCAGAGGTCAGACCAAGGTGAATCCATGATTCTAAGAAAGCTGAGAACAAGTCATAAACTTATTCATACTTTCTCATTTAACATTTAAAACTAAATACACTTTTAAAAGGAAACAAGAAAAATGACCCTCATGTACAAGTGGTATAATACAAAAATTATTCTAAAGTACAGTAAAATCTGTCTTAACTGAATATTGATAGACCAAAGATCTTCCCAAAACCAACACTATCTTACACCCCTTCTTACTGATTCAATCCATTTCTAACCCAAGCACCTGCCTAAAACAAGCAAATCCCTGTTCCTAAAGATGTTCAAGTAAAATAGGTTTTACTGTTAAAGCTTATTCATATTTTAGCATTGTATTACATGTACATGCATATATTACAAGGAACACAGCCTTGTTTGTTACTGGAACTATTGGTTCGGAACCTATTATGTCATGCATCAAAATGACGTAATTTTGTTACAAATCAGGGTTAGAGAGATGTTTTGACATCTAATGTATGATTTTTCATTTCAGTTTGTCGTTACATCTGCCACAGACAATGTGAAAGTCAGGTAGGTGGCATTTTTTTTTCAAGGGGAGATAATCTTGTTTTTAAATTTTATGGAATTTGGTGTTGTGTAAATACCAATTAGCAACCTCTTTGTTTAGCATTAGTTACATGTGCATATACCAACAAAGTGTTGGCTGAATATTAAGAAGAAAGGCTGAGCTTAAAATTCCTCAGGAATAGCCATCATGTTGAAATAATGTGCCTTTTTATGCCAAAGATTATGCAAGGTCATTGTAGTTTACAAGTGATTCCATGTTAGAGTTGAACTAGTGAAAAATAGAGAAATCTTGACTGTTTATGAAAAACTATAGAATGTAATAACGAGAATAATTACATGAAAGAGTATGGAGAACTTGAAAGCGAATAAAACTTGGCAGAACCTGAAGAACAAGTTTCTATAACTAAATTTTAATCTGCATGTTTTGCTGTGTATTATCAGAATCATATCTTCTACCATGTACAACATGCAGATAAGTTACATATTTTTTGACATTTGACATGCTAGCTCATTATTACAATAGAAAAACAGAGATAAAAGATGACATGCTGCTGTGTAGGTTTTTTTATGCTACACTACAGCTCCCTTTGCATTAAAATTGACTTGCTATTAGAGATAGTGGTAGATTTTTGTTCTGACATGTTTGTTCCTATCAAGCTGTTTTGTTTGTATGAGGTTTTTTAGGTTATGGTTAGAGTAAATTTTTTCCTTTCATTCTGCAACAAGACAGAGGGGCTTCATTCAGTTCTGTGTCTGTATGTCTGCCAGTATATCCATCTGTCACAGATTCTTTGTAGTCCTCTGAACTCACCTGTTGGACTTCATTGTTGTAATTTCTATTCTGTGTCTGCCTGTCTGTCAATCAGCTGTTGGACGTTAATGTCGAAATATTGTAGGTTTACTTGAAACCATTTTAACTTGCTTATATCACACATCTATTTGGATTCGATGCATTTAATGGGAGTTATAGGACTAACGCATTTTTGTCTGTCATATTTAAGTAGTAGGGAGAGATATTATTATGTAGCAATCTTGTTTCCATTGAAGATTTTGTCACATCACAATAAAACTTGATACAAATGTTCATTGCAACAATATAAGAAAGACCCAACCTTTTTGTGTTGTGTTGAGAATGTAATGTGCTGATTTTTTGTCATGTGACCAATAAGAATTTCCATAACTTTCTACCCCGGACTTGAATTTTTATGAGCAACTCGGCAGGTGTTTCTAGAAAAGCAGAGGACGCTTACCCTACCGGTGCACCTGGTCCATGCTCCCAGTTTTTAGTGGAGTCCGAGTTGCTCATTTACTTTTGTTACTTTGTATGTATGATTTTAGTTACTTTATTTTCTTTGTTGTGTATGTCTGTTTTCCATGTCTGGTCTTTGTCCCTGGATTACATTCTTTTGATTACCGCTATAACCTTGGTATCCTTGATTACTCTTTCTTGCACTACATTGGGTCATGTTAAGGTTACAGACAGAAGGTTTTAAAGCAGCACCAAGTATAGGGAAGTTCATAACAGCTGAATGTTGTTGTGTAAGGATTACATAGGCTTTAAACATCTGATGAATTGACCTTGCATTAAAATCCTGTACCATATGTTAGTAAAACTATAATTCTTAAGTATAGGTCTGTCTAAAAATCATGCAGTGTGATAAATCACAGATTAATTTTTATGTGCCATATTTATATGAAATAGATATTTACTCAATTTTATTCATGTAAATGCAAAACCTAAATTTCACTTCACTTTCAGTGGAAGACATTGTCTTGTAGACCTTTTAAGTAGCTGTCTCAGTAAGAATCATGTAAAATCTAAAAAATGTGATACACCCCAAAAAGGCTACATATTTTTATTTTTGTAATTAAGTTGTTTTATGGGTGTATATTATGAAATGTGTAATTATTCATTCAAATCTGCCTGCTTTTAGGGGATAATCAACATTGAAAAGCCAGTAGATTCTGTTGTATTTGAGCATCATTTACAGAGTTATCTCCCTTAATTTTGAACTTCACAGTGCATTGTATATAATTTTTATCTCCTAAGAGCACAGGTTATATGAAAAACCACATATTAATTTCTGTTTACTATGACATTTCAAACAAAATAGCTAAAATAAAAAGATGTAGGCTTTTTACCCATGAATCACATTTTGCATGATCCTTAGCTGGAGTGCTACTTAAAGTTCAAAATTTATTTGTGTTTAAAATATGTAAATTGTATTTTGTCTGCTTTTGCATGGAACTGGATTTGTCGTGAATAGATTGATAGACTGATTGTGGTTTTACATTCTATGGCAGATATTTCTTGCAATTACAGACAAGAATATTTGACCAAATAAACTGACCCTGCTTTACATTATTCATTATTTAATTTTCTTTGTGCCAGCTCATGAAAGCAACAGCTTGAAGGTAGTCTGTCAGACAACCGGAGCACTCCATCAAACCAGTCGTCACCAAAGGATTTCAAATTAGGTGGAAACGGGGTGGGGGGGGGGGGGGCATAAATAGAATGAAAAGTCGAGCGAAGCAAGTGAAGAAAATTAATAGGTCTAGAATTTGTGAAGAGATCTAAGATCTCATGAAAACAAAAATCCCTGATCTTAGGGTTGATGGGAGTGTTCATATGATGTGTTTCTATATGCTGCATGTTTGGTGAAAATGCAGTGACTACCAATTTTTAAGTCTTTGACTTACTTGGCCAGGAATTGAACCATGAGAATACCAAGGTGGTTTTTGTGTCCAACTAGATGGGTTTCTTTCTATTACCAGATATCACATAACAGGTCTGATCCATGTCAAGGCAGTGCTGTCTTAATCTGTATCAAATCTTTTAGCATGTAATTGTTTACAAAATCTTTGACATATTTACACATACAACAATGAAGAGCCTTGGCTTGGAGATAAACATGCCATAGAGAATTCAGTGCTTTGATAAAAGAGCAACTTTTTGTTACCAAATCTTTTTAGCTCCTTAAATTTGCATCAAATCTTTTACCATGCATTACATGCACATTAATACAATAGCAACTACAGATAAGAGATAATTCGGTGCAGTAGTGGTGTGTATGCATTCAAAGTGAGAATAACTTTTGATAAAATAAGCAATTACTGATTATAATTGAATTACATGGTATAAAAGTATTTATGAAAATAGGGCTTAAGTACTGTGGATTGTAAATGGTTAAACAGCTGTTCAGTAGGTAAAAATGTTTTTATACCTACACTCAAAAGAGAGAGCAGCGCCTAGTCTTTTTACCTGTTCACCTCCAGTGTCTTGTGGTAGTTTCCTTGTCTCTTATGCTAGAGGTTGTGGGTTTGATACCCAGTGTCTTGTACTAGTTTCTTTGTTTCAAGCACAAGAGGTTGTGGGTTTGATCCTCATTCCTTCCTTTCTAGTGCAAAAGGTTGTGGGTTTTATCCTCATTTCCTCCTCTTTAGTGTAAGAGGTTTGGGTTTAATCTTCACTTTCTCCTCTTTAGTACAAGAGGTCGTGGGTTTGATCCTTGGCCTTGTCATATCAGAGACTTTGAAATTTGTATTCACTGCTTCCACACAAAGCATGTGGTGTATAAGGGGTATAGTGAGGACTGGTTGTTTTGGGGTTGAAATAATATGTGCGTATCTGGTGACATGCTTACCTACAAGCTGTTGCATTTTTTTTTTGCAAGGCTCTTCTCTACACTTTTTTACTTACTTACTTATCCTCTTTGTCCCGGATAGGACATAAGGCTTCGACAAGTAGCTGCCTTCTACCTCTTTCTTTTGCCACAAACTACAGTTGAGTAGCCCATCTCTAACTCAGATATTATAGTTCTTAACCATGTGATGTGTGGTCTACCTCTCTTTCTCTTTCCAGGTGGTGACTAATGAATCTTGGGTGTACTGTTCTTGTGGCATTCTCATTACATGTCCAATACATCTCATTCTTCTTTGCTTTATCTCTCATTTTTGCATATTTGGTGCAGGTCTTTGTTACTGATCTTATTTGGCCCAAAAATATGCTTGATTTGGTGTGTTATTGACAGTGATATGAGAAAAGTAGAAGCATTTCATTACACTTTTATTCTGCTATAAATAATCCTTCAACTGAAGTACAGTCAGCACAGCCAACATGCTTTTTAGTTTTGAAATAAGTTTATAATTTAAGAAGCACATGCAATTATATCCGACCTCATGTTTTGCAAGGAAAAAACTGAAATCTGAACTAAAACAAAAAAACAAAGTAGCAGCCAAAAAATATGCACAAATACATGTACTCAAAATGCAGCCATTATACATTAACAACAATAGCATTGCTGATAAGACCTGACTCTATACATCTTCTAAAAATACCCCTGCTATGTTTATTTTAGAAATGTACAGATGAAAATAGAGTTTCTTATTAAGTTTTCTTTGATGATGTTGGCGAAATAAACATTTGATGCCATAGAAGTTAAGTTAGTTAAGTTGTAAATTGAGCATTGTTTTTTTTTCTTATGAAAACCAGACAATTTTTGTTTGTTTTTATATTTTAGCATCTTTGAATGAAAACATATCCTTGGGATTTGGAATTAAGTGTTTGTTGTTGTCAATCAGTTCAGAAAAAAGGTGTAAGGCAATAGACATCTTTAAGACTTTGAAAATGCAACAATCTATGCATTGTTTTGAAATCATTATGATAGATAGCTAGGACAAATTAAATGTCTTCATAGTACCTTTTTGTCGTTGAAGGGAAATATTTTTATTGGCAACTTTTTAGTTTTCCATTGTTTCTACTCCATGATAATGTCTTGTCTTAGGCTTCTGCCCTGGTACAAAAAATATTGGCAATTTCCAATTACAAAGTTATATAACCTCTGCTGTGACATCACCAATAAAGATAATCATATGTCAACAGAATATCACATATTCCCATGTCAAGCTCACTTTGATAATTTTTGTTTCAACTTTAAAACTGCCGTAACTTGGTGTGTACCCCTGCTAAAACTTTTTGGGTATATAGGAATCACACTGTTTGTCTGTTTGTCTGTCTGTCTACATTTCTTGTAAGCCAAACTCCTCTTTTAACTGCTAAATAGATTTTGTAATCTTTGAGTGTAGACTCGGGCAGAACTTGAAATTTGGATAAAACTGAAGCATTTTTTCCCGCCATACTGAAATATGTGCTGAATCTTTCAGCATTGCCACTTTTATAAAGTCTTCTGACGTATATATGCACATTATTACAATAGGGCTTTAAGATAACCAGATAATATGATACATCTCAATTGCTTGACTCTTGCAACTTCTTCCGATAAATTCCCTTGCAATTCTTGATGTTTATTTAAGTAGTAACAAAAATAGATACTTTTGTATAAAATTAGATTCTTGTAGAGGCATTAGAAATGAATCAAAGTTCTTGTAAACTTGTAATTGTTATTCCAGAGCAGCTGCTCAAAGTTTGTTGCTTTCATAGAATGTATGGCTTCCTTTTCTCACCTTTAACATGTAAGGAATTCAGCAACAACTGTTGCTTGAGTTATAGGAAACATGCAGGCAAAAATCTAGAAACTGTGGAAGTAATTTAATTTGTTGATACCAATTTTCGTGGATTAAGGAAGAAACACAGATTTGTAGATTCTCGAATTCATGGTTTTGTGGTTTTCAGTATATACACATCAAAGGGAATCTCCTTTTCATTGGGAACCAAATTTCATGAATTAGCCAACCCACGAAAACCAAGAAAATTGGTACCCCACAAATATTAGTACTTCCACAGTAATTCTTTAGCATGTAGAGGAAAATTGGTTGGTTTAGAGGTAGAATAGAATGTTTATGTTGGGTAACATATAACGAGATATGGTGAATATGTCAAAGAGACAACAACCCCACAGGAAGTGGCGCACAGATCATTGAGAACATACAGTTATTGGTCATTTGGGGTGCTTTGATTCGATGATCAACTTGAAGATATCAAGATCGATTGTTCCGGTCTTAAAAATATGAAGATTTGTCTTTATCCTTCCCTTCAAAGTCATCTTTTCCCTTCCGTGTGGTGACTTGTTGACGTTCTTTTTTCGTTGCTCAGCATTTGGTGGATGACTATCTCATTGGCAATCATGCCACATCTATTATTATATGAACAGTTTTCAATGTTTTCTTGAATATGATGAGTTAGTGATTATACCCTAACTTTCCTGTTCTAACTTCTGTATTGATATACAGGTACTTCACTGCTAAAGTCTTTATTTTTTTACTTCTTCCTTCTTTTACGTGTGTAATTTCAGTTCATTTTCTTTGCATTCTTTCTTTTACCTGTATATATGCTTATGCATGGTGTGTTTGATTAATGAGTTTCACAGCCACTGACTGTTATAGGTGTATTTGACTTGTGTACTATGAATTTTACAAATTTAGTTAAGGAGGTAGACCTAGGGTAAGGGACGTAACTCATGAAATCAGTGATATGTTTGCATCGTACACAATTTCACCTAAGCCTCTCAAGCTTTCATTTGAAGCAGAATAAAATGAATCCAAGTCAATTAGATGCTTACATAAGATTGATGTAAAATGCTGAATACAAACATTCCAATGATTTTTAAGAGTTGTTTTCCTTACCCTAGGTCTACCTCCTTAAATGTCCTATTTTATGGTTTTCTAAAATAAAATAATCGATCATATTTAAAGGTTTTAGCCATTTATAACAACTCAGGCCTTTCATTAAGAGGCAGTACCAGGTACTTTTACCCTTCTAAACTACTGAAAGGTACCTCCAGAATTTTAAAATTTCATACATTTTTATTAAACAAAATGATGAAAAGTACCTCCTATAAAACCAAAGGTACCTGCATTGGAAAAAAATAATGAAACGCCTGATGACTTATGATTGGGTGTGTTTGACTTGTGTACTGGTACTTGCATTTCATTTATTCCAACAAAAAACAATTGTTAAAATTTGACAAACAAACTAACATTCATTTATCATTTTTAATCTTAATCAACAATTTTTGTTCCATGTTTTACCTTACTAGGTTTGTGGTTCACAAGTCTGAAATGAAATTGAACAAATGTTGCAGTAAACATGATAAAGAGGCTCCCACCTTGACCCTCGACAACAAAATCTGATTTATTCATTTTATTTGTTATAAAAGTTTGAATTTTTACTTGTTTCATTGCATTCATCCTTGCATGGGTGTGAGAAAGTGATTAAATTGAAGACAGAAAATATTCAAAGTTTATCATGAAGTTGGATTGTCGCCTCTTTCATGATTTAGTTTGTGTGTGAAAAGTGGATTTACAGAAAGTTTTATCATTTTTGAAAGGATTTTTTTTAGAAAGAGTTATGGAAATATTGACACAAAAGTGTGTGCTTAATTTGAATGCATGATCCAAATTTTTCAAGGACAGAGAATCATGTTGTATTGACCTTGAGAGAATCATGTGTTGACCTTGAAAGGATCATGTTGTATTGACCTTGAGAAGAGGTCATTTTTGTTTTGAACTGAAGAAATTTTGTCAAGTGAATTGTTACAGTGCAAATTTCATTGTTGGATATTATTGTATATGTAGTTATATCTTCGGAGTTTTCTTCATTTTGCTTTCTGGTTGAACTGCTTGCTGATTGGCTGACAAATTGGAACAGATTTAAACCAAGATTCAGGGAAATGAGTTGTGATTTTTAAACTACTGATATATGTAAAGGACACTTGTGTTAAATTAGTGCTCATTACTTAAGTAAACTGTTGGTAATAATATGAATGACAGGAATGTACCATGATGGCTTCAGTCATTACCTGAACGGATCATTACTGCTCTTTGAGGGGTTACAAATTACCTCAGCATTTAAAGTACTGAGAAATTTGAAATCTAACACTGCTTAATTGCATTCCTCAGTTAATTTGATTGAGATATCTACTATAATTTAAAGCTCTGAAGTAAATTTGTTTGTGTTTGAATTTTTTTAAAATATATTTTAAATTTTACTAGCAAGGGAGAAAATCTGGATTTACAAAAAAATGTCTGGGGAGATAAATCATATATTGTTTGTAATTTTTCTTTGACATTTGATTGCTTTCTTATATTTAAACTATAAGGGTGAGTCAGAAAGTTCTTTACTTTTATCAGATGTAAATAAGGATTTTGTTGAATGCAAAGATTTAAGGCTTTTCATTCTTGAAAAATGTGTATCACTTTGATATTTTGAAAACAGGTTTGTGTTTTGAAAATTGACCAATTCATGACATTTGCTGCTACATAATTTTCTAGAATTGCTTTGCAATTTTGTACAATTTATATTTAACTGTGTAATTTTTTTGCCCTTTAAGAAATTGTTTTGTTTGATGCAAATTTATTCAAAGGACATGGTGTATAATGCCCTTTAGGGGAAAAACATTTTACTTGAAATGAATTACATGTATATATATTTTCAATGGCTAAAATCTAATGGATCCCTGTTGGCTCCTATAAGTACTAAGTGTACTTTATATATAAATGATGTTGACCTTTGAGTTGTGAGGTCAAAATTTTGTGGTTACTAGCCTCATGCTTAAACTAGAAGATTGGATTTTGTAATTTGTCCCATCACCATATTGCCAACTCACACTCTTGCAAGGACTTCAAAGCATTTTGTGTATTGAGTTGTTCATTCTCAGATTTCAAAGGAACTAAATGAAGTATCCACAGACTTTATGTACAAGTTTAACAGTGTAACCTGTCTAAACAAATCATTTGAACGTTTGTATTCAGTACATTACATCAATCTCATACAAGCATCAAAGTAACTTATTTCATTCTTTTTCAAATTGAAGCTTGATAGACTTTGGTGAAATTGAATGTGATACAAACATGTCACTGATTTCAAGAGTTATGTCCCTTACCTGAGGTCTGCCTCCTTAAGGCAGTTGTTTGGTTTACACAGATTCAAATATATTCAAATATATTGAAACGAATTTGAATGGACTTCATAAGATGTTTTGATTACACAGGTTTCCAGTTTTAGCAGGCTTCAGTTAGGGCAGGTTTCACTGTATACAAAAAGAAGATCAGACTAGTTGGAGTGTCTATGACAATTGGATATCTATTTCAATGGTCAAGTTGACATTTTCTTTTTTAAATACTATTTAAGGTCAAAGGTCAACATGATAAAGAAGAAATGTAATTATTGCAAAGAAAAATGTGTATTGCTTTAAATAACAAGATTTCAGTTGGAAAGCCATCAAAAATAAATTAGATGGTACTTTTGAAGATCATACTTCATAAACTCTCAAGTGTAAGTGTAAATTAAGTAGTTTGAATGGACATTATAAAGTACTTTTGAAGTATCGAGGTTTCTACGCTGTAGATATATAATTACACTAGCCCTAATATTGAGAGTAGCAGTTTTTTTTTTGTGTAAGTCAGATGGAAATATAAACCAAATTTCTCTAAGAACTGAAATTTTACCGACTTAGAAGTTGACAGATATCTTTGTTTAAAGGAAACATCAACTTCAAGACCTTTTTCAATAGATCTTGTGTTGGATATAAAGACAGCATAAAAAATTCCTAGTTTGCAGTATAGAGAAAAGAACAGAAGCTTATAAGAGGTAGTAAACTTTAAAGGATCTTATTCTTTGAGCAATTTGAAACCAAAAATAGGAAGAAGTATCAACTCTGTTTTTAAGAAGGAAGAAAGATAGATTGTCAGTAGGATGTCACATGATTTTTTCTACAATGTAAATATCACACTTTGGACACTTAAGAACTGGAGCCAGTCATTGCCTTTTAAGGAAAGTGAAAATGATGGAAAAGTAAACTGTTCCTGTATTAAGAAATGAAGTTCATAAACATGTTCTTAATATTAATTGTAAAATTGCATTATAAAATTAATATTTGAGTGCAAGAAACTTTCAGACATGTGAATGGCAGTGACGAACCAAGTTTTGGAGGAAATTGAAATTGTTTCTTGCTTATTCATTGAATTTATTTCTATTTTGTTAAAAAGTTACAAGTTCAAGAGAACTTCAGACATGTGAACGGTAGTGACGAGTAATGATTTATAAGGAAATATAATTTATTCACACTAGAGGGACAAATGTCATAATTACACACTGGTTTTACATTTTAAAATTTCTGTTTTGTGAAGTTGTTGGAAAGTACAAGACACTTGGACTTTCTGACATGTGAATGGTAGTGACTAACTGTACTTTAGGAGGAAGCTTAAAATTTTCCCACCAGGAGAAACAGAACTAGCCTATATGATCAGTGTATACTTCTCTATAAGATACTTATTTGGGACACTTAAGTGAAACAGACATTTTGGCATGAGAATAGTGTAGGATACTTTGACTGTACCCATCATGATTATTTGTTTCTCAATTTGAAGGGCAATGACTAACAGTGCTTCAGAAGAAATGAACATTTTATCATGATTGTTTCTTTTTTGTCGTTCAATTACTTGTAGGAAGTGATTGAAGAACACGGATAGTATCGTGTTGTGGGCTTGAGACTTCCTGCGGATAAGCGATGCTGTTTTTCTCTAAAAGGATTTCCCCGAAGATGTTTGTCTATTAAAGAATCTTGTTTACGAAGTTGGTCACTATATAAATGAAATTTAGTGGATGCTCTTTAAACTTTAGTAGGCAATGTTCATTGTTCAATGTTCAACTACAAAAGTGAAGTTATCTACATATTAAGAAATCAGCATACTTCTGCAGTTTTCAAGTTTTTCACTACAGTACATATCTCAACATTTCAGAGAATTAGATGAATTATTGTATAAAATCTTGATCTGTGCATCTGACTTTAAATGCTTGAATGACCAGTATCACATCTGTCTGAGGTTTAGAGACATACTTAACATGGATTAATTAGCATGGATACATACCTGTGACTTATTTAGCGGATAACAACTTTGACTGGAGTTACGATTTTTTATACTTTAGTGCTGATTTAGTCTACTTTTACTAATTACATCGTAAACCATGTGACATTTATTTGGCAGTTCATTTTCTACATCGATACCTGGGGCTAATATTTACATATTTTTCCAAACCTGGACAATATTAATTTGTAAATGTTTACTTGCTCCGGGTCCAGTTACAGATTTTAATTAGCAGTTGGACATATGATTAATTCTTTAACTTTGAAAGTCCATTTTGTGTATGTATCTTTTTTATGGCATAGAGTTTTAGGTTGACCTACTTTTCTCTAATATTGAAATATTTTGTGGATGCAAGGAAAGGTTTTTAGACTTTAATTGCTAATTGGACTGAAGTTTAGTGCAAGCAAAGTGGAATTTCAATGCTTGGTCATCTTCAGCTTTGTAAAGGAATTAATCTGCGAGCTGTACACCAGATTGCCAATTTTGAAGATTTGCCATTAAATTTGTTGGAGGCTGCATTCACATGGTTTTGAAAACAATTGGAACATGTTCCTATAATGCTTGACATATGAAAGTGATGAAATCAACATCTTCATTCTAGATTTTGACCTGGAAATTGACCTCAGTTTCTTTAGTTTCTGATGCAGAATTGGTGAAGTATTGTTTCAAGGAATTTGGTTTAGCATTGAATCAGGTTGTATTGAGATGGGTGATTTGGATTTTAAGACCGATAAATTTTGGGGTTTTTCATAATATGTGTTAGATACAGTTCTAACACAGATAGAAATGTGAGAATTTAAACTCCTTATGCCTTAAAAGGAAACTTCATCTTAGATTGTAATTTTGTACTTGCCAACTGGAGATTGGTGATCTAAAAAAGGAAAAACGAGATTTTAAACTATCACCCGTAGATAGTAAATCACCAACACTGATCATGTAAAGTGACTATTTATTTGTGTATTGCATAGGATAACATGTTATGAAATACTGTGAAAATACTTTATTTTATCAAACTTGACACAAGTGCAGAAAACAGATATTTGAGTTGCTAAGCAATGAATTGGTGGATTTTTTAATTTGTGTAAAAAACATGAAATTAAACAAACAAGAATTACTGCACTTTACTGGTATTCTGGGATAGTTTTAGTAGACATATAGGGATATATGGTACTGTCATGTGTGCATTTTGAAAGCATTTTGTATTGCTCTGACAAAAATACTAGCATTTGTGATAAGTCTTAGTACAAGATGTTGCATTATATTATACCGGTACTGTGAAATTGTTTAAAAGAGCATAATTTCCAGGAAGAGGTATTTTGTTCTAAATTCGTTGAACTGATTTAAAGGCCATATAGCAAGCTATACATTGGGAGGAAACACAGAGAATACCGGTAAACCAAGGTACCAGTATCTTTGTTGAGGGATTTTTGAGTCAGTATATTCCGACTTATGTGTAGTTTTGGATGTAGTCAGTTAACCTCACTGACCTCTGTTGTGTTTAGAGTATTGGCAGCTATATGTTTATTGCAAAGCAATTTTTTTTGCAGTTTGGAAGTAAGCATTTTTGAGTGATAAGTTTACCTCAACTCTCAGACAATTTTTGCACCTTGGAATTCCGGTCTATATACTTCCTATCATATAAGAATTTGCTGTAAAGTTGTAATTTCTAATATCTAGCGTAAACTTTAAAAAAATACTCAATACTACAAGAAATTGTTCTGAACATCCAATATTTCTTTACAGTGTTAATGGAATATAATGTAACGTGAAATTTCTTTCCACCAACTAAGGTTTTCATGTAGTATCAAAAGTGTTGAAATTTAGAAAAAAAATTTTTAAACTTTGAAAACTCTGAAGGTAGATCAAGGTATATGATTCACTGTTGGATTTTCTGGGTGTATGCTTTCTTTTAAATCAGTTAAAATTCAATTTTATGTGTAAAAAATTACAAAGTGAGAACAATTTCTGTAGCTGGAAGGAAAGTGTAGAAGTTTGAAAAGAAATGGTAGCTGATTTAGTGCTGAGATATTTGTACATTTCACTAAGAATCGGAATTAAACTTTCATTAAATATCTATTAAATCGTTACACAAATCATCTTGCGGAAATTGATGACTTTGAAATTGTGATAGGAACTGCAGTAAAAATCAGTAACTAATCGAAATTGTGATAGTGATTATGATATATGTGTTTATAGAAGTTTTGGGCAGTGGATTGTTTTCTTAGCTAATTGATGTAAATGTTTTTTTTTTATAATTAAGAGAGATTTCAAATTTATTTTCTGTATTGCTTAAAAAAAATTGTCTGACTTTAGAAATTATAGGCTGGAAGTATATCTAAATGGAATGAAGGTAGAGATTTTAATGTAACAAGTGCATTTGTTTGAATCAGATTAAAATCACCCAAAAAAATTTGGATTAAAGGAAATTTTCAAATACATGTAGATTGTGAGGATTGTATACATACAAGTTGATTCAGGAGATTGTTCTGAGGATTGTATAAATAAATACTGACCATTAAACAGCTTTTATACATGGCAAGCTGTGCAATTATCAAATAGTGAAGTAAATATGAACTTCATGATGTAATCAGGATTATGATTTCAATCAGGGATTAATCGTGATATAAACTTACATTTTTGAATGTAATAAGTGGGTACACACATACATTTTGGAATTTCTTTGATGCTGTGGATACTTTATATGAATTTTGATCTGTACAGGCTACTCAGTTTCTGGATTTAAATCGAAGGACTAAACTAATTGTTGATTAATCACAAAAATGATTAAGCGATTCATATATCTATATGATTGTTTCTTATGAGTGTAATTTTTACTCTTTAATTGACTAATTAGACAATCATTAGTACAAAAGGATTTAATTTACAATCGCAGTAGGAATTTTGCTGCATAATCTATTTCAATTTGGATATATAATACTTAGTGCAAAAGACCTAACAAGCCTGGGATTATCAGAATATTTCTTTGCACCATTGTGTGTTTTAATTGCAGTGCAAGTTCTAAGTGTCCTGATGAGAAAAAGCCTAATTTACAATTGAAAAATTGAAACCATATATCTTAAGTACCATTACATGAGAGAGTTATTATAAGATCCTGTTACTGCGATCAATTATAGTACAGACATTCAAAACTTATTTAAATGAGAGATGATTCTAAAATAGACAAAACATCACAAATTTGATGACCATGTTTTAATTAAGAAATACCACCACACCAGGTAATCAATGAATGATAAAAGAACAAGTGTAATTTAGAAACATATCATCAAGGAACAAGTGTAATTTAGAAACATAGCGTCAAATTAAGTGAGAAATCTTTCTAATTGCATAACTTTCTGATTAGCAAAGTATAAAGTAAGTTCAAAAAAGTGTTTTTTTCGGCATTAAATGAATAAGCTGCATAGTGTTGAATTGGACAGGAAAGAAGAGAAAAAAAACTTGAACTGTACAAACACAGAAAACAGAAAGAATTGCAATTACCTGGATGCTGAATGCTACTAAAAATTGGAAAACCCTTTGAAGAACTAGTGTGAAGTCTGTTTACATTTTGCGAGAAAAAACGTGCTTCCGTTGATTTTCAGCAATTGTGAAGCTCTGTTATAAGCATTTGCTAAGTTCATCATCTAGGAGATAATAGTAGTTTCCCTCTCATTAAAGGTAAAACTCTTTAACTTTGAACTGTTGCCAAAATTCATCTATATTCTTGTGTAAAGAATTTCTGCCCTGAAATAATCTTGCAAGAAAAAAATCATTGATATTTTAGTGAGAAAAATATCAGCCATCGATCAGTTTATCTTGGATTTGCAGTGGAAAGGTGTTTTGAGATGGCACCCCTTCTTCTCTTGGACCTGTCGTCTGCTGGCAAGTGATCTAAGTCACTTGAATGTTTTATGACATACAGATATGGCTGATTTCCAATAAGATCTGCTTGAAGTGGATTATTGTTATGTAATTTGCCTGTTGCTGTAACCATGCTAAAGTTTGTTTCAACCAAACCGCCAAAAGGAGGGGAATCAAATCAAACGGACGATGAAAACAGGCCGAGAAAAAAGAAGGGTTCTTTTCGTTGGAAGATTTTCTCAAAACGAGAAAATCCCCAAACTTTCGATAAAGATGTTGGGAAATGTGAAGCAAATAAAGGCGAAGAATCTGCTGACAAAATGGATCGCCGCTTAGGAGATTATGATAATTATGATTCTTCGACCAAAAAGGAGTTGTCACAAAAAATTCAAAGTGCTAAAAATAGCAATACAAGGACTTGGTCAGTTGGATCTGAATCTAGTATTGATTCAAATCTAAAGTTGCCTCTCAGGAAACATGGAGGTCATGACCCCTTTAAGGGTCAAGGTCATCACTTGCGTCATGTGACTTGGAGTCCAGATGTGACCGATGGAAGTGAAAATGGGTTTTCCTTTGATATTCCAAATGGAATTGGTAGTGAAGAGACAGGACAACATGAGGACTACTACTGGGATAACTTAGAGAGTTTAAATAGTTCACATCCATTTAAACTTCACCATCAAGGAACATGTGCGTTAAATTCTCATGATGGACCATTTTATCAGTCTATAGGCAAAAAGCCTCAGCAAAACATGAGTGGACCACTTTATCAAACTATAACTAAAAAACCCCCACCTTTATCTTCACCAGGGCATTCAAGACCACAATCAAAGCGACTGGAATATTATCCACGGGACCAATTTGTTCATCATGTCGGAAAACCAATATTTGACAAGAAATTTGAAATGTACCCGAGTGTAACTTTACCACACCGGAGTAAAAGTACAGTTTCTAGATCAGTTGCATCAAACTCCTACGCTACTGTTGGACCAAAAACTCTTAAGAGAAACCATATTAATGTGCCTTATAGTATTCCTATAACTTCAGAAAAATCAACAGGATCTGAAACAGAAGGTAAAAGACCTCATTCACCACGGGAAATTCCGATTCTCCCAAATCGCATGAGGAATTTTAGTGTTCCATATTGTGTTCCAAATGACCCTGTATCTCCAAGGGAATTTTCAGTAAACTCAAAGCTGTTGTTTTCACCATCTATATATAGCACTCCTAAACGAAACAGGGCCTCAGATATGGATATGACTGGGCAAGTCACATGGGGACAGAAGCCCCGCCTCTCCACAGAGTACAACACATCATATGGAGATTATGAGCGACTTTCAGATTCAAATCAGAACTTAACAAGACAAAGTCCTTTGAGACAAAATCCAAATTTAAAACCATTTCTAGAGAGTGCTTATCAAAATGGGAATTATTTGGATTTTATTCAAAATATTAGCAGACGGTATCCTCATGAAGTGAAGGACTCACAGAGAGACTCACTGGGTTTTTATCCCATTACCAATGGTTACCAACAGGAAACCAGTCAAATGTCAACTGGTACCAGATCCTCTGGCAGTTTTGATGATAGGAGCTATGACAAACATTGGAGTAATTACAGTGAACCAGAAGATAGACCAAGTGTAAGTTTGTTTTTCCAATTTTTACCTCCTGCAATACATCAGTCAGTATGAAACTTTAATGTACTAGTAAATCCTCTAGGATCAATATCAATTCTGATAAACAGGATGCAACTGGAGAAAAGTTTTGCCAGGTTTTGACCATGAACATGATAATGCCTGAAGTAGTCTGCGCCACCTTTCAGAACTTGCACTTCAGCATACTTTTAGTTTGAAATTTGACTGAATTGGGATTTCTCCCATAAATCATGAAAAGTTTTTGATCATATGTTGGTTTAAATTTAGTTTGCAAAATGTCAATGAAAAAGGCATTTTTGATGTACATTCTGGAAAAATGGTATTTTTCTATTTGCTATTGAAGTTTAGAAAAATGATCCACATCAATATATATTAAAGAGCATTCTGAAGATTTTTGCAGAAGACCTTTTTTTAAGCCCCTTATATGTTTTAGTGAGATGTCTTATTTTACAGCGAGTAAGATAGTTAACTTCACGGAAAAGAATATTGTTTGTCCCTTGATATGATGACCATAACTTATGAAATGTCTCAGTTAGTTAACTGGACAATTGACAAGGAGATTTTTAAAAACTTCCTCTCAGACATTGTAATTATTGAAAGTCAATGTCCTGTAGCTCGTCAGGTAATGGTCATTCCATACCAACTATATCCCATGAAGTTAACAATTTTACTCACTGTAATTATTCTATGAAAGTGTGCAAGTTGGCGGCAATGATAGCATTATTCTGAATAGAATATTGTGGAACCATGAAAACCTCCTTTAACGCATGATAAGAAATTAATCTACCAACTGCTTAATAGGTGATATCAATTTAGTTTTACACGTTTTTATTGCCCGTGATAATGCAGTTTTACATCATTCACACCTGGAGAAGAAATCAGAATTGTTGAAAAATTGGTTATGTATAACTAAATCATGTTACAATTTATTGGATAACTCTGATTGTGGTTTACATCAGATACCTGGTATGAAGTAGATCTGGTTTTCACATTGAAAAGAGGAAATTGTTATAAGGTGCGTTTGAATTCTGTTGGCCTAGTTATTTTTGTAATTAGGTCATATGATTTTGTTGAGGGTAAAATTTTCTTTAATTTGGTTTTATTAATTGAAGAAAAGATTTTTTTTTTTATGAAATCCTAAAAAGTATGCTTTGGTTTTGACTGATTAGTTTTGTTATAAATCTTTAGGTCTGTTTAATTTGAAGACGAAAATTTAATGCCAGTGTGTTTTGTCTGGAAGAAATGCTCAAAGGAGCCTTTTGTTTGTTATCCATGTACCTAAGTACAAAAACTATTTGGATCATACAGTGTGTTCAGGTTTCATGGTTCATGGTTAAAAAAGGTCTTGCTGTTTCTAAAACATGTTTTCATCAAAGACAAATTTGAGATGTCAATTTCAATTTTAATAAAGATTACTGACAAAAGTGCCAAATTATGGACAACTCAATTCTTCTTTACTAATTGTATCAAAAAAGGGTTGGCATCTATGACTGCATTTCAATTTATGAATTTTTTATTGAAGGTTACCTTATTCCTACCATATGTTCACTTGGAGCCTCTAGTTTATTTCTTGTAAATTGTTCTGGCTTCCCATGTGTATGTGGGTAAGGCTGCATTTTGACCACTTCTTGGATGCTTTTTCCAGTTTCTCTCTTGATTATTCTTTGAAAGAAGGGAAATATTCATGGTCAATGAATACTTCTGATAGTGAACCCTTTTGGAGCCTCTAGTTTTTCCCTATGTGCATGCTGGTTCCCTGTGTGTCAGGGTGTTAGTGAAGCTTTCATTTTTTTAAAAAACATTTTGCAGTTAAACTGTGCTAAGCTGACATTATCTGAAAAGCATCACTCTGAACCGATAAAATTCTCTTATGATAGTTTATCATCAATACCCATGAATCACATTCTGACAGCTTTCATTATTTTATTTTTTCTTTGTATATGTTTTTTTTTCTCTTCTTTTTTTGCACTTATGATGAAAATATCATAATCTGTTACTGTTGCTTAGGTTTTCCAAGGTCATTTATTTAGAGGTGAAAAATATAGGCTGAAGTGAGTCAGACTGACACTTAACTTTAATTATACAGTGAGACGTATCTAAACTGAACCCTGTATTAGAACACCTGTCTAAACCAGATTTTGAAGTCCCTTCATATCACTTTGAATTATTTTGAACCTTGGTAAACTGAACACCTGCCTAAACTAAACTAAAGTCCTGAAAGGGTTCTTTGTAAGCAGGTTTCACTGTATTCAATATTCTAAAATAGTGTGTGCTGAATAAATCTTGGGGTAGGGGATTAATTACTGTAAACCTGGTAATTTTCACGCTATCTTCTTTGCAGTTTCTGCTGTAAATCTGCTTTTGCACTGTTTTAAATTAGCGATTGTTCCTCAAATTGTACAGTAATGTTCTTCGAAGAAAATATTCAAAACAGTTTCATTTTCTCATTATGAATCTTGGCCCGAAAATAATGAAAATAAAACTGCTGCAAAAAGTTTATGGTATGCAGTATAGTAAACTTCATCTCTCCCACTTTTTTATTGGATCATTTAAATTAAGTGAAACTTATACTCTCCTTTAAAATTACTTTCATTATTTGTAAAATATACATGCATTATATGAAAAAATATATTGTTAGAGTTTTGGAGGGTATTCAGGGTGAGAGTTGGGAATAGGGTTTTAGTAAGCTTAACTAAAACACCCACCCCACCCTACCCCTTTTTGTGAATTTGAGTTCATTCATAAATAAGAATTGAGTATTCTACTTGATTGTTAACTTCATTACTATAAGAACTGATGTTTTTAAGTTGCCATATCCTTCCATTGATCAGATGATTAAGATAGGTAGTTGCTCCTACCATTAGTGCTTCCATAATTGTAAGGTTATTGAAAGTAGAATTTTTCCGGAGCATAATACATTTGTAACAGGTAGTGAGATTTAAATAGCCAGTTAGTTATATGGTCCAAAGAATTAATTCTTTATCTAAACTGGTTTGTTACTGGCCTGTCTCCAGTTCCTTCCTCTGTGGTGATGATATCATTTTTTTATTTCTGTCATGCTCTCATGTGACACTTTATGCCTCTGCACCTAAATATCTCAGTGAGTGAAAGCTTTCCTGAATTCATGCAGTTCCTTTTATTGAGTATTTTCGTTTTGTATGTTTCATATGTTCATTTTGGTGTTCCCAGCTTTAACTTTGAAGGATTTTCCTATTTTGTCACCTTCTGTATCACTTTTTCTGTCTTTTAAAGTCATGTTATTTGTTATGGTTTACCTGTGTAATTTCAAAAAAAGGTGTGCTTGAATATATCTGCTATGGTTTGTCTGATTCCTACTGAAGGTTGTACTTGTATATATTACTCCACTATTCTGGTATTTTTAGAGTGATATACATTTTATTGGGTTACTTTTTGTCTGTTATAAAAATAGGGTATTTGTTTTGGTGTCAAGTTTTTTTCAAGTTTTTGTAGTCACTTAAAAAAAGGGGTGTTTGATCAGTTCGGTAAATTTGGATTAGGAATATAACATAATGAATGGTATTGTTTCAGTCCTGGAACATTTATCTTATTCTATAAAATTTCTACTTATTTATTTAAAAGTTTTAGGAAGCATCAGAAAGTGTTGCATAATTTTGAAAGGGTTATTAACTGTACTATTTGTAGAATAAAGGGGACATTTTTGTCCCACTCACTTCAGGCTACACTCCTGCTATTTTGAGTAAATGTGCTTTATTTTTGTAATTAGCAAGATAAATAAGTACTTGCATGATACGACCACACATGCATAAAACTACTGCAGCATGTGAACATGGAATTTTATCATGCACAGGAAAGAGATTTAATTAAATATTTATCAGAGGAAAGTCGATTAAAAGTGTGTTAAGTAGCAGTTATATGATTAGATGTGATGGAAAGATATGTCTGTAGGTAGTTTATGATACTGACAAGTAGGCAGGTTTGAAGTGAAAAGTGATATGAATTGGCAAGAAAATACTGTTTGGTGATATATAGGAAGGGACAAAATGGTACAATAGGTATGAGATCACAATTCATTGCCCTTGATTTTTCGTTGTATATGAAAATAATTCCTTTTTTTCAGTGTGTTTCTTCCTGATTTTTTTTCTCTGCTGTTCTAAACTTTATTGCTTAGCATTTGCTGCAGAAATGTAGGGCAAGTATCAAATTTAATAGAGACTTTTGTTTATTCTGTAATTTTATGTGAATGTTGTGATTTGGTCCTGTGGAAGAAGTCTAAATTTACGACAGTTAGCAGTGGTCCCTTGTCATCTCTACGGGGTCTCCTAAGTATAGGTGCTAAAAATAAAAAAAAAATGATGGTCAATTTTTTTGGTGGTGGATTTTTTTTTGATATGTCAAAATAGATCTGTTGAAATGCATTTTGAAAGTAATTGTGTTCTCGTACCTACAATCAAGAAATTTTGTTATTGTAGGGGTTCAGATTTTCTTTCAAAAATGGAAAGTCCTGGACATCACAAAGTTTCAATCAATGGTCCACTTATTAAAAATGAAAAGTCAAAAATAAAAAGCGTCAATTGAAATGGTTGAAGTTCATGAACCAAGGTAAATGTAACAGTATCATGCTAGTCACAATTAGGCTTCTGAAACAGGGTAATGTTGCTACAAGATTGGAGTCATCATTACAGAAGTTTTATGCTTGTCGTCATGAACTCATGGATTGTTAAGGTGTATCCATCTGCACCATGAAAACTGATTTGTTCAATGTGTCATAGTTTTCCTTTGCTCTTTCGCCTACCCCAGTCTTAACTTTTTATGAGCAACTTTATGAATGTTTTTAGAAAAGCAGCAGATGTTTATCGAACCAGGTCACAACTGGACTTTTACCTTACCGGTGCACCTGGTCCATGCTCCCTGTTTTTAGTAGAGTCTGAGTTTACTTTTGTTACTTTGTATTTTCTTATTTTATGTTCTTTGTTGTGTCTGTTTTTCCATTTCTGGTCTTTGTACCAAGATTATATTGTTTTGATTTCTACTTGAATCTTTGTGCCTTTGGTTACTCTTTAAAAGTTCCTAGACTTTGGATCACTATTTGGACCCTCTTTGGATTGGTTGATGGGGAGTACTTTGAAGAAAATTATAGGAGTTGGTAAGGTCAAGGTACCTGTCTAAATAGAATGGACAGACTCTGGAAAGAAATCACTTTGACCTTCTGAGAATAGAGGTTTTCACAACCTATTGGTCTAACATTAAAATGGTTCATATGGCTAAATTACATTTTTTTCTATTTTGAAAATGTGAAAAGAAAACAATAAGTTTTCTTATTTTTTATCTGGTCTTTATTTCAAAATGTTTATATTGAACAGCACAGGTGTGTTAATTTTTAGTTTGCTCATTTCACTGAAAATGCATTACTTGTCAGATACTTTCCCCTAAAACTATTTGTTATTGTTTTCTCTGAGACAAGTTAGAGTTACCTCCCTTCTAATTATCTTGATTCATTCTGTAAGAATTTTTAAACAAGTGCTGCTTGTTTCTGTGCCCTATTTAATCTAGGTAAATACTTTTAAAATGCAACAAATAGTATAATTTACCTATTCTATAATGGTTTCTGTCAGATGCACTAAAATTATGGGATGTGAAGAAAACAATATGCAAGTTAAGCAAGAAGCACATTTTTGTACATGTATTTTATTAAAGTTTTGAGTTTCAAATATACTCATTTTGTATTCTGATGTACATGATATTTTCTTGTTTCAGAGAAACTAATAGTGTGGATACTTCATTTACTAAGAAAAATGGGGAGGGAAGTAATAAAATTTTTATTGATGTACTTTTAGAGAACTTCATTGCTTTTAAAAGCTTAATTAAAAACATGAAATCTGTGCAACTGCCTTGCATGTTTTAAAAGTAAGGCTTTATTAGTCTCTATTTGGTTAGAAAAATTTGATACTTGGCATACCTTTCGATTTCACTCGCTAATGAGCGCCTCTCAAAATCTTTAAGTACTGTATGAGTCAGCTCTTGATTATATGCAAAGAATCTCTTAGAACTAATTAATTATAATTTACCAAGGTAAAAAGTAAAAAAAGTTTATTTTTGGGTTTACGTGAATCATAAACAATTGCATGCTAGCAGGTTTGTTTATTTATAACAATACTAATAAAAAAAACCAGATGCCTTGCTGTAAGAAAGGTGCAAAAATCTGTTTAAATTCTTCACCTTTAGGCTTCATAGGTAGAAAGGCCAAGGAAATTTCAATAATCGTTGTATAAACATTAACAAATAAAGATTTCCGCTGAGGAAGGTTGTGTGAAGGTTAATGAAGTTTTGGGTTTTCTGGTTTGTGGGAAAAAAATTAGATTAGAGGATGTTTTTTTATGAAACAAACTCCTGGTCATCTTCCTCCCTGTTGGAATCAATCTTCTAAATAGGTTAACTCAAATGTTTATTTTCATCCTAGAAATGAGTTAAGGTTAAAAAATAGATTACATTGGATGAAAAAATGGTGTAGAAAGATTGGTTAAATCATTTTATTTTTTCTTTTATATAGACACTTATGGGAGGGTTTCTTGATTTTAAGATGTGCTAGACTTGGCAGGAAAAATATGGTAGGTAGGATACCCTTGAATAGACAAGTTTTTTCTTTGGCCGAATGGTGCTCTGTGAATGTATCACTGAGATGTGCACCAGGAAATTGCATATGAAGTATTTGAAAAAAAAGGCTTTTTCTTCTATTATACTAGTGTAATTCTTGATTTCAACATTGCCCAGGTTTTTGCCATTCTCTATTTTATTTGATATGATAATAAAGGCAATAACTTTTGATAATATTTATTTTGACGACTGATTTATAGCTGGGAGAAAATAAATTTGTCTAGTTCTTGCTATTTTTGTTATTTATTTGTTTTTTATCTGGAAGAAATGATACTTTTGAAATTTAAACAAATTTTGTTGTTTTGTGAGTCTAATTAAAATACCTTTTTTTTCCAATTTAATTTGTTATTTGGAATCTTGTTTGAAAATTTAAACCCTTTACTGCCATAATAAAGGGAGATAACTCCTTGATAGGTTTTTTTTGGGTTTATTGCCAAGTAACATTCAAATGCTACAAGCCTGAAGTGCTTTTATACTTTTTCCAGTTGTGAGCTTTTTAATTTTAGTAGTTATGTTTTTTTTTAAATAAGTATAGACTTGCATTGTCTCCATTTACTATGTTTTCAAGAATTTATTTCATGTACATGTTAAAGTTTCTACCTTGTAAAAAAAATATTATTTTTTTTAACTCACATTTTAAAGAAAAGACTTATAGCCTATAACGGGATGAGTACAAATCTTGCCTGCATCATAGAAGCCTGCTGCGATAGCTATAGAATCCATGGTTGTTGTTTGACCAGAGAAGCCTGCAGTAACCTGACTGTTATGAGACCCCATTTTTTAAGCAAAAAAGTATTCAAAGATGTTAAAAAATGAGCTTTAAATTTGTTAAGCACTATTAAAACAGGCACATTTTTTTCCGAAATACTACTTCCCTTTTCCTTCCTACCTTTAAGATTTTCTGGTTATGGACCTTATATAACCCACATTGAAGCCTTGACTAAGCCCATGCTTGTACTTTTAGTTGATAACTAAATTTACACACCAGTAAAGGGAAAGGAAGGCTTGTGGCGATATCGGTTATCTGGTCTTAATCCAGATGTTTTGATAAGATACTGTACAAATACTGATATCAGGGAGAACAAATTAGTTGTTGACCTTTAAAATGACATTGGCACTGGACACAGTAATATGGTCATATTTAAACTGGACACAGCAGTATGGTCATATTGCACTGGACACAGCAGTATTGTCATATTGCACTGGACACAGCAGTATGATCATATTGCACTTGACATAGTAGTGTGATCATACTACACTGGACATGGGAGTATGGTCATATCACACTGAAAGTAGTTAAGTATGGTCATATTGTACTGAACATCAGTACATGTAGTATGGTCATATTGCACTGGACAGAGTTGTATGGTCATACCACACTGGACACTATTGTATGGTCATATCACACTGGACACAGTTGTATGGTCATATCACACTGGACACAGTAGTATGGTCATATCACACTGGACACAGTAGTATGGTCATACCACACTGGACACTATTGTATGGTCATATCACACTGGACACAGTTGTATGGTCATATCACACTGGACACAGTAGTATGGTCATATCACACTGGACACAGTTGTATGGTCATATCACACTGGACACAGTAGTATGGTCATATCACACTGGACACAGTTGTATGGTCATATCACACTGGACACAGTAGTATGGTCTTATCACACTAGACACAGTAGTATGAATGTTCACAGTTTATAAGTTTTAAATTGGCAGACTATGTATAGCATAAGACCCAAAGAATGGTTGTTCAAAGAATTGTGCGAACTTATCCCCACCCACCCCCAGACCCCCTTTTGTTCCTCTTGGACACTAATAGATGCTGGCAAGTTTGCTGTCCATAGATATAATATTTTGTCTGTGTTACAAAATAAAAGGGTAAAGTAAAAAGTCAATGAGATGTAATTAAGTCATTTTGAAACTCATGACAACATGTATATTCAGAACGCATGTATTACATGTACTTGTAAATCTAATGAGATGACACTACATGTATACAATTGACGGAATAATCACCCACCCTAAATTCCTAATTGATATTCAGACACATGCCTGCCTGAATTCCATGTTATTTAAAGTATCTAGTTAACATGATACTTTGAAAAGACTGTGAAGTAATAAATGCTACTTTCAATCCTCCAGATTGAGCAGTTGTTTTTAAGAAAAAACACTTTTACAGTGAAACCTGTAAAAATTGACCCCTGAATAAACTGGAAAAATGTTAAAAATAAACACTTTTATCAGTAAATGTATTTTAAACCTTGGTAAACCAAACACCTGTCTAAACCTTACACCTGTCAAAACCAAAGACCTGTCTAAACCAAACACCTGTCAGAACTTAACACACCTGTCTAAACCAAACATCTGTCTAAACTAAACACCCGTCTAAACCCAAAAAGTGATGAAAATTGTTATTGAATTTAACACATTCAGCCACCCCCTCACCCCACATAGAAGTCCTGATCCCCCTTATTTTGTTTTGCATGTACTGGTATGTGGGATTTTCAATACGAAAAAGAATATGCCTTCATCCTACATTGACAACAATAACAAAAGCCAAGTTGGTGGGATATTCAGATAACTTTGTCTCTTTAAGGATTAAAAGCTTAAACTTTAACCATTATCTGGACCTTAAAATTGCACAATTTCACCCTTTGAAAGGCCCCAATCACAAAATGACCAAATTTGTATAACATTCTGCTTTCACTATGGAGCAGAATTAAGCAGAACTTGGTTGACGTGGAATCACGATATCTCAGACCCTTCAATAGCTGAATACCCTGTGAAACTAATGCAAATAAACTGGGTTATAGAAATCGTATATGAATTTAAATAGGCCCTTATCTGAGAGACTGCTGAGTAGTATTCGATAAACGTTTAGAGGTGATGACTCTTCATTGAAATCTAAACTTTCAATTTTGTCAACACTTGTTGTGTATTGCGATTCTTTGAGTTTAGATTTTGTATTGTTATAATGGTTTAGGAAGTATAAACTATTTTCAAGGATGTGTAGTACTTGGAATGGTCGTTGTTATCATCGGAAGTTGAAATTTTAGAATTTTATCACTGGATAAGTACTGATAGTGGCATTATAAAGATTTGTGGTTGTCAAAAGTCATGTCGTTTCTTAGAAATTCTGCTGGAATTCAAAGCCGTGGTCAGTGTGCTTATTCAAATTTAGGATCTGAAAATATTTTATGATATTTTAAAAAAAAATTATTACTGGATTATTAAATTGAACTACATGGAAGTGGACACAAGCTATTAGTATTGGCACGTTGGCAGTTTTTTTTTTGTTTAAAATTTGTTTAACTTTTATTTGGTATTATAACATAGCACTACAATTTGTTCAGAATCACGTTCTTGGAATATATTATTGTGTAAAATTGCAAATTTTGAGGGATTCCTGCATGAGGACTGTGTTAGTTTATACTCAATATTTCATTGTAATTACTTTGATTACCATTTTTAGAATATGAAATATTTGTTCAGGAAGTTGTATTGGCTGTCAATTCATTTTTAAAGGAAAAAAAAAGCGATGCGTTCCAAATTCTCTGTGACATCCGTTTGACACAGTAATGTTATTGATAGAATAAAAACAAAAAGCTGCCAAAACAATAATTGTGTATAAACATCATTATTGTGGGACAAACAGACTCCGGATTTTCCAGTAAAATAATATTACATGAAATATAATAATTGGAGTTAATAATTTGTGCTTTGGATTATTTAGATATTGTATACTTGAAGTTTTAAAATAGATGTAAGAAAAACTACTTTAAAAGATGTCTGGATGCTTTCTATGTGGAGGAAAAAATTCTAAAAAGAAGAAAGAGGTATGCTATTTAAGTATACATATAACTTATTTCAAGAATTAGGCAAAATCTTTTGATTTTGAAACTTATTTTAATGAATGAGGCTTCCTGCATGAAACTTACACATTGTTATACTTCAACTTGACAGCACAATGATAAACTGAACCTGGTTTCAAAAAAGAATCTCAAATTGAGATTTTTTAATATTTTTTCTTAGCTCAAATTTTGACCAATCAAATTACTTGAAATTGAAGTTTTGAGGAAAAATTCAATGATTTGAGGATAATTTCAGTTTGAGGTTTTTTTTATGAAACCCACTCTGGGTCCAACAGTAGGAATAAGGACCACTATACCATCCAGATTTAGTTGTTTGGCCTTGTTATCTGCCCTTGAAATATTTTGCAAGGCATTGGATTGGATATGTAATTATCAGGGATGATTTTTTTCTGCTTTTTAGCAGAATTTGGCCATTTTTAAATCAAGATTTTACCATTATGATTCTTTTTTTACTGTATATTTACTTCCAATTTTGCGAGTTTGTGCTTTGTTTGTAGACCTCATAAAATTATCCCTGAATTATAAGCTCTTATAAAAACAGCTGAATTGTTTCATGTCCATCCTACCATAGTTTACTTTGTCCAAAAATAGTGAGGAGAATGTTTCTGGGGGGGGGGGGGGTTCTTGACGATATTTCAGTAACTGATTGCAGTAGTTACCAAGACTTAAACATAGAAGAAACAAGTACTATCTTTAAAAAAAAAAAAAAGCCGACGCAGTAAAATTTTGTTCTTTCTACTTTTAGTTTTCTGCATTTCATTCAGGAAATAAAATATTGTACGCAATTTTGATACAGTTTTTATGAACGCCACTATGTTATCAGAAAAAGATAGCAGGATATCAAGTTATTGATATCATTTGTATGTACAGTAAAGATATCAACTAATTTGGTTACAAAGTTTCATTAATTCTGTCAAATGAAAATAATTTGTTGGTATTCATTTTTCGAGCTTTTACAAAATGATGAGTTTTTGATTGAGGATCGGTAAACGAATATTATGTTTGTACTTTTTTCATCACTTATTTTTTTCTACCACAAAAATAGAAAATTTTGGGCATGTTTGTAGTATTTGGAATTGTAATTGAAGGAGGTAGACCTAGGGTAAGGGACACAACTTTTACAAATCATTGGAACGTTTGTATTCAGCATTTTACATCAATCTACATAGCATCAAAGTAACTTGGACTAATTTCATTCCATTTCAAATGAAAGCTTGAAAGACTTTAGTGAAATTGAATGTGATACAAACATATCACTGATTTCATGAGTTATGTCCCTTACCCTAGGTCTACCTCCTTAAGTTTACAAAATTTTAAGGAAGTTAGCTCAGTTTTGACAGGTTTTAGGTTTATATAGGTATTGGTAAAAGATACATTTCCTGTTCATTTAAAGTTTTGTGGACACAGGTTTGACTGTATTATATAAGAATATACTGCTTTCTAAATATAGATCTTCATTGATTTACTGATCATTATTGTTTACCTTTGAGGAGACGAAAATCTGTTATAAGGCTCTACATGTCATCCTGAATTATGACCTTTTCATTTTGACACTTCGATAATATTCTGGCAAGTAAGTGACTCTGCATAACTTGAACTCTTATATTGTTTGGCTGATATTTTTTGTTGAAGCCAAAACTAGGGAATTGATTTTTGTGGTCATTTTTCGGGTCTCATATTTTGCAATAATTAAAACATCCTAGTATGATTTCCAAAATTTTAATAGCTAATGTAGGTCACACGTTTGAAAAAAATGCTGAAAGGTGCCAATATGCATGTCCTTATGGACCCTTCTATCAGAATGAAATTTTATTGCGTCAAATTTTGATTAAACTTTGCAGTGAGATTCTAAATGTATGAAACTTATCAGCGGAAGGCCATAACAGGATAGTCCATTGTGCCAAGTTTCATTCACATATGTCTACTAATTCTAGACTATGTTTGAGTAGTTGCGGAAAAGTCTACTTTAAATCAATGATTTTACCCCCAGGAATGATATTGAGACACATTTTGCAAGCTGAACTTTGACCTAGTCATGACTCCAAAATTCTATAAGAAAAAAGGACTTGTTCACTAACAAAGACGTAACCTATCGTAATTTTGTAAATTTTAGACGGGATTTGTTTACTTTAGAAAAGTCAATATTTGGCGAAGAATTTTGTAAATGTTTTTTGCAGCCAATTTCATGAATATCTGAGATTTTGATGTCATTTTCACCTGAACAGGAAAGATTTATGGCTTTGATTAAGTTAATATGACTCCATTTATTGCCTTGCAAAATCATCATTTAATGATTGAAAGGGGATAGAAAGAGTTTTGGGAAGGGATCTTAGCTTAAAATGTTAATGCATTTCAGAAGGTTCAAGAATTTATATCTTAGTCTTTCCATGTGTACCCAGGATCTACTGTATTTTATAAGAATGTATATGGTGAATATGTCAAAGAGACAACAACTCCACTGGGATGAAAAATGTATATTTATGCATCTCTCTTATATCTTAAATCAGGTTGGATTCAGGACTTGAACCAAGAAAGGTGCAGGTATTGGTGCACAAAGAGATGAAAACAGAGTGTGAAATGCTCTGATACAAACTTATTTGAAAAGTTCAAGACATTTACCCTAACCCTACCAGTGCACCTTGTCCATACTCCTAGATTTTAGTGGAGTCGGGGTTGCTCATTCATTTTTGTTTCTTTGAAGATGTTATCTTTGTTATTTCATGTTGTGTGTGTCTTTTTTCTCTGTTAAGTCTTTTTTTTTCGAATATACTTTTTTGATTATCACAAAGTCTTGGTTCCCTTGATAAGACTTTCAGGAATTGGTTTTTGATGTTATAGGTGTTTGTTCAGTAACTGTTGTTTTTGTAGAATATACCTAAGAGTTTATCTGTGGTTTCTTTAATATTTTCTTTAAGTAAAGATAAAGGTATAAAGATTAATTTCGTTTAATGTTGGTTAGCAATAAACTTAAGTCCCAGAGAACTTTTTAACCAATAGCAAAAATTACAACTGTTTGGCTAATATGATCTTCTCATGGTTGCCTGGCTTGACGAGGAAGAAAGCTGGATATACCAGACTTGAAAATCAGTAAAACCCCTTGGCTAGGATAGATGCCTGGAAAGCTTGACACGTGTTGGGTTTAAACACACAACAGTGTCAACCTGATGATTATACATCAAGTGCCTTAACTCTTAGCCACCCTGCCGCAGAATACTGTATTTATGTCTCAGATCTGGAGCATTGTACAGGGTTAATTGATGTGTAATTGTTTTCCAGTTTAGTCATCGGTAGAACTTGACAACACAGGAATTTTCCAAAATCAGAACATGTTTGTAGCTAGTAGGGGGATAAATTCATAAACCTGTCATTCAAAGTCAACAAGATGTTAAGCTTAGTAGATCTGGGTGGGAGAAAAGCTTGGAATTAATTTTAGTCCCCAGTTTCCTGTGTGGAAGTATATTAAACCCTGTCCTGTGGTCACTTTATCAGATATGGAGGTATAAGGACTTAATTGTTGACACAAAAATGGGCAATTTGACCACTTACTTAAACATAGTAACAAAATGATGTAGATTTCTGTCATTTGAAAGTCTAAGGGCACTTTTTTTTATATCTTACATGATCATGAAATTGTATCATTATACATTTTTTTTATGAATTTAAAGATAAACTAAAGGGTGTGTAACAATTTGTTCAATAGAATTGGAATTCGTAAGAGGAGAGGTTGACTCCCTCACATTCATTTTCTTAAATTTGAAGAAATTATGACTAATTTTTGCATGAAATTTTGATTTTATTATAGTTTTACCAAAAAGTTGTGTTCTGAGCTCTGCTTTGCCTGTATCTTCTTTTCAAACCCCCTCTGAAGTCAAATCCTGGATTCAGGCTGTTTACATACAATACGTGTAAGGCATAAGACAAAATAAATGAACTTTTAGAATGAAAATCCTTTTGTGGTTCTGACTAAAAAGGAGCCTTCAGAGTAGTTAACATTTCCTTAGGTAGCAGATAAACAGCAGAGGAGCCATTTTCTTAAGTAGCAGACGACAAAACATTTCCTTGGGTTGCAGATGACAAAACATTTCCTTGGGTTGCAGACAACAAACCATTTCCTTGGGTTGCAGACAACAAACCATTTCCTTGGGTTGCAGATGAAACTTTTCTGTTTCATAATATCATGAAAAGTACTTGTTTTATGTTTAATATGGTGGCTTACTGTCTCATTTGAGTAATATATGACAAAATTTTTGTCAGAGGTTGAAAGCCTTTGAGACAATTTACATTGTTTACAATAATAAACTTAACATCCTAAGAAAAATAGGCCAATATTTAGTGTTTATGAAAACATGGAAATTCATTAAGACCTGTCTATAAGGAACCTTTATTAAACTGGAACCTTGAATAAACCGGAAACCTGTCTGAATCAGCCATGTTTTTTTAGATTCTTTTCTAATAAGACTTTTTATACCTGACTTTGTAAATCAATTTGAACAGATTTTACAGTGGTGTTTTTAAGACAGAGTTATAGGGAAAATGTTTATAAAACATGTCCAGCAGCATAACTCTGGACAGTAAGGCACATAAGTGTTTTTCTTCAATGAAAATGCATGCTTCTTTTTGTGAGTGATTTGTTTTGCTAACTTGTAAGTAAGGGAAAAAAGACCAAAAAATATATAACTGTAAATTAGGTCCTTCATTATAGGATTCAGATTAGGTTAAGTGTCAGTCATGAAAATATATTACGGCCAGTCAAATTGATATGGTGAAACATGAACAAAATAAGTGTCCAAAAACAGAAAATTGAAAATTTTTATATCTGTGAAAGTTTTGTTGGCTCAGTTCTGAATTTCTCATTACAGTCCAACCTATCTTAAGTCAACTTCCAAGGGAGAGTGGAATTATGATCCCATAATACAGGTGGTCTTTAATGCATATAATTTTATCATAGCAAGCACTACAAAGATATATTTGTCATTTAAGACAGGCTATTGCTGAACACAGATGCCACAAGTACAGGTTCGACTGTATTTGTAAAAGAAAATTATTAACATATTAAGGACCATTCTGTGTAAGAATCAGGCAAGGGATGGCACATTAGTTTTCTCAATTTGGTCTTCTTTTTGCCTCAGATATATTCAACTATTAAGCTAGTTAAATTTTTCCTGAAGCATTGGTGACGTAGATATTTTTTGACTAAAAGGAAAAACTTTGGGAAAATTTTCTCGCCATTTTTTCGTAGTGCATTTCAACTGAATTTGACCTATCAATATGTTAAAAACGCAAACTTTACAAACACTCTGACAGTAATTTTTTGAGGTTATGAGGTATAAATACATGGATAATGCAATAAAATCTCTGTTTTTGTTTTCATTTGCCACATATTATACACATTTTGCCTGATTCTTAGACGGAGAAGTACTTAGATGTTTGCACCCCCATTAATACACTCATTTTGTTATAGATAAAGAAATACACCAGAATAAGACCTGCATAATAAGTCATGGTTAAGCAATTTATACTTGAAAACATCCTTTTTCTTTTTATGTGTTAGATATTAAAATGTGAAGTAGATTTATGAAGTAGGTACTTAAGTTGTCAAAATTGGTATTTAGGAAATAAATTTGTTTTTTTTTTTAATATTTTTTACATCTGCAGTTTTAGGAATTCTATGAAATTTCAAGATTTCAAAGTTTTGTTAATACAAGGGGAAATATCAGTACTGTTAATTCACATTCAAAGCACTGACTTTAAGAATGTTTGGAATATGAAAGATCCATATCTTAAATCCATTCCATAGAGTTTTACCATGTTTTAGTATATGCTTTCTCTTGCATGCTAGGCATGTTCACAAATTGTAAAATCAATGAATTTTGGGCCATTTATTTGTCTGATAGGGAATAGATCATGTAGAAGTTTTCTTTCATCTCTCATACAAGGAAAAATTGATTTTGCTTTGCAGTTTCTCTATAAAAATCCAGCATAGTTACGCTTCATCGATTTTCCAAGTTGCATCAGCCAATTCATACAGTGCAATCGATGGATCTAGGGGCGTGAAATTATGTTTCTATAAAATTTTCATAATGAGCCTAATTTTGTTAGATTACATAATTTAGAAAATATATTTGTCTGTTTAAATACTCTTATATGGTAAGGAAACATTCATATCTTAAAGTATTTGCTTATTTTTTAATTTTCTTGTGCTACTGAATATAAAATAAACATATAATGAGTCTCCTGGTCATAATTAATGGAGCATGAAGCCAGATTTTTTTTGCATTTTAGTAGAAAAAATCGGCTAATTTATTCGTGTAATGTTTGGTGATGTATGCATTTTATGTGAAAAAATATTTATGTATTTTAAGGCATTTTAATGTTACTTGAGCAAACAGAGAAAAATATTATTCTTTTCTATCATCTCCAACATTTTTGCTTTTGATGAGTGTGACGACTTGAAGCAAATTAACTGAGGTTGGGATGTGATGTCAACCGGAACGTGGGTGTCACTGGATAAAATAAGATGTAGCTAAGCCCTGAAGATAAATCTTGTCCCTTACCGAAAATTATCTGTATTAGAGGTTTATTTTTCTATTGAGGATGGTGTAGTTATGCAGCTGTGAGAAAAAAAAATTGGCGGATTTGAATGTTTTTCGTTAAAAGAGGAATTTCATAATATTGTTTTGTTTTCATTCAACTTGGTAAAAAGACAAGATGGTAAATATGTTTCATATTTTTATTCAATTTCAAATTTTATGGTTGGTTGCATTTTGATAAAATTACTTTTTTCACTGTTCCTGTAAATGATATAACACACACCTGTAGACTTTGCATATCACTATAAAATTCTGAATATTGCCAGAACTCTCATCATTGAATCTTTGCATCTCTGCATCTGCCTTCATCAATTAAACACTAAATTTTGTTGAAACTTTTAAAATCCATGAATGATCCCTTCATGTAGTTAACATCATTCATTAAATAGTCAAATAGAAAGTATTACAAAAAAATTCTCCTTTTTGTTGCTTAATAACCAGACTGATTATTTCATTGATAACATCTTTATTAGCATGGAAAGAGTTTCCTCCCTTTGGTAGAGGTATCCAATGTCATATTTTGAGCCCACACAATAAGTTTTTTTGGGTGACACTTTGGCTGTGAGTATGTAAGAGGATTATCTTTCTGAAAGAAAATAACACGTTTAATTGCAAGTTCTTAACATATTTATATTCACATTGACCATAGTATCAATTTTGTCAACAAGGATGTCTTTTTCTATTTTTCTTAAAGTTTATGTCTTAAATAGGTGATAAAATAAAGTCTTCAATGAAAAGAACTCTTCATGAAAAGTGTTAAGAGATAACATTTGATTAAACACAAGTGAATGACCCATCCCTTTGTATTTGGTTTGATCAAAGGATCATTATTCTTGATTATGTCCCCTGAAGGAGTTCAATACACAGTTGTCCCCCCTGGGTGATTATGTGAATTAGGTTAATACTTATGAATATCTTTGATGTGTTTGTAAAAGTCTGACTGCTTGTTTAATGGATGCTTATTTGAATTAATTAATTTTTTAATTCTTTATAAGTTTTTTTTCCTGTTGAAGATTATATAGACAAAATAAGTTTAAATGCCATGAGTTGGTACATTTTGAATATATTTTTCTAAACTAGAAACCACACTTCAGCTATGCTTGGATCACGATTTGCTCTCCATCGTTCCCAAAATATGAATGTAAAATTAAGTTTGTGTTTAAAAGTAAATTTACATAGAATCTGATTTAAAGGAGAGATAACTCATTTATCTTTTTTGGATCTAACGAAAGAGAAAATTTATTCTTATGTTACGGCCATCCTTACTTTAGCATTTAATATGATAATATACAGTATAGGAATACTTGTACAACATTTTAATATATGTTTGTTAAAAAAATTTATACCTGAAATTTATGTTTGTTAAAAAAATTGATGCCTGAAATTTAAGACTTTAATGAGAATAGATAACTCTTTTATATAATGTTAATATGTTTTATATTCATGCAGTAACTCATTAAAAACCATCTTTTTAGCACAATGGTGTAATTTTAACACATATCCACTCATGCCTAGATATACAAATTGCATATTCAATTTATGAAAATATTATATTTTGTAAGGTTACCTTAACATTTGCACATAATGTGCAATATCATGTTGTAAACTGATACTGGAAAACAGTGACTATGCTAAATTGGAAACATTATAGATTTTGGTCAGAAACGGGACATCAGTGCAGTTCTGAAATGGGTAGTCGACATTAAGAGTGTTCTAGAAAATGAAATAGTACTGATTACAGCTTCATAAAGTGTACTAGTAGATGCATTTTGTTGGGTATTAGCCTATAGTGGAAATTTGATAGAAAAAAAAGAGACACAGAAGAGGCAGTGGTGGGCAGGGGAAAGAAACTAATAGGAATAGGCCATGGTAGGATGTATGCTAAGGATAGGGTAAAGTTACTATGAGGAACAGGCTCTGATGGGGATGCAAAGAAAGGGGAAAGGAACATTAGGAATAGGCTTTGATAGGACTGCAAAGAAAGGGGAAAGAAACTGTTAGGAATGGGCTGTAATTGGAGATGTAGAGGTAGGGAAAGAAACTATTAGGGTTGAGCAAAGATTAGAGGTAAAGAAATGGGAATGGAAATGTAAGCTGAAAGATAAAGTATTAATTTAGGGGAAATACCTTGGATCCTTGATAGCTAAAAATAAGTTATCTTTAAAATTTGGGATAGACATGGATAGAATGGGGTAGAATGTTGATTGTGCAATCTACTCAAAGTGAAAGTAATATAGGAAGCTTGTTATTGGAGGAATGATGCTTAAAATCAGAGTTACTTTTCTTTCTCTGTGTGTTAATTTATGACTGTTGTGCCAATTTAATTTCCTACAGAATCCTTAAAGTCTAATCCAAGTTAACTTCAAAAGCCATTATTTGTCAACACAGTTATTATAGCTCATTAAACCATTTGGTCTTCATTTTTTTAACTCCATCCTCTGTCAGGACTAATTCAGCATTCTGATCTAGTCCCCCCTTTTCTCATTGCATTTTGACGTTTGCTTATATGGTAATGAAACATGCAAATATAAGCTAATAAAAAAGATATTAATAGTCCTGTGATATGTAACAGTAACATAGATAAAACTAAGTTTAAGTGGAATGTCTGCCACACCCATGTACAACCCCCTTTTTAGTGCCATGATACTTTTTATGATACAAGTAATTAAATGTACAAACATAACCTAATCAAAAAAGACAGGTATATTGTATTGTAAGTATTGGTCGCCTAGATAGTATAGCTATGTAATAATGGAATTTCAGTCTTAGGCTAAAGGAACGATTTCAATGAGATACTCTGTTGACTCTGTATATGACCTTTGCACTTGTGGTAGACTAAAACTATAGAAAAGCTAGAGAGAAAACCTTGATTTCTTTGCATCAATTGAAGTTTTGGATAAGTTGGTAATGTGTAGAGAAAGGTTTTGAATGAATGAGAATTGTACCGGTATCTTGCAGACTTTGAAGGCAATTTTGAAATTTATTGTCTTTTATTCAAAATTGTCTTTTAGAAAGATTTAATGGGTGAATATCTTGCTCATGAACATTCAAGTCAAAATCTATTTCACACTTAACTGAATTCAACAGTAAACTTAGATAGTCCCACACAGTATTTCTTGTTGATGTACCTACTGATATACGTATTGGGTTAGATTTATCCTAAAATTGCCATGCCAAAAACTAAAGTAAGAAACAATGAATTACATTTGCTTGTCCTAAACAGTAGCTTCTCCTTGTAGTAAGATAAGTGATCTTATGAATACACACTGATTACCAACACTGGCATTGCCATATTAAGATATCTCTCCCTAGCAACCATACTGCAAAGTGCCTCTCAGACTCTGATTCAAACATTTTGGTGATCCATGTTTGTTCTCAAAATAGGATACTATTAGCAATTGGTCAATTGTTAAGAAAAAGTTTTGCCAACTGTTCAAAAAGTGGCCGTTACACTGTGTTAATTCCCTGGAGGATACTTTTCGAGGTCAGAGGCAAAAGGGGTTTCGGAAAAGGGCAAACTGGGTTCATAGGTGAGTAAAAGTACTTAATTATTTGATAACTACTGTTGATTAGCTACAAGTGTCCTCTGATCGTGATTAAAAATAGCATCATGTCATGTTAACTGCAATCTTATAAAAAATTGAGGTGGGAGGGAGGATGGTTAAGATAAGAGTAAACAATTAGCAGCAGATGCTGTCATGGCGACTATAAAAATGGCTTCCTAGACCATTTTATTTACTTCAAGCTGCGTTTGATTATGAAGTATAATATAGTTCTATGAAATCATCAGTGAATTACAAAATGATGTTGTGCATATCTAGTATTGATAATTTTGAGTGCTGCCATGATTTTTGTGACCTTGAAGTTCTTAAGCTATCAACTGCAAGGTCAAAAATAGACTTAAGATATCTAAAAAGGATGTAATGAATTTAAAAAAAAACAACTTTTTCAATAAATTTGAATAAAATTGAAATATGGAAAAGTTTGCTGAGGCTGTAGAATTTGATCTTTTGTTTTATTATAGAACAATTTGTTTTGCAGAAGATATGCATGCTGAGTGATGTGTAATTCATTTCCTGAAATCAGCAATTAGTTGTTACCTTCTTCATGCTGGCAGATTTATATTTTCAAAAATACTGAATTGTTTTCATATATAATTACGTGTTTTATGGATAGCTGCTGTTTTAATCTGAATTTTTGGTAGCTTTATAGATAGTTCATGGTTGAAAGAAGTAATAATCATAGCTGGTATCAATAATAAAAAAATATTAATAATCTGGCTAAACCTTTCCAAATATCATATCCATTCCTTTTTCTTTGTATGTATTTGGACAAAATTAACTTAAATTGCATAAAATAACTTTTATGGACGTATAATATTGTACAGATTTGTGACATTTAAATAGAACTGAAAAATCATTGGTTGGAACATTTTTCCCTTTATACCTGAAATGCACTCCAACATTCTACAATTTTTTTATATTTCCAAAGCTGAAATCCATTCCAATGTAGGTGTCCTCATTTCAACATGTCTCTCCAGTGCTCCCTTGTTAAACTAGTTATGTAAATAAGATGAAGGTTTTGATATTAAATGTTTAACAATCAAGGACAATTTTATTTTGATGTCTTGTGATTGGGATTGAGTACTATGTCCATACTTTTACATAAGTTTAAATTTAAAAAGATATTTGGGTTACATATGGAGTTCAATAGAAAATAGATGGTTTTAGATAATGGCTAGATTTTATTTGCTTAGTGAAAATAACTCTTATAAGTTATTTGTACTGAAATTTAAAACATCTTTAATCTCTTTTTCAGATTGAACATTGGTTTAGCAATAAATAGCTTTTTTTGGTTTTCTGTCTTTCAAAGAGGTTGCTGTTTCAAGGCCATTGGTGAAGCTATTTGACTTGTGCTTCATTGTATGGCTTCCCTCAAGTTGTTTTTTTAAAACATTGGTCATAAGATAGTATTACAAAATTCTCTGAATTTACAGGACTGAAGACATTTTGACTTATTGGTACTGTGCTAGTTTTCATGACTACTGCATGGGCTTTTCGATTAGTTTTAAGTTTTTTTTTTCAAAAATAAGGGTCAAATAGTAAATTTGTTCATTTCAATGATATTTTTTTTTATTTTAGTGTCATAAAATACAGTGAAAGAGTAACCAAGGGAACAGTGAAACCTGTTTTCATTGAATTTTATTCGGAGGGAAGGATTTGTTTTGTAAAGAAACATGTTCTGTTAAGAGAGGTTAAAAATGCAACTTGTTCTGTTTAGACAGGTTAAAAATGCCACATGCTCTGTTTAGACAGATTCAAAATGCCACATGTTCTGTTTAGAGGGATTTAAAATGCCACACGTTCTGTTTAGACAGTATCAAAATGCCATGTTTAGTTTAGACAGGTTCAAAATGCCACATGTTCTTTTTAGACAGTTTCAAAACACCACATGTTCTTTTTAGACAGGGTCAAAAGGCATTGACACTCATACGAGAGGGCTGTAAAAGTTACCTGGTGTTAGCTGGTTCAGGATTCAGTTTCAATAGCTTATATGTATACTTTATTTGAGAAGGAATAAAAACAGCTTTTATCATCTGAGAGGTTAGGTACAAAAAAATAGGGAACAATTGATATAGAAGTTGGAATTTGCACCAAATAACTGACATTTTTGGGTCATTGTATAAAATAATATGACTGTGCTGTTGTCGTATTTCTTTTTCTCAAAGGATGAAAGCCACTGGGTCAAGATGGACGACCTCTTACCTAATCTTGAGGTATGTTTGAGACAACACCCAACAAGAAATGTATGAATTATAGGATAAATACCTGAGATTTATTCTATAACATACTACAAAGCCAAGAGGCCAATAATTAATTATATTAAGTTACACCCATTTGGAGCCCCAGGGCAAATATCTGTAACATGTAGCTCTCATGTATGAAGGTGTTTTTTGGTTTCTGTGAATGATTTGAAGGATGGGATGAAATCATTTTGTGGTGAAAACCAACAACAATCCAATTTCAAACATATGTTAACTGCTGTTTTTGTGTGTGCATTTGTTTAAACAATGGTCATGGATAAGTATGTCTTTTATGCTCTCCTCTGATTCCTATTTGAGGAAATATTGGTTTTTTGAATTTGGAAGTCTTGTGACAGTTAATGTTAAAAATATGTAAAAGTTGTGGAAAATACATATTTCCAATAAAAAAATACACATTTTATTTTCTTTTAGTAGGGTCAAATATCCCTGTGCTCTCCTTTGAAACAGCTTCTGGATACCTAAAATAACAGTTACCTCCCCCCCCCCCAAAAAAAAAAAAAAAAAAAATCAAGGCTTTGGTTGGCCATTGACCATTCATTAAACTCTTTGATAGGAAAATGGTTTTTATACCCAGCCAGATGATAACTTCAGAACAGTTCAATGATTTTTGTAAACAATGTACACAGTTGTATAGTACCACAAAAAAAATACAAGTTAAATTGAAAGTTCAGCAAAGTCCCAAATGTAGTTTTCGAGTTAGTAGACTCTGATACTACTTGAAACATGGAAATAGGGAGAAACAATTTAATTAATCATATTAATGGTGTTGATATCAATATAACAGGGATATTATCAGTATTTTCTACATACTCAAACTTCAAAGGCTTGTAGATACTGTTTAATAATTTATTCAAATGCTCAAAAATAAAAAATCATACAATTGGTTTTTGTTGTGACAGATGGTTTGTTTAATAGGGTCAATATTGTGATGAGGTTTAAGTCATTAGTATTTTTGTACTGTTCAGTACACTTTTGAGGGAATGATGCCTGTTTATTGGGAAATTAAGAATGTTTTTTGAATAACTTGCATTCTGTAACACAGTCTGTCTTTATTTACAGTGAAACCAGTCTAAACTGAAGCCTGTATGGACTTCAAAATTGGTTCTGTTAACACTGGTGTTCAGTTTACAAAGACATTAAGTACATTCGAACTAGTATAAAAGGACTTTGAAAACAGTCTGGTTTAGACAGGTTTTTGATTTTGGCAGTGATCAGCTTAGTCAGGTTTTTGGTTTTTGTCAGTGAACAGTTTAGACAGGTTTTTGATTTTGTCAGTGATCAGTTTAGACATGTTTTTGGTTTTGGCAGTGATCAGCTTAGTCAGGTTTTTGGTTTTGTCAGTGAACAGTTTAGACAGGTTTTTGGTTTTGTCAGTGAACAGTTTAGACAGGTTTCTGATTTGTCAGAGATCAGTTTAGACAGGTTTTTGATTTGTCAGAGATCCTTTAGACAGATTTTTGATTTGTCAGGGATCAGTTTAGACAGGTTTTTGATTTGTCAGGGATCAGTTTAGACAGGGTTTTGATTTTGTCAGTGATCAGTTTAAACAGGTTTCACTGTATCCACTTGTATGGTGCTATTCTTAAAAAAAAACCTGTGTGGTAGCTAAGCAACTTTGTGGTCATATCAAGCTGTACTCGAAGGTGCTCTTGTCATACTTTGCATGAGAAATTAGATATGAATGTAAGGCATGCCTATATCTTTTCCTGTGCATATAAAATTGCTCTTGAAATCAGGAAATTAGAAAGTACTTTAGTTTTTAAATTTTATAATTCAATCGAAAAGAATTTACTACATCAAATTAGGATTGTACAAAGGGTAGCATATTGACGAAATATTTTCTCACCAAGATGGAAGAGTTTTATGATTATGCCCAATGCGAGAATTATTATGATTCAGATGTTCACCACATTCAGCAGGTAAGGTGATAGAGTTATTCCCCTTTCCAGAAAAAAACAGCCCCAGAAACTTACGTGAAAAATGTGAGAAAATTTGGAAATGCCACTGTTTTTATCAAATTTTGTTTTTCTTACTTGATCTTTGCTTAGCATTCTAATATTTGAAATGGTTTGTACAGCAGTATAGCCATCTTCCGTATTATGAGGACAGGTCTAGTCAAGTTCTTAATACAGTGCTTTCTAAGAATCATGGAGATCCTCACACACAGTCCATTTTTTTAACTGTATAGTGAACTATTGTGAAAACTTTTGTTCCAGTCTAGAGTGTTTTCTATGTGCATGGAATGTTTTTCAGCAATAAAATTTTGTGCTAATATTTTTTTTTATGTGTATTACAACCTGTTTGGTTCATACATGGTATTTTTTTTCTGTTTCTGTTTCTGTGCATTCAGGGGTCCAAATTTACTTTAAGAGCAGACTGTTCTGGTTCTTCAATAGTCCACTTGGGGAAAATCCTCAGTAAATTGTCAGTGTATAAGGCTGAATTTCCCAGATCTTGGTAAATGAAATTTCAATGGTGATGGATTACAAATTAAGGATCTTGGACCTGAGATCACTTATAATTTGAAGCCCTGTTCACTTTCTTAAATTTCATTGTATCTGTTTTAACCCATATTTAGTCTGCATCAATCAAATAACTGTCTAGACTTTAAGTAGCTGTCTTTGTAAGAATCATGCAATCATTGTGATTCACCCCCAAAGGCTACATATTTTTATTTTTTGTAATTAAGTTGTTTTATGGGTCTATATTGTGAAATGTGTAACTATTCATTCATATATGTCTGCTCTTAGGAGATAATAATATTGAAAATCCAATAGATTCTGTTGTATTTGAGTGCCATTTACAGAGTTATCCCCCTTAATTTTGAACTCTGCAGTGCTTTCTATATTATTTTTGTCTCCTATGAACATGAGTTATATGAAAAACCACATGTTACTTTCTGTTTACTATGACACATTAAACAAAATATCAAAAATAAAAATATGTAGGCTTTTCAACCATGAATCACATTTTGCATGATTCTTAGGTGGAGTGCTACTTAAAACGAAATATAAGTTTGGTTGATAAAGGTATTGCAGTACATGTATTTATTTTGGGTGTGTTGCAGCGCAGGTCAGATCCTTGCGGGAGCTTGCATCATCCCATCTTCACTGAAAAATATCATAGAGGATTTAAAATGCTGATTGTTAATATTAGGTAATTTATGAGACTATAGTATTATAGGCGATCATGTCATTGTTAAACAAATATAAGTTACAAGTACTCGTAAATTTTGAAGATAAATTGCGGCACACATTTTGCTAAAAATGCAGTTGAGTAGGTGTATAGCATATTCAGATTTCAAAATTTTGAAATTAATGACTTCTTAGCTGTCTTTTTGAGATTTCGACAATTTTGGATTGTAAATAAACAATTGGACTTGTTATGTAATCTTTATATTTGCCGTGCATGTTATGGTGCCAAGTACCGGCACACATTGATTATGCGACGGGACCTGCTTCACGTTTATGATGTGGAGAATTTAAGTGGTTAAACTTGTTAAGTTTCTTTGAAGTTCAAGTTATGGACCATATCCACTACAAATATCACACTGTGTCTAAAGAGAAATTTGCTCCTTCTTTTTCGTCAAAACAAATTTTCAGTCCATTTGTGGCCTCTTTCAAATATCAGGCCTAGTTTTCTGGGCCTTTATTAAGACAGGGTGTAGTGATAGTATTAAGAGCAGAGAAAAATAAAATATCTAATTGAAGAAAAATAAAGTTTTGATATTTACTCATGTACCCTTTGAACACATTACACACTTTGTAGTCCTAGGGTATAGGAAATAAGTCTTGAAATCAGTGATATGTTTGTATCATAGTCAATTTCACCAAAGCCTCTCAAGCTTTTTTTGAAGCAGAATGTAATCAGTCTAAATTACTTTGATGCTTACATGGGATGGATGTATTATGCTGAATACAAATGTTCGAATGATTTGTATGAAAGTCAAAGTATGCAGTACAGTGTAACCTATCTAAACCTGACAGAACCTGTCTAGAATCCTTTTGTATTGAATTATTTGTTTTGAACAAACATAGTCCAAACCAGAGAAAATCTTTGGTCCAGGACAGGTTCTGTTAATGTATATTTCTCTTGACATGTAGTAAAATAAGGGTTATAGCATACCTTTGGAAGAGTTCATTTTGAGATCCCCCCCCCCCCCCGCTAGTTTAGACTAAAATTTTTCTTTTCTTTATGGTTCTTTTGCTGTTTTTTGTGTTCATCATTTATATTAGATTAAAAAATAAAATTTACCTGTATAGCAATAAATTTTGGAACTTTTAAGAATTATGCTCTAACTCATTGACCTTTGACCTAAATTATAACAACTGTGACCTACATATCTTGTGTCTGTTTGCCATATGATGAACGTGATGTACTATAGGCAGTCTCTAGTTATAGATTTGCACAAATGTTGACAAATTCTCCCAACTCTAGTTTGCTGCTCAGCATCGTTGCAATGTTTACATAACCTGGTACAAATTGAAGGCTTTAACGGATAGATAATTATACGAGATTTTTGTATGTTTATAAATTTGGTGTTTAACGATTCCTGAATTGAGGTCATTGTTTATGCCAGTTTCTAAGGAGGAGAGAATGCAACTCACGATGAGTCAGCCTCAGTCAAATATCTTTTACTCTGCAATTCTGAAATAAAATTGTAATCAGTTATAATCACAGCTTATTAAAAATAAGGAAAAGTATGAATCTTTTGTTTACTTTTTATACCTTTTGAAAAGATATCAAATGTGAAAATTTTTTAGCATTATATTTTCCTTTTTTGATAAATGCTAATTCTCTTTATGCTTATTGTAAGAATCTCTTTTTTGGGAAAAAAAAATTGTTTGACTTCTTTTTTCATATCAGAAGTGATGATCAGTTAATGTTGATTCATATAATGATCACATGTATGGTCCATTGAAGTCAACAGGAAATTAATTGAATTTATAATGAAAATATTCAATTTTTGTAAATAGATGAATCACCCCCTTTAATAAACAAACCCTGTTTTCTCAAATTTCTTCATTTATAATGTGACAATTTTGACATGTTTCCGCACCCTCAGGGGCTGATTTGACCATGTAAGGTCCTAATTATGACATCATATTCAGTTATAACATATGCTGTCCAGTCAGTGCTATTGTTCTTTTGATTATCTCCCCTGGGATGTAGCATTTGTACATTTGAAGAAGTGATGGGATTCATTTCATTGATCAATGACATTCTGGCAATTTTAGAATAAGATTTAGGATTAATGTGATGGGTGTCAGATTTGATCTTCTAATTATTCTTTACAACTTTTGAATCTGTTTTATTCCATAGATGAATATACATAATACTCTATTGTGGCATATTTACATGTACATGCATATTTACATGTACATGCACAAAAGTGATTAATACATCTAGTGTGGAAATAAAAATGGAATATTAGTTTTGAATGTAATGGTCAGTTGAAGAAAATGTTATAATCAATATAGTCAGAAATATACTACTGTGAAAGTACTTTTATTCGTGGGTACCAACTTTTGTGGTTTAAATCACCTGAATATAACTGAAATATTGCTGCTAGGGTGTTTAATCCCAACAGTCAATCAATCAATCAGTCAATCGTGGTTTAGGGAAAATTTATCATTTCATTGGTTCTTGAATTCGTGGATTTGACAACTCTATCATACAGATGAATGGAAAATTTACTTTTCATTGGGAATGTAATTTTATGGTTTACTGAACCCACGAAAACCAAGAAAATTGATACCCCATGAACAATAATACTTTCACAATATTTTTCAAAAGACAAGAAGGTTGTACTCCAAATTAGTGCAGGTCCACAGTCTTGAACCTTCCATCATTAACGAAGGACATCAAATTTCATCAATATAGGTCCTGGACTTTGTGTTCCCTGAGCATTGTTTTGTCATTTTTGTATTCCCAGCATTGTTTTTTTCTTTTGGTGTTCCAAGTATTGCTACTTCTGGTACTATTTTATTTACTTAATGCTGTCCTTTAAAAAAAACCAAGTGTAGGTGAATATTGGGCTAAATCAAGTTTTACTGTTTTCTTTAAGTTTTAATCCTCTTAGTGGGAGAAACAGCGATTCATACTGGACATCTGGTCAGTTCATATGCACTGTTACAAGCAAATATTGTATAAATGTTGAGCCTGAATTAAATTAGATACTTTAATACTAGGTTTAAGCCCGCTTTTGAAGCTGTTCCAATATTGGCTATTTCGAAGTTCAATAAAAACTTGAAGGGTGAAACTCCAATCTAGGTAGCTTTAGTTGTTGTTTATACCTCTCATTGGCAGCATTTTACATTGGTAATAGGATACGACAGTGAATATGATTTTGTTTGAAATATTTTTTTAAGTACTTGAAATTCAAGGATTTGAATGGATTATGATCTCTGAGGGTAAGTGTATCAAAATATATGCTGATAACAGGATCTTGCTTTGCATACATTTTAGAATAACTATTACAAGGTACAAATGTTGCCCTTTTTCAGTAAATTGTATATGTATGGAATTTGCCTTGAGTTTTCTTAAAATGTGGCAAAATTAGAAACTTACTCTGTCAGTACACCTGGTCCATGCTCCCAGTTTTGAGTGAGTCCCAGTTGCTCATTTGCTTTTTTTTACACTGTATGTATTATTTTAGTTACTTGATATTCTTTGTTGTGTATGTCTGCTTTCCATGTTTGGTCTTTGTCCCTGGATTACATTCTTTTGATTTCTGCTAGAACCTTGGTCTCCTTGATTACTCTTTCAGATCCACAATCCTTTCCTAATTTACAACTACCAACTATCTGGTAGATTTTACAATTACTATTTCACTAAATTATAAGTAGATTTTGCTTGACTTTATTTCAAAAGTAGGCTAAAAGCAAACCCTTTTATTCCACTGTCCTTTTCTAATTCATATCTACCCATCATCAAATCCAGTAGTTTTTACAATAAATAATGTCTGGGATATTAAATGAAGTTATGTTGGTTGGTCTCTGTTTGTCCCTGGTTATATCCCCTTGAACAATGGATTAACTACAGTTATTGTATGTTATACTGTGGTCAAGACCATACCCAGAGGTCATTCAGATTTTAAACATTCTTATGGTAATTCAAGGTTTATGGTGGTCAAATTTTTTCATGGCTGATTTGAGTTAAAGGTCTTTATCACAGGTGGTGATCTAAATTTCAGGTTTATTTTTATATTTTCATAAGGGATTAATATTATCAAAAGTATTGCATATACATGTTTATTTTGGACAGTTAACTGGTCTGTGTTTATATATGGTGGTAATATATTGGGAATATTTTTGTAAAAAAAAGTGCAAATTATACCAGCACACTCCCCTACTATTGTTGTGAGAAAAAAATGAAATTGACAGGACAAGTTCAGTCTTTATTCTCAAAGGTAATAGAACCTTTTGTGCTTATTGTTGGATTGTCAATGAGCATGCTTGGGAGCATTCTCAATATACACTTCTTGGAGGAAAATTCTTGTGGAAAGTGTAAATGGAGCATGCTCATCTACTTAATACAAAATTGTTTTGTTTCAGACAAGAGATACCTTTTTTTTGTCGTAAAATCAAAATTTTTATAAAGAATTTTTTTTTCTTTTTTTTTTCATTTCTTATCTGATTATTTCTAATAAGAACTAAGTCTCCTTGTACTTAAAGAGTTGTTTGTTTCCCACACTTAATTTTAAAATTCTTTCTTAACAACACTTATACAAACCCCCCCTTCTTTCAAAAGCGTTTGGTCACAGCACAAATTAAAGGCCCAAGAAACCAATTAATCGTGTACTGTATTATTAAACTCACACCTCAAACCAATAAAATACTCAAACAATTGCCATTAGTTGATATTTATGGGATAGAGGTCATAGGTCATTGGACATTATACAGTATAACCATCATTTATTGGACCTTGAAATTTTGTCCTGGAATAGCTGTTTTTTCTTCATAATCTTATTGTGTCTAAATTTAATACTTGTATGTTGAACAAATGAATCAAGTTGTAGTCGACAACAATGATTTTTATAAGAAAAGAGTGAATTACCAGAAAAAAAAGAACATTTCTGAATTTGATTTAACTGAAAGAATTCGGATGTATTTGAATTTTCCATTTTATCTTTTATTCCAGTATATTGTAAAATAAAAAAAAAAATAAAATAGAGTCAGAAATATTTCTCTGAAAAAACATCTCACTTTACAACATTGCTTTGATACCAACTTTCCACTCGTGTTGATTTCTATCTTTTTGTCACAGTTTGGATGAGTTAGGTTTTACTATAGATTACAATAGGGGGACAATGTTTCCTAGTCAATTGCTTGGCTATTGGACATTTAATTAGTGGGACAAACAGTATGGGGTCCTATTTACATGTAGGAATGTTTGCTTTTACATGTACATGTAGTTAGTGTATTGGATGTGTACATGTAGGTGAAAGAAAAGTGAATTATTTTAGTTTTTTTCAGAATTTTCTGTATTTGGATTTTGACAGAAATCAGTGTATTTGAAGATTTTCTGAATTTTGTGTGATGGGGTTTCGAGTGAAATCATTATATTTCAATTTTTATGAAATTTCTTTGATGGAATTGAAAAGAATTTTTGTGTAGATAAACTTTATCTGAGATTGCACTGTTGGAATACTGTTTTCATAAAAAAACATTCTCAGTATTAAAAACTTGCTGAAAATTGTGTATTGGAATAAATAAAATGCCAACTAAAGCTAAAAGGGGATTGTGTATAAAAGTAGTCACAGAAAAGGTGAGACAATTTTTCTGTAGTTTTGCCTTTCTTAAACGAAAAATTAATTTTTTTGTTTGTTAAATACGATGTTGAAAGTGCATTAAATTAAAAAGATATGTATAAAATCATAGTTGAAAAATGTTGAATTTCAGATTTTCTGCTTTAACTTAAACCTCTTGTAAACATATTCAAGGTTACCATGACAAACTTCAGACCTTGAAAAACCAAGTGTAAGAACAGAAATAAAAAATCAAATTAAATGACAGTAGATCTTTCTTCTTTGTAGGTTCAACCTTGAATATCAATTAGTCATAAATCCTGTCTTAAGTTCTGTTAATGTTTGAGAGATTTACAGGAAACCACTTAATTTTAAAATTTTTTAAAATCTTTAAATTGACAAATAATAGGCTTTGATTAATCATTTCTTGTATTTAAAATTTTGTTTCAAGTAAAGAATATAAATCTAGTTTTATCTACATATTTTCAAGAGTAAAGGCTCTTGTGGAATAAGTATTTTCTCAATAAGGATTTGTATATTATTTTGAGGACTTTTGGATAGGTTTTGTCTTCATATAAATAATTGAGGGTCCTGGTGAAAAAAATGTCCTTGTATGAAGAATCAAGGTCTTCAATAAGGCCAATATGTACAAATTATATGTACTCAAGGACTTGTCATTAAGGCCAACCTTTTACAAATTATTTGTTTCCATCTTGATATAATGACATTGACCATTCTTAGTGAAGACCTTAAATATTGAAGATCCAGGCCATTAAAATTTGGCTTTTTTTTTTTTTTTTTTATCTTGGCACTGTTTATAAACATGGAGATTTTTGGTTTGTATAAATTTGGGCCTTTTATCTGTTTGAAATTAAAGGTCAAAGGACTGGAATACTATCGTTTTATGTCAATAGTGTTTGAATTTTTTTTCTTTAAAGCCTTGAAATGTAGATCAGAGAAAGTTTAAGGATTAACTAGCTTAAAGAGCTTTTAAAGTTTTGTTTGGAATAAATTTGGCATTAAAATTCAATGTTTTCCATTTAGTTTTTGGGCTCAATATTGAACTTGGTCCCGAAATGTTGAAGTCAGTCAAGTACCACTTTAACTATCCACTTTCTAATTTGTTTTGACTCAAGAATTTGTAATATTTTACCTGTGTGATTAAAATTTTTCATTGGAGTTATGTCCCTTTGATAGTTTTTATCTTTCTTCCTGAAAGGGTTATGTCTCTTTTGTTATATTTCTTTTGAGTTATAGGACTATCTTCATTATGTCTGGCATATTAAACAAAGGACTTCAAATAGAAATAAAATGTAAAGTGTGTTACTGTTTATTAATGCTTTCATGGCAGATGGAGCCATTTGGATTTGAAGCAATTTTATTTTTAGTCTGGCACTACCTACCAGGCTAGTTGGAATAGCTTAAGAGCATCTGCCTTTTGATATTAAATGAAAATAGATGACTGAGCCTAACAAAAAAAAATATTTGTGTGAAAACACTAACAATGTTTAAACAGAGAGCATTATATTGAATGAAAACAATTTTATAAGGAATTGATCAGATATTTATGGGGTCAAATCTCTCTGTTTTATTTCTTTTTGCTAGCAGCCACATGACCATCTATCTGTTGAAACTATAAAAATGATATCAAAATTCATGTTTTTGTACATAATTTGAACTTCACACCTTCTGGTAAAATGACATGGTTTAGAGTGTTTTAATGATGGGTAAGTGATATGTTTTATTGATAGAAAACAGCATTGGAATTTGTTCAGTACATCTGGGTACAAAAAGGTTTATCAAAGCTGTTCCTATGTTTTGATAAACTAACTAGAAAGAAATATTAGAATATTAGGGTACAACTTCATGTATAAGGAAATTGTCAATTATTTAAATACACAAAATTGATTTAAAATACAAAAGGTAAAAAAGTTTTCCCCTTGTGGTGCCCCTTTTAAGGTCAAGGTTGTCACAATATCGGTATCATCAAAAACCATCTGGAATTTATTGTGATATTTGATGATGATAAAATTAAATTCATAAATATGTCAACAATTTTAGACAATAACTTCATTGAAAAATAACATTTTTGACCTCTGTCAACTGGTCACAACTAGGGTCATATTTCCTACAGGAGCTTTGTTTTGATATGCAGGAATGCCATTGATAAAAACTTCATATGACAAGAAAGATGTCAAATGATTATAGCATAATTTTCATGCCCTGTTAGCTGATTGTCCTGTCATATTAATCAGGATCACTAACAAGGTTGTTTTGATGGGCTATACTGTGGAAACTTTAGCTCCATTGCCTACATGGCATATTGCTGTCTGTCTGTTTGTCTGTTGGTCTGCCTGACTGTATGCGTTATGGCCTTCAGTGCACCGGCAAGTTAAATGAAAAGAAAGTGAGATTTTTATCAGGATTTGTTAAAAAAAGACAATATAGTTGTGAAAAAACTAGGTTTTATATGAAAGGGACACATCCAGAGATTTCGAGCTAGAGGAGGTCATTTTGCCTCAGTTTTACACATAATTATCACCTCAACCTCACTGTGTAAATTTCATTGATATACCATATTCACTGCAATGAATGTTCCTACACCAGCTGAGATTTTCCTCTTGTCAGATAATGCTAAATTGACTTAGCATGCATCATAAAGTTAGGGAGTTTTCTCAGTCTACAAAAATCTCTATCTTCAATGCAACTGTACCAGTAACTACATAGTCATAGGATAAGATAAACCTACATGACAGATGTATAATGATTTATTATATTCAAAAGCATCTGTTTTCTGTTCCCCTAATGATTGAGGGTCTAGAGGTTTTATCTAGTGAGTACTTTCAGAAAAAAAACAGAGGATGCTATCAAAGCCAAGTTTTTAACCTTACCTGTACATACATTAATTAGTATAGTCCATTTTCCAGTTTCTGTTCCTTTAATTAAAGTATTGATGGTTTTCTATGGGTTATGTGATCATCTTAGTGATGGTTTCTGGAAAGCATTTTTAGATATAGAAGAGAATAGATCCTCTTTCTATTTTCCATGCAGTGTTACCTATGGAAGCCCTTTAGAGACACTGCTGCCTCATAAAACATGAATATAGCATTACTGTCATAAGATGAGAAACCGCTTACTTTATTTTTGAGGTACAGTAGATAATAGATCTGCTTTCTGTTTTATCTTCCCAGATGCACCCTTTAGTCAGTAATGCCTGGGGAACTCTTTTGGAGCCACACTGCATCATTAGAAATGAACATTAAAACACTTTTCCAGATTATCAAAGCATGTCTGATGGACAGTAGGTTTCAGCACTAAATCCCCATATTCCTATCTAATAGACACCCTTATCAGTTGCAGTGATTACAAATTTCATCCCTTGATAAAGTTCTGAACCTTCTGTCCTTTTTCAGCCAATCAAAACTGTGAAAAAGTGTAACTGACAGAGAATGGGTGTGGCGTTCCAGGGGTGCAGGAAGAGGAATATATTTTGATACAGAAATTTGAGCCATTTACTGGGTCAAATAATCATTAAGCGATGAAATTTAATTGCTGCAACATGTTAGCATATTGGGGTCAAAATATGTTGCATTTTTGCCCTGTAAAATAAGATAAGCAGTTGGAGATGAAATTTTTTTATACTCATGTTCGACATCTAGTGCTCCTAAGTGAGTTTGGATTTTAAGCAAGGATAAATGTTAATGGCTGTGTTATGATAGCCTTAATTGTGACGGGTGAAGTGGAGACAAGTTCTTGTGTACCACAAAACTTAAGCTCTTGGAACCAAGTGATGGATTGATTTTTAAGATATCTTTTTACGAGATCAAATGGGGTTGAAAATATCTTTTTTCTGATCTCACCTGGAAATAGATAAAAAATGTTGCATCATTTGATTGAATGTATATGTTTGAATTTGTAAACGTTAGTTAGCTATGGTTTGAGATTAATAGATTTCCGCTGAATAACTATATTACTCCAACAGGAACCTAGTATATCTTCATGATGAAACTTTTATCTTAATTCAGAGATTTTAAGCTATTATTAACTCAGTAAGGTTGAGTTTTTATGCCATTGAAATATTGATGGAGATTTACTTCGTGCTGTGGAATTATTTGGAATGAGTTCCATAGCTGATGTTAGGAAATTTTTCTCATGTAACAGAATTAATTGTATTATTTGAAAAAAATAATTGTGAATTCATTTCATTTGTTTTGAATTGAGAGGAGAACTTGGAAGTATAAAAAAAATTAAAAAAAGATTTAAAATTACTTAATTGAATAATTGGAAGTGCATTCAACAAGCGGAAAATTTGCTTGTACAAACAAGAGTACAGAAACAAGACTTTGATGGTTAAAGTACATGAGCAAGGGATCCTTGTTTGCAGATGACAGTTTTAATGACCATGTAATGAATTAGTCTGCTCTGAACTTGATGTTGACATTTTGAGTAATCCCGAGTGACCAATAATTGAGGCTATTTTGTTGTGAAAGCAGGACAAAATTACAGATTTCACTTTTAAAGTAGCATTTCTACTTGATTTTATAGTTGGAGAAACAGTGAATTAGGCTAATTTCACCAAAATTTTACCAGGATATTGGAATTGTAGTAATTGAAAACTTTGAGTGAGTTTTATGCAAATTGGAATTTTCATTTCCTGAATAGGCGAAAAAATTAATACCATGGACTAACTATAGGAGCTATTTTTGTATAATTATTTTGATTTCTCAATTTGAAGTGCAGATTTCGTGTAAATGCTTGTGTGGATTAGTATTTTTCTTAAAAATGAAGGATTTTTCGAAATTGTGTACTGGATGTGTCGTAGATCAGAGAAGTTCTCCAGAGATTGAGTTACCTCCCCCTTCACAGGATGTTTACAATGTGGTAAGGGGCATTCTGTAAATTCAGAAATTATTGCTATGTTTTTATTATTTGAAAAATAGGTACGGCTTGAATTTGCAAAAACTAAAACTTGTTATGTGAAATTTAAGCATTAAAAATGCAGGATTAAAAAAAAAGTCTCCCAAACTTTTCAATTTTTGCAGGTATTACAAAGTTGCAAAAATTTTAAAAACGCAATGGTTGAACAGTATATTTTTTGTATGTTTTACAGTGCTTGTAGAAGTACTTTTTTCATGTATTGAAATTTTCCCTCATAATTGAAATTTTGACATTACATGTATTTGCTATAATGGGAAAATACATTGAAATGTGTCTATGCTGAATCCTTACAGATTTTAAAATCTGTCTAAACCAAACACTTTGTTAAGTCCTTTATATCAATTTAAATGTTTTCTGAACCTTTATAAATCCAACACCTGTCTAAAATAAACATTGTCTAAACCAAACACCTGTCTGAAATAAATGCTGTCGAAACCAAACACCTGTCTAAAACAAACACTGTCTATACCAAACACCTATTGAAACAAAACACCTGTCTAAAACAAACACTGTCTATACCAAACACCTATTGAAACCAAACACCTGTCTAAACCAAACACCCGTCTAAACGAAACCAAAATTGAAGTCAAAAAGGTTTTTGATAGGTTTCAGTGATAGATCATACAAAACAAACCTTTAAAGGTAAAACAAATATGTCTGTTTCCTGTTACCCATCTTATCCTAGTTTTTTTGTGCCTACCCTAAACATTTCATGGCCATTTTGGCTCAAGCACTGCTAAAGTCGAATGTTTCCCCATTAACTCAATGTAAAATGTTTTTTGAAAAAATAAATAATTACCCTTCATACTTACCCTGTTTTTTTCTTGCTGGTCACAGGAAACGAGACTATTTTTTTTTGCCCTAACTTAATAAAAAGGAAATAATCTGCATGTGTATATATCTAGCTCATCAGAATTTTTTTTTGCCCTAACTTAATAAAAAGGAAATAATCTGCATGTGTATATATCTAGCTCAACAGAAATTAAAATTTACAGACTACACAGAAGTTTTCTTTTTGCATTATCAAAACACTCAACAGAAACTCTACTTTGAAAATGATCAAACCAATTTCTATAATGAATCTCTTTGATTTGGCATACTTTGTAACGTTTTTGGCGGGGGTTCAAATTGGTGTATCAGTGTACAGGAAAACTCTCAAACTAATAGAATGTTTTGCTCAGTAGGGGGAAAGCTATGACTTCTCTGTGTTGTTTATTTTGGACTGGAATTAATTGTGATTTACTGATAATTCTATGATCAAGGTAAAGTTGTTCACATTTTATTTTTATAGTACAAGTCCTTCCTAAAAGTCAGGTAAAAATATCTGTAGTTCTGAAAATTGAAGTTGGATTTTTGTGCGTCAGTATTGTTTGATCTTGGAGTGTAATTAATGGTGATTTTCATTTATTTCTAAGATTAAGGTGTTGTGGTTTCTTAGTATAGTACAAGTCCTTTCTAATAGTCTGGAAAAAAATCTGAATGATTGGAAGGTAGTCTTTTTTTTTTTATTTTCTGTTCTTTGCCATATGTAGCGTAGGTTATTACTGAGTTGAGGCCTAATGTGGCCCTTATCACTAAAGAGGTCATATTACACTTTCAAAGCTTAAATTTGAGTTGAACTACATGATTTTGATGCCAAATACAAAAGCAGTTTCTTAATATATCTATGGCTGTCTGATGGGTTTTTTTTAATGTCCTTGACTACCTTCACATACATCTTTGAAGGACATTTCCTATGAAAAATTGACCCTACTAGTTAACAAAACTGAGCAGTGGGAAACTCAACATGACTCAATTATTCTGATCTGAAGCCCACTTGGTCATTTCATTTATCCTAATCTGTAGCATTTTATCATATAGTAGGAAATTGAAAACTTACACCAATGGTCATCTTGGATAAATTCTTTGAGATGCTAATCAGTGGACCCCTATGGCTTAGAATAATTGAGAAATTGACAAATTGGGTCTGTAATTAATTTCACATAATGAAACTGACAGGTTGAAATGGATTAGAAACATATTTGTCTGGTAGTGAATTGAAATTACTGGTGGAGAACATGGAAAATGGTTGACCGAAAAAAAGGTAGGAGGAAAAAAAATGATAGATAGAAAGAAGGAAACAGGAATAATAAATGCTTGATATAGTGGAAAGAAGTAGTGATCGTAATTGCTCATTGAGCAATCAATTTGAGCATGTATCATTTTAAAGTCTCTTATTGATGAGTAGGACATGATATTCTGGGAGGAAAGGAAGTAATGATAAACTGAACAGGAAGAAAATGGGAATAAAGGGGAATCATGAAGATGCCGTAAGAAGAATTAATTCATTAATTTACAATACTGCGTATGGCAATACATAATTAATGAAATTGCTGAATGCTGCATTGCTCAAGGTCCCAAAATTTTTATGTGGATCACAAACACAATTCTCCACAATTCTTTATAATGTTGTTGGCATAAGGCAAGTGTATGGTTTACTCAATTCTAAAATGCATAGTAATTGATATGAATTTTACACAGATTACCAGTTTATCCAGGGTTTGGTTTAGACAGGTCTCCAGTTTATTTAGGGTTTGGTTAAGATTGGTCTCCAATTTATCTATGGTGTGGTTTAGACAGGTCAGTTTATCTGGGGTTTGGTTAGAAACGTCAGTTTATTCAGGGTTTGGTTAAGAAGGTCACTTTATCTAGGGTTTGGTTTAGACAGGTCTCCAGTTTATCCAGGGTTTGGTTTAGACAGGTATCACTGCATTTAATTTTATTCCTTTTGTACTACTGTGGTACATGTATTACTTCAAGGGGTTCAAGGCAATTATGGCTCATTTTTGCCAAATTTAGCCCAAAAGTAACAAGTTATATTAACATAGAGAAGGTCTGAACCCTGAAACCCTGTTGGATCTGCCACTTTCTTGTGTGTTTTCCCCCATTAGAAGAAAAAGTATGGACTTACATTGACAGAACACACACATTAATAGTTATTTGATAAAAAATCAGTTCATACAAGTGTAACACAAGATAATTGACTACTGTTAATCTAATTAAGTGTATAAATGTTTTTTTTCTGTTGCATAATATAGATTTGAGTTAACCAGAGAGATAGCTGTTTTTGAACCTGCATTTGATAGTATTAAGAAGTTAAACCTTACCAGAAGTTTCTTCTTCCTCTATTTAAGAATGGGAGGCCACAAAGGGGTCTGAAACGAGTATTTTACTCACTCGGATACCTCGACAATAGCCTATAAGTGACTATGAATGAAGGATCTTTTTGAAATTGTACCACATGGTTTTATACCATCAAAGGGAAGCCAAGATAAATTTTTGGTGTTCTGAATTGATCCAGTTAGGAAAGGGACAGAAACAAGAATTTTCTGATATCTGGGTGATAACTTGAGTACCAGGTAATGTATCTCTTAGAAATTGTACTACAAGGTACCATACCCCTAAGAGAAGGTCTGGATTTATTTTTGAAGTTATGACTGGAACCATTTAGAAATAAGAGGGCAAAAAGTGGGAACTTGTTTATATGGTTTGTCAATGTTATCATAATCAAAACTTAAGTAGCACTCCACATAAGAATCATGCAAAATGTGATTCATGGTTGGAAAGCCTACATATTTTTATTTTTGATATTTTGTTTAAAATGTCGTAGTAAAAAGAAAGTAACATGTGGTTTTTCATATAACCCATGGTCATAGGAGATAAAAATTATATAAAATGCACAGTAGATTTCAAAATAAAGGGAGATAACTCTGTAAATGACGCTCAAATACAATAGAATCTATTGAATTTTCAATGTTGATTATCTCCTAAGAACAGGCAGATATGAATGAATAATTACACATGTCACAACATAAACCCATAAAACAACTTAATTACAAAGATAAAAATATGTAACCTTTTTGGGGGTGTATCATATTTTTCAGATTTTGCGTGATTCTTACAAAGACAGCCACTTAAAACTGTATAGGTTATCCATACTTGCCCCAACTGTTCAGGGTTCAGCATCTGTGGTTGTATCAAGCTGCATCCTGCAAAGGTGTCTTTTGGCTATGCTCCCTATAGCAACATTTTACTAACTAAGTGTACAAGTAATTTAAGCTTATCCATCTGTGTAATTCTTTCCTGTAATGTCCCAAATAGGATATTGCTAATTAGAAAAAATAACGAAAATATGACTCAAATATCCTATTTTGTAGAATTATGGGAACATAATGGCTTTATTATGTAATGAAATGTGGATTAAATGGCGCCTTCACTGTGATTGATCATTTTAATTAATTTGCAGTTGGCTGCAAAGAGAGCAGCTTTGGTTATTAAAGCATGTCTATGGGAATTAAAAAAAAAATGAAATGGAAGTTCCTTAGAACTGTTGGAGGGGGGTGAGTGTTCATAAGATAACAGAAATACAAGTTCTAACTAAATGGACACTGAAACATTAAAAAAAAAAGGTTTTGCACATTTTAAAATTTAGAATTGGGAATCAGAAGGAGGGGGAGTGTAATGCTAAGAATTCTTGAGTGTATATTTTTATTTAATGGTGTATAAAGGTAATAATGAAATTATACTTCTTTGGGGAGTTTAAGAGGGCAGGGGAGTGTAATATAATCAAATCTTTCTTCACAGTGCATATGAATTGAATTCAAGCAAGCTCGAACCAATCTAAAAATACCTTTCTTTTTCTCCATAGAGGAAATAACTAATTAGAAAATTTTGCAATGATGTGGCTCAAATATCTAATTTTATGTTATTTATAAATCTTAATTGATGTATTATGTAATAAAAAACAGATTAAGCAGGTTTTGACATGGAATGATTGCAGAAAGGACCACATTTGATTAATGTGCATTTGGCAGAAAAAAGTGAATTGATTGGATTTTGGCAAGTATAACTTGTATTAATTAAAGTAATGCATTCTTTGTTATTTTGTGTTCTTCGTCAACATTTAATCCAGGCAATCCTGTAAGACTAACTCTCTGATTTTGATGAAATTTTGTATGGAGGTTAGATATCATAAGTACTTGATCATGTCACTTTATCAATTGAAGAAGTGCATTCTGAGTGGTTTTGGTCTCAGTCATATGATAAAGGAACAGCCATTCTATAAGACTTACTTCCCTTGATTTGACTGAAATTTTGTATGATACTTACATTTGTAGTTAAATATGATATGTTCTGGTAACAGGACCATTTAATTAAACAAATTTTACGGGAGTTGATAAACTTAATCATTTTTGTGAATTTGAAGTTTCATCATTGGTAGATGGGCTAATGGTAACATATATAGGAATTTTGTGGCTTACCTTTGATATCAGATTTTACTATCTATATTCAGGGAAAACTAGATAGGCTGTAGAATGACCCTAAGTTGACCTTGAAAATACCACTACACATGACCTTTTAACCTCCATCTTACAAGTCTATTTAATGACCATGTTTTCTTTATTTTTTCTCTTTTTCAAAGTTTTGCTTATTTTTAGTCGGCGTCTAGACTTAACATTTCACCCAGTGTTTGATTACAAGATTTGTTTTTCCCTCTCTCTTTTCTGTTTCATTTTTGTTTATATTTCCTTGGCTTGGGTTGAACTAACATTGTGAGAAAATTCAATGTTGAGTTCCATTAATTGATATTTTAAGTGGTGGTGTGAAAAATTATTGAAAATTACAAGTACATGAAGTTTGGTTGGTCTTTATTTACCAATTACCCAAAGCAAATATGACAGGAAATTAAAAGGACCTGGTACTCTAATACTGTAGTTAGGTCCCAAAATAGAAAGAAAAGTTTTCATCTATTTTTTCATAGCTTTTAAAAGCTAATGATGAAAAAAAAATAATTTCAGTCTTGATAGTTTTTAAGTCGTTTTTGTCAATTTTAGTTCATATACACTTGATGTAGTTGGAAAATGAAAAAAATGTACCCACAGTATTTAGGATCAAAAATGATCTTTGTAAACATGCTCCTTCAGTAATTGAAATTTTATTGATTAGATTCAAGTTATGATCAAAGAGCTAGTTTCAGATACTTACCTCTGAAGTTCAGTATGATTACTTACAAAAATATATCATCAGTTAAAATATAAAAGATAGAATATTTTTTTGATAACATATCTTTTACACGTATAAATAATGATTTTACAAACTGCAAACAACGATTAGTTTTTCACACCCGGAAAGTCAACAAAACGAGTGTTAGATAATATTTCAAATTATGGGTATGTTGTGTTTAAACAGAGATTTTCATGGATGAAATTAATTTTTTTTTTTTGGAGAAATACGGAAAAATGTATATCATTGTGAATAAGGTAAGCATCATTCAATAGTATAATTATATTTAAAGATCGTGGTATGGAACGGAGACGTTTGGTAAAATCATTGTTTCTTTTAAAATCACATGCAGGTTTTAGGTCAAGAGAGCATTTTCTAAACCCCTCTCACAACCATAATAAGCTTAAGTTTGGTACTGTGAAAGATGGGATTTGTTTCTATGAGTTGAATTGATATTATTTTAAAATAGATAAATATGCAGTGTATGAAGTACTGTAATCATAATAACTTTCCCGGTTGCTAATTTCATGGATTCTGTCACAGGACCATATTCACTGGTATCAACTTAAATGGTTTTGAAAAATTCAGTGAACTAGTGCAATTAAGTTCTTGCGTAGAATGTCTAACTAGTGCAAAGATGGGTCTGTTCCATTGGTGAATCATTCTGGTCCTAAAATGCTTCAAATATCTGCCATTAGACTATAATCAGACCATCACGGTTTTGAAGGATTTCTGTATTGAAAATCCATTTTGCCAGATTTAATTTTATGCTTATTTGTCCAGTGCAAAAGAAAACCAAAACAAAAACTACCTGCATATTGCCATTATAGTCCATATTTTGTTATTTCTTCCATTTTCTTGCAAATTTCATACCTGATACATATCAGAAAAAAAATTATCAAAGGTCGTCATTATAACACCCATATAATGAAAACATTAGTCCAAATTGCGTGACAATCTGTCGTAAACTATTTTTAAATATCTATCTGATAATGTCAGTATCAACACGTTATTTTTTACCGACTAATTGAACACCCATTTATTGAGTAACATACATTTCATGCTTGAATTTCCGTCAAAAGGTTGGATTTTCATAATGTTAATTATCTAATATTTCAGTGTATATAGTTAATACAGCCTATTTTAACGTTTCAATTGTAAATAATAATAATGTTGAATTTATAAGATGTTATGTGATGAAATGCCAATACACTATATTTAAGTGTTTTATGTCAACTTCAAAGCAGCAGATTTTTTATGTAAAAGTGGAATTAGATCTTTTACAAAGAAGCCGGATTGCACTTGGCTGATATTAATTTGAATAATTTGTCAATTTAGGTCAATATCAGGTAAATAGAGGTTTAGAGAGGTGGTTATGATACACCAGGGTCAGCTGCAGCCAGTCCTATGTTGTAAAGGTTTCCTTCTTCATTGAAGACCCATGGGTGGCCTTGAGCAGACATTTTTCGTTGTGGTGGGGTTGTCTCTTTGACATATCTGTATTCACAATATTCATTCTGGTTATAAATTTGATCCAATATAAAGCAACTTTTAAGTAGCTGTCTTTATAAGAATCATGCAAAATGTGATACACCCCAAAAAAGGCTACATATTTTTATTTTTGTTTTATGGGTCTATTTTATGAAATGTATAATTATTCTTCAAATCTGCTGCTCTTAGGAGATAATCAACATTGAAAATGCAGTAGATTCTATATAAAAACTTAGTGTTAATTTCTGTTTACTATGGCAATTCAAACAAAATATCAAAAATAAAAATATGTAGACTTTTTACTTATGAATCACATTTTGCATGATTCTTAGCTGGAGCGCTACTTAATAAGTTTTTGGATTATTCTTGGTTCAGGTTGTACTTTAGTTGAAAAGAAATGCTTTCTTCCCTGTTTGGGGGTGAACTCAATAACCTGTGCATCCATAAATTACTGAAAATATATTATTTTTCGTGATGTGCTTATTTTCACTATTTTGGCAGTGGAAAGAATACAACGAAAAATAGTATCCTGTAAAATAATTTTTAACACTATATAAGGCTGATCACTTTTTTTGAATCGTTGAAAATTGATGCCTGTGAATATGTTCACTTGACAGAATCCATGAAAATTTGCAGGCATGAAAATAAATACATTTACAGTAATTTTGATTTATTCAACATGTCACAGATTTCCTTTCTTCGTTTGTCTAAACAGGACTTGACTTTTTATGAACAACTTGGTGAGTGTTCCTAGAAAAGCAGAGGATGCTTAACCTACCGGTACACCTGGTCCATGCTCCCAGTGTTTAATGGAATCCAAGTTGCTCATTTGCTTTTTTTTACTTTGTGTGATTTTAGTTACTTTATTTTCTTTGTTGTGTATGTCTGTTTTCCATGTCTGGTCTTTGTCGCTGGATTACATTCTTTTGATTACCGCTATATTCTTGGTTCCCTTGATTGTTCTTTGACTGATTTCAATCAGGACTGTGTGAAAAATGTTCAGGGTAATAAGTTCCTGTTTTTTTCACTAGTGTTATTACTTCAAAATGGATCAGAAATTTAGATTGATTGATTGATTGTTGGGGTTTAATGCCTGAGCAGCAATATTTCAGCTATATTCAGGCGATCAGAAATTTAGATGTTTGGGTTGAGTTACTATCAGTTCTGTTTATATGATCTCTATATCTAAATTTCAAATTGAATTTCAGAAAATTTGTCACCCTTTATGTATTTGTGAATCGACATTCCCCCTTTTTTAGTGGAAACCGTATACGCTGATATACTAACAATATAGCTATTAGTATGCATATCGCTTGGGCACACAATCACCTTTAGAATTTTCAGGGTGTACGAATTTAAATAGCTTTACCATGTATGTTGATATCGTAATGGCCGAGTAATCTTCAAGGTTGCTTACCGTTCGTGTTGGCCAGTTAGTGCATATATTGTCACACACGAAAATTTAAGGACGTTTTTTCATTCATGAAAATTGACAGGTAAATATGATACGTTTTGTTTACTAAATGTTTCACATAAAATTTTTATTTTGACAATATTTTTTTGATAAAGTGTGGGTTCAGAAAGAGTTTCTTTTTTGTTCACCTATTTGAAGAATAATATAGGCTTATGTGATCAGATTATGATGGATTTTGAAAATGAGTTTTCAAATTAGGTTGTTATTTAATTTGGAAAAATCTTGTTTATATTTGGAATATTTTTGATTTGTAAAAAGTTCTGGGTCATAAATCAATTACTTTTCCATGTATTACCATAAATGTCAAAATAGGGTGAGTTCAAAAATACTCTACAGTGACCTAGGACACTGAGAAAGATTAAAAATGTTACTTCAGCTTATTATCTATTAAATTGTGCAAGTCATGTGGGAATATAAACTTCTGTATTGTCATTAAAAAGACTAATTTATCGTTTGGAGTACCCTCCATGTCTTTCAAATTCGTGAGAAAATGGTGAATATTGCAACAATTTAGCAAGAAGGGATCTTGTTATGCAACCCATAACACACTCTAGTAAACATCCATTCATAATACTTCATGATTCAAGTGGTCTCATTTTAACATACTGATTCACACAACCCATGTTAAAAAGACGAGTCTTTCATCAATACCGAAGGTTGAAACATTAACTTGAATATAAACTTGATTAAAAGGGCGAACCCTCCTGTAAGGTACAATAGTGTCTTTTAACTGTATTTTTAGAATAGACGGATTTTATTCTATGAAGTCTTTTAACATTTTAATTTCTTGTACAAATATCTGTTCATTGACAAACTACAATTTGTTTTTAAACACCAAATTTGTTTTCTTTGATGGCTTGTTTGCATTGCGGGATATAGTGAAATGTGGACATTTAGAATTTTGATAAACAAGTTTTTTTTTTCCAGTTTAGATAAAAGAGTTGTCAGTCATGAATAATAAATGGGTTAGCCAATAAGATTGATTCATCAATATGTTTGATAAGCATATATCAGTTGTATGGAGTTTGCATGAAAAAAAATAAAAAACAGAATTAGAATTTATTAGGGACAAATTTTGTTTAGATAAATAAAAAAAAGTTTACAGAACACACATTTAAGGTTTTTCACTATTCATAACAACATTATAAAGCCAGTTTATAACACAACAAAATGATATCCGTCAACATTCTTGACTATTTAACTACATATAATATAATATAATACAAATGTATAATATAATATAATATAATATAATGTTATAATGATAATTAAATATGACATACCTCATTTCCAGTTTAATAAATGTTACCACAATTTATATCAACTCTATTCTCAGGATCTTTGCACTGTGACTGAAATCAATCCTTTGTCTTTACTGTTCAAAATTTCTACTACATTGATGTGTGTCAATTTAACATTGACCATATCAAAATTCCAATCCTTAACATTGCTCCATATTTTACAACATTCCCAATTCCTCTCGCCTACATCAAGTTACTGAAGTGTGAAGCAACTCTTACCTGGGAAAACAGATTACACTTTTGATTATCAAAACGGATTTTATCTTAGCATTTCATCTTCAAAACATCTTCTATCAATTGGTAGAAAATTGAAGATGTATTTCGGCTTCATGTGACATTAATGTAGCCATACAGGCCAGTTTTTTTCGTTGTGATATATTTGGATTATTTTATGTAGTTTCGGACTTATACTTTCATTGTTAACGTGGTTGTCTGTGAAAAGGAGAATTTACATTTTCATTCTGGAATACATTAAGGAGTTAATTTGCATAAATTACATGTGTCTATTGGATAATAAGTGTGTAGTATTTTGTGTGTATAATAAGTAAGTTTACTAGTAAAACTTCATTGAATATTTGGCTGGGTTTAAAGATGGAGGCTGAAGCTGAACGCAATCAATTCTTCAAAGCATCTTTTGTAAAGTATTTTGCCTCGCCCCTGTTTTGACTCAATTTGAATGTTAGCTATTTATGATATAACGCTTATTGAAGTCTACCCCTTTAAAAAAAATTGGGAAAGTCTTTAAGTTCAATCTGTACATCATTGAATAGTTGCTACTTTTAAGCTACCCTCACTCGGTAGTTCCAAAAACTTCTTATTTTTGAATGTTTGACATCGTTTGAATCTTGCTATTGGAGTGGACATTTTTTGGTGCATGATAGCCCTTTGCCCATTAATTTTTAAGGTTTTACATTATTCTATTTATATTAGCCCAAGTACCTTTTGAAAAAATTCTTAAATCTTGGTATTCACCTTATTTGATCCTTTGGGCAAATGTTTTGCCTCCTAAGGCAAATATATTGCCTTTCCTGAAGATATCTGCCTCTTTGGGCAAGTTTTCCCCTGTTTTTCATCGATCATCCAAAGTCTTACATCAGCGGTTTACTTGATTGAACATGTCGTTACATTTCATATGAGCTAAATAAGTACATAGCAACATATGGGAGAAAGAAAGTATTCAATAGTGGTATATACGATAGGATGGGGTTTGAAAAGGTTTTGTTTTAGTGTTATAAGTTGGCCTAAAAATTTTAAATGGTTTCCGTTGCTGGCAGTTTTTACAAGTGGGATGCAGAGAGTCCAGTAGAATTATTTGTCTTCATATGAAGGATAGTTCTTTTTTTTTTTTCAGAGTAACCAGTCTCTGCATGTTCCCTAGAATTACTTTTGCTTTTCCATCACTTTTAAGTGGTTTGAGACATTTTAGAGTAATAAGGGGGGCAATGTGTTTATCTAGATTTACCTGTTCCTGATGTTCATTCTATTTTGCTTCTTTATTGCTGAAATTTGCCTCAAGTTTTTTAAAAAAAAATGTTCATGTGTTAATTTTGGTAACTTTTTTTCCTTAATTTCTATTTCTGAGGATTTCTATTGGTGGAAAACAAAAAGTTTGTTTTTCATAGGCAAAAAAGGGTGAGTCGACAAAAGCAAAAAGTTTGCTGTAAAGTGACTTTGATTATGTGACATAGATAATATAGTCATTGTCTTGTACTGATGTTGCTAAATTCTCAAACTTAGTTAGTTGCCAAATTTTCCATATTCCCATCTTTTTTTCAGTGCTTAGCTATCAATACTGTGTGTGTGGGTTTTATAAAAGAGAAATTTCTTTATATTAGCGTTGCCAAGATGCTGAATTCAAATAAGTGAAATATTTGGTTGCTCAAAATCTTGAGAGTAAAATTATAAACATGTTTTTGATGAAGAGATTTATTTAGCATGAACAGGATAGGTTAAGTGTGACAACCATTGCTCTTTCATGTCTTATAGTGTCTGTCTGTCTGTCCGTCTGTCTGTTGGAATAGCTTGAACAGTGAGATAGTGTGTCATCTGCTGATTTGTTTTTTTTGTACATGTAGTTTCTTACATAATATTCTCTCTTATAACAACACAATATTGAAAAAGTTGCTATGGTGCTTGATTCAGTATATCAGTCGGCAAGTTTTTCCTTATCAATTACTACTCTTCATGTTTTGGATTATCTTTTGTTTAGATATTCAATGTTGGGATATGTAAAGTGAAAACATTGAATATTTGGCATTGTGGAATCATAAAGCCTGTCTATCTATCTATCTGTCTGTCTGTCTTGATGTCTCTCAGTCTTTCATTCCCTTTCATCAAGTCTTTCAGTCCCTTCATCTAGTCTTTCAGTCCCTTTCATCTGTATTGCCACACAATCTTGTATCATCTTTCAACTTGCAAGTGCCATTGCGTACCTATAGGGATTATTAACACATACCACTTTATATATTGTCTATTAGTGTCTAAAAAATGAATATTTTTTAACCATTTCCCTTTCAGGAATATTGCACATTTTACAATGAGAGGAAATTGCCCTTGTCAATGCACCATATTGTGTTCATTGAATATCGTAATACCATAATACCATTGGATTCAGGTCAACAACTTTTTTCCTACTGCTCTTCAACGAATCTTTACATAGAGGTTTAACAATATGTATTATTTTGGGTGTTATGTATACTTTACTATAGAGGAAGTTATAACTAATGAGTTGGAACAATATGGTAGGCATTTTTTCTGTTTTTTTTTGCCTTGTGCCTTGTAGGTGGTGATACAGAAATGCAGTGTTTTCTGTACTGCTTTTTTCATTTATGAGGTGGGGGAGGGAGCATATCTTTTGTTTTCAAACTTTCAGAAATGTGTAAGGTTAGTGAGGGTAATTGAATGGTAGGTCTTAAAAGTTTCTTGAAGAGGGAAATGTCAGTGTATTCTTGGCTAGTTCTTTTTAGATAGGAAAGGGGGGGTGTATATTTAAAGTGTTCCTTCTTTCAGAAATGTGTACGGCATGGTAAAGGTGTTTAAATGTAAGTCTGTAAAATTCTTCGTTTGTAGAGAACAGTGTATTGTGTGCTGCTTTTATCTAGAATTTTTAATTTTACTATAAAGGATGTCTTTACCCAGAATATTAAAAATACAAGAAAGGAGAACTGTGAAATTTGTTTATTTTATCTCCTCAACTTTCTGTAGAGTTAAAGACAGTTAATACTACAATGTAACCAACCTAAACCAAACCCTGAATTACCTAGAAATGTTCCAACTTATGACCGAAGCCCACCATGCCCCCGCCTGAATCAGCCCCTGACAGAATATTCTGTTTGTGAGTGAGTCAGTTTTTTATTTATTTTCTCAGTTGATATTTCTACTTAGAATTACTGTCTTGTCCCACCCATTTCTAATCATTACAATTTACAAGGGATATTTTTAAACTTTTGAAGTACTGACAGTCCAAAAAGGTCAACCCTGTACCATTTTTTTCCACTTACTTAAGCCCTTCAAGGACATTACTCGTCAAAATAATTTCCCCTGTTACAATAGTAACATGTTTATCTATTGACGAACCTCTCTATATATTATTGAATTTTTCTCACTTCACCATTGTTCAAACCGACTCTTCTATATTATATATCGATCTTACGGCATTTTGATCACATTTTTATCGAGAAATTGATTATGCAACTAAGGCAGTTTGATATGTGTGATGTTTTTAGTGAATTAGATGTATCACCTTTAGTGGGACAAATTTAATTAAGGAGGGGGTAGTGTTACAATGGGGGTTGGATCTGTTATAATGAGTTCCTGTTAGTACTAAATTGGTTCATATTTTTACGACTTCTTTTTATTACATTACAGGCATGGTTTTCTTCTTCCTTTTGAAACATTGTTTCCAACGTCCAAACTCTTGCCTTTATATTGCTATTTGTGTTATATGGACTTTCCTTCTTTTGACTTTTTAAGTCCTTGAACCGATCCGCGCAATGATTTGACAGATCGATGACTGTTGACTGATTGATCGCTGACCGTTCAATGACCGATAACTGGTGACCAATTTTATCACAGTTGCGATCATTGGTTTAATGGATCAGTTTGACGGATTGATGACTGACTTGAAACTGATCAGTGACCGATGACCGATCGCGATTTTTGTTGCACGGATCAGTTCAGGTACTGTATACCCACCACACAAAGTGGCAAGGTATTATGTGAAAGTTGTGTGTCTGGCCGTCCGTCTGTCTGACTATCTATTCAGTATATTACTCAACAGATCTATTGAAGGCATATCTGAATTTTTTGAAGATACAAGAATTCAATTTTAAGCTTATTTCGTGTTTAACAATTTATTATTTTATTCTTGGTATCTTAGTGCTAGTTTTGAACTTCTCCACTTTTCAATTCTTCATATTTTCTATTGTGAAATTTTTTCATTGTCTTTTTGGGTAATAATGAAAAAGCTATCATTATTTTTGTAATACAGTAAAACCTTTATAAATTGAATCCCTCATAGAATTCAAAGTTGTTTTGGTGTACATATGTAAATTTACCCTGACCTACCTTTGCCTGAAGAAATTCCTTACAAGGACAATACATACATTATTTTGCATTTTCAAGGGCAGCAGACAATTTGCTAAAAGGGTTTCAAAACATTTGAATGTAATGTGTTATCATTTTAAAGTTTATGAATACCACTGGGCATTTATACATAAAAGGTTGAAAATAATGTTATCTGAGCCTAGGCCAATATGATATTTTTTGTATGAAAACATCTGGATATTGCCGGAGGCCTATACCACCTTGGAATATGATAACCTGTCAAATTACATGTATGATGGGCACTTCTACACATCTCTTTATAGGAACATGACATGGTAATTATGGAAATTATTTTTTGTCTTCCTTTTAACCCTCCAATACTGTTCATAAAATGGTTTAAGGCTTCATCACATTGAAATTTTATTATGCTTATGAAAGACATCTCATTTGAAAAAGAGATTCGTAATAGAAGTCCCAATGAACTTTTTCATCCTGCAGCTAATTATGCTAATTATAGAGAATTGGAAATATTTTCAATATGGTTTTGGTTTCATATTCATTTAAACAAAATCTCAGTTCAAACAATATCCATTCCATTGGACAAAATCATAAATTAAGAGTACATAGAATAATTTCCCTTCATAATTTATAAAATATTTATCTTATTATGATAATTGAATATAAGGAAGTGTAGATTTCAGGATATTTGTACTTTTAGGTTATATAACTAGAATCTAATTTGACTCTTCACAAAATTTTAATTGGACATTTAAAAATTGAGAAGTAGGGGAACATTACATGCCAGTTCAGTCTGTGACATTGGGTTTTGTGCTAAATTGAAAGGCAAATTTTAAGTTTCTACTACTAAAACTTGGGTATGTCATAATAATATATTTTATTGTTAGGCCAGGTTCCCCTTCCGTTGGTTTTTTGTGATTTTGACTATGTAAATTTACAATCTAATGCAGCATTTGTCGCAGCTTCCAATGTCATTGGATTACATGGTATGCTTACCCTACCAGTGCACCTGGTCCATACTCCCATTTTTTAGTGGAGTCTGAGTTGCTCATTTACTTTTGTTACTTTTTATGTATTATTTTAGTTGCTTTATGTTCTTTGTTGTGTTTGTCTGTTTGCCATTTCTGGTCTTTGTCCCTGGATTTGATTTCCGCTAGAATCTTGGTTCACTTGATTACTTTTTCAGGATATCAATTCGATGATTATCAGTGCAATATTGTGATCCTTGTTGAGAGATTTTTTGAACAAATTTAAGGCCATTTTCATAGATTTATTCATGATCTCTCAAATAAATGTTTACTGGTTGACTGCTGATGTGTGGCCTGAGTTAACTCAATTTGCAACCGACAAATCAATGATTGAAAACCAAATCTTCTAATACAAAACAGTTATCTGCTAATTGACTATCAGGACTTGAATACTTGTAACTGGGGAAAAAAAAATGTCTAGTCTGCTTCACTTACAGTGGCTTATTGAAATATGCTTTATTAAGTATGATAACACGGCACATGGTGGGAATACTTGCATAAAGTTTCAGGTCTGTTGCACATGGCCAAATTTTGCTTACTATTCAAAAAGGCAAAATTTACATAATTTTTTTTTCAGCATATGAAATGTGTTATTATTAAATGGCTGCAATTTGCATGAATTTCAATGTAGTTTTTGAAGTAGGAATCGACTATCAGTTGAAAAGTAATGTTTTCTTTGTGCAGTCAACTTGAAAGTTGGTAAACTTGAACTGAAACCTGTGTAGGATTCGCAGATTGTACAGATAATGTATTTTTCTGCATATGATTGATCTATTTTAAAAGGAAATAGGTTTAAAAGTGAAATAGGTTTGCAATTTTTTGTGCACTCTTTACCTTTGAAATTTAAGATGAGGTGGGATGCAAACATTAGAAGTGTAATGATGGCGCTATGAGCTGTTCTTGACTTATTTACATGGTCTTTTTGGGATTAAAGATACAATCACAGAAACATGTGCATACATGTTTTAAGTGAACAAAGATAGTCCTTGCTTTGACATTTTTATGTTATAAATAGGGGTGTTTAAAATCTAGTTTTAACAGTTCATTTCTGTAAGAATCAGGCAGTGGGTGAAAGCACACTGTGTTAACAATGGATTTTTGACATGCATGTTATAGATCATTTTGATAGTGTAATTTGACTATTTGCACCATCAGAATCAAGGAAAACAGAAAAGATTTTCCACATCATGCTGGACCATCGAGTTACAATTTCATTGAAATGCACAGAGAATGAACATTTCAAGGGCAGATAACTCTATCAAAACTCTCATTTATCTTTGATTCTATTGAAAAATTTCTGAGCAAAGCCAGTGATGCAGAGATTGAATAATGGTCTTTCAAATAGAGAAAGTATCCTTGAGTGATATTACATTGTCAGATCAGTGGGATATTGACATGCATGTTTCTGAATTTTTTCTATTTTGCCTGATTCTTATAAAGGTTTTATTTTTATCTAATAGGGTCTTCTTGTTAGTGTTGGCAATGTACATGGATGTGAAATGTAACCTTTATCAGAATTTCCATCTAAACTTTTTAAGTTAAATTTCAGTGATGTTGAATTATTGATTTACAAATTAATTATTTTTTTTATTTTTTTCAGGTGATGACATCTTGTGTCCCACAAATTAATAGTCATGATGTGGTAAGTACTGGTTTTGAATTAAGAATCACAAATGTAACCACTACTTTGATGGTCGTGATCTTGAGTAGGAAGAGGTGGGGGTGCTACCACGAGACCACTAAAGGCAGTCTTATGGTAGCATTCTGTTCTTGAGTTAGGGAGGTCATTGTTGGGGAGAGGTGGGGCTGTCCCATAGAAGCATGCTGTTCTTGAGTTAGGGAGATCGTTGGTGGGATTCCTTGTCAAAGTCAAGTCAAAGACTTTGGGACAGGTAGTCACACTTCTCTGAACAACAGGCACCATATCAGAGAAAGAGGGATGTATAGATGGCGTGGAGTTTTAAATGATACATCAAAATGGGATGAAATGCTTATCCCTGTGGGCTGTTACTTCTGTGAGCTGTTGGCCTATCATTGACTCAGTGTGTCAGACAGGTTCAAAGTGAGGCTGTCCCATTAATAGAACATTCTCATCCCGAATTGCTTAAAATATCTGCCATAGGAGATTCAGTTTAATGTACTTCATAATATTTTACTGCAGTGTAATAGCCAGATATTTTTTTTCAATGTGTGCCTGAGTTTTAGTTGAAAATGTGTACTATGAAGAAAGATTAGATTTACCCCTTTAGAGCCTCAGTAGTGTCTTCCTGGATGTCTTTTGACCCCCTACAATGAACATTTAACCTTTCTTTACTATAACTGTCAATTTTATACACAAATAATAATTTTCTTGTCCAATTTTTACCCTAAAATTATACTAAAATCATGATCTAAAACAGGTTTATGGCAACCATATGTATTGGTGTTAGTTATTTTGGGTTTAGAAAACATAATTAAATTGTCACCTTTTGATGGAAATTGAAGTCATTTGAACAGGTGTTTTTTTCTAGAGGAGTGGGTATAGGTAGGCTGATTTTTTGGCCATTGATATCAGGTAAAATTCCAAGTATTTGTCGCTGATCAGATCTGAGACTTTAAGGTTTATTAGCCTTTTAACGACAAAGTTTTTCTATTAAAAATCTTAGTTTTAGCCAATAAGAGTCATTGAAAACAAGGGCCACTTTCATTCTCTGAGCACTTAATTTCTATCCATTGGGTTACAAGTCAATTTAGATCCCAACAAGGATGTTTACATTACTGTTTTTGGGGGCCAAGTTTGACTCTTATGGTATCTATTCTTTTAAGATTATTATAGGACACCTGACCTTTAACCCTGAAATAGGAGTTACAAAGAGGTGGTATTAAAAAGAATTATATATTTTTTACAAATATTTTTTTTTATGGAAAATAGCTAAAAGAATTTTTGAACTCCCAAGTTGAAACAAAATCTTTTCTATTTTCAAGGGGTTTTTCTGCAGTAGGATTGTATACTATATCAAGCTATTATTGTTTCTGGGGTTAAAATTTTACAGCTATTATGTTTTGGGTCCATAAGCCATAAAAGTTGATTTGTAGATATTCATGGGCACATGACATTTCTGAAGCTGAAAAATCTAAGAAATACACACATATTTGACCATCCACTAACATTTGAAATGTCAGTAAATTGACAGTTGAGTGATGCTTGCATTGTGCGGAACCCTTTAATTGGATTGTCTCCCACTGCTTACAATATGTGATAAATGTTTTGCTTCATGCACATCTATATTTGAAGTCCTTCATGTAAAGTTTCATTGAAATCCAAGAAAAGGTCATTTCCAAAATTTCTTCCATCAAAGTGATAGTAAAAAGTTTCATTGAAGAAGTAATTAGAGATGTTAATAAAATATAAAGGACAGATGGACAGACAAGCTCATTCAAATATTCCTTGGTACACCCCCACTACAGTATTTATGGCAATATACAGTGACCTTGAACCACATAAGTGACAATCTTCAATCTAAACATGACTTTGTCATCATGACACTTAAAAAGTATTGTCTCATCTCACCTAGTACTCTGAATGTCAAAGGTCACTCAGAACAATCTGTCTGTCTCAGGCAGTGATTTTATTGGCCATTAATTATTTTATGATTTATATATTGTCTGTCCATTTATCATAGAATTACTTTGTTACTAAGGAATGCAGCTTTTGCATTAGTCAGTATACAAGTGTTACCATTTGAAAGAGTAATCAAGTGAAGCAAGATTCTAGCAGAAATAAAAAAAATGTAATCCAGGGACAAAGACCAGACATGGAAAACAGACAAACACAACAAAGAACATAAAGTAACTAAAATCATACATACAAAGTAACAAAAGTAAATGAGCAACTGGGACTCCACTAAAAACTGGGAATATGGACCAGATGCACCAGTAGGGTAAGTGTATGGAATGATGGTTGCACTTATGGCTACTGAGAAAGAGGTTGTGTTGTAGAGTTAAACCCCTCTTCCTAGATTTTTTTTTATCTATTTTCCCCTTCCCTTTCCACGGACATAAAGAAGTTTCTGAATATAGTCTGATTTTGTGGGAAAACGGTTTTAATAAATCTAGAAATGGACTTTGCGGTGTTTGTTTAAATAAAGATAAAAATAGTGCATTATTTACATTTGCACTTTAATTTATTTCTACTGTTTTATGTCTTTCTTTTATGGCTTTAATATCACCAAATAGAAGAACATCAGTCAAATTATGTATTCATGTGGTTAACTTTATTCGAAGACTTCTTTGGTGGTCATTTCCTGCAATAAAGTGACAAAAATGACAGCTCTGTTGTTATTGGCTACTTACAGGCCATGTTAAGTAGCTCATTTTTTTTATAAAACAAAAAGTCATTATAGCTGTCAAACCTTGACTATCCTTGTGTTAGTGTGGTAGTTCTTATAGACTTCCCCTTCCCAAAAATGGTCTAAAATCAAATGTGGGGAAATAGGGATCACCTTGTCTCCAAAACCATTCTATGACTTAATGTCAAACTTTTTATGAAGATATGGCATTTTATATTTTATGTTTATGGAGGAAGATGATTATAGCTATATATATATATATATAGAGGGTGCTAATTTTTGCATATTTTAATGGACTGTCTTAAAATGCCAAAATGAATTCTGCAAAATGTTTACACTGCACCACTTAGCATCTGCAAAAATTAGAAATGCCAAATTTTTTTTGTATGCACTTCCCTCAAAATCACCAAATTTAACACCTGCCAAAGTAACGAGCCATATGGTAATTCATCTTATAGGTTATAATCATGAAAGAGAATTAAGGGTATCACTCATGACTTAACTAATAGTTTTAGTTAATGTCCTTACCATTAAATAGTAAAGAAACATACAAAGGGGAAAGAGTTACAGTGAAGACCAAAACAAATTTTAAATTATTTCTCTGTCCGTATTTCAGTGGTGGTCAATTTGAATGTCATCGCCCACTTTAGACTTTGTCAAATTGGTCCTAATATAAACGCTTACATAGATTATTTGAAAAGAAATAAAATTTAAAATTTTGCTGTCTAACCACTCCACGTTGGTGGTCATTTTAGTTGGAACGACAGTGATCTGAATGTCAATATAATCATCGTCCACTTGAGGAACGTGTCAAGTAGGTCCCCATTTCCTCACTCAAATAGATTATTGAAGAATTGATCAATTTTATAACCTTATTTATTGATGTATATTACAAGGTGTTAAAAATGTTTGTCTTGTTAAGGCTATGATAACCATAAAGACAAGAGTTTCAATGACCCAGAATTGTCATATTTTGATAAATTTATAATGGTCCTCACTAAGGGTGTGAGAAATTGCAGTGATGAAATTCTGAAACTTTACAAGTTTTGACTTCAAAGAAGCAAAATTTAGCAAATAAATAATTTTTTTGTAAAACTTTTTTCATTACTATTGTTGTTAACATTTCATGCAGGAGATTCCTATTGAAACTGCCTCATGGGGAAAATTTCTGCAGTAAAAATAAAATTTTCACATGAAAATGTTTTCACAGAAAATATGGCAATTTGAACCAAAAATCTCCCACAAATCTTATATTTGTATATGTGGGTGATTCCAAACCTTTCATTCACTTACCTAATGTGGGAAGGTTAACTTCACTACTTTTTCCTGGAAAAGGCAAATAATTCACTCTTAAAAAATTATGAACTAAATCTTTAAGTTTAATAATAAATTCAGTTTCAAGTTGAAGTGAATTGTGAGGAAAAATGTTTTTTTTCCATTAAACTTTTGCCATAGGACATTAAACCATAATGAATCAATCAATCTATTGAACTTTGAGCACATGATTATAGTGATAAGAGGTATTCTAGCATGTTAGAAGAAAATTTGAAGGCACATCATACAAGCATTAACATCTTATTTTGAAACTTTCTAAGGTTAATTGATAGACTAGAGTAGGGTGCTTTTAAATCAATTTTAAAATTGTCTCTAGCGATCATTACATTTGTAAGTACTATTTGTATTTGATGAACCTAATGTTTACTTCCTTTGGCCTTGATCTAAAATTATCTGTACAACAATTCAATCAAATATTCAGTTCTTTTGGCCTCACTCTAATTTTGTTCAGTCTCAATTCTATCAAATATTTAGTTCCTTTGGCCTCATTCTAATTTTGTCCAGTCTCAATTCAATCAAATATTTAGATCTGTTGGCCTCTATGTAATATTATCTGTAGAATTTTTTCAAATCTTGATTCAATCATTACATTCTTTCCTAACTATTGTTTATCCAGCTATTTTAAGTGTTGGTATTCTGCCCTGTATTTGGCTATGAGTGGGAAGTGAAAATCGATTACATATTATTAATAACTTGATAAGAATGCCTATTACATGTTCGTAAACATGTAGTTTACTATGAAATACCTTGGCGAACAGGTTGTACTCACCGCTGATTAAGTGGTGGGATTAAATGGAATATTTGTCTTTCACTTTTATCAAATTTGGAGTTAGCGAAATTTTACCGTAGTTTGACGTAACTATGAGTATTTCAGTGTAAACTGTCAAATTTATTCTTGATTTGGACAAGTAATTGGACAGCCCATTTCCAAACTCTTGCTGCAATTTACAGAAAACTTAGAAATATTGAAAACAGTTGTACTTGAGCAAATTTGTTTGACACTTTTTAATGAGGCTAAGGAAAAGGGTTTGAAGTTTTATGGAAGAAAACAAACCATTACATGTCTTTTTCAACTTGGATAAGGTACATGAAAAAAATAGGTCATAAATCACATTTCTCACTTTCAAAAAATAGTTTTAACCAAGCAGACATGGACTTAGAGATTTTAAATAAAAGAGGGGCGTGAGTGCAAAGTATAGCAGCAAACTGTCAAACTGTCAAACTATCAAAGCAATTAAATAAAAGTGGGGTTGTATGGTTATGTGCTTTGGAATTTTTCATGTGCTGTCCAGAAGTTTGCTTGATATTAGACCCCAACTCAACAAGTGTGCAATGTTTTGGAGTCAACTTGTCTGCCTATATATCCAAATTGTGTTGCAATTATCTAGACTTCCAATGATTTAAATTTATATACATGTGACTTTCAGTGATTTTGATGTCTGTCCACCATTAACGTCCAATATCCTATATGACTTAGGGTATACATAGCATGATAATGCATGTATTTTCATGTTTTTTTACGGTATACATAGCATGATAATGCATGTATTTTCATGTTTTTTACGGTATACATAGCATGATAATGCATGTATTTTCATGTTTTAAGCAGATTGATGAATTGATTTTGGTTTTAGTCTTATGGCTGGTAATTCATGCATTTTAGGATGAGAAAATTTGACCAATGGAAAAGACCATGCTCTGTACTAGTTAGAAGCATGGCAGAGTTACCTCACCTTGTTTTCTGTTCATTTTTTGCTTGGCTTTCTAAATTGAGGATGGTAAACAAATTCTTCTGTCAATAATCTTGTTCTGAACTTAGTCAGACATAGTAATTACTTGAACTTTTTGCACTTGGTTTAACCTTGACCTTTTTCTATTTTTAGAAACATGAGACAGTAAACAGATACCAATATTCAACATCCAGAGATGTAAGTTAATTAGATAAAAACAAGCAGTGTGGAAACAATATACAGTGGAGCCTGTTTAAACAGAACACTGGATAATCCAAAAACCTGTCCTAATTAGACACTTATAAAAGTCTCTTTATAACAGTTTAAATGTGTTTTGAACCTCGGTAAACTGAACATGCATCTAAACCAAACCAATTCTTAAGAAGCACTCCAGCTACAAATCATGTAACATGTAATTCATGGGTAAAAAGCCTACATGTTTTTATTTTTGATATTTTGTTTGAATAGCCATAGTAACATCCAGTTCTTCATATAACCTGTGTTCTTAGGAGAAAAAAAATTATATAGATTGCACTATAGATTTCAAAATTAAGGGAGGTAACCTATTTTAGTTGATGATTGTTTTGTGTTTCTTGATATCAATTCAATTTTGTTACTTTTTATTTTCGTGCCCAACACTCTGTCTATACTGTGTCTTCCGTAATGAAGAAACATGCTCATGGAGATTTAATTTCGCCATTTTTCTTGTTCGTGAAATTAGCAAAAAAATATTCATTTTGGATATGAGTTGATATCCTTTCTGATAGTTAAGGAGGTAGACCTAGGGTAAGGGACATAACTCTTGAAATCAGTGATATGTTTGTATCATATTCAATTTCACCAAAGCCTCTCAAGCTTTTGTTTGAAGCAGAATAAAATCAATCCAAGTTAATTAGATGCTTATATTAGATGGATGTAAAATGCTGCATACAAACGTTCCAATGATTTTTAAGAGTTGTGTCCCTTACCCTAGGTCTACCTCCTTAAAGAGGCTCCTAATCTTTATCCAAATACAGAAAGTAGGTGTCAGAGTGCTCCCTGATTTTGGAGCCAAGCTTTTCTGAAGAAAAGACCCACAATAGTTCCTGTCAAAAATCATCTTTGACCATTTAAGCATTGTTATTGGTCAGTATTGTAGTGATATTGTAGGACAAATGGTACATTTAAGCAATGTTATTGGTCAGTTTTGTGGTGATATTGTAGGATGAATGGTACATTTAAGCAATGTTATTGGTCAGTATTGTGGTGATATTGTAGGATGAAAGGTACATTGTAAATTTCCATGTGTTTTGATTTGTCTTTCACCTTTCCAGCAATTCTCTGGCACTCCTGGAATGTCATCATCCTCAACACTGAGAAACATGATCACCAGGGCCCAAGATCACCATGGCAACAGGGAGGACGACCTTGTCCTTGACCTTGTCTACATCACGGAAAGGATTATCTGTAAGTTGCAAAAACCATAGACAATTTTCTATGCTTTAATTTAGAACATTTTGATGTATGAATATTTTACCGTGCAACTCATTAAAAAAACTAAAATTATTACCATGGATAAAAAATGTATGTTACTTCTGAAGTTTAATTATACTGATGTGAAAGAGTTATATCACCTGGCAGTTTTAATTGTGAAACAGTTTATGAAATTACTTGTGGCCTAACCTAATAGTAGTTAGGAAAACTAGATATGTGAAAAATGCTGAATATTGCAAAGAAACTCTAGAGTAATAAAAAAAATAATAAATAGTATAAAGGTATTAATCCCTGGATTTGAAGAATTCCAATATCTATGGTCATTGGTGATGAAGACCAACTAAAAAAATTAAAATAGAAAAAGTAATTTTAGATATCAAAATTTTGTCTAGCAGTTTGTTTGTTGTTGCCTACAATCAAACATAATTTTGTTTTTGCAAAAATTAAGGGGCCTGTTTTATCTCTTGGTGTACTTGAACCTTTTCTGTCTTTTTCAGCTATGTCCTTTCCCTCTGATGGCCATGAGACAACTTACCAGTATAACTTAAATGAAGTGATGAACATGCTTAAACAGAAGCATGGAGATAACTGTATGGTAATCAATGTCTCAGAACAGAGACCTGACCTACAGAAAGTTACACAGGTAAGGGAGATAACTGTTTGATAATCAATATCTTGGAACAGAGAAATGGAGATATAAATAATTGTGTTTATTTGACTATCAATCTGTCCACAGGAAAACTTACGATTCAATACAAATTTGAAATTTTTCTATGCCATGGTGAACCAACATTAACTGTATGAAATGCAACAGTTTGCTCAGCAAAAATTTTAAATTTGACAGTAGCTTCACCAAAGGACTGGGAAAGCTGTTGAAATATGAATGGTAGAATTGATATATAGCCGATATGATAGGGAAAAGATAAGCATACAGTTTTTGTTACGGGTAGTTCTTTTATCCCTACTTTACATTAATTTTCATGCTTCAGAGAGTAGTGGATTATGGATGGCCTGCTCACCTAGCTCCACCACTTGAGAGACTGTGTAACATTTGTAAATCAATGGATTCCTGGCTGAACTCTGACCCCAATCATGTTGCTGTGGTTCACTGCAAAGGAGGTCAAGATAGAATTGCCATGGTGATAGCAGCTTTTATGCATTATTGCAATATTTGTGCAAGGTATGTACATTTCTTTTATTGATTTTATTTTCATGAAAAGGATAAAAATCAACTTGAACAAAAAATGAAGAAGAACAAAAATTTAACATTCTAATCCAAAACATTCTATTTATTATTGAAAAAACGAAAACTGCATATTAATAAAAAAGCATTAAGACTTTTGTCATTTTTTTCTTATGAAAGTGATATTGTAATAGTTGTCACTGTGTTTGTGGTCAAAGGGAGATAATTTTGATTCACCAATATTTTTTTCTATCTAGCTCTGACCAAGCTATGGACAGATTTGCCATGAAAAGATTTTATGATGATAAACTCGGTGGTGCTTTAAGGCCTTCACAAGAGAGGTGAGATTCTATTACTGATATGACCAAATAACACTTTACACTTTAGATTTGATTCGTAGTACAGATGATAAGTTTACCAACAGTTTCTTATTCATTAGGATTGGTAACCCACAAGCAGAGGGTTTGCTAGAATTTTTTTTCAGTTTCTTTATTACTCTTTAATTATTAAAAAACAAGTTCCTAAAAATACATGATAACTCTATTTAAGTTTATTGCATGAATTTTGTTTGTCTGTGTTTTTTATTTGTTAAGTATAGTTAAGACCTTTTCAACTCAATATCAATAAGGCAAAAAAGCAGAGCATTTTATCCATGTAAATTTTTGTTCTAAATGCTAAATGAAGATGAGAATGTCTGTTTTAAATTTTGCAAGATATTAAAAAGTCTGTCATGTTAAAATTGAAGTCCAAGTTTTAGCTATTGCAAACTTGCAAGTGTTATTGTATTGAACCATAGTTTTCAAAAATACTTGGTATTTATACATTTGCTAATAAGTAGTCTTACGAATTAAACATAAAGGGACTGATTTTGCAGTTGTTTACATTTTTTAGGTTTCTGTCAAATACACATTTTTGAGCATACAAAAAAATGTATGTCCTTATTAGACTTTTCAGTTTATTTGAAAAAAACATGTTATCATTATGTTACAATGAATTATTTACTTTTACTTCTGGCCCCATGCAGGTCCGGGAGTTAAAAGAATAGGCTTGTAGCAGCACTAAGCTTGTCGTAAAAGGTGACTAAATAGTGCTCAGAACCCTAGCCGGGGGCTAGGGCGCTCTGCCCACAGAGCAACTGAGATGTGTGCCCCAGGTGGTGGAATGGGGTACCCCTGGCGTGTTACATGCTGGGGTTGTCAGGCTATAATACGGAAAATCTGACTGCAAACCATAATGGTGCACAGTGTTGGGAAAGATGCCATGTTCCTCGCACGTTAAAGAACCCTGCTGTGGTATTCTCCCGGAGTAGGAACCATAGGGCTCCGCCACAGGAGGCTAATTTTCCCGACCATACCCACCTCTCCCTATTTCCAGTGGCAATCAAAATTTGTCGACCCCATTGTCCTTGTGTCCCATCCCTTTTTCATTTCATCGTCATTTTATGTTCTTTTTATCATCAATTTCATGTTCATCGTCAGAATATAGCTGAAATATTGCTGCTCGGACGTTAAACAAACAAACAAACTTTTACTTCTGTTGTCAGGGCCTTTCAGAGCTTACTTAAAAGTGTGTTTACACTTGTTGCAGACCTTTTAATGATTTCTGGAAGTGTTAACTATAGGCTGGTGTATTTGTTGCATTTTGCCATGTCTGTTCCTTTTTCTATGTATAACCAGTACACAGACAAATGTGCCACACATGAGAATCATATGGTTTGCATCATATGATTATCATTTAAATCGAGCACCACATGATAATCATATGTTTCGGTTTACATATAATAATTGCATGATTATCATATGATAATCATATGTTTTTTTTTTTCACAAACATATGAAAGTCATGTTTTCATGCCAAAATTAACATATGAGAATCATATAATAATCATATGAATATCATATGTTAAATATCATATGATTGTCATATGATTACCATATGATTATCGTATGTGGCACATTTGCATGTGTAATTTATAAAGAACCAAGTTGGTACTAATTTTCACAGGTATCTGTCCACTGTGAAAAGTTGCCAAAAAATTGATACACCATGAAATACATTTTTTTCACAGTATCAAAAGTACATTTTAACAAAATGCTAATGATCATAGAATAAGTCTTCAAATAGAAAAGTACTTTTACCTTTGTATATTTTTAGTATACAAAACTTAAGGGTTATTTATGTAAAACTTATCTCAATTATTCTAAAGTCTCAATAACAAAGTCCAATTGTTATCAAAGTAATGACCGAAATATAAACTTAAGAAAACGCATTAAATGTCTTGCCAAGAGAAACGGTAACACTGCCAAACTACCTCGCTGTAATAATGTTTGTATTTACGCATTTTGTGATATCAGTCACAATTAATTAATGTAAAGAGCTACGAAAGTGCAGTGTTGTTTTGGTACGCTTTATATAGAACAAGGGAACTTGAGAGTCTTTGATCTTGTGGTATCAAAAAATTAAATCAATTTCATTTTAAATCCTTCTCTGTATTTTATCGCAGGTGGTTGGTTTTGCTTTTTGTATAGGGTTTGTCTCCCTTTTTATTTTCGACCAGAAATTTCTACTGTTGAAATTATTTAAAACTGAAGACTGATTTGTATTTAGTACTAATCCTTTGCTTTCTCATTCTCATGAATTCACATGATCACTTGACGAGACCTACAAGCCCAATTATCAATTAAGAAAATTCATTTTTCTGTCAGTATTTGATACCCCAGTTCCCCAGCAATTTAATTTACCATATGATAAAAAACCACGCAGTACAGTGGTTTTTTATCATATGGTAAATTAAATTGCTGGGGAATTCGGGTATCTACTAGTGAGATTTGCAGTTTTTAATGTTTTAATTTTAATTTTTTTTCCATTTCAGATATGTACAGTATTTTGCAGGATTACTCTCTGGAAAGATTAAAATTAACAGTAACCCTTTATACTTACATCATCTCGTAATCCATGGTGTCCCTAACTATGATGCCAAAGGAGGGTGTCAGCCATTTATCAGAGTTTACCAGGGAATGCAAGCCATCTTTACTTCAGGAGTATAGTAAGTATTTACTCAACCCTTGGGCTATTCATTCATATCAATAGTAAAACAGAGAGTACAATTACTCGGCCTGTATATGGTATAGCCACTCTTGATGTACAGGATTTTAAGTTGGGGGGAATGTACAAAATACTGTTTAAAATATTTAGACCTATGATGTCAGAAGAATAGATGTTTCATGATTACATTTCATTTCATTTTAATGGGACGAGGGACATCTATGACACCCATCCCGATTTTAATTGATCAACACCAACTATATTTGGTGTTAGTAGTGCTTTTGAAGATTTAAGTAGCACTCAAGCTAAGGATCATGCAAAATGTGATTCATAGGTAAAAAGCCTACTTATTTTTATTTTTGATATTTTGTTTGAAATGTCATAGTAAACAGAAATCAACATGTGGTTTTTCATATAACCACTGCTCTTAGGAGATAAAAATTATATAGAATGCACTGTAGATTTCAAAATTAAGGGAGATAACTCTGTAAATGATGCTGAAATACAATAGAATCTACTGGATTTTTAATGTTGATTATCTCATAAGAGCAGGCAGATTTGAACGAATAATTACACATTTCATAGTATAGACCCATAAAACAACTTAATTACAAAAATAAAAATATGTAGCCTTTTTTTTTTGGTGTATCACATTTTTCAGATTTTGCATGATTCTTACAAAGACAACTACTTAAATTGAGGATTAAGGAGAGACTGGGTCTGACCCCTCTCCATTTAAATCAACACCTTAAACTTGTTCACTCGCTATATTTGGGGATGGTAGATTCAAATAAATGATCAATTTATAAAGTATGCAGGTTTTAATGTCTGGTAATTCATTGACTGGGTGTTATTATATATATATTTCCAACCACAATTACATGATAAATTGTCATTGGTATGCATGTGGGGGCATCAATTGAAGCCTACATTAATTAGCCTGCATCATAGTCTTTTATCATCAGTAGCCAAGCTTTTGATTGACCCTGACTTAAGGGTTATTGAAATGTTTGTCAGCTGTGCTGATTCATCTTATCTCCCCTCCTACACAGAAAATTCCTGATGGTGGTTTTTTTAAGGGGTGCTCACATGGGGTTTTGCGAATGTGCACACTATGCAATTCCTTGAAGTTAATGCCTAAAAATAAGTAAAGTGCATTGAGTACAGTTTGCTTTGATGTCTATTGCCCTAAGACCATCAAATTTTTGCTGTGCCAGTGCTTAGAGCTATTCCTTTGACAGAGTAATTAAAAGGTCCTGTCTCAATAGTTTTACAAATTTTTCTAAATGCATGTAAAATCTGCATTTGCAGATAAAAAAATTTTAAAAATCTACCATAGTAGACCATTAAGAATGAACTTGCAGTTTCATATGCTAACAGTCTTATTGCAAATGAAATGGCAGTTTTTCAATGTTCTTTTATTTTATATTTGTTTCTATTGCTAAGCAAGAGAGATATTCTTTCAATTAAAATACCCCCCCCCCCCATCATCAAAGAGGGCTGGAAGTTTTACTTTTACATGCTATTTAATCCCTCTATATAAATATATATGCTTACTTCGGGTAGGAGGGTCCTTTTTGAAAATAAAAAAAACTTTAAATGTCTAAGTGTTATTTGAACCTGTGACAAAAACAAATTAATAAAAGTAATATAATACAGCTGAAGCTGACTCTTGAGGACCTCAAAACATCCATCTTCTTTTATCTTAGTCAGATGCAGTGGATGAAAATCATTTATAAACAAATATCTTCATGCTTTTCCTCATTATATAAGCAATTTAATCTCATTATCAGTAGACAAGGGTCTTCAGGGGGGGCTTCCAGTATAAACATACATGTTTTCTTGACATAATCATTCTGTTAACTAAAATACCACTTTAAATTACCTGTGATGAACCCCAAATGTAATCTAATCTGAAAGAAGCAACTTGCTACCAGTTTCTGCTATTTTTGGCTTGAACATCTTCCAAATTGAAGGAGATCTGTTTTTTATATCTTTTCATAGTTGAGGCAAATATAAAAATGTGGAGTGGATATGTTCATTAGATTTGTTGAACTAATAAATAGATTATACTTATTGGAGTACATTGTCTGTCTCAAGGATGTTCTTACATGATTTATTTTGCTCTGATTCATTATAAAAACAACAATTTCATTGTATTATGAAATGTCATTAAAAATCAATAGAATGTATGCTAATTAAATTCTATGTGTTCTCTAGTATAAATTAAAGCCATTCTATAACCCAATCCTATAGCCCACAACTTGTTTTACAATTTGAATTTTAAGACCTGTTTCTTGATAGACAAAAACCAGCTATAAGAATCTTTTTTGGATGATTAACTGTGAAATAAATCTGTTTAACAAAGTGATGAAAATTATGATGTTTTTGCCATGGTAACAGAAAAACCAAGTTAAGGTGTTACGGATCAATTTAATTGAAATGTGGAGGTTTTTACCTCCCATATTTGATGTTCTCATGCCAAGCCCTGGTTTCTGTCAGAGATGTAATCCAGTTTTTAGGGTTTTCTTTACATGGTTGATATTTAATAACAGCAAGATGCAATGAAGTTATCTCAAAATGTTTGGTATATACTCAGGAGAAAAAAATGCAAATTTTGAAACAACTTAGGATGTTCACTGCTCTATTTGAAGAATAACTAGAATTTCAAAATGCTGTGAAATCTTTTAAGTTTTTTTAACAGTATAAGAAGAAAGTGCTTGTTTTCAGATATAAGCATTTGAAATTTTGTCATGAAAAGGGTTTCTCTAGATTGTCCATAGATTTTGTCTTAATTGGTTTCATCTATTAAAACCTCTGAAGAAATAATGAGAATTTCATAAAAAAAACTTCCCAAATAACATTTTAATGAAGTTATGGAAAAAAAAGTGGGGGTCACGGGGCAAAAAATTTAATTTTATGGAATGGATGAGATCAGACGAGTCAGAAAATCTGATAAAAATGGCTGAACATGACCAGCTAAGATCTTGAGGTAGAAACTTTGCAATGTAATTATCTCGATAGGAAAATGAAAAAAATACAATTTTAATTTAATTCAGATGTAGAAAAATGTTTTTTTTTCTGTCTCCTTAACTGTATATTTAAAGTCAATAGTTTGAAAGTGAAATTGGAAAGTAGAAAACAGGTGGATTGCCACACCATGCATATTATTTTCTACATATCTCCTCCTCCTACCATTTTCAAGGGGGACATATTGTCCTGCCCTTCTGGTGGTATGACACAAAGGTTGTACACTTAAATCCTGGAATCTGTACGATTCAGGCAAAATTTAATAAAAATTTAACATGCTAAAAAAAAAGTTCATGAAGTTGACATTATTGATCCTAGTTTATGATCTACAGAAGATGAATTGACAGTTCATTTATCTTAGAAGTGTCAGAGACTGTTGAAAATTGCAATCACTAATTAGTCCATTCAATTAACTTTAATTTTGTAAATATTGCAATTTTATCTTTTTGTCTTTTCAGCAATGTAACGGACCAGATGCAAAAAGTGTGTATATCAATATCCCCAGGAATTCCATTGCGAGGAGACATTATGATTAAGTGCTTTCACAAACATCCGTCAGGAAGTCGGGAACCGATGTGGACTTCACAGTTCCATACTTGTGCAATATCTAATATGAGTGTCTTATTTTCTAAAAATGAGTTGGATGAGGCTAAAGAAGGTAAGGGTAAATGTTGCCCATTAAGTTTGGAGGGCAATTTATTAGGTTTGGCCTGTAGGTCTGTTTTTCCAATCTGTATTTTGCTAAAAAGGAAGGTATTATTAACCATTTGGAAAGTTACGGCTAAATATATTTGGTGTAAACAGTTTGACAAGGCTAAAGAAGGTACTTTTCACGCTTTAGAAGATGAGGGCATTTAATTTGGGTTAGTGACCATATGTCTGTTTTTCCATTTAGAAGGAAAGTGCTAATTGTCAAGTCAGAAAATAATGGCCATGTAATTTGTTCTAAGTTAACGAAAGTAGTTGTTGTAGCCCATAGAAAGGTCATGGCAATTAATTTGGTCTGATGTCTGTATGTCTATTTTTCCATTTTGTATTTTCCATATAAAAAAAAGAAGGGACTATTTATTCAAAGAGTTAATGGTAATATGGCACCCTCAAAAGAGAACCAGAAAACCTATTTAAACAGGTCTTATGCTTATACTCCCAACAGGGAGATAATCTCTCTTTTCAAAACTGGTGTAACGTTTATCTCAGACTGATGAAAATGCATAACTGCAATGTTTATAAACAAGAAAAACAACTGTTTGAAGTTTTGTTTTTTTTTTTAAATTCTGCAGTTTATTCAAACAGCTGTGACTATACATATCACACACAGAATCTTGAATTTTGTGAAAATTGTTTCAAACTTTTCCCCTGCTGTTTATATTTTTAAACACATGTATCACAATAATTCAGTTACTTTTTCTCCACTTTTGTTGAATCTTCTTCTGTTTGTTATCATTTGTTGTTACCAGTAAAAAAAAAAACAGTTCATTTATCAACCTCCATATGGTTCTTATGTGAAAGAATAATCAAGGGAACCAAGGTTATAGTGGTAATCAAAAGAATGTAATCCAGGGACAAAGACCCGACATGGAAAACAGACATACACAACAAAGAACATAAAGTACCTAAAATCATACATACAAAGTAACAAAAGTAAATGAGCAACTCGGACTCCACTAAAAACTGAGAGCATGGACCAGGTGCACCGGTAGGATAAGATGGATCATTTGCCATTACATAGAGTCTGTATTGTAAACATTCATTTTTTTTCTTTCAGATCCTCGGTTTCCGGTGAACGGAAAAGTAGAATTTGTGTTTGGTAAATCTCAAGATAGCAGAGTTATAGGTATGTACTTCTGAAAGTCGCCAAGCTACAAGAAAATCATTTTCAAGGATAAAAAAATTTCTGTGGTGACTACACAAAAACCTAACTTTTCCATTTCAAAAAGGATTCCTATTTCTGTTAACCCTCCATAAAGGGAGGGGGAAACTCCCACAAAGTCAATGAAAAATTTAGAATATTCCACACAAAACTGAAAGATTTGAGGGAGGTTTTTGTTTAAAATTATAACAGTTTCTGTGAAAGTATGAAATAATTGAATTTTTACATAAAAAATTTGCTTTTATGCAAAAATTTCCCAAAGAAGACATTGTCAATTGGTAAGGATCTCCCACATGGATGGTTCCAATGGTTTACAGGTATAGGTGCTTTTGACGTGGAATTAACCTAGTTATTTCAATACAGTGAAATCTGTCTAAACAGAACCATGAATAAATTGTTGACCTGTCCAAACCAGATTTGTTTTTGTCCCTTCATATCAATATCAATTCATTTTGAACCTGTCTAAACCAAACAGCTCCCTGAAATGAATGATTTTAGAGTCCCATAGAGGTTTGGTTTATACAGGCTTCATTGTAATATATTTTTGTATTAAACACATACAAATATAACAATGAAATTTTATTAAGTAGCTGTCTTTTTAAGAATCATGCAAAATCTGAAAAATGTGATTCCTGGTCCATACTCCCAGGTTTTAGTGGAGTCCAAGTTATATTTGACTCTCTTTTCTCGCTATTTGTCACTAAAACAGTTATGACTAGCTAGTTCATTCACATTTATGAATTTTACACAAGCTCTACAATTCACATACATGCATGATGAAGGGTAATAACAAAAACTGCTGAACTGATATTCTCTAGACTTAATCAAAAGAAAAGATAGTATAACAAATGACTATATCAGGGAAAATTTGAGATTACTGCAATGGTCCTTGTTTTTAAACTAAACCTCCCGCTTCCTTAACAGTTGAATATTATATATATATATATTTCAACACAAACACGTAGGAGATATAATTGCATATCAAAATTGAATAAAACCAGTAGACAAAACAGAAGAAAAGAATAATAAATAAATGTTCAAAATGAACTCTCTGCTGTACTTTTAAATATGATTGGATTTAATCTTCCTTAAGGAGGTAGATCTAGTGTAAGAGACATAACTCTTGACATCAGTGATACATGTATGTTTGTATCATATTCAATTTCACCAAAGCCTATCAAGCTTGCATTTGAAACAGAATGAAACCAGTCTAAGTTACTTTAATGCTTAAATGAGATTGATGTAAAATGCTGAATACAAATGTTTCAATGATTTGTAAGAGTTGTGTCCCTTACCCTAGGTCTACCTCCTTAATACAATAAAAATCAAGTAAATCACCTGCTGAACTTTGTGGGGAAGATGTAACTGAAAAATGGTGTGAAGAAAGAAAACCACAAAACTGGTTCATTACAAACAAAAGTCCTTTCACTTAAATGAATTTGTTATAAGCTTCACAATCACATATTTGCTTCTTGAAAAACAAAAATTTTACTTTTTTTTTCAGTTCAAGATTTCAAATCTGATGTTACAGTTCCAGTAATTGATGAGGATGGATTAAAACGCTCAGACTCTTATGAGAATTTTCTCCGTAGCGGAGGAGTAAACATTGATGGTAAATACTCACATATAACACACTTATTCACACACCTACAGTTGTATCAATATACAAAATACACATGGCAGCAGGCAGTTATACCTCCATATTGGTCAAAGCATGATGGGAAATTTTATCTTGTCACTTAGCAAGTTGGCTGGAAGTTTTGGATGGTGGATGCTAAAATTATAGAATCTATAAATTTATTCACTGTATTCAAGTTTCTATAGTTATATTCTTTGGGGAATGGGATCATATAGAAACAATGTTCTTCCGAGTTTCTTATTGAACTTTGAACTTTAGCATTGACATTGACCTTTGCTGATAGATTCAAGGTCATTTCCTCTCAAGGGACTTAATGATATCCAAACACTCTTTCTATCATTAATTTCTATATTTTTTAATGATCTGGAAAAAAAAAGATGAAAGGATATAATTTTATGTTTGGATATCACTAAAAGATTAATTTTGCCATTTTGCATGTTTCGGTGGTCCACATCAATTGGGCATAGTTAGATTTTTTTATTTATTTGTTTAGTTTTTTGTCACAATTTTCCGACTTTTAGCCTCTAGAATAGTGCTGCTATATTTTACTAAATTAGAGGTGAGTTTGTACGTAATGTTTTATTTTTAAGTTAATATATACATGTACATGTATTTCATTATTTGTCTTTGATTTTTACACTGTGTACAATAAGTTCTGAGATCCAATACAAGTAATATGTATCTTTTTGTTTGTTAGTTTTTGGATTGGGACTTTTCAAAACTTTAAGGAAGGAATAAATACTTTAATATTTTGGCCTTTAGTATTCTTGTAATAACTGTAAATACTTTTAGGCTTGTATAACTTTTTAGACAAAGTTTTTTTGAGTTTAAAGGCATTTTTCAGCTGTTTTTCATAATGGCCTTTTCATGTAGAACTTTCTGTCACGATTTGTTAGTATTTTTTATTTTAATTTGAAGTACATGTCCCAGGAATATGAACTTGTTTCACACAGTGTTATAGAAGTTCTTGAAAAAAATTGTATTTATGAAATTAAAATGAGTTGACATAAAAAATTATCTTTTTGCTTTGAAGGAGGTAGACCTAGGGTCAAGGACATAACTTTTGAAATCAATATGTTTGTATTATATTCAATTTCACCAAAGCCTCTCAAGCTTTAGTTTGAAGCAGAATAAAATAAAATAAAAAGATAATTAGATGCTTACTTAGGATTGATGTAAAATGCTGAATACAAACATTTGAATGATTTTTAAGAGTTGTGTCCCTTACCCTAGGTCTACCTCCTTAAATAGCTTCTGTTCAATATTATGCAGCTTTGAATTTGATTCCTGAATACAAATTTTTCCAAGTTATTTTTTTTATCCTATAAAAAGAATGATAATTTCTTACATGGGAAATAATTTTTATTTGCCTGTTTCAAATTGGAATGTCATTTTGTGTGATCTAAGTTGTCATGAAAACCCATTATGTGTTCAAACTATCACCCTTTCTTTATAAATATGAATTACAGTTTCCTACTTTTTTCATCTACTTGATTTTTTCCAAACCATTTTTTTTTATACTTTGCTAAGTTTAATGAAAAGAAGTTATGCCACCTTGTCAAGTGTTCAATAATAGTTAATTTTGCGATCATTGCCCCAAAATTAATGTCATTGTAACTAAAAATAGATCTGCTTCTGTAAGACTGGATACCTGTTTGTGATAGAACCTTCGTTCTGAACTTCAGTTTGCCTGTAAACATGTGACCCACAGTTTGCTTAGGTACATGTATCACCAACCTTGCAAGGTGGTGAATAATATAAAGACTTCATTATGCATTGATACTGACAAGTAATGATGTCCTGTTAATGATTAAAAGGATGATTACATAGCTACACTGTGGATTTATATCGCTATGTGATCTAACAGACATTGAGGAGTCCATTGTCAGAAGAGTACATGTAGCTTGGATATTGCAATGATTTGTTGGCATATCCATTATTTAGTTACTATTGTAGGGGAAGTTTTGATTGCTCAATGGAAAATGTTGATGATGCTGGTATCAATATTGACTCGAAGTCCAAACTGGATTTTTCCTTAGATCTAGATTTATTCTTAGAAAACTACTGATTTTTTGTAGGGATTTTAGAGGGGTAGGGTGGACAGGGTTCTATGATTGATTTATGGGGAAAATGTACTTTTCTCTTAAAAGAAAATGTTTTTCTTGCTGGAGGAAAGGGGAAATTGAGGTGCTACCCACATGGCAGGACGTAATGTTGTTAATAGTGCTTTTTCTTAAGCTTTGCATCTTCTCTAATTGTTGTAATTCTAGCCAATTAAGGAGAAATACAGAAACTGCTATAAAAACTTACTAAGTTTTAATTTCTGACATGTACTCAACAAATTACATAATTGCATGTGGCAAGTTTCTTAACGGGAATATTAGGCTCGTAAATTTACATAAACATTTCTGTGAAGTCCTCAATAGCCTTGTATTATTTGTAAAGGAATTAAGAATATATAAAACATCTATTTTTGAACTCTTTATAATTTATTGGCCTGTGAATCTTGGCAGTGTATCTGAAACATTTTTGTGCTGTATATTTTACACTGATCAGTGTTGTACTGGAAGGAATTTTTCTATTATCTGCTTAGCACTTCATTTATGTGTTCATTTAACTTTATTTATTGCCTTTGTAAATGTAGTAGGATACAATCTAGGGCAGTATTAGAAATATTTGAAATTAGCAATAATTGCCCACTTGCCTAGTCAAGTTGAAAATGGCTGGGACAATTATGTTTTAAGAGTTATCTGCCCTTTGGACAAATTATTTATCTTATATGTTTTATATTTTTTATAAGTGGGATATTATAGGCAAATTTGGTTATATAGGAGGCAAGATGGAAGTTATATTTTTTATAAGTGGGATATTGTAGGCAAATTTGGTTATATAGGAGGCAAGATGGGAGTTATTGAAGCTTGTCCACCAGTCAACCAAATTATTTTAAAAATGTTGATCTCCCAAAATGAATATAGTTAATTCTTCAACTTTGAACTGAATTGTTAATGAACTTTTCATAAGTAAAAGTTCAATGAAACCTAGCAGGGATTGCAAGTCAGTTCTCTTTCTTTTAATAAAAATTAGCTAAAAGTTTTGTTTTTTTTAATAAAATCATTATCTGTGGGATAAAATCGTTCCCTTTCATTCCAAAGTCAATAATTTATGTAGAATGAATTTTTAAGAAATTCAACAAAACTTTAGGATGATTTTTTTTTTGTATTTTCTTCAGTTAAAAAAGAAAATGGCATGTAAAATATCAATGAATTCATAAATCCTCAAAATAAACGACAAAAAAAATTGAATTCAACTGAAATCAGAATCTATATATGAAAAAAAGGGGGTGTTCTTAAATTTAACTTATAATATTTGTTTAGAGTGAATCATTTGTTTACAAATAAGATGACAAAAATAAAAACAAAAAGAACTATTAAACAATACAACTGTCAGAAAAATAATTATACTTTTTATTTATTATGCTTAGTTGTCAGGTTGTTGATAATAAATCATAGGTTATCAGAAAAGCGGTTGGTAAGTCATCATGTTGTACTACAGTATCAAGATGGTACGTAAACAACTCCTAACGGGTCTTTACATGGAAAGGTGAAAACTGTGATAAATTATTTGTATCAACTTGTACATGAAAACCTTTAGGTGAATTTTTCATTCATAACTTTAATGAAAATCATTGATAAAAATATTTAACTATTTTCACTCATTTTTTGGATTGTGCACTTGAAATTTTGTTTGTGGTAATTATATAGTCAATACTATAAAACACTCTAATAAAGATGTGCATCCCATTTTTCCAGAGGTTTCTCTATACTTTGCAATTACTTGTTCTTATTGACTGTCAGTAATAGTCTATGACATGTATTTAGCTCCTCCCTTTTTAATGGCCAACAACCCCTCCCTTTTTCTTTGAGCAGTTTGTAGGTACATTTTTTGTACTTGTTCACTTATGTGTATCCTCAAGAGTTATCATAGGTGTTAACCTTAAAAAATTCTAAAGTGGGAGAACTCCCTCTCAAAATATTCTCAAATGGGAGATTTTCATAGATCTTGTTTTCTTGTCATGTTTTGACAAGAATTGAAGTAATTCAATATGATTTTTAGCTAAAAATTTAAATTAAGGGGAAAAATTTCTGCAAATGTCGCTAAATAATCTCCCACTTTGACTTTGGCATGCAAGTAGAAGTTTGTTGAATTTTTCATGAAACATAGGGAGGTACCTGCCAAAAGTGGGATACTTAACACCTAAATGGTACCATTATACAGAAATACATTTTCATCGATTGGGTATTCAAACGACTATCAAAACCAATTGATGATAATTAGGTTTAGATGCCCCCCCCCTTTTTTTCCATGCACAGTAACAACTATCCAAAAATTATCACAAATATGTACATTATTAATTACATGTGTAATATATAACAATCATGAACTGTTATAAATATACTACATTTGATCCCAGGAGGCATTAATCTGAGGATAAAGAATGTGGGGGCTCTTAAGGGAATAAAGTGCAGTTGTGGAAAAAGGTGGGTCAAGCTAAACAGATACAATGTATTAAGGATTGAAATTAATTAAGTTTCTCAAATAAAATGACTAAATTGATGGTACTTTGATGTTATGAAATTTGTTTTAAAAATATTTCAAAAAAAAAAAAAAAAAAAAAAAACAACCTTAAAATGATTAGGAAATTATTGCTACATTTATGTATATGTAAATTGTGTTTCTTTAACTTGTGGGAGTCAGAGGTGGGTGTGTAATCTTTTTATGTCTAATGCATTTTAAACTCAGGCACTGCCATTATAAATAGGTTTTAATCTTCAAAAAGAACATTATTGCTTATCGTTGACTAAGCCATCCTAATTTCCTGCTTAATGGAGTTCATCAATCGTTTAATGAATGCTTATCTTTTGAATCAGTGGTTACTACTTCATGTGTAAACAGGAAATAATTTTCTAATTAAATAAATAAGATCACCCCTTGGTAACCCCAGTCATTAATTGCAGAGGCATCTGGGAGATAGTACCTTGCAGCAGTAGTCATCATCTACCTGAGTTCATAACTGAACCATTAATACTCTTCAGCAAACATCACTGCACAGGCATTTTGAGTTGCTTCGTATGGCCACTGATTTGAAACAAAAATTCAAATAAGCTGCCGGGGGTGAAACAGTTGGAAAAAAACGTGAACTATGTAAAAAAAATATCTTTTTTTGTTCATATTGTCTATTTTTAAAAAGGAAAAGTAGCTTATTGTGTAATATGGATTAAAAGAAGTGGTTAAAGGAGAGATTTTTTTTATCACTATCAAGAAGTTTCCAAAAATAGATAGGAATTTGGCAGGAAATGCGAAAAAGATGCATCAGTGAAGAGTGTTTGCATCTGGAAGGCATTAATTCTGAAAGTGTTAGTGATCAATTTCGTTTGGGATTTTGACAATTAGTGATTTCTAATTGGTTATCAGGAATCTGATCTATATCTCATCCTATGTGGAAGTACACAGATTTTTTAGACGGATATTTATTTTAGTGATTTTTATGTAGATGTGATTTTTTTTTTCGGAAGTTTGTTAGAAATGCCTTCCACAATTCATACCAATCGTCCCAATGGTAAGTGCTGTCCAAAACAAGGCTTTTACTCTCCACTTTTCCCCATCTCATGACTTAAAGACCTGATTGAATTTTATTTTTTTAATGTTTGATGCTTCCAGTATTTTATTCCTAATAGTTGTTTTCATCTATTTTAACACTAAAGGAAAAGGGGTATTAAGGATTCTTATTGGCCCTAAGTACATCTGAAAACCATTCAAGTGTTGGAATTTATGGACTTGTCATAAATTTACAAAAGCATGTAATTTTCTAACTCAAACACTATTCCTTTTTGTCGTTTTCAACTTTCAAGTCATACAACATCATAAGTGTCTTTTATTTTTATTGGGAATATATCTGTTACGTAATACAAGTGATAATTTTATCTTCTAGAATAAATATCGAACAGTTAGCTATAAGCTGATTTATGTATAAGATGCATAGAATTAGATAACTCACAGCATGTTTTCATCTCATTTATGTCCAGCAAAGTTTCTCCATCCATCCATCATAGATTTGTATTTTCTTTCTTATTGTATTTGACAATGGTCTACATTTGTTATCTATTTTTGCCACAAATTTGACATTGAAATGTGATTGGTTGATTAACGACCTGATAATAATCTATATCACCCTCTGTCTCTTGGAATGATTGACAGGTTGCTAATTTTGAAGTTGTATATTTCTCTTTGGGTGTGTGCATTTTGCAACTTCATATAATCTTTAACTCGTGCAGAGATATTTTGTCTTTTCCTATTTCCATAGTCATCTGTCTCTGTCTAATAAACTAAATGATATAGGTCTAAAATTTTGAAAAAAGTAATGGAAAGCAGAAAGAGAATGGACAATAAAAATCAAAGTAAAATTCATTTATGTCAGTGATTAAAGAAAATTAAAAGAACTGAAGCACTGATAGAGAATTGAAAATTAAATTCTCTTAATTTTCATTGTAGTTATTGTCTTAGGTGGTCAAGGCATCACTTTCCTTATGAATGCCAAGTTCTATCCAGGTTTTTTTAGAAGGAAATATGTAATTTTAATCAGTGTAGGTATTTTAGAAACAAAAACTATGGGTGTAGTTAAAATTGAGATGTATGAATTTCAGTATAATTGATGATTTTATGATGCTCTTTTTCTGGAAGTGATCCAAATTTAAATTCTTTTTCAAGTGGAACTTGCATTTAGACATGTATTCATTCAGTTTGTAATGATTCATTTCTAGAATTTTTAGCTCAGTTTATTTTGGTACTGATTAAGTCCTCCATATTTTAGGCTGATCTTTCATGGCTGCAATTACTATAAAGGGAGGTGGGATTGGGGATAAACAGTAAGCCTAAACTACGGGACTAGGGATCTGCTATTTTCAAATTTTCTTTCTTTCAAAGGGGGTTCAGTGGCATTGAAGCTTATTACCTATTCAAAATATTTTTGACTGGTAGATTTTGAAAACTTCAGCTGTATAATAGAGGTTCTTGTTGCAGATTTTTACTTTCATATTGAAAAATAGAAAAATACTGCACGTGTACATTTCAGGGGCAGATAACTCTATCAAAACTCAAACCTCAATTTTCAAACATTTAAATGAAAAATTTCCAAAGATCTTAAGTGATGCAGATTGGTAGCTGTTTTACATGCATGTTTAAGATTTTTTTTTTATATTTTGCTCGATTTCTTACTAAGTCATATACTTGAATTAAAAAAAAAGAATTTAATGTTAAAACAAGTGGACACATTCAAGTGATATCCCCCTCTACATGCTACTGTTTTCCCTCTTGAGACAATCTTACATGCCATCAGTTGAGATGAAGTAACTTAAATGATTTTTTTGTCTCTATTTTTGCCTCTTTTCACCCACTGACAACTGTCTTGCAAATCCATTTAGCCATAAAGATATAAACCCATATAGTTGAACACTCAGATGGTGCCAACATGCATCTGCCTTTTGATAAGATCTCGTCCATCTTCATTTATAGGATATAGAATATCTGTTTTATCAATGAGGCTTTTCAGAGATGCAACTCATGTTTTGATAAGCCAATCAGCTGTTCAGGTTAAAACAAGGCTGAAAACACGAAAATTGTAAGCTTAAGTGCTTCTTACTATGTGCTAAAACAGGTGTGCCATTGATAGGAGGAATTTGTGGACCAACATTATTTGAAGTTGTTTGTAATTTGGGTCAAGAAGTTCTTGTTTAGATAATAGCAGATATGGTGTAAGTAGCAGAAGATTGATACTAAAGAAAATATTTGGAAGTTTTAATACAATTTTTTCCTGCATTGTTACTCCAGGTATTTCTCTTGTTTCAGTCTTTTAGGCATTTGTAGAGAAAATATAGGTAGACAAAGCAAATCTTATTAGGTTCTGATTGAAAAAAATTAGCTGGAAAATAGTAGTAAAATCTAAATATACACCATAATCTACAGATAACACTAAGCAGTTGTTTCTTGTCCATTACCATCCTCTCATGTTATCTGGTCCTCAGCAGGGAAGCAGATCTGGCTTGTGCCACATGTTTTTAATTGCATCCTGGGTAATAACATGGGAATATGAATGAGATTTCACACTGATGAGAACAAAGTACATACTTAGCCAGCACAAAACATCCTTTGATCACTTTATCTTATTTGTTTTTGTTTTCAAAGATCTGGCTGCACTGATATGATGCAGAAATGCTTTTATAAATTTGTTAATTATATTACCAGTAATCTTATTGTATTCTTGTAAATAAAAAGATCATGAGTAAACAGATTCCAGTTTGGAGGATTAAATAGAAACCCCCACCCGACCAGTCAGTAACCCCCTTTTTTAGAATTGCAGAAACAATGTTCTAGGATTCCCTTTTTCCCCGTCACCTGGGACAAGTACTATTATGATGAGGGAAGTTGTTTGACATTTTCCACTCTCTCTTTTGCAAATAGAAAACTTAAAATTTGGAATGGACTTATGAAATTTAGAAAACAGAAATTCTTTGCTGGAAAGGAATGTTTTTTTTTTTTTTCATTTGAGTTTTCCCATAGAAACCTTAATTTTTCAAAAATCTTAAAACACTTGAGGAGTGTTCTTGTATTCGTTCAGATTTTTAACAAAACATGCTAAAATAATGCTTAAATTAAGAAATAATTTTGAAATCATTAAAACCACTACTATAATGGTTAACTTGCTGACCTTTGAACCATTGAATTATTCTATTAATTTTGAGTTTGAAAAATTCTCTTTAATCTTTAACTACAGACAAATTTACTTGATGCCCTGCACAGTCTTAACTGGCTCCACTACATGAAGATAATTCCTTGCAGATAAGGCACAAGATGAACTTCCTCTGTAGACAAAAATAAAATTACTCAATGTCCCATCACTGTTCTACTACATGAACATGATGAAGATGATCTCCAATAGACAAGATCGTAAATGAGAAACATGTGTCACTAATTATTGCTCTTTTCTTTCGTGACTACAGCATTCCGAGTGTGTTGTATTAGCAGCAGCTAGTATTTATAGGTTTTGGAGCATTTTAGGGTGCGTTTGAACTGTTTGCTATGACATGATATGTGTTTATGATACAGGAACTCTACCTGTGGGATTTGATGAGTTGCTTCTGTTATTCCTTCTAATAGCTGGATAAATAATGGGAAATTTTTTTCGCTTATTAGATTACTAGTTTCCTCTTTCACTAGTTGTTGCTACGTTTTGAGTTTTTCGGGGAAGGAATAGCTTTGATGCCAAGTTTTTTTTTATGTGAATTCGGAAAGTTTTAAAGTTTCCTGTGACATAATATAAGTATATTTGTTTTGTTCGATGTCTGGATTTAGGTTTGTTTGTTCTCAGACTTGTGGCAGAGATTCAGTACTATGTGGAATTGTGGGTGTCATTAATGAGTATCCAGTGATTCACTAAATTTTAAAGCATTATTGAGAAATAACATAGAAATTAATCATTCGTGTTTAGCTGTGTTTGGAAACTGTGCATTTTTCGAACTGAATTTTGCTGCAAGGATCCTGTATATTCTTTGTTTGAGTTAAATGTTTAGAATAACTTTTCAAAGTTTTTCAAAGATTTATTCTGAAGTTGGATTAGAAGTTCAAGTTGGATTTTTAGTTGAAAAAACCAAAGCTATGCAGAAGATGCTTTAGGTTCTTGTACTTTGGATCTAGGAGTTTTCTGCAGCAAAGAATTTCTATTTAGAACAAAATGGCTACATGTACTGTGTACATTCCTCCAGGTAATGTTAACATGAGTGGCATTTAGGGTAAAAAGGAGGGGAGGGGGTATTTACATTCAATGCGACAAAATAATTAGAAGTATTGGGTAAAGTGGGAGTATGTTTTTATTTTCGTTTCTTTGTACGATTTATTTTGGTTATTCCAGGTTCTCTGTTGTGTTTGTCTTTTTTTTCTGTCTAGTCTTTATCCTTGGAATATATTCTTTTGGTTTCTGCTTGAATCTTGTTTCACTTGTTTACTCTTTACTGTCAATGTGCTTTAGTATTGCTTCAACCCTTGCAGTATACCATTAATTCTTTCCTGAGCTACAGTGATACCAGCCTTAACAGAATCCTGAATAATCTGAACCTGTCATAACCAGGCACTTTTAACAATCCTTTTACATCAATATAGATGTAATTTGAACCTTGGTAAACTGGACACCTGTCTAAATCAAACCAATTCTAAAGTGTAAAAAGGGTTTAGTTTAGACAGATTTTACTGTATTGTACAGATAATTGATAAGAAGGTGAAATATTGTTGTATTACCTGTAACTATAGAATAGTGGAGTATCTCTTCAGAGCAAAAAATAATAGGCAGATATTTTGGTTCTTTGTCAGAAACCAATTATACTGAAGCTAGATTGGAATTTCTTCACAGTTTCCTCTGCCAAAAATCTGTTTCTTCTTCAGCGATAAGTATAATATATTTGTAATGGTTCGTTTACTTTTTGATTAAAAAATACCTTAATTACAAAAATCTACCTCCAAAATGTTTCATAGACAAAATAGTGGGCATGAAAACAAGTGGGGGTTGAGGGACAAATTTGGGAGAAGGGTAACTGCTTGTAATTGTGTATTCTTTTGATTAAAAGATACTTTTATTACCAAAATTATCTTTCAAATGTTCATGAGAATAAATTAAGTGGGGAATGTAATGTGATTTTTTTGTGAGAATGATAGTTTTCTTAGATGGCTATAATTGAAATTTTGAGAGTAAAACGAAAGTTTTCTTGTTGCACAAGTTGCTCTGATATAAAAATTACCTTAATTACCAAACTCAACCTTGGAAACAAAAACAACAACAAAAAAAAAAAAAAAAAAGAAGAATGAACTTAAAAATGTAGCTCAGAAATTGTAATGCACTATTGCCTTCCAAACCACTAAAAATATTTTGCTACAATCCTAATAATTGTTTTCAATGACGAGCTACATGTAGTAATAATTCAAATTTTGAAGAAAAAATGAGAACTTCCTGTTGTGTCAGTAATGTTGTTTACTCTTTCAATTAAAAGATACCTTAATTACTAAATTCAAAGAAGTTGTTAAGTTGTTATAACTTGGATGGATGTTTTAAGTTAATGTTTCTATGAGTGGTAGCAATAATTAATTATGTCTGTTCCTTTTCTTAAAAAAGTTTGGCTTAATTATCAAAATTACTAAACAAAGGGAAAAAAATTGGTATATTGGAAATTACATACATGAATAAGAGTATGGGAGGGTTAAAGTTATTTCAGCAAAAAAAAGGTGGAGTTATATTGAGTAAAAGTGCATGTGTCTGTAAGTCTGTTTGTTTAACCGTCTTCCTTTCTGTGGATGAGAAATACATGTAGTTGAGATATGGCCTGCAGGTGCAAGATAAAATAAACAGGAGATGTTTATTAGGATTGAAAAAGGGGGGATTATTTATATTTGAAATAGTATATGTGGTTTAACTTTTTTGTGTGGTTGAAAGATACATATGTATAAGATATGACAATCTGGTGCAAGTAGAAAAAAGGAGGGGTGGTGGTAAATTATATAGATTAGAAAAAGGATGGGGCTATATTCATTTGTAAAAATACATGTGTCTCTAAGAAATGTAGATATAGCACATGTAGCACATGTCCTGTGGTAAATGATAAGTAATACAGTGATAGTGGGTAAAAGCTAAAAAAAAGTTTGGGTGTGGATTTTTGAAGAAAGGAGGGCAGTGTTGAGTAGAATACATGATATTTATTATGCCAACTTTGGGTGTGGATTTTTGAAGAAAGGAGGGCAGTGTTGAGTAGAATACATGATATGTATTATGCCAACTTTGGGTGTGGATTTTTGAAGAAAGGAGGGCAGTATTGAGTAGAATACATGATATGTATTATGCCAACTTCCTGTGGTATAAAAAGTAATACAACATTAGGGCTACAAGCTTGACTAAATAAGATAGAGGGTGTTGATAATCCAAAAGGGAGGGGTAGTTTTGAGTCAAAGTACATATGTCTGTAATGAATGTTTGTTTAGCCTGCTTCCAACTGTTTATTTAGACTGAGGAGTATCTAACATTAATTACCAGGATCTGTAAATTGTTTAACTTGTCTGGTTGTTTTGGTTATAAACAGCTAGTTGTTTGTGTAAATAAACATTGATGATAGGAGGGCTGGAAAGAGTATGGTAACAGACTTGCCCCATATTTTCATAAAAGGTATGAAAATCTTAGGTAAAGGATCACATGGTGATTGAGGAGTAGACTACTGATGCAATCCTGGTTTTTGGAGGTGAGGTAGATCTTGGGGTTATGGACAAGTAGACTACTGAGGTACTCCTGGTTTTTGGAGGTGAGGTAAACCCAGGGGTAATGAAGGAGTAGACTACTGAGGCACTGCTTGGTTCCCAAAGGGAAAGTAGATCCAGGGTTATGGAGGAGTAGACTCCTAAAGCATCTCTTGATTCCCAAAGGGAAGGTAGATCCAGGGTTATTGAGGAGTAGACTTCTGAAGCATCTCTTGATTCCCAAAGGGAAGGTAGATCCAGGGTTACGGAAGAGTAAGTGGCTAAGATACTCCTGAGTTTTCATATATGAATTATACATCTTGATTATACAGTTGTATTTTCTGTTGATTTGGATGTGTTTTTTTTTTTTTTTTTTTTTTCACACTTTTTCTGTATTTCTTAAGGTTTCGTGACATATTGACCAGAAAGGGTCTAGCCACTGTATTGTATAGGTTTTTAAAAAAGCTATAATCTATGTGTGTACTAATAAGATAATAAGTACTTGTTAAGATACAATGATTTCAGACAACATCTTTGATTTGGAATTTGCTTACAGAAGTTAACTGTGTGCAGCTTTTCGTGTACTGAATGAAATGAAATAAGAGTAGGAATAAATAAACAAGATAGTGTATATGTTTATCTCTAAAATCATTAGGCTTTAAGTTTTTATAAAGTATTTTTTTGCTTTGAAATGTGTATAAGATGTTTCAAAACAAAGCTAACATTTTTTTGATAATTTGTATATAATCAGATAATATGACTTCTTCACAAAGTACATACATATTTATTACTCATATCTCCTAGTCATAGCCTCTTTGATGTTGTTCTTAAGTAAACTCAGCCTCCAGCTCAAAGGCTAAGAAAAATGTTGACAAGAAAAATGATTTTGTGTGATTTAACTGTGGTCCTTTGCAGTTTCTACTCCTTAATTTATGTTATACCTTCACAAAGTTGTCATGAACTTGCCCATCTTTGGTTAAGTGTAATCTGTACTGAAATAAGGAGTAGTTAAGCTGAAATGGCATAATGGATTGGACCATTAAATTTGGGGTAATACTAAAATATGGACTGGTAAAATGGAATGGTTCATTTTAATTGATCATGATCATTTTCTTTTGAAATGTGAAATATTGATGGCCAGAATTATCATTTGCATGGTTTATAAAGTGAACAGTTATCAAAGTTTTTTGCCAGATTTTTACAACACTTGTGCTTTTAACTTTTTCAAGCATGCTGGGTTATTCATTACAGACTTCAATCACAATATTTGTTTTTTTCCCACTACTGCACCCTATTTCCATATGCTAGTTTTATTTTATGTTGTTTATTTTTACAAGAAATCTATTCATGAAACTTTATGTTACAGTAATTAAAAAATGTATAGGTAATTTGATAAAAATTGAAGTTTGAAAAGAATGAACAAATTTGGCTTTTTTTGAGAAGCAATCTCCATTATAGCTTCACTGGCTGCTATGAGTTCAAATTTGAATGACTGTTTACAGTAAAGTTATCAAGGACTTTATATTGGATGGCAATTAAACAGATTAAAAGATAGTTGTGTTTGTGCAATATACCTACATTTTGCATGGTTGATTTTATGATTAGGTGGAAAGTCCTTGACCTTTGACCTTCATCTATGAGAACCCTAAATTTTGGTGAATAAATCAATTGTTTGAATAGATTTCTTCATTTTTAACTTATTCAGATGCATGTTTTTTTTTCTACCTATTAGAAGAAGCTACTAATTTTCAGATGTTCGAGAAAAGAGCTTGAATCGAATTTCATACGGTGTGGCACATGCAGAGGGCCCTGTGGACGGGAGCTTGTATGCAAGGGTCAATAAACGACAGCATGAATTTGTCGAAAACACGACCTTTATTCATAATGATGTTACCCACCAACAAAATGGGTCCCAGGCGTCGAGCGTGGACTCTGGCATTTCTGCTTCTTCGGGTATTCATTTTATTTCCCAACATGCTTTTTTTTATAGCAGCAAACCAAGAGTTTATAAAAAAAAAGTTTTATTTTTAGAGATCAGGTCAAAGGTGAAGGTTTATATAGCAGTTTTGATCTACTTGTACATTTTTATCAGACACTGATAAAAGTTAAATTATCAATTTTCTTTTTACTGAAAAGACTTAAATAACATTTGGTTCTGCTGCTAGATTGTGGGTTAATTTTGTTTTTACTTATTTGGAACTTCGTCTTTTTTGTTTTTGTCATACAATATACAAATCACTAACTCTTCATCTACCTAACTCTCACAATTAACGGCATTATCATCAAATATGTATATCATCATCAAATATATACATACTTTTTACTAAAAAAAAGAATTGAAGATGATCTAAGGTCAAGGTTATTTAAGTCATTAGTGACCTCTGACCTTGTCAATCCATGGTAGGTACATAACTTAATTCATACATTAATATAATTTATTCACTAATGGTGTTAGGTGTATAAACTTCTTGTTCAACTTTTCTTCAACAAGTGAAAATATTGCTTTGAACTATTGAACTTGAACTTATGACCTTAATTATGTTGATATTCTTTCAGGAATGATTGGAAATACAAGTAAAAGCCAATACAGTACTCAAGTGCGAAGCAACGAACCCATGCAACAAAGCTACAACACAAGCACAAATACCATGAAATCTAGTTATAGCTCCTCAAGCACACTGCCGAAAAAACCAGCAACAATGGACGAACAAAAAGAATTAGATATGATTCTAAGTGACTTGCTTAATGACCAAGTTTTTGTGTCTAACCCTCAAAGTCCACCAAATAAATCTAATGAGACACGGACTTACAGGGAATATGATGTTGAACGAAGTCCTGATGGTAAAGTTTTGTATCGTACTGCCGAGGCTAATTTCAAAATGCCTGAGCAGCACCAACAACAAAGCTACTCGTACAAAACAGCACACAGTGAGAATAGTAGTAGTAAGTCGTATGTGCCACCAAATGCTTTCAGTTACACCCCTGCGTCACCTGAGTTGGCGCGACGAACTGAATCATCAAAAACTACAACTTTACCATACAGTGTTAGAACAGACTTTCAAAACGGCGATCAGTTCTCATATTCAAGGTCTGAAACAGATAATTCTTGGTTACAGCAACAGCAACAAAAGTTAAGAGAACGGAAAGATAGCAAGTCAGAAGAGAGACAAATGCAAGAACGACAACTTGTCGATGAATTACGCTCTGCACAGAATAAATATTTTACAAAACGGGCTCAAAATGAAGCAGACGAACAAGCAGTGATGAGCTCTTTCCAAAGCACATCACCACCTCCTTTGAGTAATGGACCCACGTCAGGAAATTATTCATATTCTATGAAAAAGACTCATACATATTCAACAGAAAAAACACCGGAGCCTATTCGTTCATACCCAGGTGATAGCTCATATTCAACCTCAACCACGTCATATAGGACGGAATCACAATCTAACAAACCTCCCCCATCACCGGGGCAGACTAGAACGAATATTCAAATAAATATGCCTGTTTCACCCCCTATTAGGAGTAGTAGCAAAGATTTCATGCAACGTACAAGAACAAGTAGTACCAGCAATTCATGGCAGTCTTCACCTGGCCAATCAAATTTGCATCGTCAGAATTCTGACAACACTTTTGATCGGCAGTCAGAAGTTATTTTACCACCTGTTGTAAAAACTATTACTATTACGACCCCTCCCCAATCTAGGCGAAGTTTTTCACCAACTTCACAACAAAGTCAGCAGACTTCTAAAAAATCTTACGAAATTCATCAAACAATTCGTGATCAGTCACCCGACTTTACTAAGAGTCTTCCACGATATTCTCCTACAAAAACCAAGGTTACGGAGATACAAGAAACTAACCACCCTGACGGGGATAAGAAATCTCATTACATCACGGAAGTTTATGTTCATAGAACTGCCGGAGATGCCCCGAGTGATCAAGGTTAGCTCACATGCAAAATTTCCGCCGTTTTCCTTTTATATCTGGCACTTTAGAGATACTCAAAAAAAAAATTCGACCTTGAAAATAAACTGTCACTTGTCTAAACTGTCTAAAGTCACTTGTGATTTAGATTTTTTTTTTTAAATATTTATTTTTAATCATTCTTTTATTCTTGTTTTTTTTATAATTTTTGTATTTTTTTTTAATTGAGTAACTGTTTTTAAAAATTTTAATTTTTAAAATTACAAAAAGCCTCTGAATAGATATTTAAAGTCACTGGTAGGTAGTATCTCTCAAGTGCACCTTGCGTTAGTTTTACCTTTCCTGATGTTGTCAAATTTTTTACTATTAATAGACTGCAAATATATATTTAGAATGATTCTGAAAATAGAATGCATTTTTACCGGAATGACCGCTGCGAATGATCCAAATTTTCAACTTGTAAAACTGCCATGATTTGTTGTTAGACACTAATCAAGGAATGATCCAAGGGAGGCTACTGCTATGGAATGGGAGATAACTCTAAATGTGTTGCTGATTGCAATTTTGTGTTTTTGATTTTTACAGAGTTTTTGGATTTTTTTTAAATTTGATTGTTGCTAGTTTTTTTTTTTTTTTCAGGCTTTTTCAAAATAACTGCTTTTCAAGAAAGCTAAATGTTCTTTTCTGAGTAGAGTAAAAGAAGTGTATGGGAAAAAAAACATGTTATTTGACAAAAAACAATTATTTGAATGTTCTTCAGCTGTTGTATTTTAATATTTTAGGTAGACATCATTTAAATGTCAGAACTGTAGGACACCCTCCATTACATTTGATATCATTATTTCAAGTAAACTTGTTGATGATTCGCTTTTAATATACATGAATACAAATGGTGTTTCATGTTGACCTTTCATATTTTATTTTGTGATTTCCTGTGTAAAATTGACCAATTAAAGAATTCAAAATTGGTCTTACGGAAGCGAAATAGACATAGGATGAACCATGAATGGATGATTGATCACTCCCCATGCAAATCAAATATCATGTTGACATCAAAGCAGTTATTTTGAAAGAGTCAGACTGAAATTTGCTTTATTTTGAAGGGTTTTGGTGTATATTTTCAAGCATGACACTTTAAAATCTATATTAGAAAATAATATTTGACAATACAAGTTTGTAGTGATAAAAGTATCTTGCATGAGTTTTATATTTATTTTTTGTTCATTCAATATGTTGATAAAAAAAAGGGGTTGGGCAAGAATTTGCAATTTAATATGTTTATGAAAAGCTTCGATAATATAATATATTGAATGAACCATATTCTTTATTCAGATTTTATTGTTTTTCAATGATTTAAAATGAATTTCATTGTAATTGCATGTTTACAAATATTTTTGCCAATTTGCTTTTTAATGCTGTGTGCACACTAGTTTTCACCTCCTCACAAAAACTTAACAATTTATTCCTAATAATTAACTTTTTAAAATGCACCATGAATTGTTAAAGGATCTGAAGCTAGAAATTAGTTCAGACCTACAATGAAACCTGTACAAAGCAACCACTTTTGGATTTTAAAATGTGTTTGAATTATAGAGGTTTTCAGTTTTAAATTGATATAAAGAGGGCTTAAAAAGTGTGGTTTAGGCAGGTTTTCATTGTATTGAAGATTCCATGAGTATTTTCTTTTGGTAAAGTTTCAAACCATTGTGAGGATTACGTTAAAAAAGTATGATAATAGCATAAAATGGAAATTTATTTCTATTTATTCTAATTTTATTTTTGTCTATGAGTTTGAATTTCATCTGTCAAGTTTTATTGATAGAAAAATGGAAATTTTGGGTTGGAAATTACACAAATGTTTAATAAATTCTTGTTGAAAAAGACATTGTCATCTTATTATTCAATTTATTTCGCAGTCCAGCACCATCGAACGAAGTCAATGGAAAGAACGGAAAAGACTGAGGTTGATAAGTCAAGGTCATTGGACGAACTTGAACGATCATTACAAGCTGCCTCTAATTCAATAATTGCCACAAAACCCTCATGGCAAGTACAGAATCAACAGCAGACGACAACAGGGAACCAGGGTTTCCAAAAGATCGAGCAAACACAGAGAGTCACTCGTAAATACGAGACTAGAACTTATGAGACTCATAATAAAGAATCAGTGAGTACAGAAGAGCAACGGAGCATGTCACCGACGTGGGATAACTTAGAATCGCATGATATTCAAATTATCGATGTATGTATTTGTGTATTTAGTTTCATTTTTCGCAAACTACTGAGTGAATTGCACTTTAAAACAAAAAGAATTGAATTATTATTATATATTTTTTATCATCTTTCATAACATTGGTAAAATGACTTTTAGTAAACAGAAATTTATTTGAAACTAAATTTTTTTCTAGTTTGATGGTGTCTAAATTATTCTCAAATAAAGAAAAGCAGTGCAGATATCATGCATGTATGCACTTAGTAGTATGTGAAATTCCATTTGAAATGAAATCTTGGCTTTATTACCTTTATGAGTCCTCTCTTATGAAATGTTTATTTTTTGTTGGATAAATTTTGAAAATATTTTACAGCCAGTAATATAGTAAACTTCAGGGAACAGAGTTGATCTTCCCTTAATTGAATTAGCATTACCTGATGAAATTCCTTACCTGGACAATTAATCAGGAGATTTAAACCTTGTGTTCATAGGTATTTAAATTTTTGTTTGATAGAAAGTTTATATCACCTTGCCAGTTGTCCAGGTAATTACATAGGAAGTTTATCAGTTGATTGTTATTGAATCAATTGAACATAAACTCTATTTCCTGAAGTCAATTATATTTTTGCTGTAAAATTTTGAATTGAATAATATATTAAAAAAGATTTCATTTCAAAATAGTTTTCTTTTATTTATATCCTATTAAGTTCATTTTTACCCTATTTTTTCCATAAATATCCCATTTTTCCTGATTTAACAATAAGTTTGTTTAATTTAACACAACTTCACTGAACTTCAGCATGACTATATCTCTTGTACCACCAGTCATTTTCATCATACATGTATTTCATGTAAAAAAAGCTAAAATTAAGACATAGTAATTTATATCACCTTGACAGTAACTTAAGACCGTAAATGACATCAATATTTTTTTACAAAAAGGATCTGTACTTTTACACGTGTGTCTCTCAATACTTTTCAGGAAATGATAAATACAATAAAATATATTAATGATGGGGATTATATGACCTTTTTATACAGATTAAACAGTCTGGACTGGTCAGAAGTGATAAAATTGTTGATATTTACTGGATTTTATCACGAAATATGTTTGGATTTATTTTGACTGAAACATTAATTTATTTCTTAAATTCTCTTTGCTACACTGAGGATAACATTGTGGATGTTTTTTATATTGTATTGTGATAATTAAAATTTGGGGAATCCTTTAAAGTTTTGAGTGATTCTTACATGGACTAAGTTTTATTTGTATATGAACCTCGTCCTTGCCTCGTTATATAATACAGTTTCAAAATGTCAAATGGTGATTATGATTATACTTTCATCCATTTAAAGAATGAGATGCAGGAATTAGATGCGGAAGTTTCACATCTAATGGAACAATTTATTGAAAATGAGGTAGTTTTTTGCATGACAAAATTATTTTTTTCAAGATACATTTATCTACAGTGAAAATCTCTCAATGTATTTTCTTTAAGAAATATTATTTACTTAAATATTACTTTGCATTAAAAAAAGAAGTTATTTGCAATTCTTTTTTACTTTCTTTTTTTCCTTGTTTTCTATTTATAGTATATATATATATATATCTTTCTTAGATATTTGCATTAAAAAATTGTAAAACATGAAACAAGCTTGGGGTGAAAAAGGGACATTACTTTTCATCCACTATTTTTTTTTCAAATATTTTTTTCTGAAAACTTTCATTCATATGGCTGTATGCATGTCAAGTTAGGGTGTATTTTTTTATTGTTTACAAGATGCAAATGACCATTTTTCATAAGTTTAACTATCATATAAACATGTGATATAGTTCTAAGTATACCAACACTTATACAAAATGTACTTTCAGTTTTCATATTCAAGAACAATAAATAACTATTCACATTTAATGTAAATATAAAAATTATACAAGTATTATTCTAGAAAGAACCAGTTATATATTCCATATAAATAAGTATTATAAAATGTATTACAAGCAATATCATATAATATGCATCCTTGTTTTTCCATTTTCTTTTTTGTATACAAAACTTTAGCATGTGTTGTTATTTTTCAATAAGGTATGATTCTTTTTATTGGTAAAAGCAGACAGATGAAAGATAGTATGTCTGTCCATCTGGTAAAAGCATGAAATATTCCTTATACTGGTATTTTGATGTTGTGAACTTTACATATCTTTGCATGCTTTATATACTGATGGTAAATATTTTTTAAACATTAGTAGAATATTTATATTTTGAATGATAATTCCATGTTGGAGTAAGCCCGAGCTGACATCATGAAATGTTTAAAGTTTAAAAATCTGAAATTTCCAATTTTTCACTATTATTGAAGAATAAGACAATTAGTTCCTCTTCTGTTAGATTTTAATAATAATTTATTTTGCTAGAAAATGACTGCTGATTATTATTATTATAGTCTAGTAGCTAATAAAGCCAGGTTCAAGGAAATGTTATATCCTTAAAGATTTAAATCTGCTTAGATATTGAATGAAATTGACAACACTTGCACACATGTGCATGTATGTTAAATAGAAAAGTACCCTTAACCAGAATCTGTACTTTATTGCTGCATTAGAGTTCAAATCAAATGATGAAATAACATTTTTTTAACTGAAAAATAATTTCTTTGCATAAACTTCATTTTCACCATCTTCATTGCACTTACAATTTTACCCACTCCTAAAATAAAGGAGGGGAGATCAAAAGTACATGAATTTGAAAGGACCATAGGTATCTTATCTGTTTTAAGTACCAGTAGTTGAAGTTACATTTGACAATAAAAAATTTAAACACCATTGAAACTTTTAATGAAATGTGTAAACTATTTTTAGCAACGACAAGAAGTCCAACCCAGACCTAAGCACATCAATGTTGTTGAAGAAGACAGATTCAGTTTGAGACCTATTGGACCTGGTATGCAACCTCTGGAACCAGAAGGCATACAGACTGGTACCTTGCCTAGATCTACTACTCCCAGTTTTCCAGTCAGCCCTGTGGCATCTGCAGGTAAGTTCTGATTGGATGCTATTTTTGAAATGATAAGATGTGGAATTTTTTATATACCAGTAGACATATCTATATTTTAATATTTTTTGTTGAATTTATATATACATTGTAAATACTTGAACAAATTATTTATTTTATTATCAAAAAGATAAAAATTTCCAACATTTGAAAAATGACCTGCCCTTTTGAAACATTAGTTTTCACCAAAATTTACACACTGTTCAGAAGAAAGAAAAATGAAGTATTTAGTTTGTTGTAGAAAATTGCATTAAATTTGGAAATTAGCAGTACTCACTTGTGTGACTTATGTAGAAATTAGTAGATTTACATTAATGTTCCTCTTTTAATTTAGTCCATCTTATATGGTTGCTAAGTTACAGTTGATAGTTCATTTCAATTTTGTTTTTGTTTGCGAAAAATTTTCAGATGCTTTTGACAAAATAGAAGATAGTAAGTTAGTGGAAAGAATTTGTCTGTTTTGAGTTTTGTGCTTTTTAGTAAGATTTAGTGTGACCTAAGGGCAGATAACTCTTGTCAGCTTTGTTTTTTGGTTTAGAGATTAGAGTTGCATTGGGTTTGGATGTCATATGACCAGTGAAATTAACAGATTTATTAATAGTTTTTTTGCATCTTTTGTGTGAGCAAAGTATATTTAGTTGTAAATCTTGGAACTAATTAATTTACTAATTTCATCATTTTTTTATTTTTGTTTTCATCATATTTTTCATGCCCTTATTCTTTTATTGAAAAAATCATTCTTTTCACAAAAATGACCAGAAGTAAAGTTCACTAAAATAAGTTGTATTTTTTCATTAATATATTTTGCAAAGTAATCCCCTTTCTTTACTTACAAAAGAACTTTTACTCATGGAATTGATTTCGTTCTATTAGAACAAGTTATTCAGTCAGTACACCAAAAGGTTCGTCGGCTCTCCCTCGGATCCGTCCGAGATATTAACAGTAAACATGGTAAATATGTTGTTGTTGTTGCTTCCTTTATTTCCATACAATCATTATCCTTTATTTTGCATGTACATGTATCTAGAAAAACTGTATTTTTTCGCATATTTTGATACATTTTTAAATGACATAAGGGAGCTAACTCTTGTTTCAAATTTGATCTTTTCTTTGAACTTTTTTCTTTGTAACTCTTTTGTAACAACATTTTCATTCTTTGAGTTCTTTTCACTTTTTTTTAATTTAGAAGGTAAGAAATCTTATTTTTTACATTTTAATTGAAATTAAGCATGTACATTTGAAAATTGATTTTAAGTCAGTTTTAACCAGTAATAAAATCTTGCACTAGTGGATTTTGAACAAAAGAATCTTGTTAATATTCACTATGATTTACTTTGAGTAGCACATGTAACCTAAAGTAATGCACAAATTATTATCCAAAAGCTTTTTTCACTATAGCACAAAGGGAGATAATTGTTTTTGTATTTGAACAAAATCTGTTAAGTCCTCTAACCTGTACTTTATGTCCGATAGTCTGTTCTTTCCAAATTTTATACTTTTCCCCCACAAGATCAAATTTCCAGATTTAGTGTTGTGAATTTTAACCTCGTTGTTGCATGTAATTCCCGGTAATTGAATGTTGAATGTATTTTGGATAACAGTCATGTAAATTAAAATTTAGCTTTTGGTAAATTAGAATTTTTTGCCCTAAAAGCCAATTTTTTTCTTTTTTAAGTTCAACATTAGCTATTAAGAACAACAAATAGTTTCTTTTTATTGTTTTTTGACATTTACTTCCAAATTAAACAAAAAACATTTTCTGCTAACAAAAAGCAAATATATTTGAACAATTGTTTGTTTTGAAGTTCTTATTTCCTTTAGTGTTACGCTTAAATTTTTCAAGAATGCATTAAGACATTTAAAACGTATTCTAAAATATTTTTTTAATTGAGCATGCCTTATAATAATGGTTTAGACAGGTGAATCTGTTTAGATTATACAGGCTTTACTGAATAGTTTGGATTAGGCAGGTTTTACTGAATAGTTTGGATTAGACAGGTTTTACTGAATAGTTTGGATTAAGCAGGTTTTACTTTACATTGTATGTTTATAATAATAGCTCTTTACTGACTGCATTTATGCACTACATTCTGATGGATTTCACAATTCCCACCTGTCTATGGGGATCAATTGTATGTTAAATATTTACCTGAACTGCCCCATTTGTAATAGTCTCTGTCTGTCTGTCACCAGTGCTTGAATTTGTTAAGGTTTTCGAAGTGTGGTTTGACATGGTATGTTAATAAGCATATCACACTTCATTTTAATGTTACAAATTTTACCATTAGTAGAGGAATATATGGCTAAGTGTTGCAGTCTTTTTCAGAGTTATACTTTACACATCAGAATGTTTAAGTACTTCAGTGAATGTGCCTACTCAATATCATCTGTGATGAAAAAAAAACCATGAAAAGATTTACTCACCATGTGGTCACAAAATTACCACGGAAGGTGGAAATTGCAACATTCATTGGAAATGTAGTGTATTTTAACTATTGTTCACGATTGAAATTGATATTGTATTGTTACTGTGAGCTCAGAACATCACTGAAATGATCAAATTTATATAAAAAAAAAAAAAAAAAAAAAAAAAAAAAAAACCTATGAATAAAATTGAGAACCACATATGCAGATATTAACTTTTTTGAACCACATATTTTAAGCTTTTTAAATTTTTTTTTACATTAAATGAAAACTCATATTTCAAATGCCTGGTTCACAGTAAAAGATGAGGAGGCAGAAAATTTTAGAAAATAAGTATGATATGAAAAGAAATTATAAATTTAGAGAGAAAAAAAAAACTGATGAGAAAAGAATTGGCATAGTGTCCAGTGATGATGACATCATCTCAAAATTTCTGCATCCTCTTTTAAATTATTTTGATTATTTGATGAATGCTGTTGCGTATTTTATTTTGTTTTGTGATGACGTTTTTTTTTTTGCCTTGGTTTGTAGTGACACCTCCATTCCCGACGACCCCCAAGTACTATACAATGCAAGGTAACTATTTTCCTTTTTCTTCCTTTTTTTACACATAAATCAACATAATAGATCTATGGGTTTACATAGAAATTGTGAATTATTTTGAAAATTTAAAATTGAAATCTATGATAACAGTTTGTAGCAAACAATTGAAAAACTGTTGTTATATTTAATATTGTTAACTGTACTCACTAAATAAAGCCCATTTTGTAGTTCACAATTTTTTTCAGGAGTTATCTTTTAATTTACTTTTTTTTTTTTTCGTATGTTTAACTTGTTTTTTTGTCTTTCACTTACTAAATCCCTGCATGGTGTTTTTGTTCTAATGTTTTACACTTTTAAGCATGTCTGGCATTTTGTGTTTCCATGGTTGTTGCTATTTTGAAGTGTTTTTATTTCATGTACATGTACTAATGACTTGTGTCCTATTTCTAAAACAGTTACAAGATTTGTTTATACATTGTTCTAAAATTAATGGAGAGTAAAAGATGTAGGGCTTTTGTAAGGAGGTGGTTGTGGGGGCAAGGAACTGAATGAATTTTAGGACTTTTTAGTAAATTATCCATGAATCTGTTGGTATTGAAAGAATAAATAAATTTCAAAATCAAGGGGATGGTTTTGGACAGGAAACACTTGATAGTCTTTTCATGAATTTAGTATTTAAAGCTCCTACCTTTTACCATGAAATAATATTGAGAGATTTTTTTAACAGACATTGTTTCAAATAGCAACAACTAACTGTTTCTTGTTTTTGTTTTTTCATTTTTCATCCTCAGTTTGTTAGTTCATCCATTTATTTTCATTTTCATTTACATTTTCATTTCATGTTGAGTTTGAATATATACATTTTCTTTTGTAAGTGCATTTATGATTTCAGTTTTATATATTTGGGGAAAGAATGCATATTACTATTATGATACTATATTAAGAAAAATATTGTTCACTAATTTGAAAATAATTGAATAAAAAGACCTAGCAAATATTGCAAATGAGGATGAAAATAAAATTTACAGTAGATTTAGTTGACAATATGTAGAAAGCCAGAAAGTATTACAGAACAAGAATTAGCAAGCTTGATAAAAGATAATGTGAGGACAGACTTCTTTCAAAGAAGGGGGCAGTGTAACTAACTTTGAAAAGGAACCAGTTCAAATAACCATAACATTTTAAAAACATAGTGACTATACTAAACCTGCTTATTTCCACTTTATGCTTTTAGTTTTGGTTAAAATTAGCCTAAATTTGCTTAACGCCAAATTCACTCCTCTCAAACACTGTTTGTTATCGCGAGTAATTTCTGCATCTTGCTTTTTGTCTGTGGCTGTGTAGCTTCGATGCCAAGTCTGTCACCAACCACACCAAATAGTGTTTTTGACAAAGACGAGCATTACAATCGTATTGTAAGCCGACAGATTGCACGATCAGCTTCGGAGCAAAGTCCTGAAGCCCTTTATGCATCTATACCTGAGGACTTTACTAAAAGGCATAAGTCAGGTAGATTTAAAAATGCTGAAATCATCCAAATTTTTCAGAAAGCTTGTAATATTTTGCTGCCTTTTGGCACTTTATTTTATTAAGTGGAAAGAGAATCGATCATTGCTTGGTCTACACTTTTGCTTTTTCTATTAAAAGCAGGAATCATTTTTGTACTGTAGGTTTATAAAATTTTTCAGTTTTCCTTTGCTGAGGGATTTGAAGTATTGCAAGTTTTCTGAGAAAATAATTTTGATGTTGTTTTCAAAACTTTAGTTACTCAGATACAATGCTTTTTTGCTGCAAATAACCTACAGAAAAATGCATTTTTTTTTCATATTTATAGAAAAAAAAGCAAAGCTGCAAAATATTTCTCACAACTTTATCAACAAATATAATCAACTGCATGAGGTCTAGAATAAAGCATGTCAATTATTAACATGCCATTTCATAACTTTAAGCATGTTGTTTGCATTGTAAGAAAGATAACTCTTGCTTCTTGAGGAAACGCATCTGGGTTTCAACTAGGACTGGTAACTTTCCTTATAACCAATCACATCTGTTGGTTGCTTTCTGTGTACCTGACACTGCACTGGCTCCCTGTTTGTATTAACAGTTCAAACTTTGGCTACACATACTGAAAATCAAGTGATTCTTATTTGCAAAGAAACTTTTTTTAAAAAGAAGTGGATCAATTTGATTTAGTCAGTGTACCAGTAGTCAAAGTTTACACTGTAAAATAATTTTTTCTTGCAGTAGACAATGAATTTCACAATGGTGCTAGGAAACTGTTTTAATTATGATCACAATTTCATGTTCTCAAAGTAGATTCAATAACTGAAAATTCAGTTGCTAAATACTGCCTCCTACTTGCTGGTTTTTTATCCCACTGACAATTATAAATACATTGGTTGTAAACACTCAGCAGAATGACTCATACAATTTACCGAGGGCATAGCTGAGAAAGTCTTTAAAATTTCAAATACGTTTGTTTCTGAAATTTTAAGATATTAGCATCAATTGAAAGCTCAAAATTTAAGTAACTGTCTTTGTAAGGATCATGCAAAATCTGAAAAATGAGATACACCCCAAAAAAGGCTACATATTTTTATTTTTGTAATTAAGTTGTTTTATGGGTCTATACTATGAAATGTGTAATTATTCATTCAATTCTGCCTGCTCTTAGGAGATAATCAACATTGAAAATCCAATAGATTCTATTGTATTTGGGTGTCATTTACAGAGTTATCTCCCTTAATTTTGAAATCTACAGTGCATTCTATATAATTTTTATCTTCTAAGAACACAGGTTATATGAAAAACTGAATGTTAATTTCTGTTTACTATGGCAATTCAAGTAAACTATCAAAAATAAAAATATGTAGGCTTTTTACCCATGAATCACATTTTGCATGATTCTTAGCTGGAGTACTACTTAAATATGCTACCATTGCTCTTCTAAGTTTTTGAATCTTCTAAATAGAAATAGTCCAAGATTAATAGGTAGACTTAGTATTTAACATGTAACTATGGAAACCATGGAGGCTAGATTGTGTCTTTCCTCCTAATTTGACTGTCCTGGTTTGGTGCTAAATACTCTTAATTCAGTTTCTCCCATTTCCATAGCATCACATCAACAAAACCAGCAACAACAACAACAGATTCAACACACAGAACATCGGGAGTATAAGTACAATACTCAGAACTTCAACTACAACCAACAACCGAATCAACAATTTATGACTGGCTCTCAACAGCACATCAACATGACAGAGGGAATGCCAGCCCAGAATATACCTATACAACATCAACAGGGTAGGTATCAACAACAACAAAATCAACATCAACAACAACTACAATACCATACAGGCTCTCAGCAAAATATCAACAACATGTTGGATGGGATGCCTGTCCAAAATATGCCAATACAGCACAACCATGGTATGTTTGGTCTGATATTAATGACTGGTTATGAAACTATATATTATGAATAGTGAAAATGTTTTAAGTATCATTCTGTGTAAGAATCAGGCAATTACTGGCACATCATTATTCTCAATTGGGTCTTTTTTCTCTCAAATATATTCAATATTTAAAAAGAAAAAAAAAATGGAAAGCTATTTAAAGTTGTCCTGGAGCATCTGTGACATAGATATTTTCTTACTGTTTATAAAGGGAAAAATGTGAGAAAACTTTCTCTCCTTTTTTAAATAGTGCATTACAAACTAAATTTGACCTATTAATATGTGAAAAAGGCAAATTTTACGAACATTTTGATGGTTACTGGTATTCTTGGAGGCTATGAGATAAAAAAAATACTTGGATAATGTAATTAAATCCCTTGAGTTTTTACTTCTTGTGCCTCATTTTATACACATTCTGCCTGATTCTTAGACAGAGAAGTACTTAAAAATAAAATTAGGAAGAAGATTAAAGTATGACTTTTGCACCAGTAGATTGTTCATTTTCAGTGCTCAAATGTCTATTGATTTTCAGTTCAAGAAAGATTGTTTGGTTTTTAGGTGGCTCCCAATTCAATACAATGAGTTCAGGGCATGGTTCGGTTTCGTCACCACAAGGTTTCAACACACTCGGCTCCAACCAGTCTTACAGAACAGAACAACATCAGAAGTACCATACCATGAGTTCATCTGGGTCACATGATGGCTTTGGAACTATGGGATCACAGAACTTCGGTACCATGAGCTCAGGTCATGGATACAACACCATGGGTTCACAGCAGAATGGCTCACTTCATGTTGACACCACTAACAGAAGTATGCACAGTGGACCCTCTTCTGCCGGAAGGTAAGAAAAACTTTCTTGTTTCTATGACAACTGTTTGCTCTTTTTCAAGGAGGTTAAAAAAATTATTTACCTCTGTATAAAAGAATGCTGGGTTTCTGCTTATAAAAAAAGCAGGAACATTTTTGCTTTTCTTTACTAATAATTTTATAGATATGGCATGATATGCCTAACTTTGAAGAAGTTTTAACACAGCATGCAAATTGCCCTCCTTTCTTCATGAATAAACCATCTGACTTGCTGACCAAAACAAATCTGGATGCTACGCCTCTGAAAAGGCCACAAAGAAAAAAAAGTGTTGGTGTATTAGTTACGCATACAATGAAATATTGTCTTCAAATCATGTTTTTTTGTGTAAGATATGATCATCAAAATCCACAGGAAATCCACAGGTCTGTTCCTGTCAAGAATATAACAAATCTATGATTTTGAATTTATTGAGAATTTTGACTAAAGTTCTTGAGAAATTAATCCTGCATTCTTACACAAGCATGCTGTTAATGGGTCTACTCATCCTTTGAAGGTTTCCGTCCTTCTGTGATTGTTTACATTCACTCAACAAACTTTTCAACTTGAATGAAGGTGTGTGGGAGTTTTATAGGGTTTTAAATTGATAATTGCCTTCATGATTTTGATCTGAACATGGTCATTAAGTCTATAAAGTTTCCTTAAAACTGTTTTAAAACATTTCATGTTTTGTCTATTTCTGTAACAGTATATTCCCCATTGTCTCTGTGTTCCATTTGAGATGACAGTGTAATTGGTTGTTTTAAAAAAAAAATAAAGTTGGACTTTTTTCACCCTATGTATAGTGGGATACTAGAGTGTTGCCATATTATATATAGAGGCATGTAATGAAAGTTAGTAGGAGGAGTGTCAGTATGAGTGTACTTCCAGAATACTCAAGTTTTGATTTAAAATTGAAAAAAAAATCAATTCTCCCAGTCCCAGGCATAATTACTGGTATTATTTTAATGAATTGTTTGAATTCAAACTAATTTATCTGTCTGAATGAATTACAAAGGATGAAGTTGAAAAGCTTTTTTCAGATGTGCACACTTCATACACTGTGTTAGGTGATTTCTTTCAATTCATCAATGGTGTTACAAAGGAAAATGATGACAAAATCTAGAGACAAATATCTAACACTGCCATAAAAAAGATCTAATTCTGCTTTCTTTGTTGTTTGTAAGAAACAATACATCAAGTCCTTAGCATGTCAACAAACGGGTCAAATTTATCAAAACCAAGGTACAATTTCATATTTTATGTGGTACATTTTATGTTTAAGGGCAATGGGCTGCTCTGGGCCACACCTGTATTTTGTCATTATCTTTAATGTGAAAACATTAAGTTCTGACCTTTGACCTGAGAAATTGACATCTTACCTGGGGGATTGATATCCAAAGGAGTCAGATTGTATTTTGATCGTAACTTAAGCTGTCTTAGATGTTTTCAAAGTGCCAAGGGGTATAATCGTAATACAACTTGTCTTTTTTTTTAACATGTGATGAGGGAAATTTTTCTAGGCTGTATTAAACTATGTATGTATTTGGAAATGTTTACTTATTTTAAAGGTAAATAACTTTTTATATTTACTCACATTTTAAAAAATTAAAAGTTGAAAATAATATTTTTAGATTTGAACAAAAGTATTTTTATACATAGACTAAACATTTATTTAAACTATTCAGCTTTTCTAGTTTAAAAGTTTTTTCTTTGAAGTTTTTAACTGGAATGTTTGTGTGTCGAATCATAAGTCATTAAGAATTTATTAAGTAATCTAACTAGACCATATTCCAAGTTAAAATATTTAATGATCAATGTTAAATTTCTGAATTCTTGCCCCAAGGTATAAAATCCCAGACAACAGTATGTATTTGAAAGTATAATTAGACTGTATTTGGTATAAGTGCATGGTGTAGACAATATTTACTGTCACCATGAAGTACCAGTAACTTTAGGTCATGTAGTTAGTGATTTGAGTTCAAAGGAATAAATTTTAATGAATCATTCAACTTTATAAAGTAAGTAATATTAGTTTGCAAAGAGAAAAAGTGGAGTTTCTTAGTTAGAAAGGGGGCAAAAGTTCAATTAAATTTGTGTGATTGTACTTCCAAGCTAAGTTGTTTCTTTATAAAGAAGGTAACAATAGTTTGCAAAGAGCAGAAGTGTAGTTTCATATTTAAAAAGGGGGAAGAGAAAATGGGGGGGGAGGCAAAAGTTTAATTAATATGTGAATTGTACTTTCAAGCTTATTTGTTGCTTTATAAAGAAGGTAACAATAGAGCAGAAGTGTAGTTTTTAAGTTAAAAAAATGGGGGAGGCAAAAGTGCATTGAATGTTTTTAAACTACCTTCAACAGGAAGCTAAGTAGAAGAATAACAGTTGACAGGAAGTTAGGTTGGGAGAATTTGATACCTACTTTCAGATCAGACAATGGTAGAAATATAATTATTTGTTAAGGAGTGTTTAAGATTCTGCACTCTATGTCTTAGTTCAGTTGAAGAGGCCTGATAGGCTTAAGATTCAAATGATCATGTTTGATATAATTATGGTCTAACAAGCACTATTACCTTCTATAACTAGGAGAGGTGGTGTTAATTGAAATGCCTGTCCTTCTTTTTCTCCTTAAAGAGGTGAGAGGTTGGGGGTTGGCATCCGAAGGTTTCTCCCATGCCTGGTTTTCCTTGGTCTTTCATTGCTTGTAATGCTGGTAAGAGGCATTACCACCCAAAACAAAATACCTTGTCTAGTATTTGCAAGGGCGAATTCAGGCAGGGGCGTGGCGGGCGTGCACCCCCTAAAATTGCAAAGCATGAGTTTCCAGGGGTAGATTAAGGCAGTTTTAAGTTGAAACTTTGATTTCTTGCTTATTTTATCACCAAAGATATCTACATTGCACCCACTTTAGAAGAATATTTAAAAAATTTAAAATATCTGAAAATTTTAACTGTGCCCCCCCCCCCAATCTAAAATCTGTGAACCGCCCCTGATTTGATGTTAATATAACAAATAACTTACTTCAATTCATTAATAGTTAGTAATGCAAGAGTTTAAACTTTTACTGTGAATGAAATGAAACCTTTATACATGTATATGTGTATGTACAAAACTTTTCATTTTATAACTTATTTACTTGAAGCACGAAACGCAAACAAAGACAGTCATATTAACTACATGTTTTAGTGTTGGCCTACTGATGTGTATTGGGTTTGGATTGTCACACATTTTAAAATCAATACACAATTATTAGTCAGTGGAGACTTTATAACAAAATTGACAAGACTTGGTGTATCAGCTGGGATGTAAGTATGATTTATACAGTCAATACGATATTACGGCATACAATTTTACGATATGTGTATATATGATGTTAAATAAGAAATGGATTTTTAATCTTTTCCGTGTAAGTAAGAATATGAAAATTCATTGTTCAGTATTTCAATGTTCAGTCAAATATTAAAGTTTTGACTCTTTACAGTTGAAAATTTCTGATATTATTGTTAATAAAATGTAGTGGTATGATATATTTTTTAAAGGAGGTAAAGTTATTTTCTAAAACCTGGTCAAATTGCAAATTTAATGGGAAGTGTTTTGAACTGATACATGTACATAAATACATAATGACTGGGTTTGTAAGACTTAAAGATCAAAGCAAAAACTAAAATATCAGAGTGTTTTGGTGTGAAAATTACTGTTTGAATAAGGGACTTTCTATATCAATTTCCTGTTTAGGTTGTGTTCTAATAATCAGTAGACAAAAAAAATGACAGTTTGCAAGTAAAATCAGGATACTGTGTACTCAACTAGTTTCTGAAGAAAGAAATTACACAAAAACAAATTTATATATAATTTTCTTTATCACATAAAACCTTTTTATAGAGAGTGTTTGATGCTGGACTAGATTACCATGAAAAAGAATTGACATCATAAAATAAATATCTGTCAGTTGGCTTGTAGTGCAGTTGTTGATCCATGTGGGGTAGGGAGTTCTGAAGCTTGGATCTTCTTCTTTGGAAATTTTTGTTAATTTCTTCCAAAATTTGTGCTTAAATAAAAAAAATAATAAATCGCCTAGAACCCCCCTCCCACTCCCTTTCAAAATCTCTTGATTCACCCCTGCAGTGTTGCTTGGACATGATTTAAACTACACATTTTTGTTTTGGGTGTGAAATTATTGGAATTTGAAGTACTTCATACGCTGTAAAATTAGATAGTGTCTCTTAGCATCATCGTTAAATATGAACATGAAAAAGGTCAAGATCTTTGTTGAGTGGTCATTACCTGTTTTTGACAATAAGAGATTATTTACAATTACGATTTTGAAGTAACCGAAGAGGGCTAAGTTTTGACAGATTAAAAAACATTATGAAAGGAATTAGTGTCTTATGTTGAATTCATGATGTTACGATTGTGAAAGGTCATAATCTTTGCTATTATGGGAGGAAAAAGTTTATAAAAGCAAAATCATGATTTATGAAGCACTTGAAGTTAAGGGGCAATGTTTATACAGGGGAGTGCATGATATGAATCAGTGTTGATTTTCAAGGCCTTAACTCTTTATTTTAAGTTACATATAGACTAAGATGGATTTGAAAATACTTTATATTCATTCTGCAAGGTAAGGAGAATTGAATTGTATTGCCCCATCATCTATGATTGTATGTCTGTCTGTCTGTCTTGGTCCATAAGTTGCATATACAATGGAGGCCTCTAAAAGAACCTTTTTTCTTGGGGGGGGGAGGAAGGGTGGGGAGGAGTTGGAAGCAGGTTTGGGTTGTAAGCAAGGTCTACCTACTTTTGGCTAGTGTGTCACATCTGCACAAATTTGGTTTTCTCAACTTGCATAGTTTGTTTCCAAAATCTTTTCAATAAAAGTGGAAGGTTCAATATATTCTACCAAAAATTGTTCCAAATAGGCCACTTTTAGCAAATATTTTTGTTAAAAAAAATACCATTTAGGACTGGCTCCAGTTATTACAGAAAAAAATCTTCTTAAAATAAATACAAAAGAGTATTTAATATGTAATTACATCCCCAGTTAGATCAATCTTTCAATCTTTTCAATGAATGCAGTCTTGATGTTAAGCAGGAAATGGAATTTTGTTCAGGATATATCTCCTCAATACAAGTTTTAAACTTTCATTTTATGAATTGTACCAAAATTAATATTACCATAATGAATCGAAGATATTAACATTTTCTTAAAAGTTCTCTTAGCATTAGTTTTACATTCTAGTATTTGATATTTCATAGTCTTTTCTTTGATGTGTGAAAGTTAAAATCATCTCATTAAAATTTTGACTTTTAATAATGTGTAAATGAACCATATTATACTGATCACTGAAGGATACTGATGTTTGGGGTACTGTTAAGGGGACTCTCTTTTAATATTATCTGAAGCTCCAAGAACAAAGCATAAATACATTTTCTTTATTCCTTGAATCTAAATTATAGTGAATTTATGCATTTAGTCTATCAATTTTAACATTAAAATATTACAATTCTTCAAGAATATTACCAAAAAGCCTCCTTAGGGTACCTCAAATTCCATCATTCATTTCAATTATTACATTTTCATTGACTTTGTTCAAACACTGTAATGTCCATCAAAAAATTATTTTGTGTTGTTGAAAAGTGAAAGTTTTCTAAACTTTCTATGGAATATTTGTGTATTTTAAGGATACTATTTAATAAGGTAGGGTTTACTTTAATGTGAATATTTTACAAAATCTGTAGGTGCACATGTACATGTACTACTTAGTATCACACATGTTAACAGGGGTTGATCCTGGATTTATAATGAGGGGGAGTAAGTAAAATTTGATTTTTAGGGGGGAGAGGGTTACTTTGCATAAGATTTGAAAATCAAGATTGATACAAATGTATTTTTTTTCAATGTTAATTTCATTTCTGTTACATTAGAATTGGTTTTATTTTTTTTATATTAAAGTACATGTACATGTAGCATTGGTCAATATTTTTCAACCTTTTTCTTGGTCAAGGTTTATTTACAAGACTAAAATAAGGTCAAATTTGTTTGCATTAAGCAAATGTAATGTTCATAGATAGACTAATGTAGTACATGTACTTGTACCTGAAACTAGGGCAAAAACTTTAGGTAATAAATTTAATTGAAGAGCTTCAAAGCTTTGTGTTAACTGTCCTCTGAGCAAAATATTTTTGCATCTCATGAAAAATTGGTGCTAAACCATGAAACAGAGAATTTGATTGAAAGAGTGGTATGGTGTGCTAATTAAAAGAAGAACCCCTTCTTTCTTAAATTTGACTGCTGCTTGGACATTTAACACCAATCAATCAATCAATCAATCTTAAATTTGACTGCTGCCTGTGCATTAAACACCAATCAATCTTAAATTTGACTACTGCTTTGGCATTAAACACCAATCTGTGAATCATTCTTAAATTTGACTGCTGCTTGGACATTTAACACCAATCAATCAATCTTAAATTTGACTGCTGCCTGGGCAATACCAATCAATCAATCAATCAATCTTAAATTTGATGATGTCTTCTTCTTTTGAAGTTGATACATTGCAAAGTTTTGTTTCTTGTTATGATAGTTTAATTTATATTGATAGCTTCTTTTAAAACATTAGGATACCCAAGTGATATTCTTGTAAATTGTAGTTGGCTTCACTTTTGTTGGAAAATTTGGCAAATGTATTGCCTTATTTAGGGCAAACAATCAATAATAGCCTCTGGGTCCCTCCCCCCTTTTTTTTCCAAATCTGTCACTGTACCAGTACATGTTTCTGCATTGTTGTATCATATTACCTCCTAAAGAGAAGTTTTTGATAGCATTATTTATGTAAAGTTTATCGCTTAAGACTATGTGTTGAATAAACAAATCTTAAATTGTTACCTTTTTAGGTACAAATTACCACTAAATGATGATAAAACATTTACAATACATGGTTTATCATCATTCACAAATAAGGTTGAAGGTATGTCAAGGGCTTATGAAGATAGCTAAAAAAAGGGGGGACTCTTTTGTAGATATCTGAAAAAGGAAGAAGATTCTTTTGAGAAGAGCTTAAAAAGGTGGGATTTTTAATAGAAAATAACCTTAGCAGGAGAGCATTCTTTTGAGAAAAGCTGCAAAATGAGGGATTGTCGTGGAGATAACTGAGAAGGGGGATTTCTATTGGAAGTAGCTTGAAAGGGGATTATCATGGAAATAATTGAAACAGCAGGGTGTCTTTTGCATGAGTGGATCCATGTTGGAGGGGGGGGGGGCTATATTGTTGAAAAGTTGAAAAAAAAACTAGAAATCAGTGATCTCCTTAATGCTTTTTTCAGAATTTCCACATCTGCCACTGTATGTTCAGGCTAAAAGAAAGGTTTGTTTACAGTTAAAAGAGAGGTCTTTTTTGGTTCTTCAGGGAAACAACAGAACAAATGCTTCAGCCTTTTCTTATATTCAATTCCTAGAAAACCTGAATGGTCTTATTGTAGTATGTAATCAAGGTTAAAAGGGTTTCCTGTTTCAATTGATCTGAGATTATAGAGGGTCAGATAAAAAGTATTGATATTTGCTTAAGGGTTAAAAAAGAGAACTAGTGTATAGGAAATGAACCTCATTTATGAAGAGGTAGCAGAAATATCATCTAGAACTATTTTAGTGTGTATATAAGCCTTAATGAAGACAAATAGTTTCTATTGCACAGGTTATCAGTGTTTACAAGTAAAGTTGAAATATGTCGAGGACTTCAGGTTATTTATGCCTGAAATTATGGGTGTGTTGAAAGTTTGTATGTGTTGGTATTTTATTGGAAAAAAGGGGGGTGAATATCTTGTTGATTTTGCCTAAATTGTAATGAGATGTTTGGAATCATAGGAAAGGCAAGTTTGTGCCTCTCTAAAATAGATAGAAATCTTTCATGGCATTTTGATTTTTCAAAAATGAAGACAAAAAAATTTTTAACTTGCTTCATTAGTCAGTCTGTCCCTGAACTATTTTTGGATATGATGTTGAAATAGATATCTAGAAAAAAGAGGTGTAAAAAACTGATTTATTTCTGATCCAAAATACACACATGCTAGAATAGATTATGATACAGATGCTATCATACATGTGTTGAAACAGAGAAGTGGATACAGAAAAAATGGAGGTCAAGGTTATTGTTCTCTACAGTGTAACCTATCTTAACCAAACCGTCAATGAACTTGCAACCTCTCTTAGGCTTATCAGGGGCGGATTCAGGCAGGGGCCTGGCAGGTGTGCACCTCCCCCACACCCCCACTCCTACCCCTAAAATTTGCAGAGCATGGGTTGTCAGGGGTAGATTTAGGCAGTTTTAAGTTGAAACTTTAATTTCTCGCCAATTTTACCTCAAATGATATCTACATTGCACCCACTCTAAGAATATTTCAAAAGTTTAACCTAAAAAACTTTGTCACCTCACTCCGCTCAGCGAAATATTAACTGTGCACCCCATAATCTAAAATCCTGGATCCACCCCTGCTGATTAACAAAAGTAAAAAATCCCTGAAAGTTTGCATTATGAACCTATAAAGTATGACATTTTTTACTTGATGACATGATTCACATGAAACTTCCCACTCTTTTCTAGCTCCCAGAAATCTAATCTGTCTGCTGATTGATTTGACATTCAGTATCTTGAGAGAAGGTTAAAGATTGTACCTTTCTAATGTTGACACCATAGAAAATACTGCTTCACAATATGTTATTATAATTGAACTGCTAGTATCTGTAAGAATCAAGCAAAATTGAAAAATAATTAATCATACTCAGAAAAAAAAAACCAAATGAATATGACATTGTGGGCACATCTTAGTTTTTGGTCTATTGAAAATGAGTGGAGAGTTTGTTTGTCTGAGAAGTATCAGAGGATTGCAGAAAAGTGAGTTTACAGTTACAATAGAATGATAGGGGAAAAGTGGGTTATCTCCCTTTGATGATGAAATTGCAATGCATTTCATATAATTATACCTCAAATTACTGACACTTAAAAAAGAAATGAGTGCCATTTCTGCATTTCAGATAACATTATGAATAACATTTCATGGAAAGACTTGTATTTTTTTTCCACCTTGACTCCCCCCCTGCTGCCCGATTCTTACAGAGTATAGCACTTCAGAAGTTTCTACTGTCTTCTTTAAAGTATTCTAAGAAGAACTTGGTTTTGGGATCATTTTCTACTGATTGTTTCAACAGTCTTTACTAGGAAGATAATATCTTTCCAATGTTTATACTTAGATATGCATTATTTATGTTGCCTCTAATTATACCACAGTAGAAAATGAGCCTGTTTCATTAGGGGTACAGGGCAGAGGAATTCCATGTGCTAAGGTATAATTGATGTTGTGTTCATGTAGATTTTGACAGCATGACATGATACGGATTTGTAAATTATTGAAAACATTGATAATGAATTCTTCATGCTTTTGTATGAATGAGTTTCCATGAGCTGGTAGATTTTGATGGCATGACATGAAATTGGAAACATTGATATGAAATTTACACTATATCAATCTAATGAGTTTTGATGAGTTGGTAGATTTCAACAGCAAGACATGAAAAGGATTTGTAAATTATTGGAAACATTGAAGACGAATTCTTGATACATCAATATAAATGAGTTCTGATGATCTTGTAGATTTTAGCAGCGGGTGGTGAAATGGATTTGTTTGTGGCTGAAACTGACATGCTTTTCTACTGAATTCCTGATATTTGGATGTAATCTGTTTTGATGTGCATGTATATTTCAACATTATTGGCGAAATGGATCACCCATTTGTTTTGAAATTGACACCCACTTCACAAAAAAAAAAACTGGTTTTCTGAAGGTGTTTATTTGCTAAATGGAATGGAATTACAAAAAAATCTGCAATGCAACTTTATTAATTACAACAGAGTAATTTTGATGGCATTTCTCCAAGTTAATCAGTTTTGATGCACTTGTACATTTTGACAGCAAGAATTGAAATGGATTTCATGAAATATTGACATTGATGTGCAGATTCTATGGAAAATAGGTTTTTTTCTCTATTTTTATAAGTTGTGTGATGTTTTTAGGAAATATTCACATAATGCATAATTACAATTTGCATTGACAAATTTGATGTTATTACAATCAGTTTTTAGTATGATCTATGTTTTCTGCTACATGACAGTTTGACATTGTATAATGTGACACTACCATGTTGTTTTCAAACTTTGTAACACAGTAGCATTGGAATTGATCTGGGTTCTGGACTCTTTGGTGGGTTTTAAATGTCTGTGATTTTTGTTAGAGCGTTTTCTATGGATTTTGATGATAGAAGCTGATTTGATATTGTGAAGTTCTCCCATTATGTATTATGCAAGAAGGTTAGTACATGTACTTGTAGTTGACATGGTTAAAAAAAGATTGGAATTTTGTTTTTCAAAATGATTTTATCATTATTTCTTCTTCTTCTATGCCAAGAAAGGAGAACATGTTCTTTGTTAAGTAAGGGGCATTCTTATGTAATTATTATTTAAGTTTTGTACCAAAATTATTGCTCTTTTTTTCCTTTTATCATCATTTCTTCTTATTCTATGCCTAGAAATGAGGACAGTTTCTTTTCAATTAAGGGGGTTATATAATGCAATTATATTTATGCTTTGTATCAAAATAAGTTATTCTGATTTTATTACCTTTTTGAGGCTATTAAGAGAATATAAATAAATGCTTGCTCTTGAAAATGTGAAAATTAATGTACTTTATTGATGACATATTAATTTTTGGCAAGTTTTCATTAAAAAAATAATTACTTAAAATTCCGCAATCGAAGGAAATTATCTAGATGTTTTAACAGTTGTTACTTTCCAAGCAGCTGATTTCTTGAGAATAATTTACGTTTAATCAGTATTCTTATTAAATAAAAAGAGTTAAGAACTTTAAACAAAAATTATTGTGTAAAAATGGAGGAGTTATTGCCCTTTAAATCTCTGAATAAATTGTTTAGAATTAGTGATGTCAGCAACTTCATGTTTATATAATTAGCAGTAGAAACATCCTTTTTCCAACTACTTGTGCCAGAAAGTTTGTATGTGTTTTAAGCAAAATCTTCATTCCTTGAAGTGCTTATGAACAAGGGAGGTAAGTAAGGTCACATGATAAAAATATAGGGGTCATTGATTAAGCCAAATTATCTTGCACCTAATTTCTTCTTTCTAGTGTAATCAGCATGGAATTTGCTAATTAGAGAAACTATTTCCATTATTTAGGTACAATCATCTGAAAATTGGCACCATTATCACTTTATTTTACTTGTTTTGTTTCGTATTGCACTGCAAAGGTGCTAGGGTAAAGTTTTTCTTAGACACTTGATTCTTTTTTTTTTAGATCTTTCACATAGTGGTTGAACCCATACTTTGAAGTTTTTGTTCCCTGGCCATAAAAACCTTAAATATTTTCAAAGAAAGAAATATGTTTTGCGTTCAAATTTTAAAAAGGATTTTAAGTATGCTTGCCAAGGATCTATTGAAATTAAATTAAATCCTAAATTACTGATACTTTGCATTTTGGCGACTCTGTCGAACTTCTTAATTTTTCAGTTTTGAAAATTTGCAGATTATGTGAAAATTTGCCAGTTTGTCTTTTTTTTTTACTGAATGCTTCATTAGATTTTGGCATTACTGCTAGTTTGAGCTGTTTTCAAGTTTGAAAATTTAACATCTTAGAGTGTAAATTTGCCAGGTGAATATATCAAATTAAATTGAAGTGTTTTATTACCAACACAATCTATCAATCATTTCAATGAAGCCATTTGGCAGTTTTAGTGCATTTGAGGTAGTCTTGGCAGATATACTCTAAAACATGGTCTGGCCTCAATTTTGGCCTTACCTTTATGTTGGCTTGATCTGACCTGGTCTGGCCTCAATTTTGGCCTTACCTTGATGTTGGCTTGATCTGACCTGGTCTAGCCTCAATTTTGGCTTGACCAGGCCATGCTAGCTGGACCAGCCTATGTTTTAGAGTATGCCCTCATTGCATACCAAGACAGGTATATACCAGTTGGACAGCTACCTTACACAGGTGTCTTGTCTTAAGATTTAAGATTTGATGTGATTTGCTTCACGAGATACTGATGTGATTGATGAAACATTTTTGCTCTTCTATGAAAATTCCAAAAGATTCATGGCCATTGTATAAAAGAATGGAATTTACTTTTGTAGCTTTTAAGATGAGGCTAGTCATGGGGTTTTAATCAAAATTTTCATCTGAAAAAAAATTAAGTGGCTCTTTTTGTACACCTGTCTTTCTGGATGGGGCATATGGTATTCAAATGTCTGTACATCTGTCCCTCCATCATTTTGTTGTTGTTTTTTTTATTTCTTTTTTTTATGTTTTGGTGTTAAAGGACAATGTAGGACTTTATTAATAAAAATGGGGGAATTTTGATTATGCTATTACCTAGGTCTGAAATCAGCTGGTCCCATGTTCATAGAATTTTTACCTCTGACCCTACTTGAAAAAAATCTTCTGTCTCAAGCTTCTAACATTTTTTTTATATAAACCTTTTATTTGAGAATGTGGTAATTATTCGTGAAAAAATAAGATGGGGGACAAATAGGTTAGAATTGTTGGCTAATACTATGAAATAAGGGATGCCTCTATCGTGTACCCCGTTTTTGGTCCCCTCTCAAGCTTGCAATATGTAACCATAGGTGTATAAAGCATTCAGCTGGAAAGAAAGTTATCTTTCAAACTGTAAAAGCTAAGTACATTCTAATTAATTGTGGATTATATCATATGATCATATATAATGCAAAATAGACAGGTTTACAACACTTTCTCACACCTTACAGGACTTGAAATTCTAAAAGTTGATAATATACTTGTAAAGAATTATTGAATTGGAATTGAAAAATTTGAACAGTAAATTTTCTCATTTAACATTTCTGCTGCACTGTTACAGCTATATCTAATAGCAAGTTCAAATTGCCATGTGCTGAGTTTTACAACTCTTTAAAGTTCAACATTGACTTTCTTGTTAGGTTTGGAACATAGTCAGGCTATTGCTTCTGTGAGCTAGCATAATAAGGTCAATGTGTCAGACTCGATCAAAGCAGGTCAATTTCATGATTGATTCAAGAGTAGTTTAAGTTTCATTATTTCATGGAGATTTAAATTTGGAGATTTATTAAAAATCATAGAAAATTTTATTTTATTGGGAAATCATAATTCTTGGATTGACAGAACCATAAAGCAAACAATGAAACTTGTCTAAACTGAACCTTAAATAACTGAAAACCTGTCTAAAGCAGATTCCCTGTGAATTCCCTTGATAGTAATCAGAGTACATCAAGAACCTTTATTAACCAAACACAAATGGACAATCTCATGTCCCTAGGGTTTGGTTTAAGCAGGTTTCACAGTATATGAAGTTAACCTAATTGGAAGTACCTGCTGATGATTAGGGGGGGGGGAGGGCCTTTTATTAACCTTTAATAACAGGTCTCTCATGGCCGGTATTAGTGGATTAGAAAAACCAATGTATATTGGTGGTAGAACCCATCCTTTGGGAAAACTTACCAAGGAACTCAGTCAAAATATGCTGTGGCCTACTACCAGACCCCACACATGTTTCCCCATTCTAACCGTTGGAGGTACCCCATCTGAAGAGTGTGTTTCACATGATTCATTTGGTCATGTTAAATAATGGGAATTACCGGTTGTATTAAATTTAAATCCATGCTTAACTTGGTCTAGTTATATAATAACGAGAGTAAAATGTGTGTACCTGGTTTGGTAATCAACATTTCAAAAAGTCATTTATTGAAACTTTATTACCTTGAGCATGTGAATCATCTGGTGTGTTGTGTAACGGCAAATGTTTTGGGGAAATAACACCCTTTGATTTTAGATATATTTAAGTAAGTGGTTTATTTTTGTACATCGGTAATTAGTTTGTCAGCTTTCTTATTATCTTGTATGTTTTTCTCTTGGCATAGGTATTTCTAAGACCTTGAATTAATTGATTTTAATACCTTTTGCTACTGGGAGTGCCAATCATAAATCTGTTATTGCTTTTTTAGCAATTCGTTTTCAAGAATACATGTACGGTGAAGTTGCTTATAGGTGTATGTTATCACTATTCATTTAAAATCTAAATTTCGTTGAGTTTAAAATTTATTGATTTGTGTAGAGCTTATGATTTTACATTTCGATGGGCCAATTACCGTGGTTGACCAAATATTTAGAAATCATGAAAATTTGTACCCCATGTATACTAGTGCTTATCGAATATGTCATGCATGTACATGTAGTAAATGATACATGTAGAAGTATCATGCTCCCATTATATACATTGTAGATAATTTAAATTTAAATTAAATTCAGAGCATGAAAACTTAATGACCTGAGAACTAATATTAAGAAAGAGAAATCAAGATGAGTATTTTGTAAAAAGAAGTAAATTATGGTATAAAACTTAGCACTTGATTATAATTTTTTTCTTTCTTTTTCAGTCCCCACTCGCCTGACACATTGAATGCCTTACGTCAGCAGCTGCATGTAGCCCACAACATGTCTTCCAGCTCTGGGGGTGCTCTTAGTCCTGGCCCCCACTCGATGACAGGTCAAAGTTCACCAAGTGTGTACTTTGGCATGTCAAGGAGGGGAAGCTTGACATCGCTTGCAGGTAAGATACTTTGTGCTTTTCTTTGACTGTTGCTTTTAGTTTGGTACAAAAATACTGATTACTTTTAGATTGGTTCAAAAATGTATATGATTACTTTTAGCTTGGTATAAAAATATATATGATTACTTTTAGCTTGGTACATAAATGTATGTGATTACTTTAAGTTTGGTACAAAAATGTACAACAATTAGACAGGAATCTATCATGTGACTTTTAACACCAGTATCTCTTGAAAACTTTAAAATTAGAATTAAGAGCTTGTTCACTTGCCTGCCTACATTAAAGATATCAGGAAATTATGGTTCATTTCTTGAATAACTAGCACTTTGGGCATGTCAGAATATCAAATTTTACATTGGAGCAAAAATTAACAGGTTTTGTCAGTTCAGGGAAAAGTTAAAAATAACTTAAAACTATTGTCTCCCTGGCAACATTAAGCAAATTTTTTTAAACTCTGGGTACTACTTGAAAATATGAACAAAAGCCAAGGGATATTCTGACTTGAGAACTGTGAAATGTGATACAAACTTTCAAAATTGTGTTTATATAGACTTTAGATACCTGCCTTTAAAATGATTATTTAATTTCAGATACTGCCGATGCAGTCCATGCCACTCCAAAGTTTGTAAAGAACACATCCAAATATTGGTACATGCCAAATATTACCAGGGAAGAAGGTAAGTCCATATTTTGCTGTATGCCAGAAATTTTGAAAGTCCATCATTTACATCATACCACAAGGGTTATCTGACTTGAATGTTTTCAAAGGCTAATGATGCATTGAAAAAATTGCAATGTAGCTCAGAAAACCAGTAGAGATCAACATTATGACGTACTTAACCACTGTAGCACTGATAAAAATAAAAATATGATATGGGTAAGGCACAGTATTATGTTGTTTGAGTTCTCTTATAAATAACATGTTTATATTGATAAAATCATCATTTTAATGCCAGTGAATTGATGATATAAAATTTGCTGAATGAACAAAAAATTGAGAAATTAGGAAGTAGGAATCATGAAAAATATTATATCAAAAACAGTGATATCTCTATAAAGATTTTGTTCTAGTTTTGTGTAAGAAGTGCAATTTCATCAGTTTTATTTAAAATTATCTCCCTTTGAAGCTATCTCAATGCTGAAGGACAAAGCTCCCGGAACCTTTGTTGTCAGGGACAGTAACTCTTTCCCAGGTGCCTTCGGTCTTGCCTTGAAAGTCGCTACAATACCTCCAAATGTTCAGACAAAGTCATCTGGCGATCCTGCCGCTGACTTGGTGAGACACTTCCTGATTGAACCAACTCCAAAAGGAGTTCGGTTACGAGGCTGCAGCAATGAACCAGTGTTTGGTAAGACTAAATCCGAGTCAGACTTTTGAAAATCTCTTTTGTTTTTTAACAGACAGCTCTTTCAAAAATTGAAATGTTGGATGAAAGTAAATAATTTATCTCAACATCTGCTAAGTTAAATTTCAACTCCTTCCTGTGTAAGTGTACATAGTGTGTTTATATTTTTTTTTTTTTAAACATTTTTTGTAACATCAGATGATGTGATTCTTAAATGTATTGAAGGGTATTTTGGGGGCTCCATAATTATGCAAGTATGACAAGACATTTTTATGATAAATATTGAATTACTTAAATAGCTTGTCACAGCTAATATTGTTTTCCAGTATTTCTACAATTGAAACTGCTTACAAAAGTCGTTCACAGAAATTTTTAATTTCATTTTAATTCATATTATTACAGGTAGTTTAGCATCTCTTGTATATCAGCACTCAATAACTCCACTTGCTCTGCCATGTAAACTTGTCCTGCCTGAAGTTGGTAAGTAGTTCAAAAATATATCAGAAAACTGTTTAGAGTTGCTAAATATAGAACATAACTTTTTTTAGAGTAGCTATAAATTGAACAGAAAAGTATTTATAGAACACCTAGGCAGTGGAAATAAGCAAAAAATAAGTTATATTTAAGACTGAAAATACAGATTTTCTTCTGAATTGCTGTATACACTTAATCTGAAAGTTAGTTGGAAAAAAAAAATCCAACAAAGAAAATTGGGGCACACATCCCATGATAATTCGTTTATACAGTGGCAAAAACTTCACACTTAAAAGACAGCATAATTTATTGTCAAATCCATTCATGGAATTTTGACCAAAGTAACAAAAAATGAAGAAAAAAAATTTTCTCAGTAAATATACATTATATCAACAGCTGTTCCAAGACTTCCAACATACTATCCAGTTTATGAAGGTGAACTATGTGTACCAAATCTCTGAAAATTGTACTGTTTAAGCATGTATTCAAGTATGATACTGTGCGAAACTCTGAAATCTGAAATTTTCCCATTTTTAAATAGTAAATCCTTTCTTGGAGTAGAGAGCAAAAATCCTTCATCAAAACTACCTTTGCATGAGTCTATTACCTAAATTGTATTAATGCTATGCTGACTACAAGATCTCTTCTATATCTATTTATGAAAGGACTCCAACATTTTTTGTAATTTTGACATTTTAAGCTTATACCTATTTTATTCACATACATGTATATCTTTAGATAAAAACAATGAAGTTCATTTTGTACCCTTTATATCATGCTAGTATTTTATTAATTCCTTTTAGAAGAAAAGTATAGAAAAAATATTTATGAGTTGTACTTTTATTTATAAATTTAAATCATAATTGTGTCTGTTTTTTTGTAACAGTCATATACAATGAAAAATTCATGTACTTGAAGAGAAACTTATGTTGAATCCATTTAAAAGTAATTTTAGAAATAATTAAGTGCATTCATTATAGCTATTTTGTAAATCAAGAACAATTTTTTATTTGGTTGGTTCCATTCCTCATGATTTACAATGTCTGTTTCCAATCTGTGCAGCTCACTTCACACAACAGCTCAATGTATATACTGATTTTTACAGGCTGTATGCTATTCCAAAGTGAAAGCTGATTCATAGTACATATGTATAAATAAATGAATCCCCATTTATTTATAAATTCTCCAGTTTTGGTGACTTAGCATATACAATGTTTTACAGATCCATCAATTGAAAGCAGTATGGATGTCACTCACACATCAGAACAGCCTTCATCAGCAGCTGCCTTGTTAGCCCAGGGGGCAGGTAGGTTTCTTTAAAGTCTGTCTGTCTGTAATCTTATAAATTCATATCCTAATAAGCTAGGTGGTTTTTAATTCACACACCAAAGTAGTTTTCTGAGCAACTTACTTGGCAACTGCCTTGTTAGCCCAGAGGGACAAGGCATTACATTTATGTCTGTAGATCTGTAACATGACCTTGCAAGACACCCATGCTTTGTCACAATATTAGATTAACTGAAAAATAACCTAAGAAAAAAAAAACAATTTATAGTATGTCTATAACATATCTGAAGCTTTTTGACAGTTAGGTAAGAGATTTTTACATAAAAGCAAATGTTTTTATCTAAAAATTAGAATATTTAGTATTTTTCATAAAATATATATTAGTATTAACCAAATATCTCCCATGAACCTTAGAAAGATTCTCAATTTTTCATTGATTTTGTGAGAGTCTTACCTCTAATGTGGGAGGGTTAACCGGTATGGTAGTCTCTGCTTCTCTTTAAAAAATACAGAATATTAGAGTTAACTGGTTGAATGGCAGTCAAAATAATGTCAGCATAATCAATCAGTCAATCTGTTGCAGCTTGTAATGTGTTGTATATCAACTCAATTGACACTGAGTCGTTGACTGGCCCACAAGCTGTTGCCAGGGCACTGAAGTTGACCTTTGATACAGCTCCATCACCAACAACAACCGTGGTGCACTTTAAAGTATCAAATCAGGGTATCACGCTGACAGACAACCAACGAAAGTAAGTTTTATTGAAAAAAGGAAGTGGTTCATAAAGAGTTCAGGAAAGGCCCTTGCAGTGTTTTTTAAGTTAGGTTTTTTAAGTTGAATTCTTTAAAGTATCTGAAAAACAGACATCAATCAAATACTTAAAAATCAAGTTGGAAGAATGGGAAAGGAACAATTGATTGATTGATTGTTGGGGTTTAACGCCCGAGCAGCAATATTTCAGCTATATTCAGGCGATGGAAAGAATCAAAGAACAGCATAGAAATACCAAGGGAAATACAGAAAACATACAGAAAATACAAAATTTAATGTAAATACTCAAAACAAGGACAACATTAAAATTTGTGCATGTGCACTGGTAGGATAAGCATATTCTCAGCTTTTCATGAAACACTCTGAGTTACTACAAAAAGGTATTTTCTAGCATTTAATTTTAGAAGTTATGTTCCAGACAGTAGTACAAGCTTTGAATACTGTGTAAACCTGTACTTCTCAGATTATTACATTTTAAAAGTTATGTCCCAGACAGTAGTACAAGCTCTGAATACTGTGTGAACCTGTATTTCTCAGATTATTACATTTTAGAAGTTATGTTCCAGACAGACAGTAGTACAAGCTTTGAATACTGTGTAAACCTGTAGTTCTGAGATTATTACATTTAAGAAGTTATGTTCCAGACAGACAGTAGTACAAGCTTTGAATACTGTGTAAACCTGTATTTCTCAGATTATTACATTTTAGAAGTTATGTCCCAGACAGTAGTTCTAGCTTTGAATACTGTGTAAACCTGTATTTCTCAGATTATTACATTTCAGAAGTTATGTCCCAGATTGAAGCACCTGCTTTGAAAACCATGTAAATGTTTATTTTATTTTTTTTTTGTTTCAATAGATTATTCTTTAGAAGACATTACCCTGTATCAGCTGTTACATACTGTGGAATGGATCCTGAAAGCAGGAAGTAAGTTTATGTCTCAATCAGTAAAGTGGGTTAATAGATCTTCAGTCTGTGTGTCTGTCTGTTATGTTGCAGAATTAAAATTGCAATAAATAAATTTGTACATCTGCCCACAATTACCATTGCATATAAAAATTATATCAGTTTAGTCAGTAAGTTAGACATTAATTGCCCAGCCATTAAAATGGGCTAATATCTTTTCAGTCTGTATGTCTGTAATATTGCAGAAATAAATTTGTGAAGAAATTATTTCCACATTTGCTAAACAATGATGTACAGTAATTTAGGAAATTATTGCATGCATGAATCATTTTTTCTATATTTGCATTTTGGTGAAATGAAATTTTAATTTCTCTTAATGTTTCTTAATAATGCCACTTTCAGATAGAATTCTAAATTATAAAAAAAAGGTTTGAAAAATCAACATGTTGAAAGGATTTTTTTTCATTTTACAGCCAAGAAAAATGTAAAATTAAAAAATATCCGACATCTTCAAAGAATTCATAGAGAAAACTAAGAAGTGGCTTTTATTTTGATGTATTATAATGTTGCTTTATTTTCACAGATGGAAGCGAGACACTGATATTGCTGGAGTCACACAGGACAGTCGAGTTTTTGGCTTTGTTGCTAGGAAACACAGCGGTGCTTCAGACAATGCCTGTCATCTGTTTGCTGAACTCGATCCTGAACAACCAGCCTCAGCCATTGTGAACTTTGTAACGAAAATAATGATTGGGCAGGGTAGCAAGAAGTGAAGGATTATGTGATAATGCAACGTGTATCGTTTTATATTTACGCAGCTACAATAAATGTATCCTATATGTATAAGTTGTTGTTTGGAAAAAAAAAACATCATCAGTGCAACTTTATAATCATGACCTCATGTTGTCAAAATGGCATGAACTGGAATACAAAAACGAATCGATAATGTCAATTGTTTAAATGTCAATTTTAGAGAATGTTTCAGAATGATTTAAGAGGATTTTAGATGTTAAAACGGCATGAAATGATGAAAATCAATGAATTGAAGTTGCGGGAAGAAATCCATTCTAATTTTTAACACTGATGAAATGATCTTCAGATTTTATGCGCTATGGTGGCCATTTTGAATGTCAAAAAGTTTTTTATGCTTTAGTACATATAAATTGATGTCAGCTTTATGTTGTTAATGACTTAGAAGTTTGTTTATTTTTTAATTATTGTTCACATACATGTATAAACTGTGTATGTAAGTGTGTTATGAGTTAGTGTGTTTGTGACTTTATCATTTGTTACATGAGCTTTACATCACAGATTGTTTTTTTCTTCATGTTAGCCAATTGTGAGTTTTTTAATATTATTGATAAATTTCATCACCTCAAATATAAAAGTATAGAACAACAAAAAAGGACAGGTTCAACCCCATGAAGCTGTTCGATGGTGGAAAGCCCCTAATTAAAAAAAAAAAATAAACAATGTCACAATTGCAATAAATTTCATTGTTAAGAACATATGATATGTGCCTTGTAAAAATTTTGAAAATGGCATTTTATGATGAAATACATTGATGTTTTCTGATTGGCTGATGGAGGAATATGCAAATTTTTTATTCATGTCATTTTTGTGTTGTTTTTTTCATGAGTGGTTGTAGATTATCATGTCTATATAATATTATTTTCATTGTTTATATGTGTATATGAAATCTATATTTATGAAAAATATTGTTGCATAGCGTTACCGTTTTAGTGCAGTGCATAGATTTATTTTTAGCAGCTGCCCCTTATGTTATTGATAATGAGGGGAATTACCCTCTTATTACTATGAATATTTTGTACCCACATGACATATATAGCATTTGATGTACTGTATTGTTCTTTCGAGAGGGAAATTGGATATTTCCTTTGTTATTTGAGTGAGTTTATTTTCAGCTCATATTTCGCTTTAGCCTTAGTCTTTTCACACCAAATTTCGTTTATTATGAGCAAACATTGATTGAGATAATTATTTCATTGTTGCATTTTTTATCCTTGAACATGCACACTGATGTGAATAGCTATATTGGTCTGTGTCAGTTTAATTTAGGTGTTTTTTTTATCAGTGTATCTTTCTAATTATGTATCTCTGAGCTTCTAGCTTTTTGTTACTACATCTACGGGTTAAAATGTAATGCATTTACGTATTCTTTTCTCTATCAAGATCTTGCCGGATGTTTAGTTTTAGTTGTTATTTTCATCTGAGTGTTAAAAAATTGTGTAGCCAAAACCGAAAGATCCAATCTAGGTTTATTATATATACGATCTCAAATGAAATCTTTTATTTCTCAAAAATGTGATGAACTTTCACCAAAGATACAATTCATGTTTAGGACATATTTGTTTGTCATGTCACGTACAGAGAGAGAAAGATTGAAATATATGTAAGTAAAAAAATGCTTGATACCATTTTTACCAAATAATTTTCTGATTGTCTCTAAAAATTTTCTTCTTTTTTTTCCATTCAAAATTTGAAAGAAAAATTTCAATTATATCGATTCTTTTGATGAAGAACGTCACATTTGATATGAAATGTTTGATGTGTAAAGCTTGCTTGCTTTTGGTGCAATTTGTAAACTCCCCTTTTTTATGTACATGTGTCTGTTTTTGGTAACATATGTTATTTCATTGTAAAAATGTATCTATAAATAGTATCAAGCAGGTTGTTGTATTTCTGCAAATTTTTATTACTCGAATTTGAGAGTTAGTATATATACTTTGTATAGTGCTAAGATTTATGTAAAATGCTTAAAGTCTAAGTTCAGTAGATCTGATGGACTGGGGCCACTGAAGGGTGATTTCTGTCATGTTTTTTTCTGTTGTCTTCTGATATATTTACTCAGAGATAAAACTTTTATACACAATTCCACAAGACATTTTGAAGATTTGATAACTTACTTCCATTTACCAAAAACACTGTCATATTTCCATACATGAAGCAGAGGGTTAAATCTCTCCTTTATGTGGCCCCTCACCTCATTACATGTAGTTCTGTGTTCCTTCCTGCTTTAAGTTCAATTTATTTGTCAATGGTGTTTAAGAGATTAAAACTGATACCTCAAATGTAGGATATTGTAACTAGGAAACCAGTTCTTTATTGGGTAGGATTAATCTCCCCTGTTCTTTTGAACTTATTTCACAGCTCTTTCATTTGTGGATGAAATTGATTATTTTGTTTCAATTTTGGAAAAAGAAATTTGACAGTTCCAAAACTTAATTTGCAGAAAACAAAAATAGAACATAAAAAACTAAACCCTAAAATATTAATTTGACTATAAAAATGTGCAACAAAGAAAATTTTAGGCTCAAAATTAGTTATTGTCTGAACTCTTCCTGAAAAAAATAGAAATTTATGTCTATTATTCACTTGTGAAAGACTCCCTGTGAAATAGGAAAACCCCTTTTCTAATTTTAGACTCCTAGCTTATGATTTTATTGTGAAGAGAATTCTGTAGGAATGTTACAATAAACAATTTATATGTGGTTATATAAGAGAATAAAGTCCATATTTATGACAAATTTGTTAGTTTTTTTTTGCAAGTGAAAAATAGTCAAACAGTAGTAGATCTAGGGTTCATTAGATTGTACCCTCCCCCTTTTTATACAACCTAAACAAATGTTGTATAATGGTGTTATGCTATTGTTGTCATTTTGATTGTTTGCAGTCATATCAAGCTAAGCCCTGTGAAGCATTTGATTTTGGAAATTTTAGTTCTGTTTTACAGAATTTTTAGACAAAAATAAGTAAATAATCGACTAGAGCCTCCTTTTTTCTTTAACCCCCTTTTCAAAATATCTAGATCTGCACCTGATCAAACCCAAAGAATTGTGACTAAGTTCCCAGCCGAGTCACAACAAAGACTGAAATCTATAGACACTGCTTATCTGCCAAGCATGTATGATATACCATAAAGCTGATAATTTTTAACAGTGCCAAATTTTGCAATTTACACAATGTACTCAATAGGATTATTAAATGTTGGTCTTTATTTTTCACATCTTCAGGTATAAAGGAAAAGTAATTATGAAAAATATCGTGGTTAAAATTTGGCAAGCTTTTATTTTCGTGATTTCCCAAAACCTTTAAAATATAGCAAAAAAAAATAGAACATCCCGAAAATTTTCCACTATATTGCATATAGAAGTCAGAATTATAATTGGAGTGGTGTGACATGTAGTTTTTTGTCCCAACTAGTACAAAACAGGATATTTTTTATTGATCAAACATTTCCCTCCTAAACTGCATGAAATATCTGCCATAAGACGTAAAACCACTATCAATCAAGTTCAAGATCAGTAAGAATGACTTAGGAATTATCAAAGGAATATGGAATGCCGAGAACCTTCAGATTAGATTTTTAAATATTTTGAAACAAAAACAGAGTTGAGCAACACGTTGAGGTCTTGATGCTCCATACTACTTAAACATGTAGGGTAACAATGGATTAAAAAATACAGTAATTTTACAGCAAGTAATGTGGTTATCTTCAGCTAATATAATAGAGTTTGTCTTCCCTTTATTAAATGACAATCACCTTAGTTATCTGGATGATTGACAATGAGATATAAACTTTCTAACAAATTTTTTGAATGATTGAAAGTTGTCATCGTTTTAATTGACGACTTGACCTCTCTTTGGGTGGAACCTGACGTACACGAGGGGAACCAGAATTACAGTGAAGCGAAACCTCAATTATAGAATACAAGATCCCACCGGAACAGTTAATGGGCCGGAACTTCAATTATGGTCATTCAATCAAAGAATGAGCAACCTTATTCCACGAAGTTTTGTATATCACTTGCTGTAAATAAGGTAATAAGTGCAGAGGAATATAAAGGTATGGCTGGAAGACAAATTGAAAATAAGGCAAATACATGGTAATTTTAAGTAGACAACTTCTGTCCATTGAATTAGGGACATACTGTGTGTATTTATTGCTTGAAAATTGTCCAATTTTGTTCTATTATAACAACGAGACTGTTTCATATGATTTTTTATTCATAATACCTTGGTAAAAGCTAGGCTTTAAGTAAGTTAAACTTTAATGACGGACCCAGAAATTTATGAAAGGGTTCCAGGCTACTATTTGCCCATTTTTGTCTAAACATCACAAAACTTTTCCAGCAAAAGAGAATTATAACCATCGGAAATTTAACCCTTTGCTGATTCCCCAACTTTGGTGGCCATGGGGTATTGTGCTCATTTCCACCCCCGGCCGAGTCACACCATTGGCGTAAATAGAATTAAATGCTGAGCGAAGCGAAGCAAAAACATTTTTGGAGTGGAATTCGTTAAAAATCAAGATTTCATGTTTAAAAAAATCCTAATTTTAGGGGGGCGAACGTCCCCTCCGCCTCCATTAGATCCTCATGGTTAATTCAAGCATTTTTACACTTGGTCTTTTGACGGACATATTATCGTACAGTACACGTTAATACAAATACGTGGGCTTTATATTATTTTGCTTCAGATTTAGGGGATTTGAACATAAAAATTGGGAATGGCATACCCTGTAGTGAAGACATCCAGATTGTTGAAATTCTGTCAACAACTAATAACATATCTTTCTGTTTTCATTTTTTCAAGGAGAAGCAGTGCTGTGTATAGATTAAAAAACAATACGAGCATATAAATACAAGATGTTTACCTGATACCTGTAACATATGCGACATGCTAAACTGAAACTCGAGACAAAGCAGCACAAGTTGTACATTTAAGCAGCCAGGGTAAAATAAATCCATGCCAAACCCTTACTTAAGAGGACGCATCATGCATTAAAAAAACGAAAGTTGCTGGAATTCGTTCCTTCACAGAATAAACATATCCGTTTCAGGAAAGGATAACCCAAGTTATTTGCTTATTCCATGTAAAAGTTACCCCAGGGTACATCGAACCTTTAAAACACTAGTTAATAGCTATAGGGTCAATACCGACCAAGCTCACATAATAACCCCTTTCCAGCTGATTGTGCGTCTAAATACTAGCACTATCAACATATAGTGTTATTGGGAGCCTCCCTTGTTGCACACGACTGTTAGCTACGCCAGCTTTTAAGACTTAAGCATATTTGTCCCAAAACTATGCATGTTCAGGATAAACATCCACGGAAGGTGAGATCTGTACTTTTAGGTAAACTTGAATTAGCTTCATTAGTTCGCTCAGAGACATATATTCGTCTATGGTTCGCTTGAAAAGAAAAAAAATCAAAAACAGGGTGGACTAGACGCGTTAGGATACCAAAATTAAACTTACACGCTGAAACCGATTTCTTTGAATAGACTGCAGACAGGTTTTTTTAAAAAAGGAGAATCAGATGAGATTAGTTCAAAGAAAGTCTATCTTTAAGCAGTAGTTAGGGTAACAGAGCCCAAGACTCGCAAGTGGCTATCTACATGCATTCAATTCAGCAATGCGTTAATGCAATCAGGTCTACAAAGCAAAACGCTAATTGGGGACATTTTTCATGGTTTTCGCATGAAAAGACGTCGACACAAGCACGATTTAAGATGTAAATTTATTGTTTTTGTATTTTAACATTCGCTTCACTATAGTAAATCCAACTTGGTTATGAGTTTTATAGTTTGGACATTATATTTTCCCGAATAAATGAATAAATCAACTAATACATTGAAAAAGCTCATTGAGCAACTTGTGTCATTCAAGGTTTTTTTTTGCCTTCTATTCATGGTTTTTCTCCACGTCTCAGTCTTTGATTTATGTCTTCGACAACTTCCGGTAGTTCGATTATACTGTCAATAACGTAGTGTGCTCCAGATTTACGTAATAGCTCACGTGATTTAATAATTCTGTAAGCTTCCTCTTCCGACGTAAGCTTTTCAGCATCTTCTAAACTATGCACGTCCATGTAATTACTATATTTAGAAACACCGACGCCCCAGCAGCCAGCCTCAAGCGCCTCTCCAACGCCTGATACGGTATCATCAACCTTGACAACAGCTTGAATGGGATGCACGTTTAGCAAATCCATATTTCTATAAACCATGAATGGTTTCGGGCGGGCACCGTGTATGACGTCATCTCCAGCCACGGAGGCGTCAGGGACGTAACCCTGCTTTTTTGCATCTTCGAGCAGAACTTCAACCATTGAACTTAGAAATCCGGTAGTGTGGCCGATTTTGACATTGAGTTCTTCTCGGAGTTGCTTTACAGCCGTAGTTGTTCCAGGAATCAAATCCGTATATTTTCGTAAACATGCTAACTGCATCGGAACAAAGTCTTTGAACATGGCATCGACGTCATTTTGATTAGGGTCCTTCCCTTTCACCTCTCGCCACCTGTTTCTTACATCTGGCATCTCCGTTAAAGCCTTTATGTGAAGGTCTTTTCTGAGTCCCATCGGCTCCCGGGCCTCTTGCATAGTAATCGGCACACCATGCTTTTTAAAGACGTCAACAAACACCACTGCGGGTGCAATAACATATTTATCCGCCGTTGTTCCACTCCAGTCCAAAATAACAGCTTTCACCGGGCCCAAATATTGACGGACATAACGAAACACCTCTCTCCCGGCCATATCCTAAAAGTAATGAATAAAAGTACTAAGCAAAGTCCACTCTGTATATACAGATAATCTACTACACTTAAATTGTAAACAGCAATGATCTGGTTAAGGTAACGTTATCGGATAAAATGTCATTGTATTTTCTAGATCGAGAGCAAATTCACTGTCAAAAATTATAAAATTCATGGCTAACAGCGATAATGAAAAAAATCTAGATAGACAACTGGTAAATGTGAGCGTCAGATAACAGTGACGGATCTATGGAAGGTTCCGTGGCTTGGAACCCCCCCCCCCTTTCTGTATGAACATTTTGCAAAAATTTGGCATAAACGAGAAAGTAATAGCCATGAACCTAGCTGGAATCCCCTTTTTCAAAATCTCTGAATGAGTGCGCCTCCTTTTATTTTCACTTTGGTTTCTATCTCACACTTGTATTTTTTGCACTGCTCTGATGAAATTTATAAAAATTAGTTTTTAGTTGAGTTCATGTAGTTAGTTTTTCTGTGCGTATAGATCAGTTCTTTTGTGTTGAGCCATATTTTTCTGGGTATATACATTGTTCTTTCGGTGTTCCCTGAATTATTTTATCCTAACACCCTCCTTGTATGCATTTCCGGTGTTGTTACTTCTTTTTAACTGGCAACAGCGTACCAACCTTACATATTTAGCAGAGGCGGATTCAGAAATTCCAAAGGGGGTGGGGGGGGGCATTTCCAGGTTTTTTCTATATAATCACAACGAAAGTTTTTGAGCATGGAGAAGCGACACGTCAACCATTCCCCATAGATCTGTCTATGATGAGTCATTCAATATGATGTGAAATAAAAAGCTCAAAGGCTTGAAATATTTTAATTTAATGGGGTAAAGCTAAAATCCAGTTCAAAAAAAGTATTTTTTTTATTTATATCAAAATGTACAGTGGCAGATTCAGAGGAGGGTGCAGGGGGTTGGCACCCCTTTTCTATAAGAAAAGTTGTCATTTTCAAGTGTGAAATTGACAAAAATGGCAAAGTCCTAGCACCCCGAGTGGCACTCCTCCTTTTCAAAGTGTCTGGAACACTCTGATGCAGTTCCTTTGTAAAATGAAATGGTTGAGCTAATCAATGGACGTATCTCAAGGGAAAATGTCATTCTTTTAACTCCCCTTTGGTTAAATAAGTTAATTTCATGCCTATTTGTGGGAACGAAACCCCTTTCCAAAATCTCGATCTGTTTCCGAGTCTGTCTTGAACGTGTATCCCGCTTTATTATATAGCTAAACTCGTAGTAGTACAAAACGTTCTAAATAACGAAGTTCAACTACATGTCAGGTATAGACATACATGTAAATTAAGTCACTCATTATGTATACCTTATCAAAAGTCAGGTGGTCTCCCCTTTGATATTTTTCGCGGGTTAGATGGCCAGAAATGTGACGGGTCAAAAAGAGGGTTTTGTAGAACGAATTTGTAGCTGATACAAGAATCCGTCCTAATATTGTGACCTTAGACATTCGCACTTAAATGTAAGTAGCTTTGTACTCATAAGTCGTACAGCCTTTTACCCGCGAAAAAGCTGGGGATATATGTTTCACACGATATTTTTGAAATTAAATGCGATGTATCAGAAGAACTCTTATCGCCTCGAAATCCACAGTTTTAAATGCAAATACTCATTTTTTTGGGAGGAGGGAGAGGGCACACAAACGTCAATCAAAAACACACTCGAATTTTCTGTGACTGTTAAAAATTCTCAATTTTTGGATATCAAATGCTTACATATTGCATACAATTTTCACTAGAATTGAGCAAATATAATTTGACACTCACCGAGTCAAATTTATGAATTTAACATAAAATTTCACTAAAAGATTAAGGGCCGTTTTCTCGCATGGTCGCAATGCTTATGTTGACTCCAATCGATAAAATAGGCGTTTTGTAGTCTCGGCACATGAGGGACTCGAACCCGTAACGGTTTCTTCCCGGTGATTCCGACCAAAGTGCCGTACCCACTCGACCACCCTGGAATCATTAACCTCCTAGAATTATTTACCAGTATTCAAAGAACAAAATACTCTTTTGATACACGTCCTCACAGATTCATTTCCCAGTATTCAAAGGGGAAGAACAATACTCATTCAATACTCGCCTTTGCAGAATAAAAAAAATGTTAATTACAGAAATAGAGCAATAGAACAATAAATTTTGAAAGATAACAATAAAATAGAAAAAAAAACTCAAACCTTCCATTAAAGTATATCCACAGGATGCCTTTTCGGGAAATAAATAAATTGTTACAACAGTCTTCACTTTATATTTACCTTAGTAGAACTCACGTAGTCAAACTGCGAAATAACCTGGTTTTGATCGGATGTATGTGACTATTGCGCAAGTGAACATCTTGTGACTATATGTCAATGGGCTTAACATTGACTGTTCACACTATGCATCGTGCAAGACATTGTTATGTTTTATTGACGAATAGTCTTGGGATTGAAGCATATCTCACCCGATCGGAACTGCGCATAATCGGCCTTTCTAATTACACGGAGAAAGTTTAATTTAGGTTACAGACCACCAATTCAACCAATGAGCATTTGGAACGTAAAAATAGTCCTACGCAGAAATTATCCCTGTTCCTCATAGCCCTGTGAAAAAAGTTCTCATCTTATTTTAAAATTTTAAACAGTTTATGAAAGGAAAAACATTTCTGTACATTTTATAGGTGCATTTTGCTTCTTGTGATGTGAAGCCTAATCTCCATAATGATTTCTAAATATACCCCTATCTTGTGAAAACACTGAGATTTCCCATACTATTTATAGACCCTTCACTTCCGGTGACCAGTACTGCACTGCAAGTCTGTTAACCCCACATGCCATTCTAAGAATCGTGAGCTGACATATGTAGAATCATGCTGATATATAGTCCTCTGCAGGTTAAAGTTAAGGTAAAGTCCAGAGAAGCCATTGAATATTGTGAAATTAGCATGGAAGCCTATGGGAAGTGGAATTAGTGGTTTCTAGCCTTTAGTGTAGCGGAAATGGCCGAGTTCTTACCAATGTCGAGTGGGAAATAGGGAGAATATAATCATTACTATTGTAGCAGAGTGCTTATTTGTTATTGTAAAGTAAAGTTGTATTGTTTTATGAAATAAATATGTATTGACATAAAATACAATTAAAATATTAACATTCCCTTGTGGCGTAAACTTTGTTTAAAATGATTCATTCCTTTATTCTTGTACATGTACTTGTAAATTTGCATATGTGCTAGGGTCACCGAGTTTTGGTAGTGTTTGATTGGTTCTCAGTGAGTGAGTTCATACTTTTCGCGGTTGATTTTGTATTCATAAGTTTAGGTAATTTTGTCTTTGGGTTTCGAGCTGGACACACCTTCTTAACATTAGTTCGTTGTACATTGCATCAGTTCCATGTAGTCTTGTTCAGTAAACACCGACCTCCGACAGAAGACGTAAGTTGCACTATTCTTTTCTATTCATTTTTCACAATTAACGATGCAATTAACAGGCTAAGTTAAAGTACATTCTCTTGGCTAAACCTACACGCTTGATTGCACTACGGCATGTTCGATTCCTAATGCCCGTGTGACCGATTTTTACCAATTTAGATCGAAGATCAGAATTGATATAGCAGTCGCCATAGCCTTTAAATTTGTAGAGCCTAATGGCATCTGCGATTATCTTACACTACCGCCGTAAAATAGTCCCATTGGCATACGCCATGTAGGTTCAAATACAGAAATTGAGTCCTTTTTACAGGTAAATCTAATATATCAAATTTAATTCTACGCTATTTACGACAATAAACAAACCCAATAAACAACTTTTACTGCAAACTAAATTTGCTGATTAATTAGGAGTACATTTGTATTCACAACGATCCAATTAAAAATAGTTGACCTCTAACTTCTTATCAGTACCTGTTTATTTCTAAGCAACCAGTCGTTCGCTGTCGATATATTCAAGTTGTCTATTTTAGACGCATAACAACCTATTTAATGTTTAGCTAGAAATGAAAACTGTGCGAGGCTATAAATATTCATCAATCATAGAAGCTGTCATTAGATATTTCATGCAGGCCCTGGCTGATCCAAATATTTACAAAAAGGGGGATGTGGATCCGATCAAGAAACTTATATAGAGAAAGAGGTTCAATGCTATCGTTTTTGGGCCAAATTTTGTACAGAAGGGTAGCAGAAATCCTGATATATAGTATTTCTATTACGATTACCGCCATGTGACATCGGAGGCCCGGTGAAGACAAATAAAAATGAAATCTTGCTTAGACGATAGCGTAGGAATTTTGATAATGCATTTCTCAGGATGGTGTGATTCTGAGGTCTGCTGATATTGCTTTTTTGTAATAATCATTCTATTGGATAATTTTGTGCATGTGTGAAGATATTAGAGCTGCATGCGGATGCTCCAGGTGATCCAAGGCCTTAAAAGTGCATGGGTAGTATCTTCCCACGACCTAATTATTAAAATTATATTCTAAGACTTTGGCGTTTATGTTAAAATACGTGTGTCTGGTACAAGGTGCCTAAGAAATCAAGCACTTTAAATGACACATAGGTGTCTATGCGATAAATTAAAGCACTTGAGGTATAAAGGTTTAAACTAAGGAATATAGCTAGTTGAGAGGGACATGCATCTAAGGAGATGATATATTTCAATGAATGTTGCGACTGAAGTTTGAATTATTCGACAGATATTTCAACTCGGTGGTCGATAAATTGAATGTTGATTTGGAAATTTAGAAACTGCGAAAGGCCAACTAGTAGTTACTTTTTCAATTATCCAGTATGTCGGATAGTTTTGTGTTCATTCATTTAGGTGCTCAATGTAAACCGACATCGAACCTGAATATTATGCAAACTGGCGCACTGCTACGATGCATCATGGATTTGGTGTGTGTTTTTGGTAATGACCTTCGTAATCAGAATGGTGAACTTACAATAAGCTTATGTTTAGATACGTTTGAATTTGGTCCTGGTATTTTCCTTTTATCCGGCCCAATTTTTGCAATTTAAAGAATATTTGCGGCGTAAAAACTTAAACGATCGATATAAATTGATTCAGTACATGAGTACTTTGATTATGAGAGTGATAGGGAGAATGCGAGCCACGATAAAGATTATTAATAATTTTTATTTTATAATTACCAGTAAACAAGATTTTAGATTCTGTAATTGCGCGGTTTGGCGCGTAAATATTTTTTACAAGTATTGTATTAAGTTACGTACGATATTTTCAGATAATGGTTATGATGGCTCGTAATTGTGAATTCTACATTATTTGTTATTTTGTCGGCAATACGCACAAAGCTTAAGTGTAGAAATATACTTATAATCGTATTTGTTTTTTGGGTATTGAAGAGATTACCATAAAACTGGTGTCATATGTAAACCGGATGTATTTCAATCCACAATTGGTAGGTCCTTTAATATTGTTTGTAGATTATCGCATATAGAATTTCATAATGGAGTTATCTCCGTTATTTATACATGTAGATGGTCATAAGTACATAGCACATGAAAAAAGATAAGTACATTACGGACTATTTTCAGATATATATGTATAAAGTGTATATCTGTGATAACGTTGTTTTTACATTTCAACTGCATATTTACACCGTGTTGAAAGTGTAACTTTTAAGTTAAAAGGAAGCGTGGTTTTATAGATTTAATTGATATACATGTAGCTGTACTATCAAGCACTAATGAAATATTTCATATAAATGACATGTATGCGTAGATTGTGATATCATTTCATTGTATTATTTGTTGTTTCAGATTTATTAACATCTGGTAATAAAATCGAACTCTAGTTTCGAAGTATACTAGTCTCGCCCTTATTCACACCTTCTACACTATCACAATCATGATAAATATGATTGGTAAATTTTGTATATACATGTAGCCGCATTTACAGCGGGTAAGACAATTAACAACAGGGAACAGAGTTTGTCTTCCTTTGATTAAAGGAAATATTTGAAGTTGACCATTAGAATAAACAACAAAAACAACAACAAAAAGAAAAGAAAACAAACATTCAAGACATGAGCCTACTCACATACACAAATAAGACAACAAAGCAAAGCAAACATGTAAATGAATATATAAGATACAACTATTCAAAAATGCTTTATAATATTAAGCAAAATGTGACAGGGCGGCCTTTCTGTGTTGTATGATGGGTAGTGAGATTTAAATAGTCAATTAATTGTCCTGGCTAAAGGATTAATTCTTCTGTCGAATCGGTTTGTCACTGTCTTATTGCAGAGCGCGGTTATGAGTTCGATCTTCAGCGGCGAAAGTATATACTTTTGTGTGTTTACCAGCTGCATAGGGAAAACTACTAAATTTTGTAGCTGTAATACATTATATATATAGTACATAGTTTTATTTAAAGTAATGTCAATTTTGTCGTTTTTTTTTTTTAGATCTTTAAGGCATGTGCATGTGGTATATTTATGATACCAACATGTTAGTCAATTCCATCCACGGAAATGCAAATTGGAATGGATGGAACGGGTTTCCCTTTGAAACTTTGATAAAGCTTAGCTGTTAACTCCATTGGAATCGATCAAGATGAGTTTCATAATACAAATATACTAATCTGATAAATATTGCAATATTCGGCGCATAGTTGAATATGTTTTTAAGGAGTAACCTATCATCAGCGGCATTAATACAGATGGAAAATAACAGCGGTACTTCAACAAAGAATCCAGAATAAAACCTATAAATGCCTACGACACATACGGTATAAAAAAGTTGGTAGCCAATAAAAATAACAAACGAATATTTGGCGGGAGCTTACAAGCCAGAAAAAAACAAAACTGTCTTTAGATCAAAAAAAAAAAGACGAGCTTGGCAATGTATTAGCAACAACTGGAGAAAACCCCAAAAACAGTATCTACTGAGGTAATGGACTGGAAGTAACGGGGAGTAATAAAAACAAATACAACAGTTGCATAGCTGAAAAAGAACAAAAATAAAGAAGTCAGAGTTAAATGGCAAGCAATTATAGAGCAGATTTCGGAGTTCACTGAACTGTTCTATGTCATCCATCAACGATTTTCAATGGTAGATCCATGGGTTTTTCTTTCAGTTGAACACATCTTATGTAATTTGTATATTTATAGGTAAACACTGAACAATAATATATAGCTAAAACCCAAATCATAATCTTTAAGCCATTCTTACAAAATCTTTGTATCCGCGCATGAACTTACGATGGATTAAAAAAATTGTAAAGTAGTTCTACTGCTAGACCCAGAATATGTGTCTCTTGTTTTTAAATCATGTCGGTCACATTTCTCTTTACAACCGCATGTATCACTTCCATTGGCATTTGTAACACGAAAATAACCTCTTTTGATTATCTCCCTTTTGGTTATTGTTAGGAGTTTACCTACCAGTGTGGTAAATGCATTTTTACTCAAATAAAAGTGAACGAAATCACTGTTACAACCCTAACACCGTCAAGACTTAAATCCCTGAACCAGGAAACGATCAGAATATACTTCCTGATTAACATCCTCTCGATGAACAATATACAAAATATAATATTTTTTCCTTCACTCCCTTTACATGTATAATCATCTAATTAGAGTTATATCATGTAAGTACTGTTAATAATGCTTGATTTTTTTTCGGAGGTTGCCACATTCCACTGGCATTTATATAGACGTTGGTGCTGAATATATATCTAACGAGGAACTGTTTTAGGGTGTTATGCAGATATAACTTTGGAAATATTGGCTCTGTAATCAACAAATTCACAGAAACCAGGCAGATTGTCGAATGATAGAAATAGAATCAAAGCTGTCAACAGCCTTGGTTTTTTGTTCTTTACATTAAAATAGTGAATTATAAATGTTGGTTGCAATGTGATAATCACCCAAGTAGTCATATACAACCCTTAGTTAAATGGAGGATGTCGTTTAGCTTGTAACTGTTAGATAATTGGAGACCATCGTCCAGCTGGTAACTGTTAGGTAACTGGAGACCATCGTCCAGCTGGTAACTGTAAGGTAAGTGGAGGACATCGTCCAGCTGGTAACTATTAGGTAACTGGAAATATCGTCCAGCTGATAACTGTAAGGTAACCGGAGGACATCGTCCAGCTGGTAACTGTAAGGTAACCGGAGGACATCGTCCAGCTTGTAACTGTTATTGAAGTGGAGGACATCGTCCATCTGGTAACTGTTAGATAACCGGAGGATATCGTACATCTTGTAACTGGAGGATATCGTGCAGCTGGTATTTATTAGGGAACTGGAGGACATAGTTCACAGGGGCGTAGCTGCCTATCCGCAAATACGCAGTTGCGTACTTTCGGAAAAAGTAACAAAAATAAAAACACATTTTAAAAGATGAAATACAGGTTATTTATCGCATATGCAAACCATGAACGTAGTATAGGCTCTGAAAAACTGGCTCGAAAATCGTTAAAATTCAGGAGTTTCCCTCAGGGCTTTGCCTTGCCGGGCTCACTGGGGGCCTTGAGCAACCCCCCCCCCAAAGACCCCTCAACGTAATTTTGCGTACCACCAAAACAGGCCTAGCTACGCCCCTTGTTCAGCTTGTAGCATCAAATAAACTTCTAAGACTGGGATATGTTCGGCTTTTTATATAAAAGAAACTACAGCCGTTTTATGGCCCTCAACACAATTTGTGTGACAGATACAATGCATGAAGTCTCTAATTCACAGTAAGCACTGAGAAGGTATTTTTAGTTAGATTTTACCCTTTGGAACACCTTATGTCACATTCATTTTTAGCGGGAGTTTATATTTCAATAGATTCAGGTTTTGTGTACTGTATTTCTTAATGTTTTCATGTAATTGTATGGTGTTCTGTTTTTTATGCATTTGTATTTATAAGAGTTTGTCTCTTCATTTCCTGTTTTGATATATGCCCGTACTTTCTATGTGTGTCACATACTAATTGTTAGTCTGACTGATATAAGCCCGCACTTTCTATGTGTGCTACATACTAATTGTTACAGTCTGACTGATATAAGCCAGGACTTTCTATGTGTGTTACCTATTAATTATTACAGTCTGACTTATATAAAATATGTATAACATAGAAAGTCCAGGCTTATGTATGGACTTTCTATGTTATACTAACAGCTATAGTCTGGCTGATATAAGCCAGGACTTTCTATGTGTTACGTACTAATATTAGTCTGGCTGATATAAGCCTGGACTTTCTATGTGTGTTATCTACTAATAGTTACAATCTGGCTGATATAAGCCCGGACTTTCTGTGTGTGCTAATTACTGTTACAGTCTGACTGATATACGCCAGGATTTCTATGTGTGTTACATGTACCCAATTATTGTTAGTCTGATGTATATTAGCCCGGGTTTTCTATGTGTGTTACCTTCTGAATGTTACAGTCTGACTGATATAAACCTGGACTTTATATGTGCGTTATCTACTAATTGTTACAATCTGACTGATATAAGCCTTGATTTTAAATATGTGTTACCTTTTAATTGCTAGTCCGATATACGCAAGGACTTTCTATGTGTGTTACTTGTACCCACTAAGCCCGGGTTTCCTATGTGTGGTACCTACTAACTGTTACCGTCTGACTGATAATAACAGTCTGAATGGTATAAACCTGGACTTTTTTATGTGTGTTACCTATTAATGGCTTCAGTCTGACTGATATAAGACCGGACTTTTTATGTGTGTTACCTACTAATAGGTACAATCGGACTGATATAAGTCCGGAGTTTTAATGTGTGTTATATGTACATGTACAACTAATTTTTCAGTCTGCCTGATATTAGCCCAGGTTTTCTTTGTGTGTTACCTACTGTTACAGTCTGAATGATGTAAACCTCCTGGTCTTTCTGTGTGTGTTACCTTTTAATTGCTACAGTCAGACTGATATAAACCCGGACTTTCTGTGTGTTACATACTAATAGTTACAGTCTGACTGATATACGCCAGGATTTCTATGTGTGCTACATATTAACTGTTAGAATCTGACTGATATTAACTTGGACTTTCTATGTGGGTTACCATTAATTGTTACAGTCTGACTGATATAAGCCGGTTACCGGCACTGTTATAAGCCATGACTTTCTGTGTGTGTAACCTACTAATTGTTACAGTCTGACTGATATAAGCCTGGACTATCTATGTGTGTGTAATATTAAATGTTACTGTCGGACTGATTTAAACCAGGAGTTTCTATGCATGTTATGTATTATAATTACACTCTGACTGATATAAGCCTGGACTATCATTGTGTGTTACCTTCTTATTGTTAGTCTGACTGATATAAGCCTGTACTTTCTATGCATGTTACCTACTAATTTTCAGTCAGACTGATATAAGACTGAACTTTCAGTGTGTGTTACCTACTAATTATTGCAATACGACTGACTGATATAAGCCCAGACTTTCTACATTGTATGTGTTACCTACTATTTTTATAGTCTGATACATGAAGACTTTTAATGTGTTACAATCTGACTGATATTAGACTGGACACTGTGGGTTACCTACTAATTGTTACAATCTTGACTGATATTAGCCTGGACTTTTTATGCATGTAACCTACTAATTTTAAGTTTGACTGATATAAGCCTGGACTTTTTATGCATGTAACCTACTAATTGTAACAGTTTGACTGATATAAGCCTGGACTTTTTATATGTGTAACCTACAAATTGTAACAGTTTGACTGATATAAGCCTGGATTTCTTATGTGTGTAACCTAATTGTAACAGTCTGACTGATATAAGCCTGCAGTCAATGCTGTTGATGTTTTCAATGCTTTGTGTTTACAATTAAACCTGTTTCAACTGAACCCTATTTGAACTTAAAAAATTGTTTTTAGACAGGTATTTGGATTACTAAGTGTCTAAATACATTTTAACACGTCTGGTTTAGACAGGTTTCCAGATTAAATGGTTTAGACAGGTGTTTGGACTATTCGGGTTCTGTTTAGACACCAGAGGGAAAGCAGAGGTAGGTCCAAGATAACATGGCAGCATACTACTTTGTCAGAAATAAGCTAACTTGATCACTCACAGTGAAGCTTACTGGAGATGGCCAAATGCCATATAGCTTTAAGGGCAGTAAGAACTGCTTTGATCCAATCAACAAACCTAACTGTTAAACGTGCTAGCCCATGGAAGTAACAAAAGAATGTAATCAAGGGACAAAGACCAGACATGGAAAACAGACAATCACAACAAAGAACATAAAGTAACTAAAATAATACACACGAAGTAACAGAAGTAAATAGGCAACTCGGACACCACTAAAAACCTGGAGCATGGACCAGGTGCACCAGTAGGGTAGCAATCCTCTGCTTTTCTAGAAACACCTGCTGAATTGCTCATAAAAAGTCGAGTCCAGGGTAGACGAAAGAGGAAAGGAAAACTATGACAAATTGAACAAATCAGTTTTCATGGTGCAAATGGATACATAGTACATGTAAAACTGCTTATCAGAAAACATTGATCCAATAATCACTCTAACCTAAGGCAAGGATATTGAATTCACCCCTGCAGGCATACAAAAATAGAGTTTCATAAAATATTTTATTTTTTATACAACAGTAGTCAGTATTTAAAGCCAATTACAAAAGTTATTTAAGAATTGGCAATTTTAAAAATTTTGACTTGTAAAATAACAGATTTTCCATGTGCATATTGTTTATTGTGTGAAGTGCAATAAACAAAATATGAACATGGAAAATTTAGTTTATTTTTCAATACACAAAATTCTTATCATGGCCAATTCTTATAAATTAATTTTAAAGCTTATTTTTATCTTTAAACATGAGAAAAGTAGCTCTGAATTTAACTGAATAGGGGTGTGTCATTATTTTTTTTTATCCAATGAGATATACATGTAACAAAATTATTTTAACCAATCAGATTACAGTATTTATCTCAAATTAATTTATACAAAATTAATTTGAACTAGAAGTAAAAGTCAGAATATTTGAAAAATTCAAGAGCAATAACTCTTCTCTTAAAATTTAAAGAAAACAACAATTAGACCAATGATTAGAGAGTTAAATGTCTTCATAAAGGTTTTGAATTAATAATTTTGAATTGAAACTTTACATGTACTTCATATACATTATCAAAACTGCCATATGGACATTTGTAAGTTATTGTCTCAGTGACGTTAAATAGGAGTCCATGCAAAAACCAGGCAGTTGGTGGCACATGATAGATTCTGTTTTCAATAAATTTCTTCCATTTCATGTCACAAATGTATCCTTTCTCAAAATAAACCAGTTACATGTAGTTAGATAACCTGCAATAGCTGAAGAAAAATAAATTACACAGAAAGCATTGAAATTTGTTCAAAAGGAAGACAACTCTTTATTTCATGCAAAAATTGGTTGCTTCATTAGGAAATTTACATAGTCAGCCTCTTAAAACTCAAGGGGATGACATTTGATTCCGAAGGAAGGAGGGCACGGTTAAGATGTCAGTTTTTGATAATAAACAAGACCGCCTCTACATAATGTAATAAGCTGAAAATAAGTTACCCAGCTTAATTGATAATGTTAATAAATATTCTGACTCAAGCATACTTACTGAACACAGAGACCCCCTCAAATTTGACCCAAAATGGCTTCCAAAGGCCATAAAATTGACCCTTTCTAACCTCACCAAATCACACCCTATATGTATTTTTTTATTAATTCAAGACATCTATTAAATTCTTTCCATTATTCTTCTTTCAGTTGAACCAAAAAAGAATAATAAATTCTTAAGGTAAGGTTGTCTAAATAAATTTTAAAAAATACCCTATTAAAATAGGAACTATATTCGTATGCAAGGAATAGCTAAGGGCAGATAATTGTGATCTCGTACCTTAAGCTGATTTTTGGTTTGTGAAACTACCATCTTGAGAAACAGATCATGTTTACGTTTTGTTCTGCTGATTTTTACCGAAATTACTTGCCTTGGACTGAGCAAATTTTAAAAAATAAAAGTTTTTGGGACTTTTTTTCTAAACGCTTACAGATATCGAGCTGATATTTGGTATGTAACTCTACCATGCTGAGTATCCATAGGTTTTGTTCTGCTCCGCTGACTTTTACCAAAATTACAGTCCTTCGAATTAACAATTTCTTTTAAATCAACATTTTCAGGACTTTTTTTCTCAACATATTGAGCTGATGTTTGGTATGTGAGTTCACAATGTATCATGATCAGTTACAGATCAAGTCCATGTTATGTTGAGATTTTCTATAAGCCCCCTGAACTTTTTTTGTAAATACTTTTAATTTGAGTCATATTTGTGGATGTGCGGGGTATATTAGCGCACTCACTAAGGTTCTTTGTATTAAAAAGTGTCTATTATAGACAGGTATTCAGGTTCAGTTAAGACAGGTTTAAGTGTTCTGTTTTGGATATAAAAATAAACATTTCACTGTAACTTATTAGTGTTCTTTGTTAAATACTAAGGTCATTAGTTCACTGATAACAGATTAGTGTTTAGTATTAGATATTAAGGTCATTCGTTCACTTGTTACTGATTTTATGCATGGAAGTACAGCGTTCTTATTCTTGTTCTTCTTTTTCAGGACATTTGTATCTAGTGGCATTGAAGAATTTGTCAGATGGAATCAAAGTTTGCTTTCACCTCAATTGTTCCATGTTCATCTTGACTGTGTATATATCATCTTCCAGTACTATGTGCATGGGGCTGTTTGAGATTATGGCATTTCATCATCCGTAGATTCAGCAACTGGGGACCTACCATAGAATTTCTACTCTTCAATCTTCCAGAATGGATTCCGACTCTCCCTTTCTCAAGACAAATGTAAAATCAGCTTGACCTCTTGAGTATTCTAAAATATATTTAGGCCTTCCTTTTTTAAGACCGACCTAACCGTCTTTTTTAAGACCAGCCTAACCTTTTTTTTCAGACCACCCCAATTCTCTTTTTTTAAGACCAGCTTAACCCTTTTTTTTAAAGACCAGCCTAAACCTCCTTTTTTAAAACCAGCCTGACCTTTTTTCTTTTTTTTTTTTTTTTGGGGGGGGGGGTTTGAAATATAACCAGTGAGGATCATCTTGTTACATTTCTGATGTATTTTTTCAGTGTAATAAACTCAATAGTGATTAAGGCTTTCCAAATCTGTAGGGTTTAGGCCATTTGATATGACAATTTACATTACAATTCAAATATTATACAAACAAACAGTGCAACTAACTAACAATCTGTGCCATTAACTCAATTACTACTAAATGAACAGTCAATTTCAGTATTTTTTTCTTGAGAACGCAACTGAAACTCTCACATGTTTCAAAAACCTGAGTCAGGTTTTACTAGTTTCAGGTTTTGGGCAAGCTGTTTAAGGCACAAAATGAACTGACGAAGGAATGTCGCAATATTTATTTATCTGTGAGCATTATTTTATTAAAACTACATAGTGAGAAATCTATCTAAACCTATATATTTCAAATTTAAAACTGGCTCAGTTCAGACTTGTATAGGTGGTTGGTTTTCTAAGGTTCCAAAATGTACATTTACACTGATATAAAGATCTTTAAAAACAAGTGTTTGGTATAGACACGTTTCACCGTATATGAAACCATCTTAGTTTTGTGTCAAACTTTTTTTTAATATGAAGTGAAAACTTTCTTGAATTACCTCCCTTAGACCATTTTTAGCTTCTCTCAAATTCACTCTTAATATTTATAGTCATAATATTTGAAAACTTCTTTTACAACCCAAAGAAAACTGAAGACCAACACTATATCCATCTTAGGCACTGAATCTTTCTAATACTGAAGGGAAAGAGGGTGGGGTCGGATAATTTGGAGAAAAGTAATTTTCAAAATTTAAGCCATTTTTAGCTCACCTGGCCAAAGGCCAAGTGAGCTATTGCCATCACTTGGCATCTGTTGTCGTCGTTATCAATTATACACAACTCTTCTCCTCTGAAACTACTTCACCAATTGAAACAAAACTTGGTATGAATGTTCATTGTGGTATCCTGTATAGAACTAATGTGGGGATTCTTAATTCGTCCAAAAACATTGCCGCCATTACTAAAACAAGAACATAGGGGTCAGTTTTTCACATATATCTCCTAAACCGTTAGGTTTAGCTAAATTCTGACAGGGGTAAAAGTGTTCAGCATGATGAGATCTATCTCAGGTCAAATTTTGGTTTTAATCTCTTAGGTCTCACTAACCACTTCCAGGTCAAATGGTCACTCCCCCTATGTAGTACCAAAAACACACTGAACTTAGACATATGCATTGTAAGTGCATTATTTGTGTGTATTATGATTAAAAGTAGTCAAAATAAAGCTGAGAATGTGTACTTTAAAATCATATATGCAATTAACTACAAAAGTGTATGAATATTGTTTGCATGTTTGAGTAATTTGCCTCCGTGCTGTCAGTTAGCAGAACAGGTAAAAATGTGGAATTTTCAGTATTATTTATTCAAGTAAATTTTGTGAAGAATTTCTACAATCATCGTACCATTAGCATAATGATTTTTGTCCTGGGAATTCACTGTGAGACTTTGGAAATTACTTTTTTTTAATATGTAAAGTAATGGAAACGTTAGAAGTGGTTAGTGAGACCTTAAGCAATGTTGGAGTTGTTGCCCTTTTTCAATGATTATTGCCATTTTCAATGTTCCTTGGGGTATCCTGCATAGAACTAATGTGGGGATTTTTGATTCGTCGAAAAACATTGCCACTGTTACTAAAAATAGAACATAGGGGTCAGACAGTAGTTTTTTCACATAGATCTCCTAAACCGTTAGGTTTAGCAAAATTCTTTCGATAGCCGAAATGATCCATATTATTAGGACTACAAAAGTCTTCTGGGATAAGAGTTGTCAGATGAGTTATTGCCCTTGAAAGGGGAAAATGACTCCTTTTTTAACAGTTTTCAGTCAATATCTTGAGAACTATGATAGATTTAAAGAAACTTTCAATTGTTGAGAAGATCTTATGATAAGTCCTACCAAAGAATTCTTGAGTCAAAATTGTTGGAAAACTTCTCGTTAAAATGTATTGCTTTTGAAAGGCAACATTAAACAAGTGAGCGATTCAGGCTTCTGGGAGCCTCTTGTTTATCTTCTTTTTTCTCAGGCATTGACCTAAAGAAGAAAGAAGAATTGAGTAGAAAAAAAAACTTTAAAAAATTGATTTTTGCCTCAGTGAGGTATTAAAATTTGCCAAAAAAATACAAAAATGCTTCAGTTTATCTCTTGGTGTCAAAAAGATTCGGAAATGGGAGGTATAAGGGTACCTGAAAATCATAGTTTAGTTGATTAGGGTGGGGGATGTGCACGGGTGCTATCTCAGCTCACGTGCTATAGTTCCATGTGGGGTATAAGGGTTAGAACCACCCTTTTGATAATTTTGTCTTCTTAGTCTAATAGATTTCCCTTTAATCTGTTTCTTGCACCAATTGTTAGGCACAAAACATTTTTTTGTACTGAGGGGGAGGCTTGGTTTGTTATGGAAAAAGTAAGATTACTCCAAATTTGAGCCATAAGTATTTACTCAGTCATTGATTGAAAAAAAACATTTATATTGTTTAATATTTCCACCATCCCTTAACAATATAGATATTCAAATACAATTTTGAACTACGACTGCTGCTGAAAAAAAGAAATACTTTTCGTGTGTGGGCAAAAATTAACTCAACATTTAATCTGAGCCCCTTCAAAAAGAAAATGGTCTGTGTCTTACTTTCATATTAAGCAAAAGGATTGCTTCGCAGTGCAATGTTTGATTAGAATGCAGATGTCTAATCATGAACAGTTTGGCCAAAAATTTTACGCACTTTCCAAGCTTGATACAGATCTCAATTTTAATAGCAATTAGCCAGGAAAAGAACTTGACCCCAAAGTCCCTGTTTTGCCCTTTATTGCTCAATAAGCACAACCCCTACAATCAATCAAAGCCTTTCTTTTAAGGATAGGTATGTCACCTTGAGGCTCATTTATAAGATCCATTCATCTTTACTCAAGCTATTATCTGCAAAACAGGAAAATGTTTGTTTCTGATCCCTTATTCGTAATTAGTTCAAGTTGAAACCCCTAAAATCAATCCCAGGCTTTCTTTGGTGGTTTAATTTCATGAAAATCGATAACTGACGACAGCATGACACCATTATTCCACTGCAGTCAACAATGATTAAACTGACTATAGCATGATATCATTTTTCCACCGCAGTCAACAATGACGATAGCATGATGTCATTATTCCACCGCAGACAAAGATAAAAAACAAAACAAAAAAACATAAACAAAACAACAAAAAAAAAACATAAAAGTCCCCACTATGAAAAAAATCTTGATGATTCAAACTCATTAAGATTATAATTCACCTTACCAAAATTATATGCATTTAAAGTGCACTGTGGTGTGGTGTTAAAATAAAAAAACAAGTAATATTGACATACAATTTTTTTTTTGCCTCATGACAGTGTTTTCCAATTTAGCCAATTACCAATAATGTTTTAAATTTGGAATTCTCTACAACTGAATGAATAATTACAAATGAACACTACATGTACATGTATTTTATAAGTGTTATTAACTTCACTCTTCAACATGCTGAAGTGCAAGTTCAATCAAAATAATCACGACACAATGTATAATATCTGAAAAACCTTTGATAGCTTATTTCTGCATAAATGGAAGTTCTCGCTAGAAAAAATAATTCCATCTTAAAAAAAAATCTGAATAGTTTGCCTTTCATGCCATAATCCATATTGGCAGTCAACAATGATGAAACTGACTATAGCATGACATCATTTTTCTACCGCAGTCAACAATGACGATAGCATGATGTCATTATTTCACCGCAGACAACAATGACGAAACTGAAGACAGCATGATATCATTATTCCACTACAGACGACAAGATGATACCATAATTCAACCGCAGACGACAATGACGACACTGATGAGAGCGTAGTAACATTATTCCACCACAGACAACAATGACAAAAATGACTATAGCAGGATACTATTATTCCACCGGAGACAACAATGACGAAACTGACGAGAGCATGATACCATTACTCCACCACAGACGACAATGACGACACTGATGAGAGCGTAGTACCATTATTCCACCAGACAATGACGAAACTGACCATTGTTTAAACCATTAATCCACCACAGACAACAATGATGAAACTTGACATCATGATACCATTATTCCACCACAGACGACAAAGATACTGACGACAGCATGGTACCATTATTCCACCACAGACAACAATGATGAAACTGACTAAAGCATGATACCATTATTTCACCGCAGACGATAATGACGAAACTGACGACAGCATGATACCATTATTCAAATACAGATAACGATGAACTGACGACAAGCGTGATACCATTATTCCACCGCAGACGACAATAACGACACTGATGAGAGCGTAGTACCATTATTCCACCACAGACAACAATGACAAAACTGACTATAGCATATCATTATTCCACCGCAGTCAACAATGACGATAGCATGATGTCATTATTCCACTGCAGACAACAATAACGACGGCATGATGCTATTATTCAAATACAGAAAACAATGATGAACTGACGACAAGCGTGATACCATTATTCCACCGCAGACGACAATGATGACATGACGAGAGCGTAGTACCATCATTCCACCACAAGACAACAATGACGAATCTGACTATAGCTTAAACCATTATTCCACCGCAGACAACAATGATGAAACTGACGACATCATACCATTATTCCCCAACGGACGACAAAGAGGAACTGATAACAGCGTGATACTGTTATTCAACCGCAGGCGACAATGACCAAACTGGCAACAGCGTGGTACCATTATTCCACCTCGGACAACAATGGTGAAACTGACTATGGCATATCATTATTCCATCACAGACAACAATGACGAAACTGACAACAGCATACCAATATTCCACCGCAGACGACAATGACGACACTAGTTAGAGTGTAGTACCATTATTCCACCTCAGACAACAATGGCGAAACTGACTATAGCATATCATTATTCCACCACAGACAACAATAAAGAAACGGACAACAGCATGATACCATTATTCGATGGCAGACGACAACAACGAACTGACGACAGCGTGATACCATTATTCCACCACAGTTAATTATCTGTTTCAAACTTTTCTTGTGTAAAATGTTGTTATACTAGTGAAATTGAAAGGAACCCTCTTTAATAAGGCCTCCAACATGGATCTCCTTAGTAGATACAATCAGGAAGACATGACCTCTTTAGTAGATACAATCATGAAGGCATGAAACATACCATCATCATATGGTAGCGATAAATTGGACACATCTTGACAAAACATCAACAAGACCACTTTAACAGCCCTTCCATTGACACTAGAGTTAAAGCCAAGAAGAGATAACATGGCGTCATACCATTGTGTTGGAAATGCGCAAAATTAACCCCTCATGGGAACATCTTCAGAAAATGGCCACAGACAGGCCAAGACATTAAAACTAGCCCTTAAGGGCAAACAAAAAGAGATTTTCGTAAAATGTTTTATTTTTTTTTACACCAGCAGTCTGAATACTATTACATGACAATTTACACAAAAAATATCAAATTTGCTTGGATTAGAAGTAAAATTCTGGATACTTGAAAAAATTCAGGAACAATAACTCTTCTCTTCTAATATGGAGGACTGCAATAGCTTGCTAATGTTTCACAGTAATTTTGAATTGAAAGCATATTTAATTTACACATGATCAAAATTGACATACATGTATTATTAAGTTATTGCAATAGTAACTTTAGAACTTTAATTTCTATTGCATTAAAAAAAATTCCAAAAAAATTAAGTGGTAAATGTTGTTAAAATATTGTAATAAAGTGTACAAAAAAGAACAAAACAAAAACAAAACAAAACAACAAAAAAAACAAAAACAATGAAAGTCACCACTATGAAAAAAATCTTGATGATTCAAACTCTTGTTTGTTCACAGAAACAAAATTTTACTACTGATGAATGATGGACAGCATTGACATGGAAGCAAAATGGATTATCTCCCTTAGAACTACCTGTACAATGTAATACAATGTACTTTAGAATTAATATCATTGGACTGGATCTCTGTTGATACTAAATAATTAAGTGTAAGTTTTAAATCAGGAAAAATGCATGTCCATAACCCACAAATATTACAGAATAATTTTACTCAAGGATACTTTCTTTATTTGAAAAGATTATACTTTGATCTCTACATCAATAGATTTGTTCAGAATAATTTTTTAAGAGAAAGTAAGAAAAAATAAAGTTTTGACAGAATTAGCTGCCCTTGAAATGTTCATTTTGTGTGCATATCCACCTAGTCTGTCTTTCATGCGATAATCCATATTGGCAGAGTACATAATTAAAGACTCCGTGAATTGGCAAAGTCGCTTGAACTATACACAATCTTTAAATAGTCCATGTTGACTGCATCCTGAAGATGAATACATATTCCACAGACTCTATTGGAATGTGTCACATTTTTGATGGACATTAAATATTAGGTTTGTCATTAATATCCATATTGATCATGATAAAATATGTTGGATTCACCCATTATCGGAAAATCCAAATTCACTTAGTGTTTAAAACAAACTTCCACCATGCCTTGGCCATCTACATGCAGATACACGAATATTGTTCCTAGTGTATCAGAAGATAAATTCCAAATCATTCTACTGTTCAATGTACATGAATATGTAATTCCATATGGCTAGGCCTCATTAGTTCTAAAATAAAAACTGGGTTTATCCATCTCAGGAAAAAGCCTTGTTAACAAGTCACTTGAGATTTCCTATTAAATTGTCAGACTTTGGTGGAATTGAATTATAAATAATTGATGTAAACATATTTACAGTGGGTATCCAGGGGGTTCATGGGGTGTTGGAAAATTTGTGTTACATGTATCTTCATTCAAAATATCCAATGAGCAAATAATGACCTGAGTGCCCTTGGGGGACTCCCCTTTTTAAAAGTTTCTCAATCCAACTCTGTAGTACATTGTACATACACACGAAAACGAAACATATATATTTACAAAAAAAAAAAATAAAAATGAAAAATAAACAAATATTGTAAATAAATAAATGTGCATTCTACTCATGCCATGTACATTTATATACTGATAAAAATTACATTTAAACGTAGATGATATGCTGTACACATGGTAAGTATTGAAGAAATCTCCATGTATTTACAATTAGTGAAAATAATTTCCAGTTTATTTATTTAAAGTTAAAAATATTTAAAATTTCAAGAAAAAAAAATGAATATACATGTAACTTCACAAGGATTTATAAATGTACAGTGCATGAAGTGCATGAAGAAATGTATTTAAATTTAAAAAAAAAAAATTAAATTTGACTTACATGTACAAGGATATCACAAGTTGCCAAAGTTGAAGGTGAAATGTCTTGTAAAAAAATTCAAATCATGGATAAAAATAAAAATAAAGTACAGTACATGTTTTTACATAACTACTTCTTTTACAGTTTCATTTTAATTTTTTGAAAGTATTGTTTTTATAAATAGTCAGTAAAAGGATACATGCATGTACATGTATTCATAATATTTATAACTACAATAAGTTATAACTATTTGTTTACAGTGCCTAAAATGTTCATTGTTTTAAAGAGTCTTTTTAAAGAATATACATGTACATGTATATATGATATTCATGACAAATAACAAATAAATATTTCTTAAATCATTTGAGTATGACTAAATCAAAGATAGAAACATGAAAATGATACATACAACTATATACATGTACAACAACAATGAAGAGAACAGATTTTCACTGATGACACATCTAGATACATGTATTTGAAAAACTTGATGAAGACCAAGACTTATTTATAAAGAAATATGAAATAATTTCCAAAAAAAAATCAATCTTTTTACTATATAAACTAATTTTGTATTATTTCTTTTAAAGATTTTTAATTAAGTTAATTGCAAAATGTATTACATTTATGTAAATAAAAAGGTAAAAAGTTATTAAAGATAATTAAGTCAATAAATTAAAACATGTTTCTGAAAAACATTTCTTAGAAAAAAAAAGATTATTTCTGATATTGTTATAAAGATTTCTGATAAATTAAATCATTATAGATTAAACATATTTTATTTATCTTTAAATCTGAATTTGTTTAATAAATTAATATTGTCTTAGTCCATCAAGAGAAAAAAAAAACACCAAATCATTCTGAATGCACCATTCAAAGTACATATACATGTTATAATCTTATTATACTCGGCATCACATAAATAACATACTGTTAAAATTTGAATTAAAATATTTTCTGCGACTTTATTGACACCTACTGTCGTTTAAATTGTCTTAAATGACTTGCTCATTCCTTTAAAAAAAATATGAACTGGCATTGTTCCTCACATGAATCATTCATTAGATTTGAACTAATTATAAAATACAGGTATAGGTGTTAACATAATTACAGTGGCAGATCCAGGGGTTCAAGGTGCAACTCCCTCCCCCCCCTCCACACACACACACACAAAATAATTACTAATTTTTGTAATCTATGGACCTTAATGAGCAGGTAATAACCTGGCACCCCTCCCATTTTTCATAATTTCTCCATCCGCCCGTTAGTGCTAAATATATAAAATCAAATACACATACATGTACATTTTATTTTTGAACAACAAACTTAAAAATCAACATTTATACATGTAGATGTACATGTACCTACATGTGAATCAATAAATTGGAGATACATGTATTTCTTTTAATTATTGAAGTTGCAAGTACATGTAATCACTGTTGTGGGTAATTTAATGTCCTTAGTAGTATCTTTCAATAATATACATGTAATTGATATTTCAAAAAAAAAAAAAAAAACAATAAAAGTTCTGAAATAAATCAACCATTTAAAAAAAATATGTTCATTTTAGTTGAAGCAATGAAGACTTATAAGGATATCACATGTTGCCAAAAAAAATTCTATTAAATTAATTCTAACCATGACTAAAAAAATGCTACATGTACATTACATGACTGTACTTTTTTAATTATTGTTTTAAAGAAAGTTATTTTTAAAGGCCTACATCTAAATACTGGGTATGAATAAATCACTAATACAGTAATGTACATGTACTCAGACCCATCGAAATTTTTTTAAGCACATCTGACATTCGGTCAGACACAAGGTGATGACTTGTCTGACCGAACGACAATTTGTCTGACCGAAAAAACTCTGAACAATTTATGGACACGCTAACATTTTTGATGGGGGGTGGGAATCTCCAAGTACATTTTATTATCAAGCTGATTTTAAAACTACTGGGTATGGGCTCTTGAATTTGTTAATTTGTCACCATTATTCATTTTGGCTAGAGTGTATCTGATGAGTCTTCATAAACGAAACATGTGTACTTTGTTTTGAGTTCTTTGTATTATATATTGTTGATTTTTTAAATTTGAAATAAAGTATTGTTATTAAATTATAAAATCTATTCTCAATCTCTGGCATATAACATAATCATTTCAAAATTCAACATTTCATCTTGATAGTCAAAACATTCACTGTCTTCATAATCATCATCATTGTCTTTGTCACAAAGGCTCTCCACAATGTTAAGTGTTGAGTTAACTTCAACTTGTACATTATCAATATCATTCTTTTCCTCATCAAGTATTTCAACATCTGCATCATTAGTCATTATAACATCAACAGTATTTTGTGTTTCATTTTCAGTTTCCAAATTGGTATTAGTAACAGGCTCTTTGGATTGATTTTGGGTTTCATTTACAGTTCGACCCAACAAAATTTCAAATGAAAATTTGTTTTATCAGATGTTCAATTATTAATCTTTATCAATTTCGATGTAAAAGAAATATACTTTATTATTTTTTTCATTATTATTTTGACAATATAATGACCGCATGTTTCACATGTAAACGAGTAGCGAGACAACGGAAGGGACGATATATCAAAGGACGAAATGACGTGTAGCGAATGAACTGGAAGTTACATATTATTGTTTACAATCAAATTGATTGACTATCTCGCTAGACTGTAGACTAATTCACGTAATTATAAAAACGTTCTAGTTATTCACAAAAACCACTTCAGTTTTGAGAAAATCTTCTTTAACATAAGAAAAAAACATGGGACACCCGGGCCAACAAGCAACGTGTATTTACCGGACAGGTCCGACGGTCCGGCAGGTTTAGATGGGTCTGTGTACTTAATTTTTACCACATTCATATTTTGATGTTGGAACTTGTAATGGTGTTAGATATTTACACAAAGTGATACTATTATTAAAATTTTTAATTTTAATTATATTCAGTTTTCAAACGAGAAAATTTCATTTATTTCGAAACATGAAAATGCAAATATATACAACAAAAGGCAAAAATTATTTTCAATGATGACACATCTACATGTAGATACATGTACATGTATTTGACAATCTTGATGAAGACCAACACTGATTGATAAAAAAATATAAATTAAATTTATTTTACACTGTACTCAATATGAAATTTCTGTACTATTTGAAAGATTTTTTAATAAGTTAATAATTATCATATTTTTGTAATCTTATGCCAATATAAAAGTAGAAAGTTCTGTCAAATATTGTTAAGATTTTTGAAAATTAAGTCCAAAAATTAAATCATGTTTCTTTTCTTTTATTTTAATTAAGTTAATTATCATATGAACAAATGTATGTTTATTTATGTCTGACAATTAAAAAAAAAGGTGGAAATGTCTGATATGATTAAAATTACTTTAGAAAAACAAACCTTATATACTCGAATTCACCTCAGCCTGTTTTTATTTTTTTAAATGATCTTATATCATATTTCTGCTATTTACATTTAATGAAAGAAAAACCCGGTTCCAAATGAAAATGTTACAACTGGTACTTAATATATAACTTACCACATATAGTATTCAATTGGCAGGGAACCAGACATGTGGCGTGAAATCATGGTATGTCAGCTCTTCAATTGTGAGATAATAGGGAACATTTCAAAATACCCATAGAAACAAGATGGCGGATAAACAATACGCTCAATGCAAAATTCTCATAAAAAATAAATATGGAAATATTTCGATCTCGGAGGTAAGAACGAAAAATATTTGTATGAAAGTTGTAGTATAGAAAGACATGAATAAAATGGCAATTTTTTAAAAAGAACTTATAAGTAATTTAAAAGATAATTAAAAAAAAAAAACAGGCTGAGGTGAATTCGAGTAGATCTACATATAAAAAATAAAGTCCAAAAATTAAATCATGTTTCTTTTCTTTTCTTTTAATCAAGTTAATTATCACATGTTTATTTATGTCTGACAATTAAGAAAAAGGTGGAAATGTTTTCTTACCTTGAAATTGAATTAATCTCAATAATTTGTTTATCTCAGTGTTGCCTGTTGGTTCTCCATCAAAAGTCAATATACAGTAAATATCCTGACCACATTCTCATCAATAACAGTGAGATGATGATTCACTTTATCATAATGTACACACTGAGGGTAACACAACTCATCATCTCCACCGACTACAACTTCATGTTTATCTCCATCCCTTGAAATTAGTAATAAATTATTGTTGTTATTATCACACACAAAAATATTCCGGTGTTGATCCATTGATATTCCACGAGGCAGTGTATTGCGATCCTTGAATGTGAAGATAACTCTGAGGTCAGAATCTAAGACAGTAACTGTGTTGTTGTAGTAGTAAGGACAGGTATAACATATTCTGTTGCCATCTGTGTCTATATATGAATGAACATAAACAGTCCGGTCATCATGGAGTTTGTCTATTTTTTCTGTATCTATATTAATTTTTCGGATTCCTACCTGATGTACACAGAAGTATAAATGTCCATCACTATGTGTAATTCCTCTGACATCACTCTTTATCTGAAGTGTTTTAATGATTTTACTCCTGTCTACATCTATGATGGAGATTGTTTCATGGCGAGGATTAGAAACAGCAACATGGTTCTCATTGATGACTGTTACATCCCATGGGCATGGGTCTCCTCCATTAAATCTGACTGATGATTTGTGTTGACCATCACTGTGTAGTATGTTTACTACACCATTGTACCAATCAGTCAACACCAGGAGTCCATTAGGCAGCGTACAACAACCACGACACAAACCTTGATCTATTGTAAACTGTTGTTTAAGTGTCAGTTGTCTGGGGAATCTTGTCTTCACCTCTGCCTGACCCATGTTTGGTTTGTTTATGTCTATGGAGGTTGTTTGTTTTTCTCTTGATACTTTAATGTCACACAGAGTTTTTATTCCAAAAATTGTGTCGTCTGCTGTGATGTTTTCATTCATTTCTATGTCTGTATTATCCATGGCTCCTTTTTCAGATAATTTGTGTAAGATTTCTTCCGATTCTTCAACTTCTTTCTCCATTTGTTTTGTTGCTATGAATGTATGGAAATTTGATGCATGGTTCTTAATGAGTTCCTCCTGTCCCAATAATTCACCAAGTTTTCTTTCATTTGATTCCAGGATTTTTGTGGTGGCTTTGATTTCATTTACATTTTCATTGACAACTGACTCTAACTCTGATAATGTTTTGTTTTCTAGTTTCTTTACTTGATCAATAAGACTTTGGGTTCTTTTTTTCACCTCTGTTGATAGTTTTTCCTTTTTTTCCTGTAGGTTTTTCATATTTTCTTCCCTATCAATGATTGCATTCACGAAGATTTCTTGAGTCGATTTTATGTCTCTCCAAACATCTTCGAAAACTGCTGAAGATTTTACTTCATGGATGACATCGTCTATATCTAGGGTATCATCACATTTTTTATGTGACTTCAGCAAACACTTTTTGCAAATGGGGCAATCATGAGACCTACAGTAAAATTGATATTTTTGTTTGTGTTCTTCGCAGTCAAGTTGAATGTTATGGATAAAAGATGGTAATTTTAGGTAATCTTTGTAAGGTATGGTGCTGTGGTCCCTTGTTGCTTTTCGTACTCTGTGGTGATCACTACATGTTGGACAGAGGGATTCCTCACATTGTGGACACCATACTTCAGGAGTGCTGGTCTTTTCTAGTAACAGGCAGATGCTGCAGCTTTCAGATGCCATTTTTCTGTAATATAAATAGAGAACTATAGGATTTTAATTCTTACTTCTTAAAATCATTAACATATAGCTTAGTATAATCCCTTTTGGGATTTGGCATTGGTTATATTTTTTTGTTTTGATGGTGGTGGTCCAAGCAAAAAAACATCTCCAGCGCCAAATCCAAAAACAGTGGGTTAACCCTCATGGAGCATATTGTAGGGGGGGAGGGGTGGTTGCATGTACATTATCATATCTTGTTACAAAAACTACTCCTAAGCCCCAAAGGTGTGATTACAAGGGACTCGGGTAAAAGCTGAGCTGCGAAACGTGGATGTAGCTTGAACTATTATGTTGTGATTTGGCATTTGGCATTGGGGATATTTTTTTGTTTAGACGGTGGTGAATTAAGCTTATTACCAAATTTTTTTTATCGACTTAAGAATGAGTTTATATAAACCTTTCATCTTTCAACTTACATGGACTTTTTATGAGCAACTCAGAGGGTGTTCCTAGAAAAGCAGAGGACGCTTAACCTACTTCTTATGTACATGTATTATTTTAGTTACATGTACTTCATGTTCTTTTTTTTGTATATGTCTGTTTTCCATGTATTGTCTGTCCCTGTATTACTTTCTTTCGATTACTGCTAGAACCTTGATTACTATTCATATGGGTTAACCCTCATGGAGCCGAGTGGTCAAAATACTATACAGTTACGTACATCATAGTCGTTTGAATTTTAGTGACAAATAGCAATATTTGGCTCTTTTCTTGCTATTTGTCACTTAATTTCAAACGACTGTGTGTACATGTTTATCAAGCCCCTGTTTTTCGTTAAAAAAATCAAATCAAAAGTTGTGATTACACAGGTTAAACCTACTCCAACAATGCTAGAGGCCATCTGGCAAGCTATTTTCTGACTTGGTGCCATCCTAAGAGTTGGGGTATGGAGGAACGGAATTCCAACTTCTTACGTTGTATGAGTAAGGTTAAACCTCTCAGGAATCTCAAATTTAAGTAATGTCATGTCTAATCCCTGTAGGGATCGGTGGTGGTCAAAACAAAAAAAATATCTCCTGCACCGAATCCCAAAAGGTTACTGTCATGTCTTAATTTGGCACAACCGTAAATATCAAGTTTGAAAATCATCACAGTTATTGAGGGACAAATGTTTGTATGACTTACAGACAAGCAGCACGGTCAGGGAAGTAAATTAGCGGTGGTCCTCCACCGGTCAGACAGACGCGGAGTTTCTGTTTCAATGATGACGTATGTCTGCGGGTCTCACTATTTGGCGACAAGAAGTGACAAAAAGCGACAAGAAACAACAAGTCGAATAGCGGAAAGAAGTTTTCGTTTTTTTTGTTTTCATTTAAACAGAGATATACAATTGTTTATTTGTGTGTTTGATTTCAAGCAAAAAAAAAAAAAAAAAAAAAAGAATAGGAAAATATTGATTTTAAAAACCAGGAAAAGAATATTTTTCAGGTAAAAATGTGAAGATAACAGGTAAAAGGTTGTTTGAATTATTTCCAAAATGATAATAGCATCCGGAAGATTTTTTTCATTAAAGAAAAATGATAAAAAAGAAAGAAATAAATCAATAAAACTGACTTCAAAATATGTGAAGAAGATTCAATTCTCCCATTTTTTTTAAAGAATAACGCATATTGCTCAACTTGGTATTATTGTTTTGCAGTTTTCATATCTCTCTAGATAATAACCCATTTTATCATATATTTTGAACTGATTTCTTCTATAACAATGCATGTTGCTATATATTTTTCTTTCATTTAAGAAAATATATAAACAGCTGCGCTTTAAAGCGCATGATACGCCCGTTTCCCTTTTAACTTGTCCTTGTGTTTTTTTTTATGAATTTATATGATCAACTAGAAATACTGTGAATATCCTCCCACCAGAAAGGTAAATAAAAAATGCTCAAAAAATTTGGCACTATCAAGGCTACCTTAATTTTAACTAAGTTTGTTGTCTTGATTTTTCACCCATACATTTCTATCTTGTTTAAAACACACTTTTCTGACAAGGTTACCAAGTACCTTTTATACTTATTAGTCGACCATTAACAAATGGTCTGTTTTATACATTTTTTCAACGAATAAAATTTCCTTGGCCGTTTCCGGCCTTTTTTAAAGAGTAAAACTTCATAAACTTGAAAATCGCCCTTTTTTAAGGAAAAAAAAAATCAAAAACACGGAAACGAAAAATCTGAAATTTATAAAAATCAAAAGGGAGCTTACGTCAATAGATATGCACAACTCACCAAAGTTTCAATTAAGTTGGTGAAAGCGTTTTTGAATTATCGTCCAAAAACTTGAAAAACTCCCTTTTTAAGTAAAAAAAATCGTAACACGGAAACGAAATATCTGAAATTAATAAAATTTGAAAGGGAACTTATGCCAATAGATATGAACAATTACCCAAAGTTTCATAAAAGTTGGTGTAAGTGCTTTTGAGTTATTGTCCGAAAACTTGAAAATCGCCCCCTTTTTAAGGAAAAAATTCATAACAAGGAAACGAAAATCTGAAATTTATAAAAATCGAAAAGGAGCTTAAGTCAATAGATATTAGATATGAACAATTCTCCAATGTTTCATTGAAGTTTGTGAAAGCGTTTTTTGAGTTATTGTCCGAAGTGTGGACGACGGACGGGCAACAGTATACCACAACACGTCCCGTCTTTGACGGGCGTATAGAAATCATCTTTTCTTTGAATCATACCACTGAATGTTGAATCCAAACAATTTCCTTTTGTTACTTTTTCAATTGTAATATCACATAAAACATGTTCCCATATTTTTATCAATTTGAAAACACGTCAAATCAGATCTGATATATATAGATATACAGTACTGTAGTTTCTTCATGAATTGTAGTATCTAATTTGTTCAAACTGTTCATTGGTCAAATTGAAAAAAGATGTTTTTAAATCTTAAATTTGTAACAGTTGACTTCCATTTTTTTTCAAAATTTTTCTAAAAATAATTAACTCATTTTGTTTTCAACAATTATCTGATTTTTCCTGTGTCACTTTATTTTGCCTTTAATTGAAATAAACCTTGTCGCTTTTCTGGACTTCTTGACCTCTGGTCCCTACTTGACACCTCTTGTCACTAATTAAATTAGGCCGAATATCAGCTTCAAATTTTCAGTTCTAGAAAACTTAACTATAAATTTCTGTATGAAACATTTTGTTATAGCTGCCAAACAATGTGATATTGAGTCACAATAATATAGCTACTTGTTGCAGTTTGTGTTAAAGCTTCCTGGTTCAATTATAATACAGAGTGCCAGAATATTTGTAATTAATTATGTGGAAAGGACCTTTGTAAGTTGGTATAACTTATGTCCAATCCAATTGCCTGTAAATTTTAGCAATAAAATATGTTTAAACTAAGAGTGTCAGAAGTACCTGTAAAGTCCGAAACGAACTCAATATAACATCAAACGAAACAAAAAACGAAATCAAAAGAAATAAAATTTAATAGAACCCATCAAGCCAGATACATCATTTTAATTTAGAAATTGAAACATGTCCCAATGATCATTATAATCAATAGGATTTTAGGCTATGCCAATGATGGAAGGAGCAATTGCGCAATCGTCTACTTCCATCAGCATATTTTAGCCCTTCATAGTTAACACAAGACAATTTAAATTTGCAAAACACTGAATTGCAAATCTTGCACCACTTTTTCTTCAACCTACCATGTCATGTAAGTAACCATTGGATGCAGATTCGCATGGGATTTAATGAAATGCATTTTATTTTACAATTTTTTTATAAAATAAACTTATAGTTTCAATTTAAAAATCATAGGATTTTTTTCTCCCATGGGATTATTTTTGTCCCATAGGTTTGTTTTGTTTGTAAATCAATACAGTTAGAGACATATAAAAATGGGTACATGTGTATGAAGAGGTATTATGATAAGATACCAGAAAGTACAAATGTGTGTGTAGATTGAATGAAGCTATAGAATTTAAATAATTTTACATCTCTATTATTTATAAGCAAGTAATAACCAATGCGTTCTCACTTTTAGTAAGTATATTTATTACTTTTTATAAGGAATATGTTTTTATGTATTGAATTATTCAACTTAAAAAAGAATTGAAGCTAAATTATCTTGATAAGTGTCATTTCTTGAACATGCTTTATAACAAAATATAGTTCAGTTTTTTTGCATTGCAAAAGTACTGATATTGTTGATAAACTACAAAAAGGTTAGTCTTCCATAACATTTCATAACGATATCCACATTCAACACAAAAGTATCTGTATTTTTTGGCATTTTATGTCCATTCTTAAACAAAAAGTGTTAAAATGCAAAATCAACTTTATTTAATACACCCCCCTCCTTTTGTGTAAAAATTGGGTTGATTTTGTGCAAAATTTTGGCAAAAATGAGCAAATTAACGCCTAAACCGTCTTTCATAATTTCTAAGGATATGAAATAGATGCCCATGCAATTTGACAGGATTTAAATGTCTGAATCAAAGTCTAACTTATCATTTTGAACCTTATATCATGGGCAAGAACCACAGTTCATATAAACTATTCCAATCTGGCTAACATAGACATAATAAAAACACCTAATGTTGTCATGAATGTAAACAGATATAAAATTACTTAAACAGAAAATGAATGCTTGATACACATTACAGCACATCAAATCATAGTAAGGTTCAATAATGTATGTTCTAAGTTTTTCCTGAATCGGCAGACATTTATTAATGATTATTTAAAAAAATTAAAACCTTTTTTGCAATGGTGGGGTTTTGAATAAAATGAATTGATTTCTTCTGATGAATAAATGTGTAACTACATTCCTATTTCAAAATTTACATGTTTGTTGCTTATGTCTAAACCCCTACAGTTTCCTCCAATTTTACCCTTCTGTGAATGAGGCTGATACATCTAAACTATTTTTTGAATGTCAACACTTTAGCTTCAGTGGGAATAATATTAGCAGTCACAAGTACATGTATTTACATATATCATATTTAGGTAGCAATGATGATTTCTTTACAACTGTACTCCAGTATCACCAAAAGGAGATTCTCAATTTCTCATTTGATGGTTATAATAGTAAAAGCTCATGTTATGTACTGCACACTTTGTAGTGATGATCTGATCACGATAGTGTTGCTCTTAAATATAATGTGAAAATCCTCCTAAAATTTTGCAGGAAGTTCTTGCTGTATACCAGTAGCTATTCTGACCATAGAATCCCAACCAATAATGATACCTAAAAAATAGTTAAGAACTAAAAATGTCATAGTATTGGGTAGATTTTTAATTAAAAAAATGCAAACAAAGCACAAAAATGTGATGTCAAGATCAATGGTAATTAACCCTAGAGCATGTAGAAGGCTATACATCTTAAAAATGCTTAACAACACGCCAATTATCAAAAACCTACCTTGAAAGATAATAAAGTAACAACCTAGTGTAAACATGAATTGTGTTACTGGCTGACTAATTACTGAAGGTGATTGGTCAGTTTCAGCAGGCAAGAACCACCCTCTCACTTTTCAAAGCCATGCAAAGCATAATCTGTAGGTCTTCAACTCTTAAAGGTTTCTTACAAATATTTATAACTTATTAATGTATTCTGATTTATATGGAACTCATTCATGTATAAAGACTAACTACAAGTAATATGCTTCTTGTGCTAAATTAACTAACAGAGTGCACAACATTAATAACAATTTGAAGTAAACTGATTACCTAAAAAAAACATCAAAATCATGTACAAGTAATGCTTTACCATGTATATATAGGAAATACCTGAAATTACAAGTTATCACATATTGCTCTCACTACAGGATCCAAAACCCAATCCATCAGGTTGGTCAATGTATTAATAGTCATCTGGTATTATCAGGTTGTCCCTACAATATACAAAGCTAAAAGTGCTGCATTGAATCTCTACTGATGCATTTCTTCACATAATTTTTTTTTTAAATACCTCGAGTGGTTTTGGAAGAGCTGTGCTAACAAGGTCTTCACATTAAAAAACAATCAGTTTAATTATCTCCCTTTATGGGTCTAGTGCATATATTATATCTTTAAATAAAGCCTAACTTTCCAATTTTAATAATATAAAAAATTAGATGACTTTTTAATCATTCAAACAGTATGTGTGAAAGTTTCTGATAGTCTGTGAAACGAAAAACAAAATCAAACATCTCCTCTACTATTTTGCGAGTTAAATGTGCTTTCTATTAAAATGCTCGTCATGAAAGCTTCCTGTGTATTCAAAGCAAAAGTGTTTCAGCCTATTGACAATGTCATCAAGATTATGTTAAAAAATGCATACCTGTGGATGAAAAAAAATTGTTTAATTATTTAATAATCACTGAGTATTGCATGTATACGTAATTACTGCTACAGTAAATGTGTCAAATGATAATCGCCCTTTTTAATTGGTCAATATTCTTCTCTAAGAAATGTGTAAGTGTCTCTCTTTTAAATACAAGTCTTCATTTGTCTACCCCGGACTTGACTTTTTATGAGCAACTCGGCGGGTGTTTCTAGAAAAGCAGAGGACGTTTACCCTACCGGTGCACCTGGTCCATGCTCCCAGTTTTTAGTGGAATCCGAGTTGCTCATTTACTTTTGTTACTTTGTATGTATGATTTTAGTTACTTAATGTTCTTTGTTGTGTATGTCTGTTTTCCATATCTGGTCTTTGTCCCTGGATTACATTCTTTTGATTACCGCTATAACCTTGGTTCCCTTGATTACTCTTTCACTTATTAAAGTTCTGAAAAAATAAAAATACAGCTAGACAAATGTAGTTGTACAAGTATTAAAATGCCAGCGACATGTGTAAAGATTGAGTTGAATATGGTTCTGTTGAAAAATTTCTGTTGGTATTGAACCCTCCCCCCTCCAAAAAACAAAAAAAAAAACCAAAAAAAAAAAACAAATGCCTATCAACATATTTCAATCTTTGCACACAGCATATCTTATTTTAAGTTCTATTTAAGAAATTTTAAGAACGAACATGTATTAGGAACACATACTAAGCAACAAATCCGGTTAAAACTTTTTGCAGGATTGTCAGGTAGTGCCTGTTTTGTACTATAAGTAAACAAATTGCAAGTCTATTCTACTGACTGAAAACTTGTGACTTATTCTTGTAATTAATGTTCAAATGAGGTTTAATTGATTACAAATACTTTAATTCTTCTTTGACAGATAAGTAGCTATATGCTGGGCAGATCCAGAAATTTGTAAAAAGGGCTGGGTGTTCATTTTTTCACTAAACAAGTATAGCTGAAAAAAAACTCCCCATTAACTAACAAGACATATTTTCAAATAGAAATATTGATTTTGCTTTCTGGTTAAATATAAATAAAAAATATTGCACTTGCGAATCAAAAATTTTCATCCGGGTCCCCCCCCACTTTGACAGTACATATATAGTAAAGCTCACAGTGCTGGCTGTTTTAGGCAATGCCTACCCCACATATTATCAACTTGGTAAGGAGTTACCAGTCCCTGTAATATAAATACCCTGACCACGGTAACTTTAATCATTAAATATTACAATTACAGTGAACCTAATTCAAAAAAGATTCTTTAGATACAATAAATATTCCCCCTTCAAATAAAATACTAAAAAAAAAATCTAATTTTATAATGGGTAAACGCCGCACGAGAATTCAGCTTAGTTCCCAACCTGTGACTGTGGAAGGAGGAGGCTGTTTCAGGAGCAGAGTAGTCAGAGCAAATCATGCAGATTTTCTGGAGCAGTACAACTCCTAACTTACTGTATAGTAGGAACTTGATGTATGGATTCATTGCTGTATTGAATTCGTTAGTTTCTGAACGACTGCAGCATCAACACTTATCTCGCTGCTGGGACGAGGTCATAGCGGGGAATGAACAGTATACAAAAGCGTCTTGCATCATGCGTGATTTCGCCTCCCCATTTCGCCACTGACTGACAATACATATCCGAGGTTTTCTCTGTAATTATCCTTTCGTATAACACTTGTTGTTTTATCGATGCAGGAACGCATAAGATGAGCATTCCAGTAACGTAGTAAATAGTTGTACAAAAAGTTATTTCATAGCTAGCGAAGGAGTTAAATTTAGGTAAATGCTATATATAATATAAATCCTTGGGCTAACGAATGAAACTGCACTTTCTCGGGACTTCGTCTTGATTAAACATAGTACGTGTACATTTTAATACCCAGATCTAACGTAAGATGCTGGCATTTCCGTTCGTCCATAGGATGGTGCCATATCAGAAAATAACTTCCATGCAAGCGAACCTCTTTCACGCGCTGCAGTAATTCGGTTTTGTAATTTAAATTAAAGCATGGACTGTAAAATCATTGGTGACAGTTACACCCATAGACCTGTAATTAATTATAACTCCCTATTACATGTACGGTTTTAATTCGCTAGTAAAATTATAAAAAAAAAACTTATATAAATTAAAAAATAAAAAAAAACTCATTCACTAGTCAGCAGATCCTTTCAGTAAATATAATTATATACAAGGACTTTTATAATAGCCTATCAAAATCCTTCGGTTGTTATATTAAAAAAAAGTATTAAAAATGATATAATTGGATTAATGTGGATAATTTCATGCAAAATTTGGGTGAAAATGAGGAAATATTATACTATGACACACCCCTTATTTCTAGACCCTCACCCCTTTTAGAACCCACTTTCTAAATCTCGGTTAAGTTTACGTACGACACTACACAGACCAGGTGACGAATAGAATCGCCCTGAGGTAATTTAAAAAAAAAGTAATTGTTTTATGGTTCAGACAGAACAGGTGACTCAACAGGTGACAGGATTTACCTGTCCAATATTGCAGTAGAAAATGTTCGTTCCCTTACAGTTCTGATCATCCGTGTGTATATAGTGTACTAAAGTGCGTTCCTGTTATAGACAAGAAGCTTTTCCAGATGGGATGATGACAAAGGTATACTAGTATATTCCAACATTGCAGTAAAAATTCTTAATTGTATAATTTCAAAATCGCCTGCTTACATGTAGGGAAACTGAAGTTCTAAAGTTTTTCATACCTCTGGTTATAGCTAAAATTTATATGATATGCATTAAACTGTATTGTACATACGTATAATAAGATTCACCCATTCTACTTTTCGAAACACTATACGGTGGAATCTATATGTACAATCTATACCTGGTGTACACTGAACATACTATTTTGTACAGTTCATATTGGTTACAAGTGTCTACACGTTGATGTTCCATGAAAGCGTACATTGCGCGTTTTTCGATTCAACTTTTGCGCCAATTGGATAAAAACTAGTTTAATTGTCCCAACATATTTCCCCGTGGTTGAATTGCGCTTAAAAAGACTGGCACTAATTGTGTCAGTTTACCGGTAAAAGGTAGCGATATCAAATATTTCATAAAAATGTGAATATGAAATAGATGTTAAGAATATATATATCCAAAAAATGCCAAAAAGATGTAATCTACACTTAAATAGATTTACCTTGTATTGGATCTAGTATTGAAAAATCTTTTAAATGAACATTAACTCCGCCCGGATAACTCGCCGGTCCCAAGTCTGGATGTCCCTATCATATGTAAAATCAATTTCAATTATTCCCATGCGCGGTTGAGCCACGGTGCTTCACACGTCATACAATAAGGACACAACCCATGTCATGCCAAAAACTGTTTTAAACTATAGGAGAGTTCTTCGTGATGTCATCACTTACCTGTGATTTGTATTTGGTTGGCAAAAAATCCCTTGAGTGGCATGGGGCATCAACTTTATATCATCATAACGTTTTCGTTTTTTAAGATAATTGAAAAATTCTTTTGGTTCTCTACACTGCCAATAATACTCTTTTTATCCACGGAATTTTAAAATAAATATTCAGTAATTAGACTATGTGAGCATAAAAATTTTAAAATAATTTTTAATGATAATAGAGGTTTACATATAAATATCAGAATGTAGGACGAAAAGTCACAGGACAAAAAGTCACGGACGAAAAGTCACAGGATAAAAAGTCACAGGACAAAAAGTCACAAATCATAAAATGTTGATAATTGTTAAGGCAAATATGAAATAGAAATATTTTTTTTTAATTTTTGGGAGGATTAATTTTTCGTTTTGTATTTTTTTTAAATAGTTTTTTTTCAATTATGGTAAAATAATAAGAGTTTTGCTAAAGTTTACAGGCAAATATTTAATTTGAAGTATTATTATTTTTTTCTTTTTTGTTGGATATACATTTGTAGAAGTGAAATTTCCAGTAGTTTTTTTATGACCAATGAATGTGCTACAAAATCTGTATGACTTGATAGGAGGTGCATAGTGAAAGTTGTGAGTTTTGTTTGACCAATCAATGTGTGATTTTAAAGATGTATGGCTTCCAAGGAAATGCATGAACATCTGGACAGACCTGCATGTACTAATTAAAACAACAATCTAATTGCGAAATAAACAATTTGGGGTAGATAGTTAGTAATTAGTTTTTACAACATTTAACAATTTATAATCAGTGGGATAATTTAGGGCTTCCCTAGAAAGGAAAACAATACAGAGGAGACAGCCAACTTTCATTTTTTTCCAAAAATATATCTCTGTCCATGGTAGAGCTTTTATGAGTAAATGTCTGGCTTTTTGCAAAATTGGCATAAAAAGGACAGGCTTTGTTGCCTCGTCATTCAGTTCCAAATGGAGATCCTAAAGAGCAACAAAGGCGGTTCAAAGCTTTGCTTTGAAGGTTACACCTACAAAAGACATGCTTTACGCAAGACCAAGCAGTGGTGGAAGTGCACCTTAAAGTCCAGTCAGGGGTGCAGAGGCAGCCTGTCCACAGACCTACACAATGAGAATCCAGTACCAAGTCAACCACATAACCATGCACCACAAGAAGACTCAGCAAATCTCATAAAATATCGCAACAACATGAACCACAAAGCAGAGTCTACTTTCAACAAGCCCAGCCAGATCTTCGCAGAATGTGTATCAACTACATCCAATGCAGTAAAAGCCATGTTTCCTACAGAAGACTACGTTAAAAGATCCATCAGACGTCGCAGACCTCAACTTCCTGTTCCAGCATCTCTAAAAGAGCTTACAGTGCCACCTGAGTTATCAGTTACAGTAGATGACGACCAGCAGATTTTCGTCCTCCGCGACAATTGTCCAGAAGCCAGAACCAGAATTATTCTCCAAGGCGCAATCGGTACACAGCCAGCAAAGAGAGTTCGGCAGAAGATAGTTCATCTCCAGAAACGACTCCAGAATCTGTGCCAAGACCGTGTATCAGGCAGAAAGACAGTTCCAGAATTCCTGAATGGTGTCGCCTTCCAACATTTGCCTGGGTAGACGTACTACAGCTGCAGGTGCAGAGTTAGACGTTTCTAACTAAATAGACTTTCAACAGTGTTTGCTAAAACAGTGACAATAGTGAAAATGAACTCATGTGTTTAAACAAAATGCTCAAAGAGATATTGTGTGTTTAAAGAAAACCTTGCAAAACTTTTTATTTATTGACTTTCTGTGCTTATATTGTTGTGTGTTTATTGTTTTGTATAAAATGTCTATGGTGCTATATAAAGTATTTTGACTTTTTGTCCTACTAAAATTGTGACTTTTTGTCCTGTGACTTTTTGTCCTACCAAAATTGTGACTTTTTGTCCTGTGACTTTCCGTCCGTTTACCAAATATCATTTCAAATTTATTTTTTAAGTAAAAGAGTAAAACATTTACACACAAAATATGAATTATTTTATCTAAACGAAACATTTTACAGAACCAAAATTGGATATAAAATAACAAAGTTAAAAAGTTTTGAAAATTGGGATTCTAATCATGAATTTGCTAATTGTTTATTTCGTTGTTTATTTGCCACCCAATTTGTCACTTAGTGATATGAAAATTAGTGAATATGACATCACTAATGAGATTGGCGAACTCTCCTATAGTGGTCCAATTTCTATTTAAAGACTTCATGAGCGAATCAATGAAATACCAAAAAAATGTCATCCTTAAAGATCTGACAAGAATATCATAACATTTTTACGGTAAACGGTTTAATTTACTTATTGGGCGAGTATTGAGCTTTCCGTGCTATGTGTAGAATATTACCGTAAAACAAAGGGTGAGAGACAAACATGGATATTTGTCTATAACAAATGTATGGTTATTAACAAAGTTATCGAAGTGAAAAACTCTATATAAGAGTCAAAATGAAAAGTCTGCATAAAATTTAAATGGTTTTATCAAAGTACAACCGGAAAGTTTGCAACCATTGCAATGGTCATCGTCACTCGGTACAGGCATTTCCTTTGGACATTGAGGATTAAACCAGGTTTTATGGCGCCCGTCCTTGGTCCTCTTATAAATTGATTTTTTAATGTGACATTTGTGCATAGGAAATAATCAAACAAATAGTTGCTTCACATATTTTCGACAAAAGTGAATAGAATGTATCATTTTCATAATTTTCTTGGGTAAATTTAGGGTCCTATGTCAGCTCCTATTTTGTAAATCTCTTGATCTGCCACACGAAACACGTACGAAGCCATATTACGGGATGTATTTATTACCTAGATTATAAGTGCCCCCAGCTAAACCGACCACTTCCTGTATATTGTACTTAATTAACAGTAAAATGGAATATCGAGCTGCTAATGCCTGTAGTCATTTTCTCGTAACAAACGAAAATTTGAGTTTTACGTATACATTTTGACTGCAGATTTTGATTTTTTAAAATTCATTGTAAAGATAAAATCAAATCAATATCTGTATAAGTTAAGTAAGGCAATCATGCTCACCAGTACAATGTTACAACAAACAACAGTACATATCCCAGTATTCTAACAACTGAACAGAAGATAATATACGTTACAATTGCAAATACACAATCATAATTAAAGTAATTAAGTTAAGACTGTAAATGCATGGAAAAGGAACCTACATAAATTACGCATCACCTTGAAATTTCCAATGATTTTGAAATATATGCATATACTATATTTTGAAAGAGGAGGGGCTTCCAAAATAATAAGGCTAGACATACTGGCGTCACAACTCGATACAAAATGAAATTCATCCTCGAAACTTTTCATTGTGCACAAAGCACACTATCTATTTGACATCTCTATACAAGGAATGTGATAATTATCATAGTTAACATATAGTAAGGCATTTTTTGTACTAAGTCCGTTTTGTTAAATATTTTTGCAGACTTGGTACAAATTCAACAACAAATTTGTACAAATAACACTTAGGAGAGCCCTGAATTGGCTGAAAGGTTCCGTTTAGATCAAATGTTAAGTACCAATCAACATAAAATTCAGACACTGCTAATGGAGAAGTGATTCATGTTGGATAAATTATTCACGGTGAAGAAAAACCTACCAAACAAACGATGCTTTTGTGCAAATTTCATTTACAATCTACATTTTTGTACATACTTTGCTCTATTTAGCGCAACAAACAAATAAAAAACTAAGACTGGTTATGTGATCAGTTACTGTTTCTAAACAAGAAATAAAATTAAATTGGGTTGATTTTTGACGTGCTGTCTGATTTTTAGAAAGCTTGATAAAGAAATGTACTTACGATTAAAATACTAGGAGTGTGAAATGTGGTGCACGATAGAACGTTTCCATGTGTTGTTTCCTTTTGGTCCGTGGTCAAATCATAACTTGTCACATTACACCATGATTCGTTCCTTTCCCCTGCATTTCCAAACTCATTGAGAAACTCTTCGCATGAGAATAAGCACGCGAGAATAACTTTCAATGCTTTCAAAATCTTGGATGCAATTAATATTTTAAACTCGTTCTTACCAAAATAGAAACAAGTTAGTATCATTCATTCCCGAGTATTCGATATTGTCGTTTACTAAACGGAAATAAACGCGAGTTGAATGATCACTCCGTCATGAACATTTTAATGCTACAAGTGGGGTTGCATGTACTGGACAACAAGAGCAGGTCTCACTTCCAGATAATGTTTACTAAAACCGTGTAAACATGATGGCTTTTCAATGGGTTTGATCCGGATTAGACCCCCCTTTTTTGTTGGAATTTTTTTTCAATATTTTGCCATTTTTTGGGCAAATGTGGCAGAGTCAAACTTTATAGTTTGCATATTTTAAGCTATGATTTTTATTTATGTACTGCAATGGTAATTCTTCTACAAGTGATGGAATAAATATTGAGAGAAAAATGTGACTAAAACAGTATAACTTTAAGCAATGACCATTTTTGAATCCTGGAATAATAGTTTTTAATACATTATGTATATGTTCCATAAGTTTATCTGTGCACGCAGTAAGACAAACTAGATAGAGGTAGGTACTTTCTCACATAAGATACAGTACAAATGGTTTTTTTTTTTTTTGGTTAAAATGTAGATATGGATAGTTATGGGTACAAATGTTACTTGTTTATGTTGTTAATCTTCTGTATTAACAATTCAGAAAGGCTTTAAATTTGAAATTAACAATATAGATATGATCATTTGAAACCATAATAGATTCAGTGCTTCTAGACCCAACTATAGTACAGAGTTTTGATTTTAGCATTTTAAATGTAAAAATACTAGTTTAGTTTTTCAACCTGTCCATCACACACTGAAGATTGGATGCAAGTTTTCATTAGTGGGAATTGGGGTGTCAGATTTCTTGTGTTTGAAGAGAAATGGTGTTACGATTTGGAAATTATATATATATGGCATATAAGTTTTACTGATTTCATTTTTTCTTCTCATGGACTTTCATCAGTGGACTTAGTACTGTCATATTTTTAAAAAATTGGAATATTTGTTTTTGGCACCACTTTTTGCTCTTATTTCTGAACATTGATTAAAAAAATTGGTGACAGAATTTTTGAAGCCAGTGCAGCCTCTGTTTCAGTTACATATTTATAACTCCATTTTACTGTCTATATACAGAATCTGAAAGTTATCTAATTTTGAAATAATGCATAATAAGTATAATTTTGTTTTGAAGGTGCTCTATGTTGCTCAAGAGAGATTAGAGGATGCATGAAAGGATTCTTAGTAATGACACGTAAAAGGTGAGTGACGTATAAAGAACTTGCACAATTAAATATTAAACCAACTATGTCTGATGAAAGATAAACAAGCTCTAGCTAGATGTTAAGTTCTGCTAAAAATCACTATTACTTGCTATCAGGAGATATCTCTTTTTATATACAGATGCTTTTGTTATATGATTAAGCCAAAAACAAATATCTTTATTGTGTGAATATTCAATTGCAAATAGAGTTTGTCAAGTCCTATTCTAAAATTATAGTTGAACTGGACCATTATTTTTTAAGCTCTTATCTTTGCACCACTAACATACCTATTGTTTCAAAGGTAATCAAGGGAACCAATGTAATAACAGCAAGCAAAGGAATGTAATAGCCCATGTTGTTTTTGTCAGAAAAAAATGAAAGGGATTTGAGTTAGAGTTATCTTTCTTTGAACAATGTGAATCAGCCAAGCAGAACTTTAGATTATCAAATAGTAATCAAGGGAACCAAGGTAATAACGGTAATCAAAAGAATGTAATCCAGGGACAAAGACCAGACATGGAAAACAGACAACAACAAAGAACATAAAGTAACTAAAATCATACATACAAATTAACAAAAGTAAATGAGCAACTCAGACTACACTAAACTTGTTACATTTTTTGAAAGTTCAACGACAGCTTTCTCCACAATCTCTTAATTAATTTTGATTAAACTTACCCCCAGCATGTTGGACTTAACATTGAATTTTACTTATGTGCATTACAAGATAACTGCTTTAAGGATGCTTGCAATGAAAATTAATTCAACTAAATTGAAAGGTACCATATGTATTATCATGCAGAATTGTTTTTCACCATTTCAGGGACCAGCCACCTGCTTGCCTCTATGGTTAATGACTAATTCAGTATATGCAAACTTGATAGCTAATCATATCAGGTATACACTGTTCTCCAGAATTTTTGTACTCCTGCTTTTTGAGATGGGACATATTATGGCATACTGGTGTCCGTCCATCTGTTCTTCATACTTTGCACAATAAATCAAAAGTGCTGCCACCAACTTATATAGAAAGCACTTTATCTGCGTGTCTGTTTGTCTGTTCATGTTATCTTTTAGATGTCTGATTGCAAGTAATTTCAGCTGTTGATATTAGAAATGAACATATATCAAGTAAGAATAAATAAGATCACTTTAATTACAAATAAAATGGTACTGTAAAATATTTTATATATTTTGTTTGCATAAAGATTTTTACTTGTTTTATTCTACAGAGACGAGAAAGGAAACATGTTTCATGGGTTGAAGCTGACCAAGAAAAAAAGAAGTGCCAAAAAGTTGATTATGGACCTGAATTTAGACTTCCACTAGAATTTTTATAATTTATTTAAATACTAAGATAAAAGTACTTCTCATACAGCATTCTAAGTTTATATTCTTAAACAGCATATTTATAGTCAGAGTATCTTTGAATATTTTTTCCTATTTCGTTGTTTTACATTTGTGGTTGATCTGTGAATTTTCAAAGTGATTTCATTTCAAAGCTATAAAAAATTAAAAACTTCAAAAACATCTCAAAACAATACAAAAAACCTCTCTCTTTTAGTCGTTCAGCTTTTTTATTCATACTGCACAGAAGAAAAATGCACTAAGTGAATATGTAAGGCATACACTCTCTATGACTATCATTGTATTTTAACACAAGATATCCCATGGGAGAAAAAATCCCATAGGAGAAATTAAAATCCCATGGGAGAAAAAAAGTCCCATGAATTTCAAATTGTAACTACAAATTTATTTTAGTAAATATTGTAAAACAAATGCATTTTATTAAATCCCATGCAAATCTGCATCCAATGGTTACTCATATGACATGGTAGGTTGAAGAAAAAGCAGCGCAAGATTTGCAATTTAGTGTTTTGCAAATTTAAATTGTCTCGTGTTAGTTCTGGTCTTATGCAGTCGGCTTAAAGCGAGGTTAACTTTGAAGATACTGGTAGCTAACTTAATTTCGTAGAAAGAAGGCAGAAAGTGTCTGCAAATGGAAATGGCCTCAAGAGTTCCTGACCGGACACCAAAACTTATGAGAATCACATGCCGTTGGGCTAATCAAGCCAGGTCAAGAATTTTCGTTTATGGAAATAGAGCTTCATACCATGCAAAACCATAAAGAAGAGTTTCACGAACCCTAGTTGAAAGCCTCCAGCGAGGCTTCGATGCCTTCTTTGCCAAGAACAAAACTATTTTAAGAAGTAATTTGACACAAAGGTCATAGAAGAGGGGGTGTTGGCGGTCATTTCGCAGGTGAGTTTACGGCCATATCGTACAGTGGATTATAACTTATAATACAAAAATAGCCTCATATCTTTCTTCCTTCCCAATCTTGCTGGCTATGATGCTCAACTTTCGGAGCCCATGTCCGACCACTGAACAGCTTATATGTATCCCTAATATCACTAAAAATGTAAAATGTACATCTCATTCAGCAAGAAATTGGAGTCGGTACGAACAAGAAATGGGGGATGAAACTTCTCTACTTGTGTTCAATGTTTGTTGATAGTCTCAAGAATAGTTTATGAATAAAAACTTCCATGAGATCTTGATAAGCATAACCTACTGCCTTTGCCCAGAAAGTAGGGAATGAGAATGGTTTCACTAGCATCCGTTCAACCATCTCTATACCAGAAAACGGGTGTGGTCCAGACATGTGATTGATTAAGGCACAATTTTTTTACATTTTGTGATTACAGTTACAACTAAATCACATAGTTGCAGTTTAATTAATTAAATTACAATTCATTTAGTCATGTAATCATGATTACTTTGGATTACTTTATACTTTTTCGCAAAGATACATGAAAGTAATACCACAAATTTAAACTTTATTGGTACATCTTTAATGAAACATTCTCAAGAAATATGAGCATTTTTGAGGTAGATAACAAAGTCAGCATGTTTTCAAAACATGTATATAGTGTACATCAATGTTTGCAATGAACTGAATGTTTGAATGTTTATCATCAGTAGCTTTTCAAACGTGTCATCACTAAAACGGCATCTCTCTGGACGAAATATATTTTTCTCTTTGTTAAAGAGTCTCTCTAGTGGAGCAGATGATGGCGGTATTACCAAATGTGGTGTTGCCATCATAGATAATGTGGAATAACTTGCATTATTCTCCTTCCAGTAATGTATGGGATGGCAACACTTTGGGGCACTTTCTTCTGATATGTAGGAATGTATATGAAAAGACCCAGACGGCTTTGGTTGATAGAATAAGCAGAAAAATACTAGATCAGATGCCAAAAGAATTTCTTGCCCCTAAAAAGTATTCAGAATATAATCAAATAAAAATCATCGAAAGTAATCATGATTACTGTCCATTTTAGTCCAGTAATTAATTATATTAAATTACAAGTAAGCACATTTCAATTAAATACTGGTTACATCCAATTACATGCAAAAATGTAATCGATTACAGCTGCTTACAATTACAGTTAACGATTACCACATTCCTTATATGGTCCTGTTTGTGAACTCAAATGAACTATGATCACTATAAATTCAAATATCGCGCACAGAGGGTATATTTGAATTTTAAAGCTTTACACCGCTGCCACACTAATTGCTAGACCCCGCCTTTATATGCATATTAGTACAATAGAAAAGATTTGTAATGATTAGTGCGCATGTCATGTTGATAGCTGAGCCTGTAAGCCAGCTGATAGATACGTTGTAATTCAGCAAGCGGTTATAGATCTGCGAGGGATATTGTATAAATTCAACCCAGCGTGGCACAACAGGCCTTGCTTTGGAAGCGGCTTTAAGTAAGAAATCATCGGATTGAATGTTGAACGGGCCATGTCATGCATTTGGGTGTTGCCTCGGAGAAAGAGAAGGGTTGGTCACCTTACGGCAAAGCGTCATCAAATCGCACAAGGCGTATGAACTCAACAAACAAGTAACTTGCTTAATGTTCGTAGACTCCATGCCATATACACCAAAAGCTTGTATTATCGACCAATATGACAAACATATATATTTAAACGATGGCTACCAATAAATCAATCATGATGAAATGCAGGCAATGAATTTGCTTACCACTGAAGATGTTGCAGTTTTAATCATCATATTGAATGTGCCTCAACTACCCGCTAGCACTAAAAACAATACATGCATAATAAGGTGGAGAAAAAATTGTCTTCAACATAAACACAATTAATCATGTGCATGACGTTAACATAGAACTGTATACGAGGTATTTGTTTCCAGCTAACGAAGATCCACAGCGTGATTTACTTCAACCAGAGGCTATGGTTAATTAAATGAATTGATCTCCACGTTTATAGCTAACAAAACAACCTACCTCAAGAAAGAGTAAAACTGCTGAAGATTTCTTCGAGAAAACCATTTGACATTAGATATAAGTGTTGACGTGTAGCTGACTACCAATGAGTTGTAGATACACGCACATCCAATACCTTTCAGTGGCACTTGTTGGATATGCACTTATGTGAAAGTGTTTGTAAGAATCAGGCAAAATGGGAAAAATCCGAACATGCATGTCAAAACCCCACCGATCTGACAATATGATTTCACTCAAGGATGCTTTCTTTATTTGAAGATACCATTATTTGATCTCTGCATCATAGGATTTGCTCAGAAATTTTTCAAAGATAAATGAGGTTTTTGACAGAATTATCTGCCCTTGAAATGTTCATTTTCAGTGCATTTCGATGAAATTGTAACTCAAAGGTCCAGCATAATATGAAAAATCTTGTCTGTTTTCCTTGATTCTGATGGTGCAAATAGTCAAAATATACTATCAAAATGATGGTTTTTTTCATACCATGTTTCACCGACTGCCTGATTCTTACAGGGACTGACACATAAAGATTACCAACATTAAGTACGTCAAGCCGATATCTTTTTAAAAGTCACTATCACTGACTCTTCAACATCCTTGACTGTAACGTTTGTTTACTAACTTAGTACAAGAAGGTGACCGTCTGCTGATATTTCTTGCAAGAAGGAAGATGACGTGCATTGTTTTTTTTGCAAACAGAAGCATATGGTAGCCTGGAACATCGATTGTCATTTATATCTGGATCCACCCCTGGCAGATAAAATCGTTTTAGATGGAAAATAACTAAAAATCTTAAGCCATATAAAATATGTAAATACATGTGTTCTAGCACCCCCCTATAACGAACGCTGAACAATCCGAACACTTATCTAAACTAAACATTTTAAAAGTACCCTTTCAATCAGTTTAAGGATGTAGACTTAAGGTAAAGGACATAACTCTTACAAATTATTGAAATGTTTGTATTCAGCGTTTTACATCAATCTCATGTAAGCTTCAAAGTAACTGATTTCATTCTGTTTCATATAAAAGCTTGATAGGCTTTAGTGAAATTGAATATGATACAAACATATCACTGGTTTCAAGAGTTATTTCCCTTTCCCTACGTCTACATCCTTATTATAAATGTAATTATTATTTTGAGTAATTAGTGAAAACGATCAAATTATCAGTTTTCGATAATTTTGTTTTTTTTAAACGAATGGCTTTGGTTCAGACAGGTTTCACTGTTAATGTGATCATTCCTATGCCTCAAAAACTAAGAAATTTTAAAATAGAAAAATCGGTTCTTTTTACCTACTAATATTCGTAAGTTTATACTTTTAAAACAGAAAATGCTAATAACAATCAGATTAAGTGATAAATATTGGTTTTAAAGAGCCAGTGTCGATATCGCTCACGTGAAAATCAATAACATGGAAGCCATTGTATTTAAGAAAGAAACAAATTTTAAATTATCAAAATAATACCGGTAATAGGATAATTAATTGGAAAGAGTGAATAACCAAAATATGATCACGAGTGCCGAATAACGAATTGATTATCCTATTTATTATATAGATTTCCTGCATTATTCATTGTTATTTTCAACATTAATTTAAAATTTTGTGAACGGCGGATTGATATTCGTGTCGTGACGCTTTGGCGGGAGAAAGCGCGAGAGTGAAATTACCGAATTTATTTCACAGTTATTTCACAGTGTGAATTATCGAAAAAAAATACACTGGGTACATTCAATAAATCACTGCTATATATATATATATATATATATATATATATATATATATATTTATATATATATATATATATATATATATATATTTATATATAATAATAGACTAGAAACTACAAAATAACAATAACCAAGGGATCTAAGATTCGAGCGAGCGATGATAAAAATATTATACAAGGATAAAGAAAAGAGACACAAACAACAAAGAACACGGAATAACACAAATAACACGTACAAAGATTCTTGCATTAGTAGGGTGTGTGTCCTCTGTTTTTTTTCTAGAAACACCCACCCATAAAATGTCGCGTTTGGGGTAGACGAATGAGAAAGGGGAGACTGACATGGTGAAGAAAATCGATTCTTATGGTGCAGATGAATACATCATTTCAATCAACGAGTTCATGCATATGATGACGACCATAAACTTTTGGTAGTGAAGACTTTAACCTTGTAGCAACGTAACCCTAACCCAGATGCCTATTTGTAAAATGAAATATAGCAAAAACGGTAAATAAGTACAAAATATACGTGTTGTTTCAGCAAGTTGATAATACGGAATGAGAAGTCATCGCGTTTGTCGAGTAGTTTCGTAATAAGTTTTCTCTTTCCATCGATCTCTAATTTTAGATCAAGTTATGAGCCTGACTTTATTGTTTCTGTAGTGTTCTCTATCTATTTTTTGGTGGTATAGATACGAAGTATAAAATCATGGAAACTTGGATTTTTTAGGACATCGCGTCATCTATATAGCGGGTCCCGAGATCAAATGACCTGGCTAAACGATGTCCCTACTTTTGGAAAAGATCAGCTACGGTGTCAGCCTGATAAAAGTGTAGGAATAGGTCAGCGAGCAGTTCAGCAAAATTTGTTTCTATCATTCAAATTTCATAGAATCCACATTGAATTGATACCATTACGGGAGTAACAAGTGTCGTTGTAAGACCAGAAACCCCCTTTGACAGCTGTAAGTAAGGAAGTAAATAGTTTTGAAAATGGCCTGATAGTACATTATTATATAGATAGCAGTAATTTACCGATTGTTCGCAGTGTATTTGTTTTCTATAATTCACACTGTGAAATAAATTTGGTAATTTCACTCTCGCGCTTTCTCCCGCCAAAACGTCACATCACAAATATCAATCCGCCGTTCACAAAATTTTTAATTTGACTTTTTTGAAAATAACAATGAATAATGGAAGAAATCTATATAATAAATAGGAGAATCTATTGGTTATCGTGAATAACTCGTGCCAAGAACGCATTAAGATTCAAGTTCCGCACACTTGTTAAATCTAGGCGTTCTTCGGTACTCGTGATAATATTTTGGTTATCCACTCTTTCCAATTAATTAACCTATTATTACCAGTGCCTCCGAAGTTTGTCTTCTGTTTAACTAGAAAGGCTGAGGTGTTCCGATTGTTCACCGAATAGCAGAAATGTCTCATTTACACCATAAATTCCCCATTCGTTTTCGTCCCCATCCGCATTTTATATAGATAATTTTCCATTTCCTTTCCCCATATACATGTAATACCCAATGCATATTTCCCTTTATTATAGTATTTATTTTTATTATCAAAAAGATTCTTTAATATCTAAACTCTAATTTTGCATTGAAATCAGTACATTATATACATAAGTAACAACTTTGTAAACTGATTTCTCAATTCCGAGTCCCCATTCAAAGTCTCTATCCCAATTATGAAATCCCAATTCTCCATCCTTATTCCCCATTCCCTATAGGTAGGGTAAAGACATCCGATTAGATAATCTATCTAAGGAAAGAAGCGTAGAATTTTTTTTTCAATTTTAAAAGCACTGGGATGGACCACATAATGTTTGAATTAATTCTGTTGTGAGCTGAATTGGATAAAATCAAACCGCTAAGTACAAACTGAAGATCTTGGAAGACCGTAATTTTTTTCTCGAAATGTTGGTAGTGGTGGTAGAGTCATTTTGTGCACAGTTTTCGGCGTTTTTTATATTCCGCTCATCAATTTCGGTTTTTTCATCATAAGAATCTTTTTCCAAAATGTCAGGGTCAGTATGATAAAGCTTAGGGCATATTATGTATATAGTTCCTTCTGAACTTTACTGAACATAACCTTAAGACATCAACACTCGTGATAATACATTTGAACAATACGCGGCGATTTCACAAAAAGTGTGAAGTTGATCGTAAGTAATGACGTCACATGGCACACAATTTCAATTTTCGATACATTTTTTTTCGAACTCTACTAAGTTATCAGTATTTACCTAATCGGTTAAGAGAATTGCGATCAGATGACTTGCGTTTCCATAGAAGAGAGTGTTTAAGGTCAAACGGTAATCAAAGTGCTGAGGCACCGAGTCAAGGAATGCCTTATAAATATACATGTAACCAAATACCGATCAAAAACTTTAAAGAGTAACCATCTGTTTTAATGAAATGGATATCCATACTGCATGTTTATTAATGTATTTATGGATCTTCTTTTCTATTACTGCTTTTAATATTTCTGGCTGTGTACGTTTATGTCCTCAAATTTCTTGACACTTTACACCTAGTCCAACATTTCTTCAAAAATATGATCTCAAACTGGGAATCCCTGACTATCAATATTAGATGAATTTTCAAAGTAAAAGTGAATCCACACTTTGAAATTTCGGGTTGGAGATGCTTAAGTAGAAATGAATCATGTGGACTAGGGAGGGCTCACCAAAACCTAATCTAAAGGGAGAAATGAGCAAAAAACTTCTCCTTGTTTGTGCTTACTTTGACAGTGATTTGTAATAGATTAAATGAACAAATATGTCAATATTATTAGTTTTCAAACATTATTTACTTAACCTTGTCCATATAATTATTGTTTAGAGTTGAGAAAGGTCTAAACTGTAGACTTTTTTATAACAATAAATGATTACCTTTCTCTAGGAATTTTTCAATTCAAACAAGGATACAAACTCTTGTTATCAAAATTACTATGCAGTTTAAAGATCTTTAAACTAAAAAAACTTTGTTCCTCATATATTTTAGCAATTTAAGATTCAAATCAATTTGAAAAGTCAAGGATTAAGAGAAAGGTGAATACAGGAAACATGTCTTTCTTTATAACAAATGCACTTTGAATATAAATCCATCTTTTCTACTCTCCAGAACAAAAAGGTTACTAGTGGACCCATACCCCATGACTCATGGGCCATGAGTACCACTTTTTATGATGAATAGTTATTGCGCTTAAGCAGAGTGTTTATACCTGTCTGCCTTTAATAATGTATGTGCATTTCTTTCATTTTTTTTCTGCATGATTGTTTCACAAATATGTATTAGATTACAATACAAGTAATTTTTATGTTTTGCAAACAAATAAGTGCTAAGAAATCAATCATGTAAGACTTCATATATGTAGTACTTTATTATGAGATGTTGACATGTACCAGCACTTGAGTATCATGAACTTTGTATCATGCTTAAATAGTGTCCCAGCACATGAATAGTCCATTTTGCTTTTGCTTTCTTCTCGCTACATCTAGTGAAACTTTAAAAGGGATAACCACTGAAAATAAATCAAGGAAAAAATATAATAACAGTGTCTCTAATAAAAGCAATATGTTATAATGTAAATTATGAAAATATACATCATTAAAGTGGCTTGAAGTGGTGAGTCTATAACAATAAATTAAAGTCATTTCATGTACTAGACAAAAATCTTCTAAATACAGAAAATGGAAAGTTTACTAATGATAATGCTTTAGGACTTCTCCCATGTATGGTTTCCATTTACCTGATTATTTATAATGTCTAGATCCCCATTTCAAAATATCTATATCCATCCCTGTATGTTGAATTATTTATGATCAATTAATATCACACTGTAAAGTAGATAACAAATTAGATACTTGTATTATCATATTACAAATATCATAATTTCATACGTTATGCCAGAGCTTGCCGAAACTACGCAGACTTTTTGTATCGCGCTAGAACTCTAGCAAATATGCTTCTGGAACAGGGTTATGTTGCTACAAGATTGAAGTCATCACTACAGAAGTTTTATGGTCGTCATCATGACCTCGTGGATCGTTATGGTGTATCCATGAAAACTGATTTATTCAACGAGTCATAGTTTTCCTTTCCTCGTTTGTCTACCCCGGACTTGACTTTTTTGATGAGCAACTCGGCGGGTGTTTCTAGAAAAGCAGAGGACGCTTACCCTACCGGTGCACCTGGTCCATGCTCCCAGTTTTTAGTGGAGTCCGAGTTGTTCATTTACCTTTGTTACTTTTTATGTATGATTTTAGTTACTATATGTTCTTTGTTGTGTATGTCTGTTTTCCATTTCTGGTCTTTGTCCCTGGATTACATTCTTTTGATTGCCGCTATAATCTTGGTTTCCTTGATTACTCTTTCAAGTATGAAATTTTTAATTAATACTGTACTGCATATGCCAGTAACCGTAGTTAGAGTACATGTACATGTAATTTTGTTGTTTTCAGTATAAATTTCCTGTTCATAGATATACAAATGTAAACTGCAAATTTTGCTAAGAAATATGACAACTGTTTTACATCAGCAATGCTTACAGTAGACCTATCATCAGCTCTGAACATTTTAAATCATTGTGTACATTGGAAGTATATGAACAAACTTATGTATACCTTCACTTACCTTACACATTGTACATGTATGAATATCCCTGAAAATTAGCTCTTAGGAAAGGTATACTTTTGGGTGCCTTGATATCCATCACATTTTCAATCCACTTTCATGGACATAGAATGTCTAACCTAATTGACTGTGTCCTTCATGTGTCATGAAAATCCAGTATCTAACTTTAAGATCTGCATTCTTAATAAATGTATCTGGTATATCTTGACAATACGCTAAAAAAAACTATCGATAATCAGTTATGACTTTCATGTATATGGATACATGATGTATAATACACATTTACATTCCATACTGAATATCACATGCCAAAAACTGTATCACATGCGGTATCAACAGAAGACTCCTATGTCAACCCACTTAGGGTCATTGATCCATGGGGTGATATACGTCGAGGTTGTTACCCCATCATATACAGATTTTGGTATGTCATGTTCATTAAATCATATATTTTAATAATACTTCAAGTGTGTACTGTGTATGGTGCGATATAAGGTATACAATATAGGTCTAGGGGTGTGATATAGGATATGCAATGTAGGTCTAGGTGTGAGATATAGGGTATGCCGTATACCTGTAGGTCTAGGGGAGTGATATACAGTATATGATGTACATATGTATGTCTAAGGGTGCAATGTAGTCCAGCGGTGTGATATACGGTATGCGATATACATGTAGGTCTAAATGTGGTATATACTGTATGTCATATAGATCTAGGGTTGTGATATACATGTACATTTGTACAGTATGCAATATACATGTAGGTCTAGGGCTACACAAAGTAGTTTTAGGCTTGTGATTTAGGGTATGCGCTACAAGTCTAGGGGTGTGATATAGGGCATTCAAATCACAGGTCAGCCACAATGATAATGATTGAAAATTTGAGAATGGGGCAGTTTCTTATACAATCAAAATGTAATAAAATCATTTTTAACATATTTAGGAAAATTTCCAGCAGGAACGTCATAAGCTGAGACTCGTTATGCTCTAAAAATGTGTTTGGCTATATATAAATACTTAATTTTTACTTGATATCCCCCTTTTTGATAGATCAAGATCAACTGATTAATGTGATAAATATGCTACATGGCCTCATTTCATCCCAATCAAATTCAGATTAGATTTTAATTGCTCCCCCTTTTTCTTTGTCACATGATTTTTTTTATAGATCAAGATCAACTGATTAATGTGATAAATATGCCACATGGCCTCATTTCTTCCCAATCTAATTCAGGTTAGATTTTAATTGCTCCCCCTTTTTTCTGTGTCACATGACTTCCTTCTTACCTTTGAAACCGACATTGTTATTGTCTATGCTTTGAAATTGTACTAATTTAACAATTCCATGATTAGAATATTTCTTTTCTAGTTTCAATACTTCATACTGTTTGCTACATGTATTTTTATTCATGTACATATACACATTGCTTGCATTTTTAAATTCCTGGGATCAAATCAAACACACATGATATACATGTATATAGGATATGTATGTATTTAAAAGTACAATGTGTATGAAATATAAAACAACTTAAAAACTCTTAGCATGTGTAAAATATTTTTTTATCAAAATTGTTCACAAAAATATCTGTAATCTATAAACACCAGGACACTTTCTCAAATCTTCAGGACCCATCTGGCAGGGTCGGATCCACACACTTTGAAAATGAGGGGTGGCAGATTGGGTTCCCAAGAAAAAGGGGGAGCTAGGTCATTATTTGCCATTTTTTGTCAATTTTATACATGAAAATTACATTTTTCTCATAAAAGGAGGGATGCCAACCCCATGCACCATCACTGTAATCATAAACATTAAAACTATACTTACATTTTTTGTACATCACAAAAAACGTACATTGCAGCTCTGAAAATCCATTATTAGAAGCTCCCGACATTCTTAATAACAGAGTAAGAACAAGGATGTTTTAGTCATGATAGTAGTCTATATTTAACTCTTTGGTAAGACTGACAAAAAAATTAACACTTTCAAACCTACATGACCCATCTTGTAATTGTAGGCATTAACAATATACTAACAACTCAATGAGTCTACACTGCAGGTCCAAAAATCCGTCATTAAAATTTTCCGACATCTTCTTGTGAAAGTTTGACCGGGTTGCTCGAATAACCAAAAACCTCGGTGTTAACCGAAAACCAGACTGAAAATCCGAAAACCTCAATGATTCACTTTTTAGGGTTGTTTAATTGCTCACTGTGTTATTTAAATATACTTGCAAATAAGTTTTTTTAATTAGTATTCCAACACTTTCTAGCTACCTAACGAAAGTCGGTAATAATCCAAACGGCGTCAGTACTTTGTAATCAGTCAGTTCAGGGGAGTTCATAGATAGGGGAACCAAAGTCGACTCAGATGTTAATGATATATGGCTTACATCATCGGAACCTCTCTAATTATTGCCATCTATTTCAGAGAAAAGTTAAAGGAACAAGAACAGTTCCGGATTTTTTTTATTGGTTCAGATAACTTACTACGATAGATAATTTGCATACTGACTGATTAAATATTGAAAGGTAAAGTTCAATTCTTTGTATTCAAATAGACCTATAATGTTTGCACATGCTTTAGTTAAGTGCAAACGCATAGACTATGTGTATTTGTGTGTGGATTTGGAAGCAATGTGGACGGAGTTACCTACCTTTCTCGTTGCGCATTGTTTATATGAATAATATTTGTGTTAATTATGGACATTTAAATTGAGATGCTTACTTATATGGACATTATTTTAAGATTCTTTATGTTTGGATATGATTTGATTCTAATATTATAATGTGTAATTATCATTTGTGAAATTTAATAGAAGAAATGTAACCGTTTAAAATGCTCACATTAAATTTAATGTCATCGTAAATATCTATTCAACTTCATACTCAATATTACGTACTACATTTTCAATATGATTAGCCATTTATGAATTGACTGATGACTTTGAGAATTGAAATTTGCATGCTTCCTCCTGTAGAATTCATCCATTTCATGTGAAAACATCTGTGGCAACATCCCTTCAGCACCTGCGTATGTAGTGTTCATATCACAACTCATACGTTATGCCAGAGTTTGCCGAAACTACGCAGACCTTTTGTATCGCGCTAGAACTCTAACAAATAGGCTTCTGGAACAGGTTTATGTTGCTACAAAATTAAAGTCATCACTACAGAAGTTTTATGGTCATCATCATGAACTCGTGGATCATTATGGTGTATCCATCAGCACCATGAAAACTGATTTATTCAACGGGTCATAGTTTTCCTTTCCTCGTTTGTCTACCCCGGACTTGACTTTTTATGAGCAACTCGGCGGGTGTTTCTAGAAAAGCAGAGGACGCTTACCCTACCGGTGCACCTGGTCCATGCTCCCAGTTTTTAGTGGAGTCCGAGTTGCTCATTTGCTTTTGTTACTTTTTATGTATGATTTTAGTTACTATATGTTCTTTGTTGTGTATGTCTGTTTTCCATTTCTGGTCTTTGTCCCTGGAATACATTCTTTTGATTACCCTATAACCTTGGTTCCTTTAATTACTCTTTATACCACTAATAATTGGATGAGCTGAAAGGTGTTCTATGATTTATATTGTAAATTTCTAGATACAGATATTCTACCATCTTTTATATATTTAAATGATCAAAATGTTGCAACTTTACTTACATTGTAATCTTAATTAGGTCTGTACCACATTGAGGGTACAGAGACTCATTTGAAAATTCATGTTAACAAGGGATTGCAAGGTTTTAAGTAGACTTTACAGAGTTGCAACTATAAAAAAATCTTACATACATTCGTACATGTAGCAGTTCACTTTCATGATGTTAAAAACCATTCATATTAATTTTTTCATACTGTGAACTTTCAGTACAGTAATATAATGTAAGTCCAGACACACGTATCCCTGATATTTGCTGTGGTATAATGCTACATTTTTATTTTTAATGTATGCATGTAACATTTGGCAATGATGGAAAAAATGTACTTGAATCAGAGATGCCTGTATGTCACTTCTGTCACACTAAAGTCACAAGCGCAGGCGATACTGATACCAAAATTAGCCTCTGTTGACTGCATGGCTTCCTGGACTTTTGTAATTGTCAACTTAACATGTAAAACTTTTCATTTTCTATTTTTTAAACTGCTGACCAGATATGTTATTCCTAAGTCAAACCAATATGTACAAATGTACATGTACTAAGTCCAGTGTTCTAGGATTTTTAAAAAATTGAAGTTTCCTCAGGAAAAATCCATATAAAATCAACTTTTCCACAGTTTGCTTTCCTAACAAAACAAATCCTTACAGCATATGAAGTTTTCAACTTGCCACGGGAAAGTGTAACTAAGTACCTAACTTTCCCTGACCCAAACTTCACCTGCCCCGGGTAATGGGAAATAGGAATCCTAGAACACTGCTTTACTGCTTTAAGTAATACACTGGTTGGTTATGCAAAATTTGTGTTCACAGCACAGAGTTATATATAAATCCTTGTTCACAGTAATGGTTAAGTTTAAATTTAAAAGTGTAATAATGATAGTATGTTTTAATTGGACTGTCCATTGTGTTGGCCTAATGTGTAAAAACAAGTGGAAAAAAGAGATGGACACCTAATGCAAATTGTATTTGCATGTACAAATGTATATAGTAAATGTACCTGATATCAGAATAATGAAATTTCCACTGGGCTTTGCCACATATAAGAAACAAGAACTTTTCTTTTATTATACATGTACAATGTATCACACTATACCACAATATGTCTTATTGTAGATACTGAAAACTTTTACAAATGTATTGTTTTACATTTTTATAATAAGTGTCAGTCTTGGGCAGATACTTTTCCCTGGAAATTGGTAAATATATGTAATATTTAATCTGTGCCTTCCTTATGCTCAAAATATAAATAATGTGTGGATTCTCCCATACTTAACATTTACTGAATTTAAGTCATTGTGTGTCCAATATGCTGTTAAAATAGGTCAAATCAGTTGAATAATAGACATGCAAGTCATGTTTCCTTCTGCTTCATGTACATTGTCTATTAATTCAATTCACACTGCTTAGAATGCTGAAAATTAAAACCAACCAATATCAATATACATGTAATACATACAAAAATTGAAAGCTTTCTATAATTGTAAGCTTATAATATCTATATAAGATTATAAATTATATGTACAATGTACTTGTACTATTTTGTTCAGACCTGATTGAAAAGGATGGTAACAACTGTGATACTGCACTTGATTGTGTTTTATTATGCAGTTTCGGTATGTATTCAATACATTGTTAAGTAGAAAATACGTTTAATGACAGTTTCCTGGTGGACTCATGTCATATTTAGCAATCAGTAGGAAGTTCGATTCCTCTTGTTCTGTATATCATTGTAAAATTGAATGTTTAAATGAAATGAATTAAAATCAAAAGGAGCAACCATTTTATCTCTATGGAAAGCTACATTTGTAAACTATATCCTGCCTTACTATTTTGTGAAAATATAGCGCACACCTCCCTACCCCCCCCCCAAAAAAAAAAAAAAACAAACCAAAAAACCAAAAAAAAAAAAAAAAAAACACACACACACACACATACATGTAAAGGCAAATGATACAATGTATTACTAACTGACTTACTGTTATTTTTGGTTTGTTGTCCAGTAGTTTCTAAGTATCTTTTTAATAATGTAATTCAGACAACTTGACTGGAAATGTGTTTGAAATAAATGTACATACATTTTGTAAAAGAAGGTTAATTTCAGAATACTGCCTTTTAACTGTATATGATAAAATTTCTATCTTAGTATCTGCATTAATATTAAGCAAATTAATATCGTTGATGAAATTAATCTTGTTTACGATCGCATCATCTCATACATTTTGAATTTCAATGGGTGGTTCCTAAAAACACACATAAGAAATAGCGGACTAGTGACATATGAACAACAAACTAGCCATGTGTAGAATGAGCTGCAAATGTGAGCTAGATCAATAAAATTTCTCTAAAATGCAAATAAATATCATAAATGATGATAAATAATTGTAAACTCTTAATATATCTATGAAAACATAAGGTACAAATGGGCAAAATCAAGTGTTTTTCATAAAACCAAGGCTCGGTTTTACCAGGACAGTAATAAACATGGCTTTTCCACTTACCTGGTTAATTTCTTTTTATATCTACCAAATTTGTGTATCTCCTTATGATAAATCCAAAATTTACAACTTTCTGAATCGATATATCACAATTCCGCGTAAATCTGTCCATTCGATCGCTAGAAATTACATTTTGAAAAACGTGTTGAAAATCTTAGGTCATAGGGAAATTTTTAACATGGCGGCTACCGGAAGATTGAGCCCCCTAGTCGGTTTGTCCTTCCGACGCCATATTGATTATTAGAGCCTCTCGTTGGATAGTTAGAAACAAAACAAAAAATTATTGAGGTTTTCAGATATATACACCCAGGTTTCGGTTTTTCCATGTAGTTTTCGGAAAAGAGACATGTTCTCGGTTATTGGATGTACGTGTTTAACGTGCGTCAGGTCAATTAGAAAAAAATATAGTCCTGCTCGCTAAAACAAAATTTAAATAGTTTAAAATAAGCAAATAATCCTAGAAATATTGCAATTCAACAAATATTACAAAAGCTTTAATGTTATAATACCTCCATTTCTTACGAAAAATAAAACATCACACATTAAACTTGACACGGGAGTGTGGATAATTGAATGATCGGCGGCGGAGCGATTTACTAACGTAAACTTTGCAAGTTTGAAAAGGGAGAGGGTAAAGAGAACAGACCGCAAAATATTTAGGCGGTTCCATGTGGCAATATCCCACTTCCGGTTGAATCCCACTTGCCGACGATCTCTAAGTCAAGTTCAGGCTGTAAATAGTCTTCCTTGACAAAAAGCGAAAATATACCGACTGTGTGGAATTTTTTTTCTCAATATAAAATATAATTCATTAGTACGGTGCATGGGGCCTGTTTTACGAACCTTTCTTAAAACTAAGACATGTCTTATAATGGTCTTAGGGTGTATCTTAGTCCTTAGTCTGTTTATCAAAGATGTCGTAATAAAGATATCTCTTTATCTTGGTTTTAACTTTAGAACGTAAAATTTGTAGTCATGCGATCATTTAAAGATAAGACGTGGAGTAATATAATTCAAATTATTCCCTAAAGTTGTAGTTTTGTTGGCATTTGTGGTAGTGTTTGATAGCTTCCTGAACAAAACGGCTCCATTTTACTCGAAACCATATCATGGAATTTTATTGTATCGAACCAATTTGTCAAAATAAGTGTAGGCACAACTCAAAAAGTTTGCGAATTAGTTCCGAAATGAAATTCTATGAAGATTTACTAAAATATATGGGACTTGTATTTTCGTTTCCATCTGATAATACATATTAATACTTGTAAAAAAAATACAGTTTATCCACTTTCTAGTTATGTTAACTTAACAAAAAAGAAAAACAATAAAACAATAAAAAAAACATGGATACACTATATCTCATCAACTACATGTACATCACATCCATTTTCTTTCAAAAGAGATGATTTACAAAATGACGCGATGAGACGTAATGAACATCTAAAGACTATCTTTATAACGATTGTAAGATGGCTTGGTTCTTTGTTGTGCAACTTAAGCTTCATCGTATGGTGGTCATACGACTATTCTAGCCAATGTCCTACGGCATATCTTATGACATGTCTAGATCTAATGACATTTATGTTACCTTATATGTGTTGTATCAGTATTCGATTACAATAAGTCACAATTTCGTTTGTTTTTGTTGAGTCCGTGGGTTCGTGTAGAGACTCTAGGTAAGTTAACAAAAGATGGTATCCATTTAGTTGAAAATTGAAATTCGTGGCTAAACCTTACGCCAACGAACCTAGCCTTATATTACTTTCCAAGAAAAAAGTCGACAAGAGAAAATACATTCGTGCGTGATCGAGTTTCAAATAGTAAAGAAAAGGGGCATAACGCGTACGAAAACAAATCTTAAAGGAAAACAAAATATTGAAAATATTTTACAGGTAAAGATATATTTTCATTGTCACAAAGGCCAAAAAAACTAGAGAAAAATTGATCCTGTCCTAAAGTTCATCTGAAGATGTAATTCATATTTAAGAAAATCAGTAATTTGGAACACAGATGACATCAATGTGAACGGGTATACCATATTATTGGTAATTTTCATGGGGTTAGTTGCCGTGTCAAACGTTTTGCTTTGAGTATGAAGATTTTCGTGACCGCGAATGAAGCCAAAATCATTAAAACATATGCGAAATTAGGTATGATAGTACATGGCATACACATTTATTTTCATCTAACCATTTTGTCTGATACTTGACGGTCAAGAGGTCAATTCCTTCACTCCTGACACACGTATGTGCCTTACTTCTGATTAAAATTAGGTCAGATTAGAACATAATGCTGTTGCCTCGTCCAACAAAGGGTTGTCAGATTTTCGTGGTGGAAAGAAATGAAGGTGTTAATATTTCTTTTCGGGATCGTGTTTGGTAAGACATCAACTTTCCTCTGAATAGTTTAAAGTTCATCTTACCTGCAGCAAATTTCAAATAAAATATATATTTGTTTCAAAATTAGTTACATATTTCATTTCTAAGAGAAAAACAAATGGGGAACGTTTAAATCAGGTTTATAAAACTGAAATCATTCATACAAATGTACACTTAGTTCTTTAAATCTTTCGTGCATCTTTTAATGTTTGTTTATCTGTGCGTTTGCTTCCGTGCATTTATACGCATGCCTATAAGAGTTTTATTATCAGTTTTTAAGAATGCTCGGGGGTAACTTTTCCTTTTGTTCGTTCTTCTATTTCTCTCACGTGTTAACGTTAAGAGCATTCGAATTAAACGCACGCATGGATTGTTCATTCATCATGCATTTGATGAGTGTAAAGCATTTTCTTGATATGTTGGAACATCTCAATGCGTAGGAAATTTAGTGGAATATTTTTCGGAAATCTAGCTGCAATTTAAAATGAAATATGGAGCTTATATTAAAAAAATAAATCAAGGACAAAAATTGCCGAATTCTGTTAAACAAGAAGTAGATGTCCGACAGGCCTGAAATCATATCCTACGATATGGGACCCGTATCTGATGTTTGACACCAAATATTATGAATTTGCGATAAGTAGTTGGTCAGAAAAGTGTTACAAAAATAATTTCCCACGCCGCCCGCTCGCCCAATCAACTTTCATCGTACTATAACCCGATTTTCATTATGTGAAATTCAGCCCATTTAGCCAACACCTATTATTTATATTTTAATTTACAAGTCCACAAAAGAAAACAAAATTCTTATTCTAATGCCTTCAATGACTTCCTGTCTTTTTTACAAGGTATGTAAGAAACCATTAGAAATTAACTGAGAATGCTTACAGTTCCATATTGAATTACATGTGTTCTATAATAGGTTACTTTGTGGCTAGTCCGAGACTGCTTTGACTTGCCAGACAAACTGGGGTCGTTGGACATCAGAGCTTCTATAATAAACACGGGGTTTGGTATGAAGGCCGAAATTATATAATTTTAAAAAGAGACAGTTATTTATTGTTGAATGTTCAATGGACAACAATGTTGACATGTTTTTACTCTATGTGAAAGTTGCACTTTTTTGTATTGGTGTAAGATACAAGATTGGTTAAATAGAACGGTAATTGTGTAATTATTCCTGCAAAATGTATTATCTGGGCTAGTTTACATAAAATAATTCAAAACAATATGCGATACAAAAAAAAAAAAAAAAAAAAAAAAAAAAATTCAGAACATTGAATATACCTGGGATGTATGACTTCGTGGAATTCAAAAACATATTTCAAATTAAGATAATCGGACATACGTTATATATCTCTTAAAGTAACTGAAAGTAATTTGAAAAAAAATATTACGAGGGTTTGTGCATGCCATTTTACATTGTTGGTTAGATGGTGAAAAATGTTAAGGTGTCATGGCTCTATCTTATCTCTAGGGTTTTACCATCGTGTATCTGTCGACTTTCATTCGCCAAAGACGATATTGGTACAATATAATGATAATTTATACGTTTGATGTTAATACATACAGTCCTGTTGAAATTAGACTTCACAAATATCCTAAAAGAAAAGTATAGAATATTCATATTACATAAAATTCTCAATGCACAGCACAGTGTAAACACAGTCATATCTCTGATTAAGTCAAAACATGGACACAATGTTCCATAATAATTATGTTTGATGTTCTAAGCTATATTTCGATGTCCATGAATTTGGCACTGTATTTTACGAAGTGAATCTTTAGATCCGACATTATCTGAAAACGTGTTTTTTAAATACATTTGTGAAAGATTACATTATTGCTACATGCAACTGTTAGTACACTTTGATAAAGAGAGTAAACCACATTTGTGTGTAGTATTTTGGGAATTCCAGTTGTTGAAAGCATTTACATTCAATTCAGCTTTTGACTCCTGCAAAAGTTTGAATTTTGACTTCTCAAGAATATAACAAATGCATTTGTTTTCTTTAATCAAAATTGATAATATGTCTCTCTCAATACTTATAAAGCATTCATTGTGATACGAAATGACTGATGTTTTGAGAGATATTCCACAATTTCTACAATTTTTGCACCGATCGTATTTAAAAAGGCGGATCACGGATTTAATTTAGATATAAAGGGGCTTGAATTTAACAAAGCAAAGCTTGCAAATTTTAAGGGTGTTATTGGAGAAAATTTACTAAGGGAAGCCATTTAATTTTTAAAAATTTTCGAAACATAAGATGGAAGCAAAGAGGGAAAAAAAGAGACATTTTAACAGAATAATCACGATTGTTTTATTTCACACAGTTGCAGTTGAGGGCGCATGTCCGACAGATTGGACTGAAAGTTCAGGTTCCTGTTGGTTTGCTAGTAAAACAAAACTGACATGGACGGACGCATCTGTAAGTTTCAAGTTAACAAACAGCTGTCGCTATTGAATTTTAAAAAAGTACCAATCTTATAAGTGATTTTTAAGTCGCGTATACTGTCAGCCACATCTTGCATTCGAAATTTCAGTACATTATATTCGCATATGATTTACATAATTATATATTTATACTCCATGTAATGCTGCATATTTGTGCCGTGTTTACAGCCATAACGTCATAGTTCTAGCTACATACGAGATAAAATGCACATCTTACATATCATACACATGTGTTCTACGTGTGTTTCTTGCTTGTATGTGAACGAGAAGTTTACATGAAATGATCGGTTAGCATTGAACATTACCCAGTTTCTGATTCAGGCACAGGGGCTCGTTACAAGACCTTATAGGCCATATACATTAGTAAGGCCCCAATATCTATGAATATTCATTGCCAGTTGTTTAATCTAGTTCCTGATTTGGTTCCCTGGTCAATATTATAAGCGACCCAAGGATCATTACTACGTACCTCTTTTAAAAAATATCATACAATTGTACATGTCTATGAGTGTTTTTTGCGTGTATGAGAACGGGAAGTTCACATTAAATAATATAATGATCGGTTAGCATTGAATTTATGTAATATTACCCAGTTTCCTATTCACACACAGGGGCTCGTTACAATTGACTACAGATAGGTCATATATATTATCAGGCATATAGCCATTATAGCCATTGCCAGTTGTTTAATCTGGTTCCGTGTAATTGAAAATATCCAGGTCATCACGGTTACGAAAGAGTAAGCAATCATATCATGGAAACCAAGATTTTAACGGAAGTCACCCAATTTTAAAGCATATCGCATTCTTGCCATTTCGGATGTTGACAGTAAGCCCAAAATCAGTGACAGAGAATATCACAAGAGACAATTACTGCTTTTTACGTTTATGCATTCAGAGAAAGCTATATAAATCAATGGTAACGAAAATAATGGTAGCGTATATACATTTTAGGCCTTCTGTGAAGCATTCCATGGCGAACTGGCACAAATCCCAGATCTACAAGTGAAGAATTTTGTTGAGTCCTTTATAGGGCGTAAGTCAAAATATTGTTTTTGTGGAATATCAAGCAACCTCCTATGATCTTATTATTATATAACTACCTAAAACCACACGTCACTTGATTATTCAAGTATCAATTACAATCCAATCGGAACTACTCGGCCATTTCCGCTACACTAAAAAATAACTGAGGTGTTCCGATTGAATTGCAATCATTGGATTCTGACAATGCGGGCACTTCCGGTGGTATCAATGATATATACAAGATCCAATAAAAAAAATAATTATGTTTTATACCCTGCCACACGAAGTGGTGAGGTATTATATGGTTCCTTCTGAAAAGTTGCTAGTCCGTCCGTCCGTCTGTCCGTTCCCGCGCGGCGGTATCCAGATAATAACTTAAGAACAAATGAATGAGGTCGTTTTTAAACTATGCACATTTTAAGTACCATAAAATACAGATTAAATCAAATTTTCAACAATATCCAAAATGAAGTTTTCGAGTCATATATATTTTATATATCTTAAATAAGAGTAAATAACCCAAAAAGTTAATTGGTTTGTAGATTCGCACGGGGACAAATATTGGATCGATGGAACAGACATGCTAAGAGAAGGGCACTGGCTTTGGGCTAATACTAACACAGAAATAGATCTGAACGGCCTCCGCATCCACAGTGTTCAAGACAATAGCAACGACAAAAACTGTCTCTATATCGACAGAGATGATCACAATAGATGGAAATCCGAACAATGTGGTGAACAAGCATACTTTGTTTGCGAGCACGTGTAAGTATATGTACATAGAATACAACCAGGTCTTTGTTTCGTGAAAATAAAAAAAAACTAATATGAGAATTTTCGCGAATCCATCACGAACAACGATTTCGTGCAATATTAAATAGCTTAATGAAACATTTGATTAAAATCCTCAAAAAATTGAGGCTCATCTCTTTTGCATCAATTTTTCACATTGTATGGAACAAGGCCTGTCCGTATTAACTTGCGAAAACAGATGGGGTCTCGTGCACAAACGTTATGTCTTAGAAAAAAAAAAACAAATTCGGTATTCGAAGCCACGTACATATACAAGTTGTATCGTCCAAACATTGTTTATGTGAATACAAACTGTAAACTGTTCTAAATTCATTTCCTTTTCTACCAGGCCCGTTGGTGGTGGCGGCGGCTCAATTCTTGGATAGAATTGATAAAGGAATAAAAATGAAAATTTTGTATATGCATTTTGTAATCGTGCACATAAGGTCTATGTATGACCTAGATCATAGCGCATCAAAATAAAATATGTAAGTGTTGGAACTTTCGACTTCTTACGTCACTCCTACCAACGCAGAATATTCTCAGACACATGGCCATTAACAACAGAATAGCTATCCATATATACATGTACTAGTAATTTTATTTAAAAGTAAAATACACAACATACTGCCGACTTTAACAAGTGTATAGAATAGAAAACGGAAATGGAAAGACGAATCTTGCGATAAACAAAAACAAACATAACCCTTAAAAAACAAACAAAAAACAACCAAACAAACAAGTTAAAAAACAAACAACAACAACAACAACAAAATAAAAGATAAAATAGTTGTATTCGTTGTATAATTTTTTGGCTCTCATTCAAATTTCATTCAAAAAAATACTAAAATATTTGAATAAAAGAATCAAGTATGAGATATTGATGAAGACATATAGTGCTTTACACCAGTATACCCACGTGATCTCCGTCTAGTGCGGCTAGTTCTTGATTGAGTTCCGGAATGGAGAGCCTTGTCCTGTCACTTAGCTGTCACGACTTTCGGAACAAAGAGCCTGGTCCTGTCACTTAGTTGTCACGACTTTCTATCTTAGTATCTGCAATAATATTAAGCAAATTAATATCGTTGATGAAATTAATCTTGTTTACGATTGCATCATCTCATACATTTTGTATTTCAATGGGGGGGTTCCTAAAAACACACATAAGAAATAGCGGACTAGTACAATATGAACAAAAAATTAGCCATGTGTAGAATGAGCTGCAAATGTGAGCTAGATCAATAAAATTTCTCTAAAATGCAAATAAATATCATAAATGATGATAAATAATTGAAAAATCTTAACATAACTATGAAAACATTAAGTGCAAATGGGCAAAATCAAGTTTTTTTTTTCATAAAACCAAGGCTCGGTTTTACCAGGACAATGATAAACATGGCTTTTCCACTTACCTGGTTAATTTCTTTTTATATCTACCAAATTTGTGTATCTCCTTATGATAAATCTAAAATTTACAACTTTCTGAATCGATATATCACAATTCCACGTAAATCTGTCCATTCGAACGCTAGAAATTACATTTTGAAAAACTTTGTGGAAAATCTTAAGTGATAGGGAAATTTTTAACATGGAGGCTACCGGAAGATTGTGCCCCCTAGTCAGTTTGCCCTTAGTTAGAAAGTGTTGAAATATATATAAAAGCAATTTTTTTCACAAAAAAAATGCATAATAGTATATTTAAATGACGTAATAAGCAATTATACAAAGAAAACAAAAAAAAAAAAAAAAATTATTGAGGTTTTCAGATATATACACCCAGGTTTCGGTTTTTCCATGTAGTTTTCGGAAAAGAGACATGTTCTCGGTTATTGGAGGTACGTGTTTAACGTGCGTCAGGTCAACTAGAAAAACATAGTCCTGTTCGCTAAAACAAAATTTATATAGTTTAAAATAAGCAAATAATCCTAGAAATATTGCAATTCAACAAATATTACAAAAGCTTTAATGTTATTATACCTCCATCTCTTATGAAAAATAAAACATCACATGTTAAACTTGTCATGGGAGTGTGGATAATTGAATGATCGGCGGCGGAGAGATATACTAACGTAAACTTTGCAAGTTTGAAAAGGGGGAGGGTAAAGAGAACAGACCGCAAAATATTTAGGCGGTTCCATGTGGCAATATCCCACTTCCGGTTGAATCCCACTTGCCGACGATCTCTAAGTCAAGTTCAGGCTGTAAATAGTCTTCCTTGACAAAAAGCGAAAATATACCGACTGTGTGGAATTTTTTTTCTCAATATAATTCATTAGTACGGTGCATGGGGCCTGTTTTACGAACCTTTCTTAAAACTAAGACATGTCTTATAATGGTCTTAGGGTGTATCTTAGTCCTTAGTCTGTTTATCAAAGATGTCGTAATAAAGATATCTCTTTATCTTGGTTTTAACTTTAGAACCTAAAATTTGTAGTCATGCGATCATTTAAAGATAAGACGTGGAGTAATATAATTCAAATTATTCCCTAAAGTTGTAGTTTTGTTGGCATTTGTGGTAGTGTTTGATAGCTTCCTGAACAAAACGGCTCCATTGTACTCGAAACCATATCATGGAATTTTATTGTATCGAACCAATTTGTCAAAATAAGTGTAGGCACAGCTCAAAAAGTTTGCGAATTAGTTCCGAAATGAAATTCTATGAAGATTTACTAAAATATATAGGACTTGTATTTTCGTTTCCATCTGATAATACATATTAATACTTGTAAAAAATACAGTTGATCCACTTTCTTGTTATATTAACTTAACAAAAAAAAACAAAACAAAAACATGGATACACCATATCTCATCAACTGCATGTACATCACATCCATTTTCTTTTTACAAAATGACGCGATGAGACGTAATGAACATCTAAAGACTATCTTTATAACGATTGTAAGATGGCTTTGTTCTTTGTTGTGCAACTTAAGCTTCATCGTAAGTTGGTCATACGACTATTCTAGCCAATGTCCTATGGCATTTCTTATGACATGTCTAGATCTCATGACATCTATGTTACCTTATATGTGTTGTATCAGTATTCGAGATAAGTCACAATTTCATTTGTACGCAGAGTTTTGAGTCCGTGGGTTCGTGTAGAGACTCTAGGTAAGTTAACAAAAGATGGTATCCATTTAGTTGAAAATTGAAATTCGTGGATTAACCTTACGCCAAAGTTAGTGGCCAACAAACCTAGACTTATATTTCTTTCCAAAAAAAAAAAAAAAAACGTCGACAAGAGAAAATACATTCGTGCGTGATCGAGTTTCAAATAGTAAAGAAATGTGACATAACGCGTACGAAAACAAATCTTAAAGGAAAACAAAATATTGAAGATATTTTTACAGGTAAAGATATATTTTCTTTATCACAAAGGCCAAAAAAAAATGTAATTCATATTTAAGAAAATAAGTAATTTGGAACACAGATGACATCAATGTGAACGGATATACCATATTATTGGTAATTTTCATGGGGTTAGTTGCCGGGTCAAACGTTTTGCTTTGAGTATGAAGATTTTCGTGACCGCGAATGAAGCCAAAATCATTAAAACATGTGCGAAATTAGGTATGATAGTACATTTATTTTCATCTAACCATTTTGTCTGATACTTGACGGTCAAAATGTCAATTCCTTCACTCCTGACACACGTATGCGCCTTACTTCTGATTAAAATTAGGTCAGATTAGAACATAAAGCTGTTGCCTCGTCCAACAAAGAGTTGTCAGATTTTCGTGGTGGAAAGAAATGAAGGTGTTAATATTTCTTTTCGGGATCGTGTTTGGTAAGACATCAACTTTCCTCTGAATAGCTTAAAGTTTATCTTACATGCAGCAAATTTCAAATAAAATATATATTTGTTTCAAAATTAGGCACATATTTCATTTCTAAGAGAAAAACAAATGGGGAACGTTTAAATCAGGTGTGTAAAACTGAAATCATTCATCGAAACGTACATTTTGTTCTATAAATCTTTCGTGCATCTTTTAATGTTTGTTTATCTGTTTTAAGAATGCTCGCAGGTAACTTTTCCTTTTTGTTCGTTCTTCTATTTCTCTCACGTGTTAACGTTAAGAGCATTCGAGTTAAAGGCACGCATGGATTGTTCATTCATCATGCATTTGATGAGTCTAAAGCATATTTCTAGATATGTTGGAACGTCTTTAAATTAAGTGGAATATTTTTCGGAAATCTAACTGCAATTTAAAATGAGATATGGAGCTTATATTTAAAAAATAAATCAAGGACAAAAATTGCCGAATTCTGTTAAACAAGAAGTAGATGTCCGACAGGCCTGAAATCATATCCTACGATGAAATTCAGCCCCAAAAAATTGCTTCATTTGGCCAACGCTTATTATTTATATTTTAATTTACAAGTTCACAAAAGAAAGGAATTTCTTATTCTAATGACTTCTTGTCTTTTTTACAAGGTATATAAGAAACCATTAGAAATTAACTGAGTGTCAATCTCTTATAAGAAGGCTAACAGTTCCATATTGAATTATATCTGATCTATAGTAGGTTACAATGTGGCTAGTCCGAGACTGCTTTGACTTGCCAGACAAGCTGGGGTCGTTGGACATCAGAGCTTGTATAATAAACACGGGATTTGGTTTGAAGGCCGAAATTATGTAATTTTAAATACAGACAGTTATTTATTGTTGAATGTTCAATGGACAAAAATGTTGATATGTTTTTACTGTATGTGAAAGTTGCACTTTTTTTTTGTATTGGTGTAAGATGCAAGATTGGTTAAATATAAAGGTAATTTTATAGTTATTTTTGCAAAATGTATTATCTGGGCTAGTTTACATAAAATAATTAAAAACAATACAAAATACAAAAAACTCCAGAACATTGAATATACCTGGGATGTATGACTTCGTGGAATTCAAAGCGTAATCAAGGGAACCAAGGTTATAGCGGTAATCAAAAGAATGTAATCCAGGGACAAAGACCAGACATGTAAAACAGACATACACAACAAAGAACATAGAGTAACTAAAATCATACATACAAAGTAACAAAAGTAAATGAGCAACTCGGACTCCACTAAAAACTGAGAGCATGGACCAGGTGCACCGGTGGGGTAAGCGTCTTCTGCTTTTCTAGAAACACCCGCCGAGTTGCTCATAAAAAGTCAAGTCCGGGGTAGACAAACGAGGAAAGGAAAACTATGACCCGTTGAACAAATCAGTTTTAATGGTGCTGATGGATACACCATAACGATCCACGAGTTCATGATGACGACCATAAAACTTCTGTTGTGATGACTTCAATCTTGTAGCAACATAACCCTGTTCCAGAAGCCTATTTGTTAGAGTTCTAGGGCGATACAAAAAGTCTGCGTAGTTTCGGCAAGCTCTGGCATAACGTATGAGTTGTGATATGAACACTCCATACGCAGGAACCGAAGGGATGTTGCCACAGATGAAATGAAAGTTGACATTTCTGAATGAAAAGTCATCACGTTTGTCGTAAAGTTTGGTCAAGTGTAGGTCAAGATATGAGACTGACTTCACAAAAACATCTTTCAAATTAAGATAAATCGGACAAACGTTATATATCTCTTTATTGATATAACTATTGAACTTAAGTTTCGAGTACCATCCCACGCGAAACCGGCGTATGAATAGTTTAGTTTCAAGAACAAGAATGAAATTTAAGTATAATTGAAAAAAAAACAAAAACAAAAACAAACAAACAAAAAATAAACTGAAAGTAATTTGAAAAACAAAAAATTACGAGGGTTTGTGCATGCCATTTTACACTGTTGGTTAGATGGTGAAAAATGTCAAGGTGTCATGGCTCTATTTTATCTCTAGTGTTTTACCATCGTGTATCTGTCGACTTTCATTCGCCACAGACGATATTGGTACAATATAATAATAAATTATACGTTTGATGTTAATACATACAGTCCTGTTGAATTTAGACTTTAACTTTAGAAATGTCCTGAAAGATAAGTATAGAATATTCATATTACATAAAATGCTCAATGCACAGCACAATGTAAACACAAAGTCATATCTCTGATAAAGTCAAAACATGGACACAACGTTCCATAATAATTATGTTTGATGTTCTAAGCTATAATTCGATGTCCTTGAATTTGGCACTGTATTTTACGAAGTGAATCGTCAGATCCGACATTATCTGAAAACGTGTTCTCTAAATACATTTGTGAAAGATTACATTATTGCTACATGTAACTGTTAGTACACTTTGATAAAGAGAATAAACCACATTTGTGTGTAGTATTTCGGGAATTCCAGTTGTTGAAAGCATTTACATTCAATTCAGCTTCTGACTCCTGAATTTTTGAAAGTTTGAATTTTGACTTTTCAAGAATATAACAAATGCATTTGTTTTCTTTAATCAAAATTGAAAATATGTCTCTCTCAATACTTATAAAGCATTCCTTGTGATACGAAATGACGAATTTTTGAGAGATATTCCACAATTTCCACAATGCACCGATCGTAGGATCACGGAATTAATTTCGATTTAAAGGGGCTTGAATTCAGCAAAGCAAAGCTTGCAAATTTTAAGGGTGTTATTGGAGAAAATTTACCAAGGGAAGCCATTTAATTTTTAAAAATTTTCAAAACATAAGATAGAAGCAAAGAGGGAAAAAAAGAGACATTTTAACAGAAAAATCACGAATGTTTTATTTCACACAGTTGCAGTTGAGGGCGCATGTCCGACAGATTGGACTGAAAGTTCAGGTTCCTGTTGGTTTGCTAGTAAAACAAAACTGAAATGGACGGACGCATCTGTAAGTTTCAAATTAACAAACAACTGTCGCTATTGAATTTTAAAAAAAGTACCAATCTTATAAGTGATTTTTAAGTCGCGTATACTGTTAGCGACATATTGCATTCGAAATTTCAGTACATTATATTCGCATATGATTTACATAATTATATATTTATACTCCATGTAATGCTGCATATTTGTGCCGTGTTTACAGCCATAACGTCATAGTTCTAGCTTCATGTGAGATAAAATGCACATCTTAAATATCATACATATGTGTTCTACGTGTGTTTCTTGCTTGTATGTGAACGAGAAGTTTACATGAAATGATCGGTTAGCATTGAACATTACCTAGTTTCCGATTCAGGCACAGGGGCTCGTTACAAGACCTTATAGGCCATATACATTAGTAAGGCCCCAATATTTATGAATATTCATTGCCAGTTGTTTAATCTAGTTCCTGATCTGGTTCCCTGGTCAATATTATAAGCGACCCAAGGATCATTACTACGTACCTCTTTTAAAAAAAAATCATACATTTGTACATGTCTATGTGTGTTTTTTGCTTGTATGAGAACGGGAAGTTCACATTAAATAATATAATGATCGGTTAGCATTGAATTTATGTAATATTACCCAGTTTCCGATTCACACACAGGGGCTCGTTACAATTGACTACATATAGGTCATATATGTTATCAGGCATATAGTCATTATAGCCATTGCCAGTTGTTTAATCTGGTTCCGTGTTATTGAAAACATCCAGGTCATCACGGTTACGGAAGAGTAAGCAATCATATCATGGAAACCACGATTTTAACGGAAGTCACCCGATTTTAGAGCACATCGCATTCTTGCCATTTTGGAGGTTGAAAGTAAGCCAAAATCAGTGACAGAGAATATCACAAGAGACAATTACTGCTTTTTACGTTTATGCAATACTGAAATATGACAGGAGTTTTAAGAGCTTTGAAGTAGCGAATGAACACGTGTGCTGGAAAAATACATTCAGAGAAAGCTATATAAATCAATGGTAACGTAAATAATCGTAACGTATAAACATTTTAGGCCTTCTGTGAAGCATTCCATGGCGAACTGGCACAAATCCCAGATCTACAAGTGAAGAATTTTGTTGAGTCCTTTATAAGGCGTAAGTCAAAATATTGTTTTTGTGGAATATCAAGCAACCTCCTATGATCTTATAATTATATAACTACCTAAAACCACACGTCACTTGATTATTCAAGTATCAGTTGCAATCCAATCGGAACTACCCGGCCATTTCCGCTACACTAAAAAATAACTAGAAGGGCTGAGGTGTTCCGATTGAATTGCAATCATTGGATTCTGACAATGCGGGCACTTCCGGTGGTATCAATGATATATATACAAGATCCAAAAAAAAAAAATTAAAAAAAAATGCTTTTATACCCTGCCACACGAAGTGGCGAGGTATTATATGGGTTCCTTCTGAAAAGTTGCTAGTCCGTCCGTCCGTCCGTCCGTCCGTCTGTCCGTTCCCGCGCGGCGGTCTCCAGATAATAACTTAAGAACAAATGAATGAGGTCGTTTTTAAACTGTGCACATTTTAAGTACCATAAAATACAGATTAAATCAAATTTTCAACAATATCCAAAATGAAGTTTTCGAGTAATACATATTTTATATATCTTAAATAAGGGTAAATAACCCAAAAAGTTAATTGGTTTATAGATTCGCACGGGGACAAATATTGGATCGATGGAACAGACATGCTAAGAGAAGGACACTGGCTTTGGGCTAATACTAACACAGAAATAGATCTGAACGGCCTCGGCATCCACAGTGTTCAAGACAATAGCAACGACAAAAACTGTCTCTATATCGACAGAGATGATCACAATAGATGGAAATCCGAACAATGTGGTGAAGGAGCATACTTTGTTTGCGAGCACGTGTAAGTACATGTACATGGAATACAACCAGGTCTATGTTTCGTGAAAATCAAAAAGAACCAATATGAGAATTTTCGCGAATCCATCATCAACAACAATTTCGTGCAATATTAGATAGCTTAATGAAACATTTGATTAAAATCCTCAAAATTTTTTTACGTTGTATGCAACAAGGCCTGTCCGTATTAACTTGCGAAAACAGATGGGTTCTCGTGCACAAACGTTATCTCTTAAAAACAAAACAAATTCGGTATTCGAAGCCACGTACATATACAAGCTGTATCGTCCAAACATTGTTTATGTGAATACAAACTATAAACTGTTCTAAATTCATTTCCTTTTCTTCCAGGCCCGTTGGTGGTGGCGGCGGCTCAATTCTTGGATAGAATTGATAAAGGAATATAAAATGAAAATTTTGTATATGCATTTTGTAATCGTGCACATAAGGTCTATGAATGATCTAGATCATAGCGCATCAAAATAAAATATGTAAGTGTTGAAGCTTTCGACTTCTTACGTCACTCCTACCAAGGCCGAATATTCTCAGACACATGCCCATTAACAACAGAACAGCTATCCATATATACATGTACTAGTAATTTTATTTAAAAATAAAATACACAAAATACTGTCGACTTTAACAAGTGTATAGAATAGAAAACGGAAATGGAAAGACGAATCTTGTGATAAAACAAAAACAAACAAAAAATAACCTTAAAAAACAAACAAAAAACAACCAAACAAACAAGTTAAACAACAAACAACAACAACAAAATAAAAGATAAAATAGTTGCATTCGTTGTATAATCTTTTGGCTCTCATTCAAATTTCATTTAAAAAAAATACTAAAATATTTGAATAAAAGAATCAAGTATGCGATATTGATGAAGACATATAGTGTTTTACACCAGTATATCCACGTGATCTCTGTCTAGTGCGGCTAGTTCTTGATTGAGTTCCGGAATAGAGAGCCTTGTCCTGTCACTTAGCTGTCACGACTTTCGGAACAGAGAGCCTTGTCCTGTCACTTAGCTGTCACGACTTCCGGAACAGAAAGCATAGTCCTGTCACTTAGCTGTCACGACTTTTGGAACAGAAAGCATAGTCCTGACACTTATCTATCACTACTTTCGGAACAGAGAGCATTGTCCTGTCACTTAGCTGTCACGACTTTCGGAACAGAGACCCTTGTCCTGTTACTTAGCCGTCACGACCCAAGCAGAGTATCCCCGCGACAGCACATGCAATAGGGTTCAGTATCAGAAGAGTGGCCTGGATTTTAGGGTGCACTGATATGTTTATCAGTATGTGGATATTTCGTGACTCTAGCTTGTTTATATTCTATACTGTCATGTGAATAACCTGAAAATCAAGTCTACTCGTGCATCACATAGGCTGCGTCTATTTAAAATTATGAAAAAAACTAGTCCCATTAGAATCGAAATAAATCATGTAAACTCTATTTATCATTTTTATCATTGTTTTACCACGGGCTGGCCATTAATGTCGCTATTTAATCCCTCGGTAAAACAATGCGACTTAAGTGGTCTTCCCGTTTTTAAACCATGCTATATTAACATGAAGTTTCGGTGAATTATTTCTAAATTTTTGGTTCATGTTCATTTTGTCATCAATTTCATGTTCATCGTCTGAATATAGCTGAAATATTGCTGCTCGGACGTTAAACCCCAACAAACAAACATCTAAATTTTGGAATGCTTTTTTCTACAGCTCAGACAAGCACGTGTTCTGGTATCTCCAAAAAAAGTTTAGAAGGAATTTGTGAAAACAGGAAGATTAAAAAAAACCATTTCTGTTCTATCCCGCCTAGAATTATCACAACTAGATTCATACTCTACTCAATTAAAACTATATGGCACAAGAAATGATACAGAAAAAGAGAAAAACAACATTGATACCACATTGAAAAAGATTTAAGAGTGAACTTTCAGAAACATGCGAAGAAACATTTTGATATATGATATGATAACGCAAACTTGCATGTTAGATGTTAGATGAAAAAGGTTCACGTGGACAAATAATGATATAGAAGGAGAACCAGGATGCAGTTTGAATGGCATCATAAGTCAACAGATAAGAATAAGTGAGGTACATTACTTTTGAAATCAGTGATATGTTTGCATCATATTCAATTTCACCAAAGCCTATCAAGCTTTTATTTGACACAGAATGAAATCAATTCAAGTTACTTTAATGCTTACATGAGATTGATCTGAAATGTTGAATGGAAACGTTCTAGTGATTTGTAAGAGTTGTGTCCCTTACCTTAGGTCTACCTCCTTAATTCTTTTTATTGTTATTAATTGTTTTAATCCTTCAGGGCTATAGAAAATTCTTCATAAAACTGATTAAATGTTTTTGAGTTTACCTGTCCTTATATTCTGATTGTTCAATGGTCTATGTCTTATAACTGTGTCTTCCATTGTCTATGGTCTATTGATTTTCTTATGGTATTCAGTGTTCACTGAAGTGTTTTGCGAGTCTTGAATTCTGATTGGCTTATAAAGCCGTGGTCCCAGTTTAGGGAGAGAGAGACTTGAACAACATAAAAAGTATTGGATGTTTGATATGATCTCAGAGAATGCAATAGGATGAAATATTCCATTATTCATTAGTAATTCAGCTGCAGGTAGCTGTGCATATTGCACACATATGTTAGTAGTGCTGTTAGTAAAGTATTGATTCCACTACAATACATGGTACTACGTTCTAAGATCTTGCAGACCTCTCATAGTCATGCATTGCATTACTGATATTTTGTTTATTTAGTATCATATTTTGTATCAGTAAGTTTATAGTCCTTTTGAATGTTTACTAAGTGTTACGCAAAATGTATGGAACAGGCATTTGTATGAGTGTTAGCATTAGAAGAAATTTAATATTGTTTCAAAAATTGTATTATCATTTTCCTTATGAATTTGAATACACTGTTATTTTTTGATGATATACAATGTAATATATTTTGTATTATGACTGTAATGAAATTAAAGCTCAAGGTATTTACATTTGTATTATTGTTGGCTGAACTTGATATGTGAACATCTAGTTTCCCATTACCGTCGTTGATAATAGTGTCGGTTGATTGAGATGATTTAGATCATTGAGTGTAAAAGTGCTGTCGATGCATTTTTGAGCAACTCGTTTCCACGAATTGGTGAGTTTGTATAGTAATGTTGAATATTGAGATAGGGTTATCTACGCTGAGTGCAAATTGTGTATTTGATACTTGTTGGAATAACAGTGGAAGCAATTCCTTTATTAAAACAATTGTATAGCAGGATTTATTATTCTATGCGGTTCCAGTAAATACCTTCTACGTATACGCTCTAGCACGTGTCTTCCTATTGAACTGCGTTTTTTTTTCATATGAATTAAATCGTGCCAACATACGTACATGTACCAATCGTATAGATCGTGTATTGACCAAATTTGCACTTCGAGAAGTTACTAATATTATCTTACAAACAATTGAATACAGTTTAAATAAACCTTTCATATTTAGGCTTTGAGAAGGCTTCTGAGACATATACCATTAAGTGTCAGTCTTAGTAAGAATCAGGCAGTGGATGAAACGTAGTATAAAAAAACGCATAATTTTGATAGTGTAATTTAACTATTTGCACGATCAGAATCCAGGGAAAAAATAAAGATTTCCCATATCATGTTGCTGCATTGAGGTATAATTTCATTGTAATGCACTACAAATGAACATAAAAAGGGTAGATAGCTCTGTCAAAAACCTAATTTTTCTAACATTCTATTGAAAAATAATTTACGAACAAATCCGAGATGCAGAGGTCAAATAATGGTCTTTTCAAATTCAGAAAGCATCCTTGAGGGAAATTATTTTGTCAGATATGTTTTTGATTTTTCTATTTTACTAGATTCTTACAAATACTTATACTTTCCGTATCATTTTGCTGCATTGAGGTATACTTTCATTGAAATACACTGAAAATGAACATTTAAAGGTAGGATACTCTTTCAAAAACTTCGTTTTACTAACATTCCACTGAAAAATTTACCAGGAAATCCAATAATGCAGAGATCATTTTTTTCAAATAGAAAAAGCATCCTTGATTGAAATCGTATTGTCAGATCGGTGGGGTTTTGACATAATTCTGATATTTTTTTCCATTTTGCCTGATTCTTACAAATACTTACACTTAAACATCATCAAACTCTACGTATACACATTATTTCCATCAATTGATTGACGTGTCAATTGCATGTGATTAATCGTCAGAATCTCAAAAGTCATTTTCATTTGTCCACTGGTGTATCCCTTTCTTCTGCTGTTTGTGATAGTAACAGAATGAGGAGGCAGTATAATGCAGTAACGACACAGTTCATTCAGTGGTGGATCCAAAACGGGATTGCAGGAGATTTGCAATCCCCACTTTTTATTGGAAAATTTGTCATTTTCATGTGAAAAATTGCAATAAAAAAAGGCAGATAATGTCTTGGCATCCCCTTTTTCTGAGGTACCTCGACTGGCACCCCTCCTTTTCAAAGTGTCTGAATCCAGCCCTGTCCATTCCAGTATTTAAAAAATGCAAGAAAGGGAAATAGAATGATATTCTCTTTTACTATGAAAATACTTTTTAGTAAGAGAAGGCTCTACTCTCAACTTGGAAAAATTTTCTAAATCCGCATTTTATCTCGTCAAAAATGTGTCATGTAACCGTCATTGGTTATTCATCGAATACCTGGTTTTACTTAGACGTTTTATGATATATTTCAGTAGATTCTGTTCGACTCTAGGTATACACATTATTTCCATCAATTGCTTGACGTGTCAATTGCATGTGATTAATCGTCAGAATCTCAAAAGTCATTTTCATTTGTCCACTGGTGTATCCCTTTTTTCTGCTGTTTGTGATAGTAACAGAATGAGGACGTTGTTGTGTTTTAATTGATACTTTTGTTTGAGCAAACAATGTGTGCTTATCAGCTGCATGCTTTTTGAATTTTTAACCAGCTTACAGAAAAAGCGAGTTCCATTTTGAGGTAGATACAGCTTTTTGTCTTTTGTTCTATTTGTTGAAGTGTTTGTATTCTGTATTGATCACAAGAGTTAAATTCGAATTCAACAGATCTTTATAGTTCGTTTGTTGTATTGTAGTATTTTCCCACCACTGTCCCAGGTCAGGGCTCACAAACATGTTAAACCCCACCACATACTTATTGTGCCAGTCCCAAGCCAGAAACCTGTAGTCCAATGGATGTCAGTCCCAAGCCAGGAACCTGTAGTCCATTGGATGTCAGTCCCAAGCCTGGAACCTGTAGTCCAATGGATGTCAGTCCCAAGCCAGAAAACTGTAGTCAAGTGGTTGTCGTTGTTTATTGATTGGTTTTACGTTTTGTTTTTCTCTTGAGTAGTTTTTCGTCTTTAATCAATAATTTCACTTCATTTATTTGATGCCTTTTACAGCTTGCCTTATGGTATGGGTTTTGCGATGTCACGATGACGACCATAAAACTTCTGTAGTGATGACTTCAATCTTGTAGCAACATAACCCTGTTCCAGAAGCCTATTTGCTAGAGTTCTAGCGCGATACAAAAAGTCTGCGTAGTTTCGGCAAGCTCTGGCATAACGTATGAGTTGTGATATGAACACTCCATACGCAGGAGCTGAAGGGATGTTGCCACAGATGAAATGAAAGTTGACAATTCTGAATGAAAAGTCGTCACGTTTGTCGTAAAGTTTGGTCAATAGTTTGCCTTTACCATCGATTTCTAAGTGTAGGTCAAGATATGAGGTTGACTTCACAGTGTCTGTAGTATCCTTTATCTCAAGTTCTTTTGGGTAGATGCGGTGTATCAAATCCCCGAAATTAGGATTGTTTAAAGATTGTTCAAAGTCGTTAATTGTCAAATATTTACTATCATTCTAATACAAGCAACAAATACGCATGGACATGTGTATGATATGTTTTAAAAAGATACGTTTTAGCGGTCTTTGAGTCTCTTATGATATTAACCAGGGCACCAGTTTAGAAACCAGATTAAACATCTGGCAATGAATATTCATAAATATCGGGGCGTGCTAATGTATATGACCTATATAGTCTTGTTACGAGCCTCGGTACCTGAATAGGAAAACAGGTAATGTTTAAAGTAACCGATCATTTCATGTAACTTCCCGTTTTCGTACAAGCAAGAAACACACACAGAACACTATGTGTATGATACTTAAGAGGTACATTTTTATCTCGTATTAAGCTAGAACTATGACGCTTTGGCTGTAAACACGGCGAAGATCTGCAGCATTACGTGGAGTATAAATACAATGTATATAATCATGCAAATCATATGCGAATATTAAGTACTGAAATTACGAGTGCAAGAAATCGCTGACAATAATATCGACTTAAAAATGGGAAGCAACTGGGTCATTTCCTCAAAAACTTCCGTTATATAAATCCTTGTTTTGCACATGGCAGAACCATGGTGCTGGACTTGATTTTCTGATCGATATCTTTGGTTTTGAGTACTTCTTGTATGTATAATACATTTTTAATTAATATTTTTCTTTATATTTGATTTTAATGCTGCTGATGAAGGAAATTGGCAATACTAATACGATTGGTATTTTTATGTTGTGTTCTCGCAAACCAAACTTGGCACAAAAACAGGTCACCATTTGGAGGTGTACATGCACATACTGAAAATTCAATTGTTTAAAGACAAAAAAGAATCATAAGAATAGGGATCTGATATTTAGTTTAAAAATTAAAAAAATTTCGGTCGGCCATATTGAAATAAAAAAAATGGCTGTGTAAATGCACTTCGTCGCTTGAGATTAGTTCTTGATAAATTTACACTCGAAAAAAAGGTATTTCTCGTACGTAAGACCACGAAAGGAAGATGGCGACGTCATTTGGGACAACAATATAGAATATTTGTCTAAAAAAGCCGAGAGTGTGCAAATTGAGGCCATGCGAATAGTAATGGGTGGGACTAAACTAATTTCTGTAACAAAATTATACCTTGAGACAGGGTGTGAAAAGCTCGCAGATCGTAGAAAGAATCATAAACTTATGATTTATAAAATGGTACGTAAGAATGCTCCTGACTATCTTTGTAACCTGATACCAAACGCGGTTTCGGACTTGCATCATCATTTTACTCGACATTCAAACAACGTGGCCGAAATACGTACGAGAACCAATATCTATTCTGGTTACTTTTTACCTTCAAGTGTCAAATTATGGAACAACTTGCCTCTTGACATTCGTAAAAACGTTCAAGAACTATTTGAAAGTTCAGAATGTAAAATGCCCAACATATTTCTATATCGGCAGTAGAATCGGTCAGGTGCTCCATACACGATTACATGTGGATAGTAGTTCTTTGAATGCTCATTTATTTGTGCGAAATCTTGTCGATAACCCATATTGTAAATGCGGTCAATCTGAAACGGCAGCCCATTATCTTCTTCTCTGTAATAAGTATCCAGCCATTCGCCAGACACACATATTGTCGTTAGATTTATCAATCCCGTTAACTCCCAAAATTTTGCTTCATGGATCAGATGCTCTAACTTTAGCACAAAACATACATATATTTACAAATGTGCAAAAGTATATAGTAGACAGTAAACGGTTTGTGAACACCTGACTACAATCAATTACCTATTAATGCATTTCACCCCTTTTTTTTCTAAATGCCTTATTTTCTTCTCGCCACATATTATATCCTTCAACATGTGAGCGTGCGATATTCTAACATATGTGCTAACCAAATTGTCGTTTTTATTAGGAGACGGACTTTGTATAAGCTATGCTTGTTTCCGAATCCTTGTCTTATTACTATTTAAGAATTGGCAATAATAAAAATTTTTCAATAGACAAAATTTTTATCATAGCCAATTCTTATAAATTAATTTAAAAAAAAAATTTTTATCTTTAAACACGAGAAAAGTAGCTCTGAATTTAACTGAATAAGGGCGTGTCAATATTTTTTTATCCATTGATATAACAAAATTATTTTAACCAATCAGATTACAGTATTTATCTCAAATTAATTTATTATGTTTTGTAATGTGTTGTAATCAAACTACTTCTGAATATTATTTAAACTAAAAAAAAATGGCCGCTTTTCCTAGATGGCCGCCGATCGAAAATTTGATTTTTTTAAATCGACATTAACTGGGACAACGTATATATATCTACCTCCGTTTGTTACAAAATCTACCTACCATATTAACCTATCCATACATGTACATGACGTTATTGGCACGCATGATGAGTTTGACGTTCCAATTGTAAACTTCCCCTGAGGGGTATTAACTTTTCAGCTGTTCCGTTACCGTTGTGTTTATGGTATGTACACGGACTCCGTAAGAGCGATGACACTATCAAACAAGCTTTGAACACAAATGTATGTAGTCTTTAATGTTATCATCACCAAAGGTTTATTGTTATCATTGCAATTTAACATATATTAATAATAATTTCTCACAGATGAGAAAAAAATATCTCGTTAGATTTTATTTGTTACCAGATTGACAACCCACCGAACTGGATTGATTGCTGGAATTTGGGATGGATGCGGCTGGAGGAACAGGGTACATTTGTGTATGCTTACCTTTCTGAGGCACTTGATGTAACTCAAGGTTACTTATTGTAAGTGCTTTAGTTTTTGGATACCACCTTGTCTTTTCTAATTTTCAGTTTAAACAAATAATTTCATTTTATCATGCATGTTGTCTTTGGTGTGTGTGTGTCTATGGTCTTTGTTTCCTGCTTTGACCATGTCTTTCGACTCTAAATTCTGATGTATCTGATTTGTCCTTCTGTTTTTTTATGCATTGGTATGTCTCTTGTCAATATTCAGAATAAGCATTAGGAGAGTTCTTTGTGATGTCATCACTTGTGATTTGATTTTGGTAGGAAAAACATTATCAAGTAGCATGGGGCATCATTTTTAAATCATTATAACTTTTTTTCATTTTTTACCATGATTGAAAAATTCTTTTGGTTCATGAAACTGCCAATAAAACTCTTTATATGCATAAAATTTTTAATCAAATATCCAGTGAAACTGTTGATTGTTTATTTAGTTATTTGCCAACCAATTTGGCACTTAGTGAATATAACATCAATAATGAGATTATGCAGTTTCAGAAAAAAAACTTAATTTTGGTCCTTAATTAATTGTTAGAGTTACATGTATATCCCCGTAAATCAATCAAAACTTTTTTTAGTGGTATGGTTTCTTTTAATTCAATTTCATTGAGATCCATATACTAGAACTGATTCTATTGTTAAGAAACCAGAAATTGCAAGTTTTTTCCCACAAATTCCAAAAGGTTTTAGGTCATATCCAACTTTCCATTTATGGTATGGAACCTTGTATTTTTTTTTTAATATTTACCTTCAAATCTGAGTTCAAGAAAATGCACCAAAAAAGTGTCCACAGACTTCGTCAATGTGGATAATGACAACTGAGAAAAACCTTTTCTCAACTGCAAAACTTATTGGTTATATCCAGTATTGACTTTTTAATTCCTTTAAAACAAAAATGTGAATTTTATTAGGCATCAATAAAAAAGAAATTGCCAAATATTCACCTTACGAAGAAATTTCCATTGATTATACCTTACAAAAAGTATCCACAGATGACATCGCCATTCCATTTATGAAGGTAGACCTAGGGTAAGGGACACAACTCTTGCAAATCATCGGAATGTTTGTATTCAGCATTTTACATCAATCTCATGTAAGCATCAAAGTAACTTGGACTGATTTCATTCTGTTTCAATTGAAAGCTGGATAGCCTTTGGTGAAATTGAATATGATACAAACATATCACTCATTTATAGAGTTATGTCCCTTACCCAAGGTCTACCTCCTTAAATGATTACGAGTTTTTGGCATGAAAAAAAAAACACAGATAAAAAGAAAAAAATTTGTTTTTATTTTGTGCTCGAACGATATCTTTCTCGTCTTAACTCTACTGAAACATTATAATGATGAGTGAAAAGCTAATAAATTACAGATAACCATGCCAACATTTATTAGATAATCAAGTAATTCAAGATGTATTCTAAACAAATATTATCTGAAATGCTCAAGTCAATTTGCACCATACAAAATACCAGGGTATGTGTTTTCAAACTATCGACAAATAAGTTAAGCATAGTCCTTTAGAAAACATAGCCTCAAAGACATAAGTACTTCATATCAGTTGCATATAAAAAGGGAGGTAACTTTAAAGTGTACAGTTGCATCAGGTACTTGTTAAAATGACATCTTTTAGAAAAAAAAAAACTCCTGTTATCCTTTTGAATGACTATCCAAACTGAAGTATTCTCTGAATTTTTAAGCTAATAAGGAATGGAAAAGGGATTAAAAGAGTGAATGCTCTAAGAATTGTTCAATTAAAAATCTGAGTACAACCCAAAAATTTTGATTAATATCATTAACACCACAAAAAAATTGTGTGCAAGTCCGTAAGATTTGATAAAAGTTATTTCTGAAAATTAACAGTGTGGATATAGATCATTGTTATCAATATTATGCCACAAAAACAGTGTCCCTAACATCCCACAGAACTAGTCATTTTTGGCCAGTTTTGTCATTTTTTGCTGGATGTGGGGATCTACAGGGACCAAAGTGCAATTTTCCCAAAGCTGTACCCTTTGATGGTCATCCAAGCCAAATAAGGTTCATTACAATCGTAAGTTTAAGATCAGGGATCCTAAGAAGGGTCACTCCTATAAAAAAATGAGCATTTTTTTTAATTTATGACTTCAGATTGGCCTGAAACGGGAAGTGGTTAGTGTAAGGGGTTGACATCATGGGAGTGGTTAGAGACATCATTATTCTATAGAATCCAGGTAAAATGAAGTACTATAGATCAATTCAGCTGTGATTGGAGACAGAGAAATGAGCCCTTCTCATTAAAAAATCAAATTTTTGTTTCCATCTTAACGGCCAAGACCGTATATTTTGCATGATAAGGGTTAATATTATACTTATAGTGCCACAAAACTTGAAAAAAAATCCTAAGTTCAATTAAAATTCTTCTACAAAACTCTTATGAAAATCTTTTGATTTTATGCTGTCACCAACAGTACAGATTTTTTGTATACCTTCAGTAAATTTAACTTCTATGAGACTTTGGTCTGATCAGAATATTCCACATCAGCACTTTGAAGAAAAAAAAAACTGTCAATACTTTCATATTAACTACACACATCAAATTACAAATGTTAACAAATGTAATGTTTATCCAAAGAAAAGGTGTATATAAAATACAGTAATAACATTTTAAATAAAGAACACCATATACATATTGCAACTTCTAAAGGCAGTCATATACACTACTGTCAATCAAAAATTTAATTTCTCCACTCTTCACAATGGAGTTACTCATGTCCTCCACTGTGACTCCACCAAAGTAAAAACCAGGATAAAATTTCCACATTTCAATAGATTTCATTATCTTTTTCTGTCCTTTAATGAGGTGTTATTAAACTGCTGGAACCAATAAATATACATTTGTATAAAGACCGAAGAAATTACAGGCAATTTTTGAAATGGTGACTCCACTGTGGACAGTGGATACACTGTGATTCCACTCAAAGTATCTCCACTGTGGAGAGTGGAGAAATTTTTTTAAATTTGTGTTGACAGTAGTGTACAGTGTTAGTTCAAATAGCAGGCCAGACATACATGCTTTTAGCACTACATGAAGTTGATCATAATTGCATATTTCTCTTCAAATTATGTTTACCAATAAAATAAATTAAAAGACCTTAAAATTTTATTCTTCAATTTTTTTTGCAAAGCAGGCGATGTTAACATTTTATTCTTTTGTGGAGTACAATTTGCAATGGTCATAGAAACCGTGAATTCAAAGTTTGAACAAAATGTACATTTAAGTAGCTGTCTTTGTAAGAATCATGCAAAATCTGAAAAATGTGATACACCCTTAAAAAGGCTACATATTGTTATTTTTGTAATTAAGTTGTTTTATGGGTCTTTATTATGAAATGTGTAATTATTCATTCAAATCTGTCTGCACTTAGGAGATAATCAATATTGAAAATCCAATAGATTCTATTGTATTTGAGTGTCATTTACAGAGTTATCTCCCTTAATTTTGAACTCTACAGTGCATTCTATATAATTTTTATCTCCTGAGAGATATGAAAAACCACATGTAAATTTCTGTTTACTATGACATTTCAGACAAAATATCAAAAATAAAAATATGTAGGCTTTTTACCCATGAATCACATTTTGCATGATCCTTAGCTGGAGTGCTACTTCATTATTTAGAAGAAAGATATACCAAGAACAGTTTGCCTAATTATGACAATTTGATACCAGAAAAATCTAGAGAGAGAAATTGAAGACAGAAAAAAATACAAAATCTAAATGGCAAAATGTAAAAATACTGTAATGTATTAAGTATAATGCATTAAATGCATGAACTCATAAATAAATCTTTGACAACTTCTGTGAAAAAAAAATATGGCAAAAAGAAATACAACAGTACAAGTACATGTATAAAGTTAACAAAAAATTGACACTAGACCCTTTCCTTTAAGTAAGTTGATGAGCAAGCTCAATATACATTTCAGCAAGGTAGGGCTTGGGTAGAACAATAGAATTTACATCACTGAAGTGCAAATTGAATACATTCCAGGCATGCTCATTAACTAACCTGCAGTTAGTATGAAAGGGACTATAGAAACAGAGTTAACAGCAAAGACAGGGGTAGATCCAGGATTTTAGATTAGGGGGGGAGGGCATAGTTTAAATTTTTTTTTGGTTAAATTTTTGAAATATATTTCTTGAGTGGGTGCCATGTAGATACCTTTTGCGATAAAATTAGCAAGAAATTAAAGTTTCAACCTAAAACTGCCTAAATCTACCCCTGACAACCCATGCTTTGCAAATTTTAGGGGGGGCACGCCCTTCACGCCCCCGCTTGAATCCGCCCCTGAAAGAAGCACCAAAAAGCTTGTATAACGCATACATATCAATTATGGAAACTGAGGGCTTGTAAGTCTCTTTCTAAATCTATTTATCAGAAATTTTTACTGTGGGAAGCATTCATAAAAGAAGATTAGCTTGTATTTTGTAAGCTACTACTGGGAACAACAATATGATGCAGAGTTTCTTTTTGTGTTACAAAAATGTATTGTAAAATTAAATATAGAGAAGATGTAAAGAAACATCATATTTTTATTATTCTTTGTTACACCAAAGAGGTTTTTGGTAATAAGATTGTAGCCATTACTCTATAAACAATAATTTCATTTGCCTTTAAATAGGAGTTTTGAACCATTCCACCAAATTAACAGTGTCATGTGAGGAAGCTTAGAAGCCCAAAAACAAAGAAAACAAAGCACTATTTTAACAATCCTACAAATAAACTTGTTCACATTTCAAAGGGACACATCTCAAAGGGAAACTAGTTACGCCAAATTTGAAATACATGTAATTATAAATCTACAGTTTTGTAAAGTACCGATTTTGATGAAAATGAATTTACAAGTTCTGGTACATGTACACATATACTGACATGGTTCAAATTTACTTTCAAGACTGAAAGGTCCTGGCCTTTCTTTGCATCCAAAATGAAAGGTCCTCAAAAAGAAAGTAAAATTCCAATGGTCCTGCATCAGAAGATGAGGGTCCATGACCTTGGACCAGTGCTTGTATGTACCCGTATATAATGGTAGTCACCATGCTGATTCAAGTTTAATTTTCAATGCAAAATCTCGAGTAATTAAAGTTTATAAACTTTCCTCAAAATTGGATTAGATATCTGTCAAACTTATTTTCCAAATTTCAATTTTTTCTACATTAAAATGAGTTGACTAAAGCATGTTATACTATAGTAAAGAGACATTACATGTACATGTATGTTAAATGTTTACTTTTTTGGTTTGAAAATGTGTATTTCTTGAATGCCAATATTCATGAAATTGGTACACAAATGTGTCCATACTCAACAAGTAACATGAAACTTGTAGTTTGATCACATCATTCATGATATTCTGATTTTTTATTTCTATACCATTTTTAAAATTTGCTTTAAAAAATTGCATCATATGCAAATAGTTAACACCATAGAAATTCTTTACTCCATGAATTTCTCCTTTAAATGTAAAGAACAAAATGCAAAAACCTTAAATTAACCTTGAAAAATCTAAAATGTACAAATTAAGCTGTGAATACGTAGTTCTGAAGGTCGCTCTTTTAATACTTTTTGCGACTATAGAATAATTAATGCAATGAAAACATCATTAGCGTAGTACATACAAATGATTCTGACTATATATATTTTAAGGAGATCTAAACAATTTTCATCAGATGAAAAAAATATGACCTGAATTTCCCCATCACCATAACAACAATCAGTTACTTCCGATTCTTTAAAAAAAAAAATCCAGTTTATCGTCCATTTTCCATTCTGCACGTCCATTTTTCCTTAAGTAACCATTCATAGCTGTGTTTTTAGATCCTGTAGTTCAATGCTTGCCTGGTTGATGAATTACATTTGGTTTGGGATTGGGTCGGTTGTCGTGCGTAGGCAGTGGCTTGTCGTGGTAGGCTTTGATTGCCTCTGGTGGAAAATCTTTGTCACCCTGAAATGATACAGATTTTTATTAGGCAGAAATCAATACAGGCAAATGTGCCACACATGAGAATCATATGGTTTGCATCATATGATTATCATATAAATCGAGCACCATATGATAATCATATGCTTCAGTAAACATGATTGTCACATGGTTATCATATGATTATCATATGTTTTTAAGCCAAAATTACCATAAGAGAATCATATGATAATCATATGACTATCATATGTTCAGTATCATATGATAGTCATATGATTACCATATGATTATCATATGAATCGAGCACCATATGATTATCATATGTTGCACATTTGGCTTTGTACATACTTTGTGAGTTTGAGTTGCCCACACAATTTTAAAATGAAAAAGTTAACTTGACTGCTCCAGCATATTGCCCTATAGAATCTAAATCATTGGATCGGATTTCTATAATAACACATCCTCGGTGAAATTTGGGGCAAATATCTATTCTATCACTGTCTTAAAAACAACAAGATGTTGCTCAGAATACCCCCACTTAACGATTTCTGTCACACCTGGAAAGGGAATGCAGGGTATAGGTCATCACGCAAAAGCAATATACATGTACCATATATCAAAGCAAGTTGAGAAATCTGTTATGAAAAGTTTCATAAAGCTACGAAGTTGTTTGGTTAACAGGAAGCAGATGATCGAGGAACCTGGAAATTGGAGAGTTGGTACAAATTATCATGCAAATGCTATATATCAAATATCTAAGCATTCTCTCTAATGGCAGCTGAGAAATCTTCTTAACAGAAAAGTGTACCAGGCAGACAAGGGGATTAAAATATAGCCCCACTCTAATCATACTACGGTAGCAATTTTTGACAGTTTAACTGCTGAATTGTGATGAAATTACACCTACATCATGTACATAATTATATAATTATAATGGTTTGCCTCAAAATATGCTGGGTACAGTTTTTGTTTTTAAGAACTTATCCATGTACTTCAAGATTACATGACGAACTAAGATTTGTTATGTATTCTGTAAGGTGCCTTCTGTAACTGTTTCTAAATTATGAGAAATAAAAGTGAATCCAGTGTGTTTCTGACATGTATTAACTTGGATTTTTATAGATTGCTACAATACCTGTTAACCACCTCACATTAGGTGGAAACTCCAACAAACTGGATGAAAAATTTAGAATTTCCTACATAAAAATTTAAGATTTATGAGAGATTTCTGTTTTCGATAAATAAGGAAACAAACAAATAAATCTGGAGAATAAAATAAAAAAATCAACAAAAAGCTTTTTTTTATTAAAAAAAAAAAAACATGGCTTTTAATCTTTCTTCTCCAGCGTATCATCTTGTACTCTTAGAGGTTTACACCTGCCTCATATTATCTTAACAGAAGTAAAACTGTTACCTACCTTTCCAACTGCTCCTGATACCAGTATAGATGTATGATGCTTGTCTGGCTTAGGGGGACTTAAATGAAAACAAATACATGTGTATAATGATGTTTTGTGGTCAGATGCTGCCTGCCTTGTGGTATAAGGATTTCCTCATTGTCCATTGATAACCAATGGATGGCCCTGAATTGACATTTTCATCCAGGTGGGATTGTTGTCTCTTATACATATACACCATACCTATTCTTGTTATAATCAAGCTTAATAAAAATAAATGAATCCAAAAAAGGCACCATCCACTCTTTAAAATGTGACAAATAAAATGCAATGTAGGGTGCAGCAGCTTGATTCAACCACTGATGCGGATCCCTGAGCATTTGCGGCAAGTATAAACACACTGCTCAAGCTTGATATAGCTTTAAATTTGATTGCAATTAGACTTTTGAAGTAGTCCCTTTTTGGTTACATTCACCAAAATCAATCAACATACAGACTTTATGTGCTTTTAAAGCAGTTAAGAGAAATATTATAAACCCTTTTTGGCCCTTTCCTCAGAGGCTAATCTAGATATCAATGACAAGGAGAAATAGAGCCAATTCTGTTTGAAAAATAACAATATTGACATTTTTGTCTACATGTATGTAATCTAACAAAACTTCTCCCTGTCAAAAACAAATGGGAGAAACGAGCACCAACAAGAAATTTCTTCTCATTTCTAAACAGTCTGGTTCATAACGCCATAAATTAAAACAACCTAACAGCAACACTCCTTTTGTAGTCTGGAACCAAGTATTATATAAAATTGCATAAAGAAAATCAATCATTATTCAAGTTATCACATGATAATTCAATTTCAGAAGGTAAACACTTTCTTACAGGATAAAAATTTTTGTCCATCACCGAACAGACCAAATTTTGTAAGGCAAAAAAAAAAAAAATCTGTGTTTCCAGTAACCCAGCTGACCTTATTTTTTCCCTGTCAGCCCTAATTTTTTATGGTGTCAAAAAAAAAAAAAAAAAAATATGGATTTTCTGTCATCAATTATTACTAGAATCACCTTGCTCTTTGAAGTGGAGGTTCAAAATATTAAAAATAAAATTGAACCAACATGGTCATGGCTATGACAAGTCCAGTTTTCTGCGGTGTCATAATAAAGGCAGTGAAACCAGTTGATTTAGATGTCCTGCAAATCTATAAATTACTTTAAAAAAATATAAGTAATTTCTTAAACAACCAAGTGTCTATGGATGACAATCATATGACTGCAGTCCTACTGTTTAATCTAAAGTACCTTCCTCCAAACTCCTCTATTTCTTCTCTTGTGGGAGGTGATGAAGCGGCTTCTCCTTTCTCATTCCTTTGATGCGTAACAACCCTCATACCTCCTACTTTTACTAAAAAAGGTAATTATACATGTATTTTAAACGAATACAAGTACATGATGTAACTACATAAGATAATAATAGGGAGACTGCGGTTAGTTTACATGTAGTTTAATGTCAGTGATTAAGTATACATGTATGTACATTTGTCTGTGTGAAAAAAAAAAATCAGATAATCTGTAGAGTTTAAACTGACAGTAAGACTTTGAAACTGTTTGGCAAATATATGATTTTTTTCCTATTGCAAAGCTTATGGGGTTGGGAAGAAAAGCCTGATCATCCAAAAGGGAAAATTTGTGAAACAACTGGGTGAAGGTAGGTGTCTGGAAAACTTAACACAGGAGGCTCTTACACAGAGCTGTCCAAACCATGTAATTACAGGTCCAGTCCCTGAACTATACTCAGTCACTTTAATCATTTAATGCTAATTGTACACTCCTTGAGACGTTAAAATTTCCCGCACGCACGATACCTAAACGCATGCTAAACGCTCACCAAATGCACAATAAATGAATGCTCCTATCATGCATTTAAATGCACGATAGACTAATGATGAAAAATAATAATATTAACAAATAATAATGAAAGAAAAAAATGGAAAATTGAATTAATGAAAATATATCAATTAATAATAGCAAATAATATAAAAGTAACAGCTGAATCAAGGAAATAATCAAAGTACAAAAATAAACGAACGCTTCTACCGTGCGTTTAAACATACACTCCCAGTATGTGTTTAAATGAACACTTTTATTGTGCATTCATCATGTGCTTAAACAAACGCAAAACATTGTGTAAACGCCCGGTAAATGATGCCCCCGAATTATGAATTATGCTAAAATGGGAAACATGAACGTTTCAAGAAGAGTACATGTACAATTGTACACTAATGTCAACACTAATTTAATTTCTCTGTTGTACACAGTGGAGATATATGTACATGGAATGGAGTCACAGTGTCTCCAGCAAACACAGTCAAGTCACCATTTCAAAATATGCGTGCACATTTTTTTCTCTACTTTCATGAAAAAATTTTTTTAAAAGTTAGAATGCATTTCAGTTAGATACTGAAAAATAGAATAAGTATAAAAGCATTGGAATTTGAAGCAATTTTTCATATTTTGAAGGCAAAGTGAAGCAATTTTTCAAAGGCAGAGCTTTTTACTCTTGGAACTGAAAGAAGCAGGTATGTTTTTGGAAACCGAAATCTGAATGAGTATTTCATAATTCCGGTGAAAAATTATGTGTCTGCTACCATTCCCTAACAAAAGCTCTGCCCACTCATGTCTCATGCTACTTTACATGTATTTACAATTAAAAATGATCACTTAACAGGATCTCTTATGTAAACTGACCGAATCTTTAATAAAAAATGATTTTTTTGTCATAAATACATTGTGTATAAACACATTGTGTATGGAAGCATACGATTAAATGATTCCCCAAGCAAATTAGGTAGATGTGGCATGCACAATTTCAACCTGAAAAGTCGTTAGAAGTGTTTGAAGTGTGACACTTCCTCAATTTTTTGTATCCTTCTGATCCCCAACCTGACATATCAATATCCAAATAAAAAAGAGGAGTTGCAGGGTCAGAGAAAATTCGGACTTATAAAACATGTCACCAATCTATATTTATTTTGGTTAAAAGTTGTTGAATAAAAATGCATATTAGCACTAGTCATATATCAAATTCGTATGTTGACAGTGTGCATATTAAAGGTATGAACAATCATCAATCATCCTGTCAACAGCTGGCCCCATGCATGTGGTCAACAAAAATTTGCATTTTCTCAATTTAAGTATTAACATAAAGTTACATGGAAATCACTACCTGCAGGGGGATGACCTCCTTTCATTTCTTGCTCCTGACTGGCGTCTGACATACTGTCTATTAAAAATTATTCCAACTTTTCTGCTTGTTCTGTTGTGAACAATAAAACGTGAGCTACCTTGAACTTTGTTTACGTGTTGGGTAATACGGAGAGACAAAAGGGACAAAAATATATTTTTGAGTTATTCTTGATTTTTGATGTGATGCATAAAAATTGCAACAGATTGATAATTTTTGATTATTTTGAAAACAAATTTGCATTCTATTATAAAAAATAACGATGGGTCCTAAAAAAATCGATAAAATATTTCAGATCTAATTTTAATAAAAGTGCTCTCCTTATTTATTCCTCGGAACTCTTCGAAGGAGATATTTCGGACCACCTCTGAATTTAGCTCACAAAACGACGGTCGGAGTATTTTGAACACAGTGGTGTAGATCTACTTATGTACATTTGTACTTCCCAAAGAAACAATAAAACGGTGTTTATCTGAGTACATCTATCTGATTCTTTATGTAACAGAAATCAAGGAGAGGTTAAGAGTAAGGAACAAAATGATCATAGGGTTGAAGTAGACATTTTACTTATCAAAATTAGTTGGCTTAGCCACAGGTTCAGGCCAGTCAGGCCTCAGGGGCTTACAACGTAACAAATGCACTTGTGTAAAGTTAGTTGACACACCAGGGAGAGGGCCTGTCTGGTGATTTTGAATGTATACTAAACACAAGCCCCTGTGGATTAGCTGCAAGCTTTGTTCACAAACAAACATGTACATTATGACTTATGTCATTGATGTATGATGTACTACTTTGTATAATATATGTTTTTTTCATGTGCTTTTGTCAGATTTTAATTTGTATGTAAAGTTGATCAAAATAATAAAAAAAATGCATGTTCTGCTCATGCTGAATTTCTCCAGCTAATTTGTATTTATTTGGAAACACTGCTAAGCAGGGGCGCATTTCTTTTACCTGAATCTGAAAAATGTTTCAGTACAATGTTTCAAAAAACAGAAACATGATTCGGTGATTAAAAATACAACATTTGAGAAACTGTAACATGTTTCAGTTTCTATCAAAACAAACATGTTTCAAAAGTAACAAAATGGCTTGGTAGCGAAGCAAAATAATATCGGGATCGATTTCGGTTTGTGTTTCAGTTTGAAACATCAATCACTTATGTTTCAAATGTTTCGATATCTTGTTTCTGTTTCAAGTAAAAGAAACAGTGAAACATGAAATTGATTCAGAATCATGTTTCAGATTCGAGTAAAAGAAATGCGCCCCAGGCTAGTCAAATTATAGAGGTTTAACCTCTTCCCTGTGTTATTTCATTCTGGTGCAGTCACAAATTTTGGTCTTTGTTATGAAGAAAAGAGGCCGCAAATGTGGATGATATGTCAGAAAGATCAGATCAAGAGGTGTTTATTAACATATTCAAATCAGCTCAACATTTCATATGTGATTGGAGGAAGGTGAAACCTTTTAATTCTCCTGTAGAAACCTTAATTGAAAGCACTTTTGATTATTTTTGTCAGCTCTGATTTGATATATTATACTTATCACCTTCCAATATGGAATATTTTGTAATGATATACGGTTTTAATTGTCTGAAAACATCCTAATTGTCACTGTCTGAAATGTCTATTGGCCGAAATGTCCTTCTGCATTTGTAAGGAGTTAGGGGTTGTCATAGTCTGAAATATTTTTGGATCGAATTGTCCAACATAGGTAAATATGGTTCTTATAACCTTCTAAACGTCTTAAAAGATTTATTTCATTTAGTTTCTTTTCACTCTGTTGCAGTTTGTGCTGTTTAATTTTGTTTTTATTTCATTTTGATTCATTATTTCTTATTGTTTCATTTCAGTTCTTTTCTTTTAATCAATTCTTTTTATTTGGTTTTGTTTTGTATTTGTTTCGCTATTTTTAATTACCCAAGAATTATGAAATATTGATGACATAATTTTCGTAAACATCTGGATACCATACTGCAGACTATTTTGGCCAACCCTGTCTTGGAAAAGCTGTGATTCGATTTTTATTTAATCTTCGAAACTAGCAGATATTATCTGAGACTGGTTTGTTTTTTAATCGCATTTACAAAGTTTACGCAAAAAAAGCTGCCATGTTGCTGTTTTTCAGCTCCTGAAAATGAAGGTACAAACCGGATATTGATGCTTTTTTTGGCTATAAGTATGCAGAACCAAGTTGATAATACAACCATTAACACTCCAAAGGTTACTTTTTATAAGTTACTGTACACCCTCAAAATCCTTGTAGTTAAATTCATATTTTAATATTGATTTTCAACCTACAATAAAATATAAACAGAACTGAATAATGGTCTGTTATGTAGGAGGCATTCCTCACTAAAATCAGATGATAATTAAATGCATGCATAACTAAGAATTTTACCTTTGCACCAGAATGAGGTTAAACAAAGACAATAATGGTGACCAATGGTCATTGTCATTCATTCATACCTTAAGTACATGTAGGTCAGCATTTACAATCATGATAATTTTCTTCCACATTTAATCGATCCAGGCTATGTGTATAGAAACAAGACATGTCCATCAATTGTTGTCTTTGAATTTTGATTGAAGGCTGAATATTTTGAACACTTGAGTGTGGTTTAACCCCAGTATACTTTATGTCCATACCAGAGAAAATTTCAAAATTTAATAATTAAAACACTTATTTTTAATCTACCCTAATGTTTTTACTTCAATTTACTTATTCCCTTTCTATTTGTAAATTTGTGATTCCTAAAAATGCATGTCTTAATGTTCTGAACTTTCCCCTCTGTTTTTCTGCAAACTTACATACATGTATACTAAGTAATGATGTCATAAAGTCTTTTGACCATCTGACCAGTGAACTTCTATTTTTTTTCTACAAGGATCTAAAGGAGTAGGATGTGGATGAATATTTAAAAAAAATTGTTCCTTTTATTTAATCAAAGTTAATTTTTCAACGTTCGTTGCGTTTTTTTGGTGAAGTTACTTAACTTTTCTTAAAATTTCCGTTATTCTCATCTCAATCCCTAAAAAATCGAAATGTAGAAGTACAGAAAATTCAGCATAATATCTTTACATAGTGTAAACAAATTGAAAGACAATTGATCATACATGTAGATATTTTGATATTGACAACAGACACACTTTTTGTTCGTACATGTAAGTCATGTATATATTAAATTGACTACAAATTCATTGCAATTTCAAATTTCAATTGAATTGATGAAAGCTAATATGTAATCTAAAACATTTCTACAATTTGTCTCATACAGTAAAGTCTGATTAAATCCTCAGAAGCTATTTATTGGAACTTCTGTAGGGTGATCAGATGCACATGCTTGCAGGACTTGACACACATTTCTTGGAGATCTGTGTAGTGTGTATAAAACACAATCATATTTACATGTACATGTACACTACTGTCAACACAAATTTTAATTTCTCCACACTCCTTTGTGGAAATATGAGTGAAATCTCAATGTCTCCACTCTCCACAATGGAGTCACCATTTCAAAAATTATTTGTAGTTACATGTAACTACTCCAGTCTTTAGGTATATACCAAGGTATATTTGACGGTTCTAGCAGTTTTAAAACATCTCAATTATGGACAGAATAAATATTAAAAATTAAAGAAATAGAACAATCAAATCCCAGTTTTTACTTTGGTCAAGTCACAGTGGAAGACATGAGTGACTCCACTGTGAGGAGTGGAGAATTTAAAATTTTAGTTGATGGTAGTGTATGCGCTTATATTAATCTACAATATACATGTTTTGAACCAATGCAGAAAAACTATAAAAAAAAAAACCAACTTTTTAAGCAACCCAGTGCCAAGGGTAGGAAACAATAAAATTCTAGCCAGTCCTGAATACAAATTTTCAATATATTTACTATATGGCTGAATATACATGTATTTTTGCTACAATTAGCCAGCCCTGCCAAAATATAGCCAGTCTCGGGCTGGCTACTATTTCTAACTCTGCCATTGCCACCTCAAAAAAAAACAAAATAAGTGTGTATATTATATGGGTGTCCAAGTTATAGTTCAGTCAGTTGTATGAGATTTGTTGTAATTCATGGTAGATTCTATTGCATGCTTAGGAGACCTTTAACATAAAAGGTTGAGTTGGTCACACATACATTTGTTCATTTTATAGCACATGCAGTGATGATAATCAGGGTATAGAAAGGTCAACTCAAAAACTTCAAGGTACATGTAATTGACTGGACAATTAAGAAAGATATTTAAACTTCTTTCAGAAAATTAAAAAGATTTTGATAGAACTTTAAATATCCTTCCTAATGTCCATTCAACTACAATGTACATTTACATCAGGAAGTTCGTCAGATATTTTTCGTATCTTAGAAAGCCTTAACTCTATCCACACAATAATATCATCATTGAATGTGCTTTTAAGATTAACATGCATTGTACATTGTACATGTATAGTGTGAATATCTAGTAGTTAATATTTTCAATTTGGACATCAGTGGGAAAATACATTTTATTGCTTCTATAAAAGGTTTTTTTTTTTTTTTTAAACAAATGTAGCAGTTAGAATACATTTGGATTCTTGTTTCTTTCCAAATATCTGCAAGTCATTTTATATTTTACTTGTATCTTTATTGCAGAATAATAAAATGGATACAGATGAAAAAAGAAAGATCAAGGAACTTATGAGGGAAAAGGAGTAAGATTCTAGAGTTTAAGGGCATCAAACTTGACAAAAAACACTTACATGTACATTGTATTTTGAACCATATCTAATTTCAGATATGAAGTTAACAAATTTTATCTGATAGCTTTTATTTAGAATCCTGTGTGCTATTTGGATGTTTCATTAAAACCCTGAGTATAGTAGATAAGAAATCTTTCAACTGTTTGTGTGATTTTTTTACTTTTTTTAACAAGTTTTGGTGAATTAATGGAAAGTACCGTTAAGCGAGATATTTTCGCAATGTTCTAATTTTTGCTATATTAGGGAGGTTAGAGTTATCGCAAAAATGAAAATATGCCAAAATTAAGGCAAGATACGTCACAGTCATCTCCCGTAGACCGTTTCTACAGACCTGAAAAACAAAGACAGCCAAAATTTTTAAAAACCTCTATTTATAGAGCAAATCAGGAAATTTAGCAACCATGAAAATTACCCGCTATAAGGTATACCTGTATATATTGACACCCTGGCAACCACAAACATTACCCGCTATAAGGTATACCTGTATATATTGACACTCTGGTTCTGTAACGAAGCTCCATAATAGAAGATAATTTTCAATTTACATGTAAATACATAATTCACTGAGATTTATGTAACTAAAAATAGACATAATTTGAAAAAAATCGAATGTAATCAACAATACCAGGACTAACCTATTTTTGCTGCTGTTTTATTGTGATTGTACAGAAAGAAGGAAGAAAAGTTACAATGGATGTACAAGGGAGATAAGCCTGACACAGATGATTATTTACTTGGGAAGAGGATTGATAGACATATAGAACAAGATGATAAACCAGCAGGTACTGTGTAAAAATATTTTGGAGAAATTTTAATACTAAATAGTTTTTTTTTTTGCATTTGGTCAATCCATTTCGGAAAAAAAGATTTTCTTAAATATAAGTCCTAGTTCATCTAGATTAATTTTATATTTACAAAAAATGTAAAATTGATTTGATATCTTCTTTTATTTTTCGCAAAATTAAGAACCCATGAAATTCTTAACTTTTTAATTTTTTTGTCAGAAAGGTGTTTTAGAATTGTCTTAATTTTAATAGTAAATTGGTACTTTTTAGTAGATGCTAAACTTCACAGTTTCTCTCTGATGTAAGCTTTTATTGAAAACAAGAGGCAATTTATTTGTTTATGTATAACAATTAGGTTTTTTGCCTATCAATATTTAAAGTAAAGTTGTTTTTCTAAATGTCAGGCAGGTCCTATAACAACATTGATACATTGACAAAAAAATTCAGACTTTATGTTCATAATGTATTCTTCTGTAAAAGATAAAGGCATGAATTTGACTAGGAGAGATTCTTTATGTTGAATAATTATGTACTCTGTGTAACAATGATCAGATATTTCCTTTTAATAATACATTCTAAATAATGTTTTTCTCCTATTAACCTATTGATACACAAATCTTAAATGATTATTATTATGCTCATCCAAATCTGTAACTGACATTATTTTTTTTTTTCTACTTTGAATCGTTCGCTGCCTGATTCTTACAAACAGCTATACTTAAGTTTATAATGAATGTATGTTTGTTTTGTATATAGATGATGTTGGAGCATTATTTGCTGAGAGGATTCAAGCTAATATTGCTCTGGATATGGCAGCGAAAGCTAGAGAAGATCCTTTATTTGCTATCAGGTATAATCGCTATTTTGTTCAAAATCCCTTTGATCTTGCTAGACGATAATTTTCAATTTCACGCCAGTCGAGTAAGAATGAAAATTTTCACCAGTTTCTGTGTCCTCGCATGACATACAAGCAACAGTGTAGGAATATTTGATGACCCAAGTAACCGTCTGTTTGTTTACTGCGTATGAAATAATGGCTTATTTGTGGTAATATTTTCTAGTCTACAGTGGAAAATGATTAATTACAGTAAATTATCTGATTAAAATTATAAATCCCAAAATTATTTCACAAATTTTAAACGCAACCGTCATAGTTAACCCAGTTTTTTCAAATGATGCGTATCACTGCGGCACAACATACTCTCACTATAACATGATGTAAGACGAGGCATATTGAATTTTCACTCTGAAAAGTTCTTTTGTCAAATTAGGAAGAAATTTAAAGACTAAATATGATAAATGACCAGGAAAAATATAATGACTGGAAGAATTTGCACGCAAAAAAAACCATAAGAGTAACTAACCTGTGTACTAAAGTTAGTAAAGATTTTACTCTGTTGTGTTTTGTATATTTTTATACTGGTAGTAACCTCCCCTTACAAGCAGGAGGTACATGAACATAGTGATCATGCTGCCCATCTGTCCCCAGTTTCTCTCTGCAACACTTCTGAAACTGCTGAATGGAATTCAATGAAACTTGAACACATTCTTCATGCCGTTGTGCATCTTCTGTTTTTGCATCTCTATCTGAATGACTTTTGTTTAAAAATTGTATTGTTAAAATTGACAGACAAAAAGAAGAAGATGTGAAGAAAAAGTTGCTGGAAAACCCTGTTAAGATGAAGAGACTGAAAGAACAGGTATTCGTTTTTGCCTTGACAATTGAAATCTGTTCTAGGGGAAATAATTCAAATTTTTATGGAATTTTATTTCTATTTAGCCATTACGGATGCAAGTGATAAGCAAAACTACAGAATATGTATAAATGAAATGAAGCATTCATGAAATCATGCTGTCTTGCTATTATCTGTATGAAAAGTAATGTATCACCGTGGGAATACTGTTAAAGAATATATATAAATTTTAATTTGCTTCTGTTGGTGCCTATAAAGCTTGGGTTTTTACCTCTATGGGTTGGTAGGAGTGGAAAAATATCGCTTCTATGGGAGGTTACCCCAATTTTCAAGTGCTAGCCCCCCCCCACCAGTCCCATGTTTGATTTACTGGAACAGCCCTTAGATTGAAAGTTTTGATAGTTCCACAAAGTTCAAGATTTAATGTGTTATGGTCAAATTTACAGAATGCTGAAGTTTTCTGGTGAACTAAAGCCTACGGAAAGTTTCATAAAGTTGATATTTAGTTTGGAAGTTAACATTTATAACAGACTTACCTTTGAAAGCCCAAAACAAAAATAACTGAAGCCCTGGAGATAGAAATACTACATATGTTTGAAATGGAATGATGATTTATCAAAATAGAACAGTAGGAGTGAAATGATGCTTCTTTATTTTCTGCTTCAGAAAGTATAAGATCACATAACCAGTCTTAGTTTTTCATTTGGCTATTGCACTTTTGAGATAAAAATTATATAGATTGTACATGAAATTGGTACTTTACAAGAGTTATTGTTCTTGTTTTGTTTGATTTGGCTGATTTAGTCGGAAGTTAAAGAAATTCTCAAAAGTACAGATCTAAATATAGGAAGGACTTATTTTGACTATTGTCACATAAAAATATATAGCATATGTAGACCAAAAAAGTTTTTTTCACCATGAATCACCTTACCATAGTCAGTGTCTGAATTTTATATGCACTAGTACTTAACAGGATAATTAATTGGAAAAGTGAATAACCAAAATATAATCTGGAGTGCCAAGGAATACCATGTTTTATCAAGTGTGCTGAACTTGTTCCACCCATGAGTTAAATCTTCAAACTGTTCTTGACACTAGTGATTTTATTTTTTTTTTCATGACAACCAAATGATTTTTCTTTTTATTTTGATAGATTTTATCCATATGTGCAGTTTGACGTTTTGGCTAGAGAAAGTCTGAGAGTGAAATCACCAAATTGATTTCACAGTGTGAATTATTGGAATTTTTGATTAATCATTACTTTTTATATAATAAATATTTATCAATGACATTTATATATAACTGGAAGTATTATTGTTGTGGCATACCATTTTTGCAGTTTACATGGGTTTGGTAAGCCTCAAATTTAGTTCCAAAATGAAAAGGAAATTTCTGATTCATTTGTCAAATCCACAAAATCAAGAATCTATGAACTTACTTTTTTCCCCGTAGACTTTGAAAATCTAAACACGTGAATAGAATTACTTTCGCAGTCTCATGTACACTAGATTTTAGTAGTATAGGTTACTGTTCTATCCTTCACTTTGAATTGAATTAGAAAAAAAAATGTGAAATTTATTGGGTTTGTTGACAAATACTTAAGTATCAGACCATATGAAATTTAGGTACTGTCTTTGGTAAAGGGGATTTACAGTGTAGAAAAACCCACCGAACAAATGATGGTTGTTTGGTCTACTTATGCTATATTTTTTTTTAATGCTAGTCCTTTCTGTATATAGATCAGAGTTCACGAAAATCACCAGTCCTGACAGGTAAAATTTGGGTAGGACCAGCATTTCAACCTCGTTAACTGCGGTTAAAAAGATTTTGTGATGTTTGATTAGTCAGTTCTATGTTCTACAGCAGAAAAAAAAAGTTTCGTGAGCTCTGTTTAGATTTGTACTTTTGAGAAAACCATACATTCATCTCCCACTAAAATCAACCAAAGCAAGAACCATAACACTTGCAAAGTGCCAATCTCATACAACAACTGAATGACAAACTAAGACTGGTTAAGTGGTTTTAAGCAGAGGACGCTTACCCTACCGGTGCACCTGGTCAATGTTCCCAATTTTTAGTGGAGTCCGAGCTGCTCACTTGATTTTGTTACTTTGTATGTATGATTTTAGTTACTCTATGTTCTTTGTTTTATATGTCTGTTCTCCATGTCTGGTCTTTGTCCCTGGATTACATTCTTTTGATTACCGCTATAACCTTGGTTCCCTTGATTATTCTTTAACTGTTTCTGATATAGAAATCAAAGTTAATTGAGTGATTTTTGACATGCATGAATCACCTCCTGTCTGACTTGATTATTTTGTAGCTTGAGAAGAGAAAGAAAAAATCAGCACCAAAAGACTCTGACTCCGATGATGATTTAGTCACCAAATATCTTTCAATACTCAGTCAAAAACACCAAGACAAAGGACATAAAAAGAAAAAGAAACATAAAAATAAAAGAGATGAAGGTTCTGACAGTGATCATTTTAAAGCTTCAAACAAGTATGACAAGAAGCATAAACACAAACATAGCAGAGATCATGATGATTCAGATAGTGACAGAGTTTCAAATAGACATGGTAAAATGCATAGACACAAACATAGTCGAGATCAGGATTTTTCTAGATCAAAATATAGACATGATTCAGATTCTGATGATCATAGGGATCATAGAAGGGGAAAATATCAAAGTAATGATAGACACAGAAGTGAGAATGACAGAGAAAGGAATTATGGGAAAAAGAAACACGATCCTTCATCTGAGAGTGATGATCCAAGGCCAAGGTTGAAACAATTTAGAGACTCTCCAGACAGAAATCATGGGAGGAATCGAAGAAATAGATCACCATCCCCAGGTAGCAGACGACAAAAACATAGACATGATTCATCATCTGATTCAGAACATCATAGTCATAAAAAATCTTCAAAACTTATGTCATCATCATCACTAGATAGCAGACAACAAAAACGCAGACATGATTCATCATCTGACTCAGAACATCATAGTCATCACAAATCTTCAAAACAAAGAGACAAGCAAAGTGATTACAAGCATGTCAGTAGACATAATGAAAATGGACACAAACATTATGATAAGGGATCTAAAGGACATGAAAAGAACAAGGGTGATTCAGATTCTGAGGAGGAAGTTAGGAAAAGGGAGAGAACTAGGCGTGATTCAGATTCTGATGAGGGAAATAGGGTACCAGCCTCTAGGAAATATGGCCTGATTGTAAGTGATCATTCATAGTAATAAGAGAGATACTTGTAGTTTTTACTGCCACCCAAATTTTTGTCCTCCTGTCAACAGGTTCATGCCCAAATTTTAAGACATGAAAAGGCCCAGTAGATGGACAATATTTTGCTCCAAAAATAAACTATCAAAACAATAGAATTTTGGTTCTCATACATGTATCTCAGATATACATGTACTTTATGACTAGTACAGATTTGAAAAAAAAAAATTTCTACAATGTATAACCTTATCCTTGTATCCTTATATTGAGCATACATCTAGAAGTGCTAAACATTTACTGTATTTACATATTAAAGGACCGATAACTCCAAGAAGGGTTTTGTTAACGTATCTTGTAGAGTTTATTTATATATTTTAATGGTTTCAAAGTTTCAGAGTTTTGATTAACATCATCATATTCATTCATAAAGGATAGCGGCAATGATGAATAATATTCGAATTCAGAGCCAGTGTGACTGTTTGAGTGACGGCTTTCGTTAATTGCAGTTTACCAAAAATTTTGAATTAAAGCAATCAATTCTAATGAAATGAATTGTTGATGAACATTTTTCTTGAAAAATCCTTATATAAGTCGAAGTGGATGATCAGTCGAGGCTGACACTTTGCTGAAAAAAAATATCGTCTTACAGTCCAGAAAATATGGTACTAGTCTTTGAAATCAAGGGCTTCAGTTTAGAGTTATACACAAGCAAATGTGCCTCACATGAGAATTTGCATCATATGATTATCACATAAATCGAGCACCATATGATAATCATATGTTTCGGTATACATATGATTATCGAATAATTTTTTACAAACATATGATTGTCATATGTTTTTAAGCCAAAATTACCATATGATTATCATATGAATCGAGCACCATATGGTTATCATATGTGGCACATTTGGCTGTGTACAACATATCAACAATGAATGTGTATCTACTTAAAATTCTAAATAAAATATTTTTTAGATTAGAAAACCTACCCAAAAAATCCCTGAATAGAAATCAACATTCATCCTTATCTCCATTTAGTTGACTTGCAAAACATAATTCAATAGATTTTTCTTAAAAATATAGCATAGTCTTATGAATATATTGATAGCAAAGTCATGAAAATGTTAAGGATAATTGAAATGTGAAAGACAATGCTATATTGTCCTGAAAGAGCTTGATTGATTGATTGTTGGGGTTCAATGCCAAAAAAAAGAAGAAAGAGCTTAAGGAGGTAGACCTAGGATAAGGGACATAACTCTTGAAATCATTGATATGTTTGTACCATATTCAATTTCACCAAAGCCTATCAAGCTTTCATTTGAAACCGAATGAAATCAGTCCAAGTTACTTTGATGCTTAAATGAGATTGATGTAAAATGCTGAATACAAACATTCCAATGATTTGTAGGAGTTGTGTCCCTTACCCTAGGTCTATCTCCTTAAAACCAAACATTTACATGTATCATAGGGTAACTGGATGCCACTTCAAAGTAATTTACTTCGCATCCATGTTAACTATAACTGTTTAACTGTGGAACATTGTCTATAATGCAGATGTGGTTCACACATTTAACTCTGTGGTCTATTTTTTATGCTCCTGCCATTACACACAGGTGTCAAGCATTTTAATGTTACATTTAGGTGTCAAGCATTCTTTATGGTATTGATTTTAATGTCATTATGCATCTTCAAATGACTTGGGACTTAAGTCTTGATCGCATATAAGTGCATTAATTTTTTTCTACAGAAACTGAAGCAGACGTCAGATGATGAAAAGCCAAAAAGGAAAAGGTCAAGGTCACCAAGAAGAGAAAGGTCACCAGTGTTAAAGACAAAACAGAATTTTAACAAGGCTAATTTCAAACCAAGGTATAAATTGAAAGCAAGAAAAAAAAAAACAAAACAAACATTATAAGCAAATTGAACAATGCTTTCAGTTAATCTTGATCATGCTGATCCTTCATACAAGTTTTTATGCTTTTGCCTGCTCCGCTTTACTCTTTGCTCAGTTTTAAAGCACTTGAAGATCGCTTTTATGTGTACATATCTTTATACATCAAATTTCCAATCTATTCTGCTGATTTTTTTGTGCAAAATTACATTCACTTCCATCAACCTAAATTTTAATTTCTCTACTCTCCACAGTGGAGTCACACTTCCTCCACTGTGACCACTTTGTCTCCTACGAAATAAAAACTAAGATGATATTTTTTCATTTTAAATATTAAATATTTTTTCTGTATTTAGCTGAAATGTTATTAAACTTTAAGTATCATCTAAGATACACATGTATTCTGATATGAAGGCAGAAGAAGTACATTTTGTTAATCCCCCACAATCAATCAATCAATCAATCAATCAATCAACCCAGTGCATTGGACAGATGGGGTAATACCTTTTAGCTTCATACTATGCATTGTTTTTATTCACCTATATTACATGATTTGGTTGGGATTGATAGGAAAGTACTTTTAATTCATGGATACCAATTTTCATGGATTAGGGAAGAAACACAAATTCCTGAGATCTTGAATTCAAGGTTTTTAGGTTTTCAGTATATACTTCAGTGGAAATCTCCTTTTTGTTAGAAACCAAATCTTGTGGTTTGGTCTACCAACGAAAACCATGTAAAATGGTACCCCACGAACAATAATACTTTCACAGTAATTAAATCTAAATAGTGCTAATAATTTACTACAACAGGAAACTAACTGATGAGGAAAAGAAAAGAAAATTAGAAGAAATGATGAGCAATGCTAAATGGAGAGAAGAAAACCGATTTAAGAATGTCAAGAGATATGAAGAAGATGATAAAGCTGAGGAGGAAGAAAGAGCAAAGTCTAAGAAATCTGCATTCTTAAAGTAAGTATTTCCTGCTTATCTAGTAACACCCCTCAGGTGAACCTGCTTATCCAGTTACACTCCTCAGGTGAACCTGCTTATCCAGTTACATTCCTCTGGTGAACCTGCTTATCTAGTAACACCCCTCAGGTGAATCTGCTTATCCGGTTACACTCCTCAGTTGAACCTGCTTATCTAGTAACACCCCTCAGGTGAACCTGTTTATCTAGTAACACTCCTCAGGTGAACATGCTTATCTAGTAACACTCCTCAGGTGAACCTGCTTATCTAGTAACATCCCTCAGGTGAACCTGCTTATCCAGTTACACTCCTCTGGTGAACCTGCTTATCCAGTTACACTCCTCTGGTGAACCCGCTTATTTAGTTACACTCCTCTGGTGAACTTGCTTATCCGGTTACACTCCTCTGGTAAACCTGCTTATCCAGTTATACTCCTCTGGTGAACCTGCTTATTTAGTTACACCCCTCAGGTGAAAGTTTGCAAATTTGGGGTTCTTAAAAGTAAATAGATTTATTGCCTGCTTACCAGTATTTTGTTACACCATTTCAAATTTCTGAAAATAAGTGTATTCTGTTGATCTACTAACACCCTTTATGTAAAGGTCTGTAAAATCAGGGGTACTTTGAGTAAGGATCTTATGTCCATTTTAAGTGGAGAAAATGTGTTAAAACATTAATAAACCACACGTCGAATTAAATACGTAAAATATGTCAAATCAAGTATCAGATTTATATGTATGTCTCATTAAACTTTTGTTAGCTAGTCCAGTGACTGTGTATTAAAAGTAGAATAAAAAATTACATTCGGTGTATGCTCTTTTATACGTGGATCAAAGGAAAAAAGGACGTTAGAAAATTCCATAGACAATTTATGCATTTCAATAAATTATGAGTGGCCCCCTTTTACCAAAATGATTGGATCATAGACAAAAGTAAAGGTACATTGTATTACGACCCCAAAATCCCCTTCTGAAGTGATCCTTCATAGTGTTACGAAAATCTGAATATAAAGGTTGTCAAAGGGCAGAAAATAACTGGTTCTGAAAAGAGAAATGAAGTACTTATGAAAAAAAGGTAGACTAAGATTTAAATTAGTTTTTGACCTCAGGAAGGGACCCCTAATCCCCTAATCAATAACCTTGCAGTTATTTAAAAGTAATTAAAACATGAAGCTATTTACAAATGCCAGCCTTACAGTGTTCTATAGGATTCGACTTTCCCATCACCTGGAGCAAGTGATGAAATTGTGGTGTAGGAGTGTTGTTCCATGTTCTACTTTACCTCTGACAAGTAGAAAACTTGAAATTTTGATAGGATAATTTATTAAGTTGGGAAAGCTAATTTTAGTGTTGGAAAGTTATTCTTCATTTAGATATTCCCCATGGAATTTTAAAATTTTGAAAAAATTCAGGAACATTGCCTTAGAGCAGGGGTTCAAATTAGCTCTTGTCTGGGGTCTAGGACCCTCCATCTCCAATGCATCACTATTGAAATATCATTTACCTGAGTCCTGGACCTCCTGTATATTACTCTAATTGAGGACCTTTTATTCAGGATGCCAAAAAGTTCGGAACCTTTCTCCTTGAAAGTAAATATGAACCCCTGTAGAGTCATATTTTTGTCTGAATATGCTTTAAAATTTCCTGTCAAAAAGACTAGTATTTGTACACAATATTTCATCTATTATTTGTGCATTATTTTTCAGTTCTATGATGTCAAGCCATGCTGATCAGAGCTCAGTGGAGGACAGAATCAAGAGAAATAGATACAATATACAAAGAACTAAAGCTGATCTGGACAAAAATTTCCTGAAAAAATAGCTAATGTATTGTCATTTTATTTTCAAAATGGAATACATTTATCTTTATTTTTATACTACATTTTGTTGTTGTTTGTGTGCCCTTTTTAGGTGTGGGGTATATAAGTTTTAGTGCTGTTGGTCTGTTTGTCTGTCCCATTAATTTTTTCGAAGGTAAATCAAGGGAAAACAACGATTATAAAGTGTCAGATATAAAACACACATGATTTTAGGAAGCCAACGAAAGAAAGCCAAAGTTGCTGAAATCAGAAGTAAACATACATGCTTGTACTGGAGTTACATTAGTTACATTCTATGAAATGTTTATTTTTGGCAAAAAAAAAACATTGGGGGTCATAACCCCAAACCTAAATACCAATCTGTCTTTTTGTTATTTAATTTTATAAAGGTCAACCAACTGATAATCAATTTAATGCTTGAAAACAAAGCGTCTACGGCTCATGACACGGACAATGATGACAGCGCTATACAATTATTTGACTGCAAATGTGTATTAAACATGTTAAAATCTATCTCAAAAGACAAAAAAGTGAACTCCCAGGTATGATTTGATACAGACACACAGACAGATAACTATAGGGTATTGCCCACTTTTTCCACTGAAAGAGCAACATAGATATCTCTAAATATAATATGGGTACACCATGGATCATTACGGTTTATCCATCTGCACCATGAAAACTGATTTGTTCAACATGGCATAGTTTTCCTTCCCTCTTTCGTCTATTCTGGACTTAACTTTTTACGAGCAACTTAGCGGGTGCTTCTAGAAAAGCAGAGGATGCTTACCTTACCAGTGCACCTGGTCCATGTTGCCAGTTTTTAATGGAGTCAAAGTTGCTCATTTACTTTTGTTACTTTGTATGTATTATTTTGGTTACTTTATGTTCTTTGTAGTGTGTGTCAATTTTCCATATCTGGTCTAGATCTTTGTCCCTGGATTACATTCTTTTGATTTCTGCTAGAATCTTGGTTTCCTTGATTAATTTTTTAACCTTCACAAAGGTATAAATACAAGATTTCATAAAAAATGCATTTATTGACTAGAATTCTATTTTTACAATTTGGCACATTTGTAAATTGAGTATTACAAGTATTTAGGCAGCATCATTTTATCAATCACAGTACACCCTACATTATTTATGCCATTGATACAAATTAAGAATGTTTAAGCTAACTGGTATTCTGTACAATTCAATTTAAAGGGGACCAGTTTAAAGATACAGGTATTCATGTGTTTACAGTTGCTTTTGACTTCTGTTAAAACTGTACATAAATTTCTATAGAGCATAACTGATAATGGTACTTTCAGTAAAAATACCTGGAGGAGTGGAACAAAACCAATACCATACCCTGTCGACGAATGAAAATCAACTTTTACACATTAAAAATGAATATGTATGTCCTCCTTTTCTTTATACATGATTTGTTAAATATCACCCCCCCCCCCCACCAAACAATTAGTTGTTCCACCCCTTTCAGGATATCCTTACAGGAAAAGATTTTTCAAGGTGTTGCATTCATATATATTGTGCAAATAAAACCAATCCATGGAAACCCAGGGGTGCCTCTATCACCTACTCCAAAAGGTGATGGAGGTGTCCCTTGGTTTTTTTGAGAATGAAAAAATTTCTACTCAGTACCCCTTATCTATATATCACTTGAGTGAAAATTCCTATTCTATAGTGTATACATAGAAAGCACCTAAAAACATGAAACAATTAATGGATGAATTGAGAAAGTGCATTAAGAATATAAGCAATAATAAAAATTTTGTCTATTGAAAAATAACATAAATTTTCCATGTGCAATAAACAAAATATGCACATGGAAAAGTTGTTATTTTTAAATAGACAAAATTTTTATCATAGCCAATTCTTATAAATTAATTTTAAAACATATTTTTATCTCTAAACATGAGAAAAGTAGCTCTAAATTTAACTGAATAGGGGTGTGTCAATATTTTTATTTATCCATTGAGATATAACAAAATTATTTTAACCAATCAGATTACAGTATTTATCTCAAAATTAATTTATTTATAGATATAAAAGGAAAAAAAACATATTATTGACTACTTGTTCATAAAAATCACCTAACAACACTCAACCATAATAGAATATATTTGAAAGATGTGAACAATTGCTAAAATCTCAAATCTTTGAGTATCAGTTGCATAGTGCTATCAAAACAAAAAACAAACATCTTTAGATTAATACAAAACATTTTTAAGGATCATTTTGAAGCGGGCAGTGTGTCTAATCCCCCATACTATTGAAAATATCCACAAAATATTAATAAATTCAGTCTTGGGGCCCAAGAAATTTCCCTCAAACCCATTCTGTCTAAACAAAACCATGAATTTTTAAAACCTGTCTAAACCATACCCTGAATTGATTAAAAATGTATCCTTAGTATAAATTTTAATATATGATGAACCTTAGTAAAACAAACACCTGTCTATATTGACCCAAAACAGAGTTCAGTTTAGACAGTTTTCACTGTATTTGAAAAGAAATATATAGGGAAGTAGACCTAGGGTAAGGCATATAACTCTTACAAATCATTGCAACTTTGTGTAAAGCATTTTACATCAATCTCATCTAAGATTTTATATTTAGCTAACTTAAGGAGGTAGACCTAGGGTAAGGGACACAACTGTTGAAATCAGTGATATGTTTGTATCATAGTCAATATCACCTAAACCTATCAAGCTTTCATTTGAAACAGAATGAAATAAGTCCAAGTTACTTTGATGTTTACATGAGATTGTTGTAAAATGCTGAATATAAATGTTCCAATGATTTGTAAGAGTTGTGCCTCTTACCCTAGGTCTACCTCTTTAATATTTGATTAATTTACGTGGTTGCTAATTTTTGCGGTTTCTGTCATGTGAACATATTTGCGGATATCAATTTTCGCGGGTTTCAAAACATGATAGGCGGTCTATAGTGTTAAAACTCAATTCTGCAAGTACTATTTTTCATGCTTTTCTGTCCACAACAAAAATAGCGAAAATTAGTACTCTGCGAAAATTAATACTTTTACAATAATTACTAACACAGCCTTAAAACAGGTAATGTTTTAACAAATAACAACAGTAATGAAACAACAATGCAAAACAAAACCAAGAGACTGCATAAAAACAAAGCTTGATCTTCAATTTAAAGGTACAATAGAACAAGAACTTAAAAATAGCACATAAATTCCTTGTAAGCAACAAGCCGTGATTACATTTAGAAATTCAAAAAAAACCAAACAAACAAGCCTTGTTCAAAATTACTACTAACAAAATACAAACAGATGTTTGACAGGAGTCCCAGGTTAGAAATACTGTTCCATAATTATCAATAATTAAAGAGAAACATTGAGTTATTTCCCTTAGACAAACATGAAATAATTGAACATGCAGAATACTTAGCACCATATATAAAGCAGAAAATAAAAATATGTAGGATACCTTTGCAATAAAATAAAATATCAAAAACAAAAAAGAAACAATGAGTTATTTCCCCTTGATAGATATAAAGCAAATATACATGTATATAATTTGGCACAAGAAATGATTGATGAAGACATGTGGCATGTAAATATACACTAAATAAATAATATCACATTGTTGTGTCAGATCTAGATAAACTAATTTTGGCACTAATATATAATGCCTAATAAAATAACAAGTACAGTACAGCTCTGGTGGATTTCACTGTTTCCAAACATCTCAGGGACTGTGGACATTCTTGAATACATAAGAATCAAACATTTTTTCTTTATTTTGTTACTTTAATGGGTAAAAAGAAATCTTGAACTTTTTTGTTTGATATTGTAAAAGAAGTTTTTAAGATGGGGTCTGAAATAGGATTTCAAAGAGAAGAAAAACTATGTTCCTTCTTTGAGTAGGACATGTATTTTAAAAAAAAATTGGAGGTAACCTTTTTAAGCAAATATTTGGAGATATCCCTTTTTTAGGGGAGGGGATAATTTTGTCAGGAATGGCCTTATGTATCAAGATTATCTCAAGCACCCCTACACCTAAGTCTCTTCAAGATGCATATTCAAAGCAATTTAAGTTTCCAAACTGAAAAAAAAAATTGAGGTATCAAATTAAAAACCATAACTTGATCCATTTTCTACAAAACTGTGTTGATTTCCCCTCCATGTTAAGTACCATTCTGTGCATTTCAATTAAATTTGACATGAGACAATACTTCGATCTTTGAGGGTTATTTCTTGAAGTTATGAGGTATAAATACTTGGATAATACAAAATTTTTTTTTCTTTAAGTGCCACACCTTATACACATTTGGCCTGACTCTAAGACAGAACAGTACTTAAAAATCAATTTTGGGCATCATATTTGAAAATACATGGATGTGAAGTAAGTAACTTACAAATATCAACAGTAAAAAGTGAAATAATCTTACAACGCAGTCTCTTTAACATTGACCTTTAACCCTAGTTTAGCAGGAGCAATGTTACTGTTGTTAAATTGTGAGTCCTTTCTCAGATCTGGGTCAGAGTGAAAGATCTTGTTCATGAGTGTTCTTTCTTGGAGCATGGCTTCGGCTGATGAACACTTCCTTAATTTTTTAAGATTGGATGTATTTTGTTCAAATGTAGCAAGAAGTTCGTGAAAACTATGAGGACGTTCTTCAACACCTTCACTTGACTTTTTACGACGTAGAACAATGTCTTGTTTCACTTCCGTTTTTAAACTTCCTGATTGAGAATCATTAGATTGTTTTGGGCTACTTTTAATCTCATTTCCATCGTCTGCTTGGTCAGGGCTTGTTGCTGAAGTTTTACGACGGGGATGTCTTGGTGGCTTAGAACCGTGTGATCCTGCAACATTGTCATCAGAGGTTGTAGATGTCACAGACATATCATCTATTTTGTCATCAATATTGTCAAATTTAATGTATGATGAGCGTTTCTTTGATTTCGAGCCATGCTTTTGTTTGATTTGCTTTGCCTTACTTATAAGTTTCTCATTTTCACTTGGTGATCGAGTTAATTTTTCACAACCAACATATCGAAGATCTGGGGCACTTGTCGAATGTTCAAGACCCGCTTTACCACTTCGCTCATCTTCACTAGAACTAAAGAACTCCATTAATAGGGCAATCCCTTTAGAAATAGTTTTTCGCCTTGCCCGTCTTGATTCAGCAGAACTTTCACTAGATACTGAGCCCTCTCTTGACTGGTAAGAATTTGTCTGAAATTTTCTACGAATTACTGCAACAGGTGGTGATGCAGGTTCGGCTGTTTGTGTTTGTGTTTCAACAGTTCGTTGAAGCATGCATGCTGGCATTGATTTCCGATGCTGCAGGTTTGCACTTTTTTTGGCTTCTCTTAACATTTGGTAATCAGACACATCTTCAGATTCACTTCCACTTGTTTTTATCACTTTAATCTCACGAGCCGGACTTACCAATTTTATTTTTGCAGTACTGCTGATAATTTTAGGTTCAGATGCACTTGTGCCTTTTGAAGCAGCCTTTAAGGGTCCTCGAAATTTTGTGACGGCATTGGTCTGTTTTGCTTTCTCCATACTTCTTTTTTGAAAATTTGACTCATTCTTTTTATTTTTTACACCAACTAATGCAGAAAAATTTCCAGAACTAACTGTAAAAACTTCAGACTTTTGAATATCTCTGCATGTATTTGTCTTTGCCGCCTTTTGTGCATCTTGTAATTTGGTTTCAAATTTTTCACTGATGTTTTTTTTCTGACCAACAGTATTGTCAGATGACTTCCGAAACTCGTCAAGAAAAGACTCAATTGTATTTTCGATTGCTGTAGCATGGTGTGTAGGTTGAGACGAAATATCTGTTTCATCTCGCGAAACTTCATCCAATAATGTTTGAAAAGATTTATTTATATCCTCAAATTCCTGTTGAGTTTGATTACCAACCTGAGCAGCCGTTGCTTCTTGATAATGTATAAATCCAGAGTCAGATTTATTTCTTCTTATTGGAGCAGATGTCATTTGCTCCATGTGATGTGATGGTAAAGTTTGACTTTGACTCATGAGGTCAAACTTTGATCTTGGTTCTATCATTTTTGGGTCATCCAAATGCAAACCGTAGTAAATTCTATCCAATTCTGTTAAAGCCTCATTTAGTTTTGCCCTTTGCCGATCCTGTTCCTCTTTAGTGTGAATATTTGGTGGTGTTTTAACAGGTTCTGATGGAGCAAATTTTCTCAGTGCAGATAATATTGAATCTAATCGATTTTCATCTGCATCGACAATTTTGCATTTGATTTGAGAAAGCTTGTCTTCAACATCCCGTGCTAAATTTTGCAAGTCTTCAATAGATTGATTAAATTGTTTTTCAGTTTCAGCAAAACTTGATGCAATAGAACGCTGGCTCATAGTTTCATCTGTCTCTGACTGTGCATCAAAAGCAAGTCCTGTATTCATGAGCCTCTCTTTCAAATCTGATGGATCCAATTGATAATTTCCATTAATAACATATGGAAATTGGGTAAAGTCTGGGTCAATAGGCACTTGTTTGTTATTTTGAACAAAGAGCAGGTTGGGATTTTGTTGATTCACATTTGGGTGCGCTTGATTAGATTGATAGTAATTTGGCAGACTTTGACTAGATTGACCTATAATAGGCTTGGTTGAGTGTCCTTGATATGTCTGGTTGTTATTCCAACTAAATTTATCAGGGCCTGTTTGCTTTGTCTGCAGGTTTATGTTTACCTGCCTTGATTGTTGATTTGGGTGTGTTTGATTTGGAACTTGATGACTTTGTTGCACATTCTTACTTGGATAAACCCATCTCACACCAGGTCTAGGATCTTCAGGTTGCTTCTTCTGTGATGCAAGTAAATTTTTTTGCTGATCAAAATATTTCTGACTAACAGGCTGACCAACATTGGCTTTCAAGTTATTCTGTTTAAGTTTTTCAATAGGTATATGTCTTACAACATTTTTAGGAGCCACAGGAGACTGCACTGTTGAGGAAGAGGCAGAGCTGTCTGCAGGTTGGTTTCTCTGTTGATTTTGTTTCTTTTTCTGAAGAGATAATCTGATATCATCCAAAACCTCATCTAGAGCCTCGATACTACTTTTTGCTGCTACAGCCAACTTTAATGGCTGTATTGTTGGTGTGTGAAAGACCTTTGGTTTTTGCTGTTCTGTTGTAGAGGCAGTCTGCAGTGGTCGTGAAGTTGTTATTATAGTTGGAGCATAAGAAGAGCATATTACATCTTGATTTGATCTTGGCTGAGAAGGTGGTGGAAATTGAAATGCCTGGTTGTTTGTGTTGACAGATTCACTATTTTGCATGTTTTGTAAAGTGACAAGATCTTCAAAACTTGTCATTTCCTCAATTTGCTTCCATATTGGATCTTCATGGAATGGAATAGTTTGCAAAGTTCTAGCTTTGACTCTTTCTATGCTAACTGGTCCTTGTCCACTCTCCAGTTTTGGAGACCACATGTCTGCAGTGTCAGATTTCTGCTGTGTAATAGTCGGCTGGGTTTTATTAGGAGCAGCTAATGATGGTTGAATTGTGATGGAAGATATATGCTCTGTTTTAACAGGCTGTTGGGTGACAGTTGGCTTCGCAACATTTCCAAAATTGAACTGCCGCCTCTGACGTAGAGGAGTAGATATCATTGGAGTAGATGCTTCAGTACTCTCATTTCCACTTGCATCTGAATCAAACCTCCTCCGTAGATCTTTTACTGACTCACTCTTAATTTCTTGTAATTCAGTAAGCTCCTCCTCAAATCGTGATAGCCGTGCTTGTTTCAGATTTTCAATATCAATATTTTTGGTCATTGATGGTGGTGGCCACATCTTGGCAGAAGTTTCTTCAACAACTTCACTCTGCGTCTGACCTTGAATTTGGCCCTGTGAATGACCTTGAACTTGAGGTTGAGTCAGACCTTGACTTGGACCTCCATCTGAGTCCCTTGAGCTTGATCGCCTTATTATTTTAGCATGCTTTTGGAGGTTTTCAGCAAGAAAACTAGCAGCATCTGACTTTTGTTCAATTTTCGGTTGGTTTACAACTCTAAATAATCGATGTACATTAGTCTCAGCTGATTGCACTTTAGGCTCCATATAAACTTCCTGTTTTTGTAACTGGGGTTGCTGGGCAACAGATTTTGTCACAGTTACAGAAATAGAAGAAACTGTAACATTTGGTTGGGTGTTTTGACTCCACATTTCAGATTGTTGTGTTTTTTGACTCCAGGGCTTTGATTGCTGTTGTTTTACAGACCAGGGATCTGGGTTTTGGGGTTTCACAGACCAGGTTTCTGAGTTTTCAGGTTTCACAGACCTGGGTTCAGGTTGTTGAGGTTTTGTAGTCCATGTTTCTGGAATGCCACCTTCTGATTCTAGAATTGTTGTCAAGGGAACAGGAGACTTTGATTCATTGGAAGTTGTACTGGTACTTTTCTTTTTCATAAATTTCTCCCAACGTTTGATTCTGTCTGTTACCTCAATGTCATAATCAACATCAGAAAACATGCCTCCCTCAACAGCAGAGGCAGATACACTCATTACATCTTGCCCATGTCCTTGTTGAGTTGGAAAAGGAGGATATTTTGCATGGAAATTGGCAGGAAAGTTTGATTTCTTTGAATAATCATTTCCAAATTCACCAAAATTCAACTGGCTGTCTGATTTTGACATATCTTCCATTTGTGAAAGTTCATTATTTGTTCTTCTTAGCATATAAGGACTTTGAGAAGCAGATGGAAATTTTCTCTCAAATTTGGGTGCTGTGTTTTGAAATATATATTCATCTGAAGGAGGAAGTGTGTAAACCGAAGGAGGTGTACTTGATTCAGAATTGCTATACGACAACCGATCATAATGACTTGATTGCGTGCTACGATTGTCAAACTGAGGTTCTTTTGTTGACGGAATTTGCAGACGTAACTTCATTTCATTTTGGAAAGAGTTTATTGGCAGACCCTTTGTACTGTCTAATGACGATGATCGTCTCTTCTCAATTTTGTTATAAATATCACTTTGTTGATGAGGGAACATACGAGGCTGACTTGCAGAGATCTTTTTCAATTTTCCACTCTCCATTTCACTTTCTAAGTACTGGATATTTGATTCAATAAGTTCATCTAACGAATCATCACTATGTGATTTCCGCTTACTTTTTCCTTTCACGCTACTTTTTGTTACAGGGATAGGTTGATATTGTTGATAAGAATTGATATTTGACTGCACATTGCTCTTGTCACCATGGAAACCACTTTGAAGATGTTTATTTGCAAAATTCCATGTAAATTCACCATTTGGGCCTTGTTTTGGTTGACCTTGAACATATGTCACTTCAGAAGACAGAGGATTGATATTTGTAAAGTTTGTTTCCTGTCTTGGTATTTTCCTATAAGGCCCTTGTGCATGAGTCACTTGTTTCCCTGATTGAATGTTTAGAGGTTGGTTGCCACAGTGACCTTGACTAAATCTGGTATCACTTGGCTGTTTGTTCACATTGTTTTGAATGCTTTGCGACTGAAAACTTCCTTGACCTGGACCAATGGGTCTCAATGTGATTTGTTCTGAAGTTGATGACGATTCATTCTCCTTGTTCTGATGTAGGTCTGCTGCCAGACGATCCTGCAATGAGTCAAAATTTTATTACTATGGAATCCTGAAACAATGCCATTTAACATCTAAATATGTTTGAAATGTTTTGAGACATGTTAGTGGAAATATGCAGTGCTAAAATATTCTACATTAACTCACCGAAATTATCTATACATTTAATTCACAACAATTTTTTGCAATCGGATCATAGCACTTCTTAGCAGAATGTTGATAAAGGCATTAATTTTAGTTGAAAAAAGCATAAATTCTAGTGTCTTTTTAAACAAGATTACAGTATATTTGTTGTATACATGTACTTTTTGCTAAAAAAAATACTAATTTTATCAGTGTAATTCTAGCAAAATTCTAGCAGGAAATTAGTACTTTTGGACCGAGGTATGCAGTTTTCATTGTGAAAAATTTTCATTTTTTCATGCTGATGTTTTAATGTTTGATGTACATTTTTAAACGATTTTAAACATTTCCACTGTATTTCATCTAACTTGTAAAAGCAGTAACTTCAAATTTCTGTTTAAGGAGGAAGACCTAAGGTAAGGGAAATAACTCTTGAGATCAGTGAAATATTCGTATCATATTCAGTTTCACCAAAACCTCTCAAGCTATCATTTGAAACAAAATGAAATCAGTTACTTTGATGCTTAAATGAGATTGATGTAAAGTGCTAAATACAAACGTTCAAATGATTTGTAAGATTTGTGTCCCTAACCCTAGGTCTACCTCCTTGATTTAACTTTTATTACTTGTATAAGTTCTTTTTGTGGTAAACTAAATATCGTATTGAAAAAAATTGTGAACTTGTTCCTTATTCTAATACAATCTTACCATCATTGATAAAGAAAGCAGTCATGGTCACATAAGACAGGTGGTCTTTATGCACAGTTTAATTTTAAATACATGTAGAAAGTACTACATCGCAATATTTTAATTTTAGCATTTAAAGACAGGTTATTGCTGAATACAGGTGTTTGCTAAGACAGGTTTGAATGTATCATAAATAATATTTCAAATGCATTATTACTTTGCATACAGAATCCTGTAAATGTATTAATTTTTTGCTGTGTACTAATTTTCGCGTAGGACTGAAAAGTGCAGAAAATACAGTACCTGAACCGATCCGTGCAACAAAAATTGTGATCGGTAATCGATCACCAATCAGTTTCTGGTCAGTCATCGATACATCAAACTGATCCATTATACCAGTGATTGCATCACGTGACCATAGAGCGGTCACTGTATTTTACAGTTTTTGTTGTTTTCTTTGTCAATTTTACACATATTTACATAATGTAATAGATATAAACATCAATTTACACTTTCAGTTTACATATCTTTTATTTCAAACAAAGCATACGTCATTAAACATAAAAAAAAGTAATAAGATCGGTCACCAGTCATCGGTCATTGATCCGTCAGTGATCAATCAGTCAATGGTCATCGATCTGTCAAATTGTTACTGCAGTACCTGTGAAATTAATCTTAACACTGTGTATCACTATGTACTTTTTCAAACTGTGAAAATTGATACCCATGAATATGTGACAGAATCTGGGAAAGAGTAATCAAGGGAACCAAGGTTATAGCGATAATCAAAAGAATGTAATCCAGGGACAAAGACCAGACATGGAAAACAGACAAACACAACAAAGAACATAAAGTAACTAAAATCATACACACAAAGTAACACAAGCAAATGAGCAACTCGGACGCCACTAAAAACTGGGAGCATGGACCAGGTGCACTGATAGGGTAAACGTCCTCTGCTTTTCTAGAAACACCCATGCAAAATTAGCAACCGTGAAAATAAATATGTTTACAGTAGTTTTTGCTTTCTTTTTTACATTAAGTTTGTACAGACTTTGGCACTCTCGTAGAATGAAAAAGATTAAAATGCCTGAATGAGATTTAAAAAAGATAGGACGCCATTATCAGCTGAAGTAATTCAAAGTGAACAAATTTTAAAGTTAAAACATCAAACTAGAGACTAAACAATAACAAATGAATCACTCATCAATGAATTTGTTTAACTATTTTGTACTTGCTGTAGTTCTGCAACAGCAAATTGATTGAGCCTAAACAAAACTTCTGTACTTGGAACAATTATTACCACAACTGAACACAAAACAGAAAATCCGTAAGCCTTATTAATATTTTTTCTAATGGTGCGAGCAAAACCTCATGGAAAATTTTAATCATACATACCATATGTATTTTGTGTACATCATGTTCATCCAATCGGTCAGGCAGCTTCGTTGATATTCTTGCTCCTTGCAAGGCTCTTTGACGCAATCTAGATATACGAAACTCCGGTGAATTTAATTCCTCATCAGAGGTCACCGTCATATCTAATCGTTTTTTACGCATTTCCTCCAGCCTTCGATATTTCTCTTTTTGCGACATTTTTTCCATATTTTCCTTGCTTCCTTGCAAGTCCAAATAATTAGGTCTCCCATTGTAACCGTTTTCCATTGATTTCCTTTTCTCATTTTTCCTAGCCTGTTTGACCATGTTTGGATTTTTAATCCATTTTTTCTGAAGTGTTTCTTCTGAGTCACTTGAACTGGTCCTGATATCAAGAAACCCGCCTTCGTCAGAAAGAGGCTCATTATACATAGAATGACGGCCTTGCAGATTGGCTGAGTCTTTACTATAACTCCCACTTCTCCCTTTAGACATGCGATCATTGTTACCCCCATCTCTTTTATTTCTAGCTTTTGATCTCCCCTCACTTCGTGACCTTCGTTTTATGTCTGGTCTATTATCTTGGTTGTCATAGCGACCAGCCCTCGTAGGTCGCCTCTCTGCCATATCAAGGTCATCTGAATTGTTATTTAATTCATCATTTAAGGTCTGCTGAGAACAGTGGACATCTGGAAAAATTGACAAAAAAAAAAAAGATGTTGAATTTACAAATGGACATTTTGTTAACATGTTCAATTCTATGTACCAACATAAAATTTCACCATAATTTACCTGTTAACATATTTTATACCAATGTTCCAATATAAAATTTAAAGAGTAACTTCCTAAACGATTTGATGACAATGAATATCCCACTTTTGTTCCTCAGTCTTTCTACAGTAATATTAGTGTAATACCCCACTCACTTTTTGGAAAATTTAATGGTTATCCTAAACACACTTCTCTTCTGAAGAATATTATTAATGACATGATCACCTGGCCCATGCTTTCAATTTGTAGTTGCAGTTGCAGATTCAGAGGCATTTGTCTGCCTCCTACTCACCCAAATGAGAGAAAAACAACATACTTTTTATGCATGAGGTCTTGATTATTCACAAATTTTAATTCTGTTATTTTCAGCCCTGCCTCCGCTCAAAACTAAAAATGAAATTTCAGTCGCCCTGTCATTTTCATTTATGTGTTTTCTTCTGGCCAGTTCTTTTTGTTTGTGTATTTATTGTTTTGCTTCCTTTTTCTAGTTTCTGTGTTTTGTATCCAATGGTGTGTTTTTTGATTACCTGCAACTGTTTCAACTCTAGTTGATTCTACAGATGGTGATGGTGTTAACTGTTGTTTGACAGTCTGGGTAGATGGCTTTGCTTCGCTGTTTGTTGGTACTGTTTCGGTTATTAAACTGCTCTTTGAGGAAGTGTTTGTTTGGATAGATAATTTGCTGCCATGGTGATGGTGTTTTGATCCCAGACTTTTCAATTTCTCATCTGCACTCTGTAATATAAAATTTAGTTTTAATCTTTTAACCATAACTCATTCTAAAACCAATGTGACCTTGAAACCTTGACCTTTAACATGACAATTATGAGTAGAATGTGCAAAACTAAAATTAAGAAGATTGGAAATAAGTAGTTCATATGTAATATGAACATATCCAATAGATGTAATTTAGTAACAATACAGATGTTCAAATAATTATTTCAATAAATCCTTGAACCTTGACCTTTGCATAGTATTAAGAAATTGGTAAACCTAATACTGGTAACCCAATTATCAAATTCCAGTCACCACAGCCTCATTTTCATCCACTGTAAACTTGTTAATGTTATAACCACTTATATCAGTACACATGCACTTAAAATATTTCTGTTGTTGTATTACCTCTCCAGACTTCATTGAAATAATACTAATTATCACACTGTTTCCTGTGGGTGTAGTGAACTGATTTGCTTCAATGCCAAATACAAGATAATATTCATTCAGGATTTTTGACAGGGCCTAGTTTTATGTTACTTGTTTCTTGACCATATGAGGGAGAGGGAAGAAAGTCGCTGAAGATAGAGTTCAGAGAAGCTGTTCCTCTTCATGAACCTGTCTAATTCTTAAAGTATTGGTCCTGTTCTTGAGGACGAGGGCCCTTTATTCTTCACACAGGAGTTCATCAATACAGTTCATAGTAAGAGGGTCATATGCTTTAATTTTTTTTTTATTCACTAAAATTAATTTGGTTTAAAGTAATCTAATTCAAGACTATTCAGGGCATCTATTTTCAAATCAGTGTCTGACTGTCTGTTCACTTCTTATATCATTTGGTAGATTTTGATTAAAAGTTACATGTTTATGGCTGTATAGTACAATATTTACTACGTATCTAATATATTTTGAAAAAAAAAGTTTCTGTTGATAAAGAGTACTGCGAACAAGAACTATCTTTAAAAAAAGATGGCTGACAGTAAAATTTTGTTTGTTTTACTTACAAGTTTCAACATTTTATTCAAGAAAATAACAAGTCACGCAATTTCAATTGTTTGATACAGTTTTTTCGAATGCCACTTAGTTATAAGTATTTGGCCAATCGGGGAAACAGAATTGCGATCAGGTGACTTGTGTTTCCATAGAATAGTGTCTTTAAGGTCAAAGGGTAAAAAGCAAAACTATACCAACTGCGTCGGAAAAAACTTTTATTTGTGTGTACCAAATCTTTGTGGTTTAGGAAAATGATGGTTACATAGATTCCTGACAACTCTATTCCACAAATATATGGGAAATTTCCATTTGTTCGGAACCAAATACGTTGTCTGCCAAACCAATGAAACAAAGGACAATTGGTTACCCCCAAACAATGATACTGTCGCAGTAATTAAAAAAAGTTTAAATTAGAGTTGATATTTTTCTTTATTAAAAGAGTGAACATTCACAATTTACCAATATTTGAAAAATTCCATTATTCTAAAGCTTCTAATAATAATATATATATATATATATATATATAGAAGTGTCTGAAAAATTCCCAACGATGTTAGAACTGTCACATTCTGAGATGTTAGTATATATATCACATTCTGAGACATTTATCTATACTTCCAAGCCAATCCCAGAAACTGAATGTGTACAAAAACATTTATGTTTTATCATGAATAAAGCATCTCCAACTTATCATATTCCACTCAGTGTTAAATGAATCATCGCCTCTTTCAAGGCACAATTCCAAATTCAAATAAAAGAATAGAAATGATCAATAAGATTTTTGTTTAACTTTGTTGAGCCAAAATATGCAGCATTATAGATACAATAAGCTAGCGATCCAGAGTACATGCATAGCTCTACTAATCAGTGTCTGGAGTTTGTAACTCACTAAAGCCTTTGAAGGCAGCCTTTAAAATATTGCAAGAATTCGAAATCGCAAAAAAAATAATTGATTTTACTGGTTGGCTGGTTGTTAAATTATATTTGATTTAAGTTTCATTTTACTAGAAAATGGTCAGACCAGGTTGTGATGGTTAGTATATTACAGCAAATACAATGATGATGCTCATGGGATCAGTTGTGGCATCAGTGATCAAATTAAAGGGGAAATACTTGCTAAATGCAAGTTGAAATTCAATTTTGCTAGTAGAAATTATTTCCACTTGCTAAAATTTGCTAGTGGAATTCTATATGTCGTATAGATGAAGTCCAGAAATAACCAAAAAAAACTTTAAATTATGCGAGTGTAAATTTTATGTACTTGCTAAATTTAGCTAGTGAAAAAAAATTTGAAATTCAATCCCTGGGCATTACAGCACATACAATGATGATGTTCATGAGATCAGTTGTGGCATTACAGCATGTACAATGATGATGTTTATGGGATACAGTTTGTCTTCCCTTGATTAAATAACAATCACCTGATTACTCACTTGATTCATTCCATAGGTATTTGAATATATGTCCTGCTAATTATTGACCTAAGACAGTCAATCAGGTAATTGTCATTTAGTTTAAGACAAACTCTATCCCTTGAACATCTTCATTGTTTGAGTTAGAACAGAGGGAAATTCACTCCACTGCTCTGTACAGCTTATAGATATTTCTGGTTACTTGGAGGTTATAGTTGGTATACATCTCCTCACTGATTTTTTTTTAGATTTTAAGGAGGTAGGCTCAGAAAAAAACATTTTTTTCATGGATTTTGTAATTGTAATTTAATGTTTTTGTTATATATGGACCAATTTATCATTAAATAAAAGTTACCAATTGTCTATTCCCTAGCATTTAAAAATATGACTATCTTGTATATTACATGACATACCACATCTATAAATCAATCATCTAACCCACTGTATAAGAATTTTTCCATTTTGTTGTGACACCCTCTGCAAGATCCTTATAACAAATGGTACTTCAAAGTAGATCTTGCCATATATTTCTAGTCGATAAATTCTCTTAGTTTTTCTCAAAGATGACCTTGAATGAACATATTTTAGAATTTTAATGTAAAAAACATAGGTCAATGAACTTGATTTAATGATAATTGAACCTTAATAAAGCCAATATTTTACTACATTATTTATGGATTTTGTAAATTTTCAGTATTTCACAAACTTCTAAAAAACTGGCCAATAAAATTTCTTATGATTTATAAAGAACACTTTACTGACATACTTTCACATTTCAAAATAAAAATTGGGGGTCAGTAAATCCTTCTTCTTACAATAATAAAAAAAACCCTAAAATTTCATTTACATTTCCTTCCAATTATCTCCCCTTTGAAAGATTTTCCCTGCCAATCATCTCTCATTGAAAGACAATGTTTTAATTTTCATGTCAAAAAATCATTTGAAAAAATTTAGATATATTATTTTTACATTATTTCAAACGCTATAGAAAATATCATCATCATATGATTTTGTAAGATGACAGAAAAGAATACTCAGTGTAATAGGTATGATCTACCTTAAAAATGGTGGCATCAGTCAGCAACAGATTGAAGGACATGTCATCCCACTTAGATAGGTTATTCTGACTCATAGCCAATCAGCGGTCACTCAGTACCAAAAGCCTTGCACTTGGCAAAAAAGCACTGTTTCAATGATTTGACCATTGACTTGATGTTTGATCTGAACTAGTGACCTGGCACTGACTAATGAGATTGGTAATAAGTTCCATAAACTACAGATTGTAAGAAAAACATATCTGAAAGAATTTGTTCTTTATTCTATATTGCATGCATTTCATACTGTGATGTTTAAAAATACCAGTATTGTACATATAAAGAGCAGGTTATGGAGTCAGAGGTGGTTTTTAGGTAGGCTTTTGAATGTCGGCTTTTGAGGTAAGACTTCAAGGTAGCTTTAGTAGTAGGCTTTTGGGGAAGGACTTTTGAGGTAGATTTTGGGATAAGACTAATCAGAAATGTTATTCTGACAACTTAAGCCAACCAGCGGTCACTCTGTACTCTGACAAAAAAGCAATGTTTCAATGATTTGACTATTGATTTGATGTTTGATCTGAACCATTGACCAGGCAATTACTAATGAGGTTGGTAATGAGTTCCATAAACTACTGATTGTGGCAATAACTTATTTAAAAGAATTTATTCTTGTATCTATATTATATCATATTAGGAAGGTTCCAGTTGTACAGGTATTGTGTATGTATATTATAGGTTATAGAGAGAGGTATACTTGAGGTAGACTTCTGGGTCAGACTTGAGGTAGACATTTGAGTCAGACTTGAGGTAGACTTTTGGGTCAGACTTTAGGTAGACTTTTTGGTCAGACTTAAGGTAGACTTTTTGGTCAGACTTTAGGTAGACCTCAGTCAGACTTGAGGTAAACTTTTGGGTCAGACTTGAGGTAGACATTTGAGTCAGACTTGAGGTAGACTTTTGGGTCAGACTTTAGGTAGACTTTTGGGTCAGACTTGGGTAGACTTTTGGCTCAGACTTTAGGTAAACCTCTGAGTCAGACTTGAGGAAGACTTTTGGGTCAGACTTGAGGTAAACTTCTGGGTCAGACTTGAGGTAGACTTTTGGGTTAGACTTGAAGTAGACTTCTGGGTCAGACTTGAGTAGACTTTTGGGTCAGACTTGAGGTAGACTTTTGGGTCAGACATTAGAGGAAACTTTTTAGGGAAGAATATTGAGGTAAATTTGAGGTAGACTTTTGGGTCAGACATTAGAGGAAACTTTTTAGGGAAGAATATTGAGGTAAATTTGAGGTAAACTTGAGGTTAGTCTTTTGAGGTAGACTCACAAAGTTAGCCTCTTGAGATAGACTTTTAAGTCTTCAGCTATGAGGTTGTATGATGACATGCGACTGGAAACTTGTCAGTTGCCAAAAGAGAGGATCTTAGTTGGGAACATTTTTTAGCATATCATGATTTTGACTTGCTTTGCTCGGTTTTCAATTCCATTTACACTCCATCCTAACCTGAAATCCAGGATCTACCCCTGCACATGGTTGAAATACAATCAGCATATATAATGATATGGCTTGTGTCAAATTTATTAAGTGGCTGTGACAAAAAAGTGCTGAGAAAAGAGCAACAAGAATGTTGTCATCAATCACTAAGGCTTAAGTTTGGGAAAGGTCTGAATTTGATAGGCCAAGTATATAACCCCCTGCTGAATTTGTTTCCAAATATCAAGTGATTGTAGTTGCTAAGAAAAGTGCCAAGAAAATATATGTTTTGAACAGACAGACAGACAGTCAATGAAAAAACAGTCATCCTTGTTTCTTTGGAGCATGTGTATAATCATTAGCATAAAACATAGGCTGGAGGGAACCAAAGATTCATTTTACTCCTTCCAACAGTAGATATGAACAGTTCAAAACAGCAGTAATATTAAATTGACACACATACCTTGAAATATGAAGCTTAATAAAAATTCCAATTAATTTTCAAATTTTCAAACCTATTACACCCTCTCCAGCAAAGGGCATGCTGTTGAATGTGTACAGACAAAAATCAGTATTATCTAAATAAAAAAATTCAATAAAAAGCATTATCTTCTACCACTTCACATCAAATGAATCATGGCCAATTTTCAGGCTCGCTTCCAATTCAAAGAAAGTAACAATCTATCAGATCAAAGACAATTCTGTTCAACATGATATCATTGACTGGTGTAGAAGTTGTTTGTTGTACAATGTAAAACAAAGATAGACATCCATATAGTGTTCTATGTGATGATTTGATGCAATGAAACCAATTTTAAATGTAAAATATGGTTAATAAAACTCCAAACTGGCGATGATGGCGGATCTAGCAGTTGTTGGTTGAACATTCATACCGTTCTCAGTAATGATTTTTCAGAAGTGAAGCCTATTCAAAACCAATTCCTGACCATCTTGACCAAGATTTTTAAAGAGCTAGCTTAGACATGGAATCAACAGCTAAGAACAATTAGCATGTCACATTACTCTGACACATTATTCTGAGTCCCAGGTCAATCAGTTTTCACTGATACACCATGTGCTTTGTGCACTGTAAGCAGTGCATTTATGGTATGACTCGGCTTTGGACCAAACCCATGACCTCCAGCACTTAGGGCAAACATGCTAGCACAAAACCAACGAAGTGATTAGGATAATGGATAATTAAGGCCAAAAAAATCTTTCTTTTAAAATGATTTTAACTTTTAAATGAAACCAGGAACTTGTCTAGACTATTTTTTCTCCACAATTCTAACACTTTACAAAAAAAAAAAACTAATTTGCTGAACTCAACAAGTAGTGTTTACCATGATGACATCAATACTCTAAAATATGGTCTGGTCTAGAACGAAATGGTCTTGTTGTTTGCTCATTTCAACTAATCCTGAGTGCTTATATTTTTGGACAAAACTAATCTAGTTAAGAGACCAAAATTAAGGCCAGATGCTGGTTGTAATTACTAATATTAGTCATAACACTCTATAACATCCATTTATTCAGCGAAACATGTCAAACCAAACTTAAGTAAAAACAGTCATCATGAAATACTGTCTGACCGACAGACATATTAGACAAAGTTCAGTTGGTCAGACACGAATTTTTTGGCTGCTTATATAGGAGCAAAAGTAGCTACAAGTCCCTCTTTTTATATTAGAGAATATATGAAAAAGTTTATTGACTGCATGTATCCCTCTGATAGTAAATTTACTAATTATTTCGGGAGAGCAATTAGTAGTGGTGTTATCAGGGAGGTTAATTACATGTATCATACATAATAATGAGGGACTTGTAGCAAGTCTAGAGAAAAAGGTCAAATTTAGGTGTTGGTCAGACAAGTCTTTTTTCATAAAAACTGTCATAACTATAATTCTATACAAGTTACAGCCATTTTATACTGTGAAACATGTCACCCTTTGGACTGAAAGATTTGATCAAATAAGGCAGATTTTTTGCAATTACAGGTTCAAAAGGTATTGATATTGATATGAAGGGTGCGTCTAGTTAATACAGGTTATCACTAATCTAGGGTTCATTTTAGATAGATTTCACTGTAATATCATAAGACATCAGACTACAGCTTATCAGTCCTGTAAAGCCAAGTCAAGTCCAGAATATGCCCTCTGATATTTTTTGTAAATTATAGCTATAGACATTATGAGAGTATGTCAGGTTACTAATAACTAATGTAAGTTATCACAAAGACAAGGACATCAGTCTGATGAAACCAGATCAGATTTTAGAATATACTCTCTGATAAGTTCATTTATTGTAGTCATATACATAAAAACGGACAGCTTTTTTATATGTCAAGAACAACAATGCAAAACTTGTCCAAAAATATACAGACAGAGGCTAAACCAAGCAAATCCATTCTTATACAGCCAGGTCAGAAATTAGAGTATATCCTCTGTTATTTTTGTACATAGAAGCTGTGGATACATGAATAGAACAGCTAAAATTACACTGTAAGATTGTTTTTAAACAATTTGTGTATTTTTGGAGTAAACATGTTTCTATATCAATGATAAACAGTCAAGAATCGTGGGGTTAATGATCATAAAACTGTTTACCACATCCTAATTCTGGGGCATAGAAAAGGTTGTTTTATTATATGCCGTTTTGATGGTTATTGACCCAAACTTTCAAACATTTTAAATTTTAATAGTCTTCAGACAAAAGCTTGGTCAAACCACTACTGTATAAAAACTTTTTTTGCCAGTAAGAAATAAAAACACCAAAATATGTCACAACAGATAAATTTTGATGATAAATCGTTTGGGGGCAACTAGCTATTATTCATGTAATAGAATAATTCTGAAACTTAATTGATAATACTGTAAAGGGTAAATAATAATAACAATAATAATAATAATAATACCTTATTTCAAGAGGGTTACACAGTTAGTTTACAACTAATTTTCCCTGAGGCCCTCACACAAACACAAAAATACAAGGTTAATTTCAATGCCACAAAATGAGTACTAGTAAATAATACATAAGTACATGCAAACAAAGTTATCATTTTACATTATAGTACATGTAAATACAGTTGAATTATTCTTTCACCTGTTGTTCCATTAGGAAGATTTTTAATTTCTGCTTAAAAAGATTTAGGTAAATGAGCATCCAGAAAAATACATTTATGGGCTTACAGTATGTGAAACTTTCTTGAAAAGCAATAAAATACCAAAATTTTATTTTCACACTTTACCTAACAAATAAAGTTGAAAAGTTCTACAAATACATATAGCTTCTACCTGAGTGGCTATGTTATTGACACACAGACAAACAGACAAGTAAAGAGCTATAAATATCCAATGACAAAATATTTGAAATTTGAATTTATGCATGCCTTGTCAGAACAGTGAAAACCAGAATGACTTGTACCCAACCACTAAATCTTTCACAAGGGGAACAAATTTACTTTCAAGAGTAGAATGTCCTGACTTTTCCAAGCTTAAAATCAATGGTCCACTTGATGTGACTTGAGAGGAAAACCAAAGTCTTCAATAAAGGTCAATGAAAAAAGTTGAAGGTCAAGGACCTAGGCAAATGAATATTCACAGGTCATACTTCAGCAGTTGAGGGTCAAGGACCTCGAACCACCACCATCTTGAACCCCTCTTTCACAATATCTTTTATTCAGAACCTCTGCATGAATGTGTTAAGCAGCAGACAGGAGGTGATTTGTGCATGGCAAAAACCAACAAATTCACTATTATTTTTAGTTTAGAAACAGCAATAGACCACAAAACCAGTCTTATTATTTAGATTGTATATGAAATTAGCATTATGCAAGAGTTATTGCTCTTGATTGGGTGTGATTTGGTTGATTTTAGGAAGAGATGAATAAATGTTTTAATCAAAAATACAAATCTGAATACAGAAAAGACTATTGATATGTAAAAATATAGCATATGTAGAACAAAAAAAGCTAGGTTAATTTGGTGGGTTTTTCAAAACCACGATGGTAGTGTTTAAATTTTATACGGACTGGTACATTCAACTCCAGACAGCCAAGTAACAAACGGACATGAATTTCAATTACAAATAACAAGAGTAAAAGCTTATTTTGATCGACCAATTTAATTATTGGATTTGTTTCAAACATCTGAATCATTTAAGTCTGCACTCACTTAATCTTTCAACAGTTTTAGCACAATATTTTTAACACAAAATTAAACATGAATACCTAAGATAATATTTATACATTCATGTAATATTAGAATTTCAACAATTAATTTCCACATGAAATTAAATATATATATTTCATGTTTAAAAACTAGTGTTAAAAAACATTTTTTTTTTAAAACAAAATTGGGTATAATTGAGAATTCACCTTACCATACTTCAAGGGGAGACCATTTTTTTTTGGTGGGGGGAGGCATGAGAATCTATTTTCAAATAATACAGCAGAATCACAGTATAACTTAATAGTTGATTGATCGATTGATTGTAGTTTTATATCCTATGGCAAATATTTTGTGCCATTTTAGGGAAAAGTCTGCAATACACATTACAAAAACATTTTACTGTCTATTAAACATTTTATACAAGTCAATGAAATGAGCAGCATGAAGACAAAACTGTAAAATTAAATGGAGAAGTATCTTAAGACAAACAAAAAACAAATCTGCAAGCAAGCCAGACCCTATTCAAAAGAACCCAATCATCATATCATAACCAAAGTACAAAATGAAAAGTACTATTTTAAAAGCATTTTTTACTCAGAAAACTTAACCAAAATTTTGAAGAACCTACCTGATATCTGAAGCAAAAAGCAGCTGTATCACTTAACTTTAACTGATTTAAAAGCTTAAAATACTCTCTCCTCGTTAATCACAGAAATGATCAATCACAGTGAATCAGGCTAATCGAACAGCTGATTTCAATTTTCGAGCTCTATGGTTCATTTCTGTTCCCTTATACAAATTAGACATACAACTGCTCTGATTCACTTCCACACAACTAGATAGCATTCATGAACTCAAAAACACTACCTTTCGAAACATTTTTGAATTATCTCCCTTTGTTATCTTCACAAAAACAGAAACTGATAAGATTCTATGAAATACTTATCAAATATTCTATAAAATTAACCTAGGAATGTTCAAGATAAACTTTCACAAGGAAATCATCATCTTTTCTACAAAATTATCTTCTAGAAAGCACGCAAAACCATAAACATGCAGCATTTACATGTTCTTATCTCCCCCTGTTATAGAAAATCAAAAGTAAAGTGAAAATTGTATATACATATACTGAAAACATATTGTTGCCATTTTTGTCAAATACAGAAATTTGTAGGTATACATGAAACCTGTCTAAACCACATTCAAAGTTAAACCCCAAAACTGTTCAAACCATATATTTTTTTGCATTCCCATTGCATTTGTTTACAATGAAACTGTGTTAACTAATTCATATTACTCCCCCCTCCTCCCCCAAAATAAAAATATCACAAGAAAAAAAAAACAGTCTGAGAGAGGTAACCAGTGTAGACAAGTTGACAATATAATTTCACTCAAATATGCTTTCTCTATTTAAAAAGACCATTATTTAACCTTTGCATCATTGGATTTGCTAAGAAATTTTTCAATAGAGTGTACGAAAAATTAGTATTTTTGACAGAGTTATCTGCCCTTGATATGTTCATTTTCAGAGCATTTAATTAAAATTACACCAAGGTTTTGTTTAAAGAGATTTTACTGTATTTAAGTTTTTCCTTTAAATAAATGAGAATTTCTGTTAAACTCGGCATAGAATACTAACCTTTGTGAAATATGATGCTCAAACATGCATTCATAAAGTTTATATTGATAAACTAACATGCTTTTTTTCAAGATTTACGAGAAATCATGGGTAACTGTGGTTAGTAAAGTGATACAGGAAAACTTGAAAGTCAGGATTTTGACATATTCGTGTACAGCTTGTTTGATTCCACCCAGAATATGCTAATTAAATCACAGATCCGTGTATGAAGAAGGCAGGCTTTGTAGTTCTTGGGATATGAGTACATTTTCTTGGATTATTTTTGGTGTTAAAAGTATGAACTTTTTTCAACTTTTTAAATAACTTGATTTTACAGCAGGACCATACAAAAAATGGATATAACAAAAACAGTACCAATGGACAAAATGGAGATAACTTTGGTTTTGTGATGGGGATAACTTTGGTTTTGTGATGAAGATAACTTTGGTTTTGTGATGGAAATAACTTTGCTTTTGTGACAGACCTACTGTAAACCGTGAAATTTTCGCTTTAGTATTATTTTGCTTTTTTCATAGCAATACCTGTAACAAAAAATAATTCAAACCTGTCATAAATATTTTTTCGAAGAATATTATACTATTATTTTTGAAAAGATTGCAAATTTAACACTACATGAAAGTAGACTGAAACTGTGAAAAAAAAGGTGGCAGGAAGATTTCCTGGTTTACAGTATTTAAAATTTCTGCATTACCCTGTTATTTCAAAATTAGCCATTATACAGTATATATTAACTTAAGTTGAACAGGTGCTATGATTTTTGATTTCTTTGCAAAATCCAGAGATATCATGATTAGAATTCCCAAGCCAAGAGATAAACCTTAGTGATAAGCCACAGAGGGTTCTGACCTGACAAATTCTGAAGAGATAATCCAAAGATAAATGCATGTAAGATAATCCACAAATTCATCCATGTCAGATAACTCAGAGATAAATACATGTAAGATAATCCTGAAGATAAACAAAGGCACATGTTAATATGTGTAACAATTAATCCTCATTGTATCATCATGCAAGTACAGCACTACCATTGCTCTGACTGTTTTATTAATAAAATAAGAGCCTGCCCATCCATTTTTGCCCTTGTCTTTGTTTGGTTAACTACAATAAGGCAAAGAACAATTATTGTGCTAAAGCAGGGGAAACAAATGTCCACCATTTTTTTTGGTACGGTGAAATTGTCTAAATTGAACATTTCATAATCTGAAAACTTGTCTAAACCAGACATTTTTTAAAGTCCCTTTAGGGTTACATTAATATAAATGTATTTTGAATCTTGGTAAACCAAACACCTATCTAAACTAAACCCCTGTCTAAACCAAACACCTGTCTAAATGAAACACATTTTTAAGTCCAAAAAGGGTTTGATTTTGACAGGTTTCACTGTATATGAAATTCAAACTTTTCATACTACAATGTAAAATATTACAAAAATCCTCCAAATGTTTATTTGTAAGTTTTTGTAAGAATCAGGCAAAATAGGAAAAATCAGAAACATACATGTTAAAAACCCACCAATCAGTTAATTTAATTTCACTCAAGGATGCTTTCTCTGTTTAAAAAGACCACCATTTGGTCACTGCAACAATGTGGATTTGCTCAGAAATTTTTCAATAGATTGTTAGAAAAATGAGGATTTTGACAGACTTATCTGACCTTGAAATGTTTATTTTCAGTGCATTTCAATGAAATTATAACTGAATTTAGCAACTTAGTGATATATGTTATTTCCCGATTGAAATGTAGAAAATTATCAGTAAAAGGAACGAATTTTACAGCGTCGGCTATCTTTATTTTTAAAGATAGTACTTGTTTTTTCATACCATGTTTCACCCACTGCTTGATTCTTACAGATACGGACACTTAATAAATAAACAAAAAAAGTATTTTGTCTTTGCTATTGAAAGCCAGAAAGGAGACATGCATTAAAAGTAAACAAAACTAAAGAGTAAACAATCAATAGTAAATGAGTTCACTTTATACCACAGACCTTTCAAATAAGGGTATAAAAACAGACTGGAACATGTCTTGGCTTGGAATATCATTGAAAAATTATTTTTCCTTTGGAGCCAATTTTTTGTTCCAGCAAACAAAAATTTCAATTCCAAATAAAATGTAAAATTTTCATTGAAAACCAAATTATTCGTAGCTTTAGTGAAATCTATGTAATCATAGTCAAATGCCAATCAATGACTTGCCATTACAAAGCAGGTAAATACAGTAAGCTGCTTGTATGGGACATAGCTTGTCTTTATCTATTAATTTTGTACTCCAATGCATGTTTCCCTGGGCACAGCTTGATACAACCACAGAGGTGAGTATAAGCAAGGACACAATTTAAACTTGATACAGTTATGAATATGGATTGTGATTAGATTTTGAATGAGATTCTGACTAGGATGGAAGTGGTAAAACATACCAAAGAGGACAAAGGGTTAAGCTAGAGTGGCCTTATTGATCATGTCCCAAGTCATTGTAGGCTTAGAACAACTTGTCTATGGGTAGAATTGTTTTCTTGGGGAAGATACAGAACTTCCGTACTCTGTGTTCAGTTTGTTTTGTTTCCCTTCACTGGCTTCAGAAACATTTAGTTTGTGGCTTTATGCTCTCAGTGCATTTATACAAAAGTAAATATAAAATTTATTCAATTTTAGAAGAGAAATAATTATTGTGGCCCCTTTTTTGCCTCTTTATCTTAAATGGTAAGGGCCATAACTCTTTTAATCCATCAAACTTTACTTCATTGGTATGAAATCTGTAGTACAACTTCAAAGAGATCCATGCAATTTTTAATGAGGTTTTGCACAGAAACCAGGGAAATGAACATTTCCAGTAATTTTTTTGTGGTTATTTGATTGCTAAATGAGTTGAACAACCAATTTTACATTGACCCTCATAATTTACAGATCAGATAATAAAACAAAAGCAAATAGAACAAAATTTAATCAAAAAGAACTGATAAAGGATCAATTACATAAAGTAAACACAGCAGGCAATACACAACAGGTGTAATTAATAACATAGTAAGGAATACACACCAGATTGTCTCAATGGCACATCACTGGGCGTTTTTGTTTTTGTGAAAACAAAGAAATTATAGTTAAAGTTTGTAAGACAACAGCTGTAAAGGAAGGCACAACCCATATAAGAATAGAGATGTACAGGTTTTGGATATCTAGCATGCTAATATAAATGTGTAGCCTTTTTTGAGGTGTATCCACATTACCGAATTTGCATGATGCTTACAAAGACTGCAACTCAATTTTTAAAAACTAATGATTACACAGGCATTCAAATTAGAATGAGCTCTAGAAACATCAATTTCTGATCTAGACCTTTGAAATTTAATTTACCTAGAACCTGGACTTTCCATCCTATTCATTTATACTCTGTATTAGGTCCTTTTGAATTTCCTCAAGTGGAACATCGATTTTAAACTTAAAGTCAAGTACCAACATCACGATTTTAAACTAAAAGTCAAGTACCAAATTCAGAAAAAGCCACACAGACAATTTGAAACTTTAATGATTCAGGGATACAGTAAGCAGAACTCCCCCTTATTAGTTCTTTTGTCACAAAAAAGCACTTTCCATCAAAGTATGGCACATTAGCTTGAGAAATAAGCCACTCATACAGTTAACATACAAGGTTAAACAGAGAGTAATTTATTGAATTTTGCAGAATCTGGAATAAATTATTCAATAAATTAATCAGAATTTAACAAACTAATTCAATGGTGGTCTGGTTCATAGATTAACACTTGTCTTCATCCAGAAAGATAAGAAAGCTATCAAAATCCCAATCATCAAGACAAACCTTTGTCTATAGTCTGTCTGTCTGTTTGTCTAAACACTACCATTTATTCCCATAAGAACAACACATCCTGCGGTAACCAACAAAAAACTTGGTAGGTAGATCATAACCAATCGATTCCAATCCCAAACAGCTAACTGTATTTATAGTCTGACTGTCTGTTTGTCAAAAGCACTAACTTCAATACTGCTAGTTATTTCTACTGTCGCCTGAATATGGCTGAAATATTGCTGCTCGGGCGTTAAACCCCAACAATCAATCAATCATATTTCTACGGAAACTCTGCACATTAGAAACAATCAGCTATAAAATGGTGTTGAGGCATATCTCATACCTAATACGTCTCAACTATCAAATTGTTAAATTTGTTTATAGTCTGTCTGTCTGTTTGTCCAAATCACTAACTTCAACATTGCCAATTATTTCTATGGAAACAATGCACTCTTAAAAATTTTAAAAAGTTTCGTCTTAAAGTAGATCATACCTAATAAATACTAATCCCAAAGAGCTATAAATGTTTATAATCTGTCTGCCTGTTAATTTGTTCAAAGAAGTACCGGTACCTTCCATATTTAATGACATTTATTTCTATGGGTACATTGTATTCAAGAGATAATCAGCCCAAACTTTGTCTTTAGATCTCATACCTAATAATTCCCAATTTTTAAAGAGCTATCTTCTTTTATAGTCTGTCTGTCAGTTTGTCCAAAGTACTTACATCAATACAGTTATTTCTATGGGAACAATGCACTCAAGAGATAATCAACCTAAACTTTGTCTTCAGATCTCATACCCCGAACTCTTAATTATCAAAGAGTTGCCTTTGTTTATAGTCTGTCTGTCTGTCTCTTTGTCTAAAGTAATAACTTCCATACTACCAGGAGTTTCTATGTGAACTATGTACTCTACAGACAATTGACCCAAACTAGATTTTTAGGAAGATCTCAAACCTAATAAATCCAATCATCAAAGAGCTACCTTTGTTTATAATCTGCCTGTCTGTTCTTCAATACAGAAACTTCCATACTACCCATTATGTCATCAAAAAGCTACTTTTGTTTATAGGTCTGCCTGCCTGTTTGTTCAATGCAGAAACTTCCATACTACCCATTATGTCAAAATTTAATAGAATCATTCCGAAACTGTGAAGGTATGGTATTTTTTTTTTTATGAGCATCAATTTTCATGGTTTCTACAATACTGCTTCTTCTTGGTTTGAATTTTAGAAGAACCTCATAGTTTTAGACAGAAATCTTATATTTCATTAGGGCTTAGACCTAACTACAAAACCATGTAATCTCATTCCCTACATATACCAACAGTGACCTGCTTTTCTTTTTTTTACAGTTTAATTCAATTCCATTGATGACTATATCTAAACAGAGTAAAACAGATTTATTGTAAATCAGTAACACATTATGCAATGAATTAACCAGAAAAGAATCAATCTATTCACTGGTGGTCTGGTTGAAGAATTAGCACTGTCAGTCACCCAGAAAGATAATGAAGATACCAAACATTATTTTTATCTTTGTCCAATTAACTCCTGATCTGAATGGATGTATTTTCTCATTTCATTACTTTTGTACTTTTTCTCAGGATCTGGACAATTTTCTTTTTGTTTTCTGATAAGTAAAATTTTGCGACTTTTAAGGATGCTACCATTAGATACTCTAAATGGGTGGGTCATCAACACTGTCCAACACTGAGGTTAATTAATTAATACAATACATGTAATTACATTCCCTGAACTTATTGACTCATCGTTTAGAAATATTTACTGTTCCTGTAGGTTTTGAGAAAAAAAGTTCGGCTTTTAGAGAATCTTCATGGCACCAACATTTTTGTGGCTCACTTGACTTTTTGTGTACTCTGTCTTGCATAATTTTAAATAAACTAGTTTCATTTGGGTAACAAAATTGCTTGGGCCAGCAACTTTTCCACACGCCTACTAAAGTACAGAATGGAATCTCCCAAAGGCCAACTGTACTTTTAAATGGAATGGTCCACCAGAATGATAAAGAAGATGATGATCATTACTTTTATACTTGTCTAATTAACTCCTGATCATAAATATGTTCTTTGAAGAAAACATGTGAATGTCTTATCAGATTAATGCATTAATATTTTCATAGGGTTATATTTAATTTATGTAGTGGACTATACCTAAACCAAACTAAATAAGAAATCTTGAATTTATCATCTTTTTAACTCATTTTTTTTTCCAGGATGTGAGGCCATTAAGAGGCAAATGGGAGAGTTTGGGCAAAGTTATGAAATATCAAAGAGAAACAATAAAAGATCAAAGGAAATGCCACCAGATCAGATTCAAAATGCATGAGGCTCAGGCATATTCTATGAGACTTGAAAGACTATGTTTTCCATACGTCTGATACATGTTAACCCTTACAATTTGCTTTCAAAAGACAAGGTCATAGCAAATGATATAATCAAGCATAAGTAAAAAACAATTGTGATGTCCATGAATGAGGAGCAACTTAAAGAGGATATTCTCATTTAGCTGCCTATCGAGATTAGATCTTCGCAGTACCTCCAAAGAAGTAACATTGATATCACAATTGTCAGCCACAGAAAAGGTATTAATTTCTTGTACTGTAAAGGTATAAAAGGAATGATTGGCAAGGTTTTGTTTTTGTTTTTTGCAAACGAATATTTACAATTTATAGCATTTCATACAATGGCTATCTCCCCAGCACCACCAAAGTTAAAAAATACTTCTGAGAATATTCTTAACAAACCAGAAAAGAAAGAAGAAGAAAAAAAACAGAGGGTGACTTCACAAACACAGTATCTTCAACCATTAGAAGCCTGAGGAGTACATAATTTGAGTAAAAGTCATGTAACAGTGAGGTCATCAATTTACTTCAGGTGGAAAGCCTTTCAGAGCCATCAAAAATAATTCTGGTTGTAGACTCAATGTATTTTAAAGATGCATAATTAATTTGCATCCTATGATTCTTTGAACTGATTTGTGTTACATGTTAAACCCTGCAATTTGCTTGTAAAACTTTCAAAAGAAAAGGTCATCAATTGACTTGGAGCATTGTCAGTAGTGTATATACCTAAAGGGAGGGTTCATGGGGTTGAAACCCCTTACTGTTAGAAAATTGTGTTAATTTTGTGAAAAACTGAGGTAAAAATGAGCAAGTAATAGCTTAAAACTCTATGGATCCAAGTTTGATTGTTTCCAAAGCACTCCTCTATGCATAGTCTTTAGATAATAAGTCAATACAACTTTGATGCTCAGGTGATCACCTTTGGTTCAGTCGAACCATATTTTTTTCAGTTTTAAAATGTTAATTATAGAACAGTTAACCAATCCTATGCACCAAGGTAATAACTTCCATTCAAGATATGATGCACCTTAACTATAGTTTATCTCCAAATGATTAAGAGCAGACAGACAGACAGACACATGCACAGCTAGGTTAACCCAACTTCAGATGGTAGGGCATGCAAATTGTACATTAATTGAGTACAATGTAGGTACATGAACTTGGAACAGTTTAACTTTTCAGAGTCCTAAAACTTGAAATTACAGATTTAGCTCCTTGTAATCTTGCCTTGCCTCCATAAATATATTAATTTGTTACTTGACAGTAAATGCACAATAAATTTCCAGTTAAACCACAATAAACTTGCCCCTAGACCCAAATTAAAATTTTGCTCTCCCCCTTTTTTTAAATTCAAAATTCACAAAACATATTGCAAAGAAAACCATTCCTACCTTATTTTGAACAGCAATAGATCTCACAGTGTAGATTACAAGCAAAGCTTAATGACTCATATCAGAAAATGCATCTGTCCATCTGCCAAAAAGTGTTACTATTTATAGAACTACAAGGCTTTATGGGAGCAGAAGATCTATATATTGCTGTCAGTACTGATTCTGTGTTATAGGTAGTCACATGTCAGAATGGAGATGCAATAACAATCTGTACTTTGTGTAATCATGTATTCTTTTTTTCTGTAACAATGTTGGCTGTGTAAAGCAACTGTAAAAGGGGCATATTCACAAGTTTATAGAATATATGATTTGTAAAAAGGGGGAGTGGGGTGGGGGTAATCCCAGGTTATCATTTTCTCATTTTAACCCTAATTTTGTGCTTAACTATCAAAATAGTCCAACAAAATGGAAAGTGGAAACAAGGCTATTATTATGTTCAATTTTTCCTAAATATTGCACACAATTATAAAATATTCAAACAAAATTAAAAAGGGAAGGGGCAACCCCTACAATCCTACCCCTGGATATGCCTCTGATTTTTAGGATACACTGAAATTTTCAGTTCAGTTATTAGGCAAGGATTATGTTAACATAAATATAGGCCTCGGTTTAAATTTACACTCAAGAATAAAAGGTCTTTTTTGCATCCTTAATGAAAGGTCCAATGGGAAAAAAATGAAAGTGGTAGTAGTAAGAAAAAAATATAAAGTATTGTGTAGTTCGAGGGCCTAGGCAAATATAATTTCAATGATCCTGCATTATAATTTAAGGGTCTTGGACCTTGGACCAGTACTAACTTAAACCCTTAATAAGTTATCAATATACTAAAACTGACATGGAGAAATGCCATGAGATATCTGGAATTGACAATTGACTGGTATCTTGTCTGCACAAGTTATGCTGACATTATGGAGGTAGACCTAGGTTAAGGGCCACAACTCTTACAAATCATTGGATTATTTGTACTCACCAATTTACATCAATCTCGTGTAAGCATCAAAGTAACTTGGACTGATTTCATTCTGTTTCAAATTAAAAGCTTCAATAGGCTTTGGTGAAATTGAAAATGATACACGCATATGACTGATTTAAAGAGTTAGGTCCCTTACCCTAGGTCTACCTCCTTAAACCAGATTTACAAAGAAGAAAATAAGGTAAATATGAGAGGTCTAACAGAAGAAAGTGAAAGATCCTCAGTAAGAGTAAATGTACAGTATGGTAGGTCCAGGACCTAAGGGAATAAAGTTTCCATATATCCAGTGACAGAAATTGAGGTCCTGTACCTCAGGCCAGCACTAACTTGAACCACTTACGGTCTCAGTCTTTTATTCTTTGCCCCATAGGTGCCTATAGTAAATCTTAAATTTTCATGATTTTTAATAAAAAATTGACAAGGAGTTTCAATCTAACTTTTGACCATGTTTTTCCATGAAGGAAATGTCAAAAATAATATTTAGGCTCATTTTAGAAAAAAAGGGCACAAACTTTGGTACACCAAAACAAGTCAAACTAAAAGTAGACTTCTTCTACTTTCACTTTTATTCTCAGTTCATAAAAATGTCTTCTTTTCTGAAGCATTAATTTTCATGAAAATACTGTTTCCCTCACAAAACAAGTTTTTTGTGTAATAGCTTAATATTAACCCTGTATTTTTGATGAACAATGATAATCATTTGCGAAAAAACAAAAACAGGAAAAGGTAAAAAGAAAGCGCACTTTATTTTTTAGCTTCCATGTTTTGATGTACACCCACTCAGGAATATGTAATACAAGACTGAAACCTTCAGGGGGATTTATGGATTAATGATTAATCAAAGGAAAAAATCATGAAAACTACTGTTGTTTTCATGATTTTTTTCTGGATAAAAGTGCAGGTCTTTTTAAGAATCAGGCAAAGTGGGAAAATCACAAACATGCATGTCAAAAACACACTTTCACTGAAGAATGATTTCTCTATTTGGAAAGAGATATATTTGATCTCTGCATCATTGGATTTGTTCAGAAACTTTTCAATAGAATTTTAGAAAAATGAGTTATCTGCCCTTGAAATTTCAACTCCATTTACCAAAATGATATGGAAATGCTTGTCTTTTTTCCTTGATTTGGATGTTGCAAATAGTCTATGAACAGGTTCATGGTGCACCAACTGCCTAATTCTTACAGAGACTGACCCTTAAATACATGTATCTTGAAAACCTCATCTTTACTCAGAGCCAAAACTTGGCAGATTTTGAAGCATATGTAAGTTTTTATTATGGGAGTGTAGAAGCTGTAAAATTTGATAATATTGCATGCATTGCCAATGAAAATTTGATATTTTGATAAAAATCCTGGAATCAAATCTTAATTAAGTGCATTATTATTCTGGAAGTTCTCAATCAATATGTGTTGCTATGAACCTTTTCTCTTATTGGCAATTTGTATATGAAGCTACAATTTGATATCTATTTTGGTGGGGGTGGGACTTGAGAAAAAATTAATCTTTGTCATGTTTTTCCTGCAGATATTGTTATTTGTTCTAAGGTATACATTGCATGGTGCAAGCACAGATGATATTTAAAATACAGTTAAACCTGTCTTAAGTGAACTTTCATGGCATAGCATAATCACGTCCATAAAAGACAGGTAGTCTTCCTATACAAGTACATGTACATAGAATGCACTACATAAGGACATTTTGGTCATTGTTTTTATGAATGTTATGGGCTGAGGTTGCAAAAACAGGTTTGACTGTATTTTGTGTGGCCTAAACTAAAAAGGAAAAACTGACTCAAAATATTGTAATTTACAAACAAATTAACTAAAACTTCTCATTATAATCCATGTCTAGAATAGGCCCTGTACATGTAGATAAAACCTCTTGGAATTTAACACCTCAAATTTGACAACAATGGGAGTGCCTAATGATATTTAAAACATTTTGCTGGGCATACTTTCATTTTTTTTTTCAGTGTAAACACATACCTGCAATTGCGGAATAATCATTAATAGAGTTTAGGTAAGGATAATAGTGTTGGACTTGTCCTCATGCCAGACACATGGATCAATCAATACTACTTACTTTGTAAGACAGCCCATATTAGACAGCAGCCCATGACCATGTCTTTTTTAGGCATTACCAGCCAAGGATTTTGTTACTCTTTTCCAAAAGTGTCCCCTATTGGTTTTGGGAAAAAAATAAACCTATTGGGAACCAAAAAAACTAGGACAAACTGATTTTTGGGACTATCACATAGTTTTGAGATAATTTTGCTTAGGGAAACAGCCTGTATTAGGAAGAAATTTCAAGGTAACAAAACCACTGCCACCTAATCATATATTGTTAAATGGTACTCTTAATGACAGCATTGGTTACGTCACTGATGAATTGTGGGAAATGGTGGCGGTGTTCTCCTTGACTGTAGGTATGCAGTATTTTTCAAAAGAAGTGGGAATGAAGGAAACAGAAATTTTTTCGACTCATGAGAGAAATTCTCGGTGTTTTCAATTTTATTTCTGCAATCTACAAGTGCAAATAACTAAATTTCTCAACACTCATGTGAAAAATCCCAGATCTGCAGTAGGAACTTGTGTTATAACCTACTATCCCATGCATATTTTCAGAAATACAGTTATGTCACTTGATAGCTTCAAGTCCCCAACTGTTTAAAATAATGTACCCGTGCCATGTTTTACGAAAATTTTAACTTACATTAGATTGAGAAGACTGCTTCACAAATCTCACAGATACACTTTTCTGTTCTGCATTTTCTGTCTTCACCACATTTTTTTCTCGCCACACATTCAAGCGCAGTCTCTTGCCAGCAAGTCTTATTGTTATAGAGAGGCCATTTTTTATTTTATTTATGAATAGTTCTATCTTGCTCATCCTTTTTGATCTATCATACCTGCATACAAGAGTGCTCAAGTTGTTTATTCAAAACAAAATCAGTTTTACACAAATTTTCTTATCTCATCCTTCTTATGAACAGTTATCTCATAATTTATAGTCATTCAACACTGCTGATTCATGGGAAACATACAAAATCTTGATGACCTAAAATCACTGGTTACAGAAGTTCTCAAGAGTTATCTCCCTTTTACCTTTTGATCAGATATGATAAGAGTTATCTCCACTTCAGATATCACCTACTAATATGTTTATAGATAAGTGTCTAATAAAATTTGAAATCCTGAAAGTTCACTTATCTCCAAATATAAGCTACGTGACAACTCCCATGAAAGTACTGACCAACTTGGCAGTCATGAATACTATCCCCAGTTCCAATATTAATTCTGTTTTTGCATTTATGATATATCTTTAATAATTTTCGAGAATCACCTTAAGAACATGGCAAAAATCAGCAATCCATGTAAAACAAAATGTCAAGTAATCTACAACTTCATAATTAGTCAAGTTGTCTCCCTTTGGCGAAGGAAGTGAATGAATTATCTCCCTTGGATTAAGGTCTGAGTATGCTTGAATTGAATGATGCCAAATATCCTCAAATACAATAAAATGATCAATTGTATTTTAATTTTGTCACTGAATTATCATTAACAGTTTTACACAGAAAATTCAGATGTCTTCTGATAGACATAGATCAATGAAAGAATTATCTCCCTTGGATTAATATCTGAATATGCTTGAACTGAATGATACAAATTATCCTCAAATACAATACAATGATATATTGTATAGTAAACTTTGTCTCTGAACAGTTTTAAGCAGGAAATTCAGCTGTCTTTTGATAGACATGGATCAATGGTATAGTCATACATGTACTTATTTTTGAACATGTACATGTATGATTCACTATCACAAGCAGATAAGTAAACATACAAAAAACTCACAGAATGTTATAACTTTTGACGAATAAATTGCATGATCTGCAATTGCTGAGCACAAAATAGACAGCGTCTTGGCAAACAACGTTATTATATAGGGTGGATTCCACTCAGTCTTATTATCAAGATTCATGAATTCCTTTTGAAATAACACTACAGTTCTTCTAATTAAATTGACAAAGGAGAAAATTGGGAGAGGAAGATATGCTTATTATTAGATGAGAAATATAATTAGAGATATAATTCCTCAAAATATAATTTGATTAAGCATGATCAAATGTATAGAAATTATAAGCATTGTAATGCATTAGTCATTAAGTGCAAATAGGTCGTGAAAAATATTTATAATCTAATTAATCTTAATGTACAACAAAAAAATGCATCATGGGCTGGTATTTTGTAAGCAAGAGGTTGAAAGTGCCAATAAGGGAATTGGGAACCCAGAGTGGAGAGGATTTTTTAAAATACTATTACCTTTTTTAACAACTTAAAAAGGAAATTTTGGATATAGGGGAAAAAAGTGGGAAGTAAGAGGGAAGTGACAGATAAGTGGGAATTGCCATATTGTATCCTTGTCCAACCCCATCATATATGGACCAAATTCCATGTACAGAGAAACCTTTCTAAACAGAAACCTTTTTGGACTATAAAATTTATTTGGTTTAAACAGGTGTTCAACTAAACAAAGTGCATATACAGATAAATTAATGACTGACCTTAAAAAAATGGTTCAACAAAGTTCTTGGATTATTCAGGGTTTCCACAGGTTTCACTGTATTTTGCAAAAGTTAAGTTGAATTAAGATTTATTTTAATCAACTATTCCCATTCATGATAATAACATTTATTTCTAGAAAACAGAGGATGCTTACCCTACCAGTGCACCTGGTCCATGCTCCCAGTTTTTAGTGGAGTCCGAGTTGCTCATTTGCTTTTGTTACTTTATGATTTACTGTATGATTTTAATTACTTTATGTTCTTTGTTGTGTATGTCTGTTTTTCATGTCTGGTCTTTGTCCCTGGATCACATTCTTTTGATTACCGCTATAACCTTGGTTCCCTTGATTACTATTTGATAATCTAAAGTTCTGCTTGGCTGATTCACATTGTTCAAAGAAAGATAACTCTAACTCAAATCCCTTTCATTCTTTTCTGACAAAAACAACATGGGCTATTAATGAAAAAAATCACATAACTGTAAAAACACCCACTTATTCATAATTGCCGATCTATGCGATGTATATGAAATGGTAGTTTAATGATGGTAGTTAAATGGTCATGAATTACCAAAACTGGAGCAAATATTCAATTTTATCAAAAATATAAATCTCTCAGAAAGATAAGACTCAATTTAAAGATGATCTGAAATGATAGTACACCTGTTTTTCTTAGGCTTTTTCATCAGAGTAAATAAATAACATCATCTTGGGTTTAGAAGAAATAATAAATTAGCAACAGGAAGACTCATAAATACCATAATTCAAGACGGATGTATTAAAAGCCACTTTTAATGAAATAGTGACATTAGATATCAAATTTACAGTAGGGCTGGGAACATAGCTGTAATTCAGTGCACCCTTGGCAAACTATTTTTTTTTATCATGATGAACAGAATATGTGTTCAATGATAATTGACCATATTTTATGACACAATGGGTGTGATAAGTGGAAATATGAAAATTTCTTAACTTTTTGCAGGGTTGGGTACTTACATATATAACCTTAATCCAAAATAGTCTATACCTTCTGATATAACAAAAAGGTTTACCACAAGTGTGAACACACCTTTAGGGAGGTAGATCTAGCTAAGGGACATAATCCTTGAAATCAGTGATTTGTTTGTATCATATTCAATTTCCCGAAGCCATCAGCTGATTATATTCCCTAGCATGATAAGTTTTATTTTTTGTATGCAAAAATTTACTTAATAATGCCAATATCTTTCCCTTATATTTGCTCTTGTAAATAAAATCCAAAACATGAATTAAATATTCTATGTGCTGTAATCTGTAGGAATCAGGCACAATTGAAAAATAATGAATCATGTTCAGAAAAAAAAAACACACACAAATTTTACAATATGGGCACATAGTTTATGGTCTATTGATGGTGAACTGACAGTTCCTTTGTTTTAGAAGTTTCAGAGGATGCAGAAAAGTGATTTCGGAGTTGCAATAGAATGATAGTGGAACCGTGAGTTATCTCCCTTTGATGATGCTAATGATCCGCCTTTTACATAATTTATATTTTGAACTACTGACACTTAAAAAAATAAATGCAATTTCTGCATTTCAAGTATTAGTTTGAATAAGATTTTGTGGAATGACTTATGTGTTCTTTTTTTCCATTATATTTCACCTACTGCCTGATTCTTGCAAAGAATAGCAATTAAATATCTTATATTCATCAAGAGTTAAAAAAGCTTTATATCTGATTTACTTCAATGAAAATTTTGAAATTATAACGATGAACTGATTTCCAAACATAATAATGCTGTGCACAGTCAGATTCACTGTCATTGATTGTTCAGTGAACATGGATCAGCCAATCTGCCAATAGGCAAAATTATTTCACAGGATTTTCACCTGAATTGAGCAAAAATCTTTGTGACATACTTCACGTGAAATTTGTGTGAATTGATCCTTCATGTGAATTTCATGAAAATTTCATATGTGAATATGACATTAATTCCATGTGGAGCTCAATTAACATGAATTTCATGTGAAAAATAATTGCCTGAGAAGTTCGAAAGATCAGTTCAAGGACATTTACACAAAATAAAAAAGTCTTTTTGGTAAATTCAATGGCAGACATTAAAAAAATATATCTTAATAGGAGATTAAACTATGGTAGATAAACAATGATAAATATCCCCTACTTCACTCAAACTCTAATTGTATAAAACCTAAATTTGATAATCTTTTTTTGCAATGAATAAGTTAAAGTCCCTCTGTTTAAGATTTAGAATAAATGAAAATAGTTCATTGATTACAAGCACCCCTCTGATAGCAAGTCTGATAAATGTTGCAGGAGTCAGTGTTATTAGAGAGATTAATTACATAAACATTATGGTTTTACAAACCATATAGCAGGTTTTTCGCAAGGTGCTAATTTAGGTGTATTTTAGCTAAAAATGCCAAAATAAATTCTGTAAAATATTTACCAAAATTAGAAAAACAAACATTTTTTTTATATACCGTTTTGCCTCAAAATCACAACATTTTACATCTACCAAAATTACCTGCAATACAGTATAACAAAGGGCGGCCAGTATTCATTCCTTCAAATATGTCCACATATTGTGCTTGATCTTCAAGTAAAGTTTCATTAAAAAAGCCATTCAATGGTAAAGCAAGAAGCCAGTTTACAAACTCACAATTATAGCACATATAACGATAATGTTCAAGGGATAGAGAAACTTGGAGGCAAAGGGATAAAATAACAGCACATATGATAATGTTCATGGGCCAGGGCTAGTAAAAATTGATTCGGGCTAGTGAAATGATGTGTACTTTTCCTGTTTTGAGCAAGTTGAATCCTATACAGTCCTCTATTATTCAGGCTAGTTGCTGAGAATTTTGAAGAAACGGACAGATTTTATCAATATCAATTGAGTTTAAATCTCCTTCTCAATTGTCTAGTAAACAACCTGAGATAATTCATCTAACAAAACTAGACCAACTCCATCCTATGAACATCATCATTGTATGTGCTGTAATTTCTTGTTTAGGTCAATAACATAGGTAATATGAACAGACGGAATCTAGGTAACATTTTATTGCCAGCAAACAGAACAAAATTATGACAAAACTAATGTTACTAAACATTAAATTAGCAGTCTTATTATAGATACAAGACAAATAACTTTGCGATTGCTGTCAGTAAAAACCTCATCAAAACTACATTACAACAACCTTAGGTAGAAACCATTTTATTTTTATGAGGTATGATTAGGAATAAATCTCTCATACTGTATTTTTCTTCTTGTACTGCTAATTTTTATAACTCATTAGTTTTACTCTACTCAAGTCAGTAATTTATGGATGGTCTGGCATCAGAAGCAACTGTCAAGTTCATCTGGCCAACTTGATTTCTTCATAAAAAAACACTGCATTTATTAATTGAAAACTGTACATTATCTGCTTTTGGGGAACTTCATATTTTTCTAAGCTTCTAATGCCGCTCTAGCCCCCATTTTTTGTCTAAATCATCAATCTAAGTTTCCCTTTTGCCATGCATATTGAACTATAGCTGTGTTAGGCCAAAACAAAACAAAATCTTATTTCCTGCAACCAACAAGAAAAAAAACAGGGTAAGTAGGGAAATTATATTCTTTTTTGAAAATATTTTACACTGAGTTAATGGGGTAACAATCTAGACTTTAATGGTACTTGAGCCAAAAAGGCCATAAGATGTTTAGGGTAGGCACAAAAAATAGGGTAGGTAGAGTAACTGGAAACACACATTTTATTTTTTTGCCTTTCTCATTTGAACCTAGCCATCCCACTTCCTTAGATCCAGATAACTGCACCTTTGCAGGGTCTAGTACTAAAAATAAATGAGATGTGCTTGATGGTTGTCCAACCCTTTTCATTTCATTTTTGTCTATGTAGTAATGGTGTCTCTCAAATGATCTGCTCATTAAATTAAAAAAAGCCATTTCAAAAAATGTTGAAACTCTACCTCATGATATAGTCATCCTTAAAATTGTCCTTTCAGTACAATTTAAAGTTTTTTATCTTCGTTCTGAGTGAATTCAAACAAAACCTGTGTTCTAGAAAATTGGGGTGATAATTTCAAGGACCAAAAATTTTATCAAGCACCAGATTTATAACACACATCAGTGTTTTCTTACAAATAATATTTAGTACACCTTAAAATAAGTTTGCATGACCTTTAAATAAGCACAGAAAAATAAAAACTTTAAAAGTTTTGCTTGGTCTTTAATGTTAAGCCCAGACAACAACACCTCAAATATGAGCTTTGTTTAGCTTTTAAACAAGCCCAGACACACACTGAAAATAAATTTTGTTTGGCCCTATAACAAGCCCAGACAGAAAACACCTTAAAACAAGTTTTGTTCAGCTTTTAAACAAGCCCAGACAGATACACACTGAAAATAAATTTGTTTGGCCCTATAACAAGCCCAGACAGAAAACACCTTAAAACAAGTTTTGTTCAGCTTTTAAACAAGCCCAGACAGATACACACTGAAAATAAATTTTGTTTGACCCTAAAACAAACCCAAACAGATACACACTGAACATAAGTTTTGTTTCGCCTTTACAAGCCCAGACAGAAAAACCTTAAACAAGTTTTGTTTAGCTTTTAAACAAGCCCAGACAGATACACACTGAAAATAAGCTTTGTTTGGTCCTAAACCAAGCTCAGACAGAAAACACCTTAAAACAAGTTTTGTTTAGCTTTTAAACAAGCCCAGACAGATACATGCTGAAAAAAAGTTTTGTTTGGCCCTAAAACAAGCCCAGACAAAAAACACCTTAAAACAAGTTTTGTTTAGCTTTTAAACAAGCCCAGACAGATACACACTGAAATTAAGTTTTGTTTGGCCCTAAAACAAGCCCAGACAGACACACACTGAAAATAAGTTTTGTTTCGTCTTTACAAGCCCAGACAGAAAACACCTTGAACAAGTTTTGTTTAGCTTTTAAACAAGCCCAGACAGATACACACTGAAAATCAGTTTTGTTTGGCCCTAAAACAAGCCCAGACAGATACACACTGAAAATAAGTTTTGTTTGGCTTTTACAAGCCCCAGACAGAAAAAACCTTAAATAAGTTTTGTTTGGCCTTAACAAGCCCAGACAGATACACACTGAAAATAAGTTTTGTTTGGCAATATACCAAGGCCAGACAGAAAACACCTTAAAACAAGTTTTGTTTGGCCTTTACAAGCCCAGACAGAAAAACCTTAAACAAGTTTTGTTTCGCCCTAAAACAAGCCCAGATAGATACACACTGAAAATAAGTTTTGTTTCGCCTTTACAAGCCCAGACAGAAAAACCTTAAACAAGTTTTGTTTAGCTTTTAAACAAGCCCAGACAGATACACACTGAAAATCAGTTTTGTTTGGCCCTAAAACAAGCCCAGACAGATACACACTGAAAATAATTTTGTTTGGCCCTATAACAAGCCCAGACAGATACACACTGAAAATGAGTTTTGTTTGACCCTAAAACAAACCCAAACAGATACACACTGAAAATAAGTTTTGTTTGGCTTTTACAAGCCCCAGACAGGAAAAACCTTAAACAAGTTTTGTTTGGCCTTAACAAGCCCAGACAGAAAAACCTTAAACAAGTTTTGTTTGGCCTTAATAACCCCAGACTGATTATGCATCTTGTGTTTACCAATAATACTAACAAGCAATTAATGATCAATTAGACAAGATTGTAAACATATGATGCATGTAATATGCATGTGCATCATCACCATGCGAGGTCAGTTAGTATTAGATTGGCATGACCAATATTTAATGCCCACATAGCTATGAATGTGCATCATCGTAACTTCTTGGACTCACTTCTACTTTTTAGAAAAATCTGGTATAAGCTGTTTGCACATCCATTGAGTTGTTTAGGAAGAGAGTTAAGTTTACATGGTACATGGATAACAGACTGACTGACAAACAGATAGTGTTTGGGCATTGTGGATCTATTGAAACAGACGTGTTTATGCTACTTAACGACAGCCCGTATTTTTTGCCCTTTGTTATAAGCATTATCCATAAAAACTTGAACTTGATGTGATTTTAACTTAAGTACTAAGGAGAGATTCACAATCAGTAGTCCATAGAGCATGAGTTGCAGTCAAAACTTGTAGAAACTTATGAGAAACCTTAAACTTGTAAAGCCATTATACATTGGAATAATAAGAATTGAACATTTCATTTATTAAGTTTAAATTATTGTCATGTAAAAGTGTTGACCAGTAGCACATTCTGTGCTTACAGTCAATAGATTAACTTGCTGATGAAGCATTATAATTGAAACATTAAATACCTAAATGATATACGTGTAAGTCTTTGATTAGGATTTTGGTCAACACACTTGTAAACAAGTTCTGGTGTTTTCAGTAGTTAAGTAGCAGTCTCAAAAAAAAATCAGGCAGAAGATGATTCACTTTGATTTTTTTGTTAAGAAAGAGTTTAAGACAACATTATCAGTCTCAATTTAGTTGTTGCACTTATAGTTGTACAGAGTAATCAAGGGAACCAAGGTTATAGCGGTAATCAAAAGAATGTAATCCTGGGACAAAGACCAGACATGGAAAACAGACATACACAACAAAGAACATGAAGTAACTAAAATCATGCATACAAAGTAACAAAAGCAAATGAGCAATTTGGACTCCACTAAAACCTGGGAGCATGGACCAGGTGCACCGGTAGGGTAAGCAATTTTGGTACTTTGCAAGAGTTATTGTTCTTGGTAGATTTAAGTGAGAATTGAATGTATGACTTTCTCATAAATACGAATCAGATATATAAAAATATGGTGTATATATAAGGCCCAAAAAAAGCATCATTTGTTTGGTAGGTTTTCTGCACCATGAGTCGTCCCTACCATTAGCAGTGCCTGAATTTTATATGGATTGGTACTTAATACATTGTGTATTATGCTGGAATTTTGTTAATGTACAACTTGGCATTAAAAATCAGTTTTCACTGCACCTGTTCTAACTTAAAGTTTAACTGGTTTTATCATGTAATCACAAGTGATATACAGTCACAGAATCAACACAACTATTTCATGACATCACATATAATGTTATAATGCTTTGAATCGGCCAGAATGTTGCCCCTTTCTAGTTATTGAAGGGCACATGCTGTTACAAGATGAAACCCAGAACAATTGAGGCAAGTATTGACCAACCACTCAAGCTTTCCAGCTTTGAAAGTCAATTTTGATTCAACATTTGACATGTTCAGGACAAGAATTTGACCAGAATGGAAGTGGTCCTTTTTCAGTCCTAACTCCTAAATGGTTCCAGTTACAGCCTCAAAAATCAATACTAACCTTTCTTTGTAAGGCACTTTGTGTACAATATCAAAGAGATCAATTCACTTTTATTCAATTTATCATTAAGACATCAGGAAAATACTTGTTACTAGCCTCTTTTTGGCCACTCATTCTGAAGTAGTGTTTTAGTGGTATGGCACCATGTGATTTAACTCATAGGATATCAAGATAATGCATGTTTCTGGCCCTTACTTCCAAAATGATTCAAGTCTTTAACCCCTAAAATTGATACCAGTCTAACCCTTGCGGTAGAGAATATTGTGGGCCAATATCATAGTCATCCATAAGCTTTTACTGGAGTTAAATATTTACACTCTATAAAATGCATGTTTTTGGCCCCTTTTTTACCCTTAATTCCAAACCAGTACGGGCCTTGACCCCAAACTCAATACCAACCTTTCTTGTAAAATTTCATAAAAAGCAACCAACCTATATCAAAGAACTTCACAGAAAAAAAAGTGTTAATGGAAAATATCTGACTGACAGTGCTATACCAATTATGAGACCCCAAAAAATTTGACTTGAAAAAAAAACATTCATTTTAAGTTTTGTTGCAGTGTACATTTCATTAACTTGTCAAAAAATTTGATATAACAAATTTGATGCCAATAGATAGATGCATATGGTAAAGCTTTGCATTTTCCCACGGTTCCATGAGATTCATTCAAATATTGCTTATATGTCAAGTCAGTGCACTGTAATTTTTCTACGCCTTAAATAAAAATTCAAAAATTTACTACATAAAAAAAAATCTTTAAGCAAGTAAGCAAAGTATGAAAGTCTTCATCAAAGCCAGATATCCATTTTTTATATCATTATAAAAACATGGCTCTCATATAATTCTATAATCTGTCAATGTTCTTCATGTTAGCACCTTAAAACTTGCAAATTGATCCAAAAATACTGTCTTATCTATAAATCAAGTTAAACTTCCTCTGCCATATCTACTTCAGCATTTTTATTGAGTTAACATGAGAATTTGACAGAAACCTTAAAACCTCAAAATTGACATATTAAAATACCATGAGCCTATACATTTCCTTGAGAACGTGACTGTCTGCATTAAAAAAGATTTTGGTCTCTTATTATTACATCAAAATGAAATAAATAAATTAGAACAAGACTTTTATTCAATCTTGTTGAAGTTTTAATGTTTTTCATGTTTTCATGAGTCTTCAGCAGAAAGACAAATGTTAGGCCTAAACACAGTTTTGAGGCCTACTTTTACATATGATGAAAACAGGAAGATTTATAAATTGGACACAAGGGTAACAATAAAATTACCGACCACTAATCCAATCCATAATCAAGTCAAGTCAAAAATAAATCTGGCAAAATAGACACTACACCATTAGAGCACTTGGTTGGAAGGTGGAGATTGGATACATAAAGTTTTTAAAAGGGGGGGTCTTTTTTTCATTTTTTAGAAAAGGTTTTCGTTTTTGCACCAAGATAGTACCAAGTTAACAAGTTTTTCAATTCCGTACCCATGAACCCCCAATCTCTGGATGTGTTCTTGTTTAAGGCATGTCTTGAGAAAAAAAAACTTGTCAAGCAAGCTGGTGTTCATAGTACATTTATATACAATGTAACTCCAACCAGTGTTTTTAGATTAACCATGCCAAAAACCAGGGATTTAAATTTTAGCACTAGTCTGAACGAGGTCCAATATCCTCAATTTTTCCATGCAGGACCATCGAATCTTAATTCACCAAAGTCATGGGCATACCATAACTTAATATTTACTCTAATTGAGGACCTTTTATTTTTTCTTATGGACCTTTTGTTTAGGATGAAAAAAATCCAGGATCTTTTACTCTTTTAAGTAAATCAGAACTCCTGGACTAACAGCCAAAGAAGAAAATTCTCAGTTTAGAATTTTTTTCTCTAGTTTCGTGGCACCAAGGACAGAGTGAAACTTACTATAAAATTTAGAAAACCTTATTGGAAATCTTAATAACATCAACAAGTTATATAAATTGACAAAAAGGTCTTACATGAAATTCAGTTTCAGAATTCATAATCAATAATAGCCAGTCGGGAATCCTTCTTTTCAAAATCTCCAGACTTCTACCTGAGCAATGTGATAGAAGGTGATTCATACATGTAAAACACCCACCAATTTCACTTTTATTTTTGTTCAGAAACAGATGCAGATCACATAAAAAGTCTTTTCATTTGGTTGTTGCTCTTTTGAGAAAAAAAAAATTGTCCAAAACATTGGAACTTTGCAAGAGTTATCCTTCTTGACTTGGTTTGATTTGGTTGATTTTAGTAGGAGATGAATATATGATTTTCTCAACAGTACTGATCTGAATACAGAAAGGACTATTATGTTGTGTAACACTATAGTATATGTAGACTGAGAAAGCATAATTTGTTTGGTGGGTTTTCTACACCATGAATCACTTTACCTGTGTCTGAATTTTATATGGAAAAGTACTTAAATGAAACTATGTTCTAAAGGACAATGAACACACAGGAAAGTTTAAAAAAAATAGTAGAACCAAGTGTTATGACTGGTATATTGAACATCTGATGCTGTTTTTAGATATAAACCAGAAGAACCTTAAAGTTTACATTGTGGATTCCTGAACTTTTAAATGTATAAAAAAGTAAAAACAAGATAAAACCATTATACCACTCCCATTGAACTTTATATTGCAAGAAACAAAGCAAGAGGAATAGGGTATATATAATTGAAAGAGGTACAGTTAAAATATTATTGTTCATGGGATACCGATTTTCATGGTTTATGTGGGTTTGGTAAACCACGAAATATGGTACCCAATGGAAAGGAAATTCCCCATTTTTTTGTATGAAAGAGTTGCCAAATCTATGAATTCAAGAATCCACAAACACCTAATTTTTTTTCTAAACCACAAAATTTGGTACTCACAAATAAAAGCATTTTCACATTATCTATTATGTCAGCATTAGTCTAAAACAAGTGCCTGTGAAATTATTCCAAGCCTATAGTAAGTACTGGTACAGCAAAACGTTATGATAAATGCCTGTATACTTATTGACTGATTTGCCAAAAAAAAAAAACCAAAAAAAACAGCATATGTCATAAAGTAAAATACTTGTCAGGGTGTAGCCAACACAATTTCCTAAATTAAATGTGTGACTAGGATATGCTCTAAATCATACATGTTTATGAACAAAGTTCCATAACTCAAGAAAAATATTCCTAATTCAACTGAAATATTAAAGGACTATATAAGCCAATTTTTCAACTTTGCTAAGTTAACAATCAACTAGACCATTCTACATTTTCATTCCATACCTCTTTTAACTGAAAGTCCCCACTCTTTACATACTTGGACTGTCAAGCTTTCTAGATGCAAATGCGTGACATTTGCCAAAATTTATAAAGATAAACGAGAAAAAATGAAACATCAAAGTTAATTCCACTAGATCAGTTTCTAAATGTGCCAGTCAAATACAAATTCTAATAAGATGTCACATGACAGGCCAGAAGTACATGTATAATGTAATCAATACAATGACGACATGTAATTGCTTAGTCTAATAACAAATGTAATTGGTAAGGCTACATGTATTTTTCTGTGTATCTATAATGTCTTTTCCTACCTTTAATAGATTGAGGGCTAACTTCTTCATCATATTGGCAGAGGTCCCTCCGGATTGACAAAAAAATTCCTTCTGAGGTTTCTATGAATTATTAGTAACTTGTTACAATTCCATTGAGAACTTCCCACTTGATAAAAGAGGGATGGCATTACAATTTCTCATTGATGATTATCACAAAAAAATACTCTATTATCAAAGAAAAAATAGCAGAATAGTTAATTTTCTGTGAAGTTTCGCTTCATCTGGCTTGTTTTTTGCCTTTGGAGACTTTCACTATTTCTCAGAGGGGTGAAAGGTATAAAATTTCACTAAATATTTTTTTTCTCTCTGGTATACCTGTTTCACCTCTCTTGGACTATTCCATTTCCTAAATGATGTTGATGCAGCCTATCTTGATACCTGCTAAAAGATAAGAAAACATTTCCTAAATGGAGAGGCTCCATAGGGGTGAATAATAATAAAAAAAATTAAATTAATTTTTCTGTACTAATAATTTCCAGCAGTCTAATACAAAAAAGATTTCAAGTTAATGGGTGGGTCATGATTAAAATTTTTTTCTCCAAATGATTACTCCCAACTCAATATAAAGAAACAACAAATCATATGTTTTGTCTTATTGCAACATTTTCTCTAACCTTTGTTTTCAACTTTCTGGATGATGATTGTTAAATCCTACACCCAATAGTCAGAGCTGGCCAATCATTGGATATAAATATCCCCACTAGTGCCTCTGTCATGTGATAATCTTCTCTTTAATCAATCACACACTAAATTTATTGCATATTTCCAGAGTTGATTAATAAGTGACTACCTGTAGGGTTTAAGATATTGATAATAATTAAGGAAAGATGCACCATAATCACTATCTTTGAACACAAAAAAGAAATAATATTTTGAAAAAAAAACTATACAGATATATATTTTGAAAACAGCCGGTATACATGTATAAAGAAAGTAGGATAAAATATTTGACTTTAGATGAGGCCAATCACTTTTACAACAGGATCAATTAATCAGAACTGCCTGACCATTTCCTCTGCAATAAAAAATAACCTGGGATGCCTAAAAGAGAATACTTTGTGGATAATATTTGCCAGAACTGTAGCGATACATGGATCAAAGTACATGTAGGACCTACAAAAAAAATTCTGTGTTTCCAGTAATATCTCCTTCAAAATAATGGTCAGTTACAGGAAGGTTTTTTTATTTTGAAAAAAAAAATATAAATTTGCAGGACATCGAAACCTACCCATTTTGCTGCCTCTATTATGACACCTCTGAATACTGAACTTGTCGTAGCCACAGCCATGTCTTTTCATTTTTCAATGAATTTTGAACCTCCACATCAGAGAACAAGGTGATTCTAGTAAAAAATGGATGACACCATTAAAAAATTAGTGTAGGCAGGGAAAAATATGCTAGGTCAGATTAACAGAAAAACATTTTTTTTTTGCCTAGTTTAACACCCCAGGTGGTGCTAAAACTTTTAGTCAGATATCACTGGAATTAAAGAACCGTAATCCTTCCAAGACTTTAGACAGTGGAGAGGAGTAGGTCAAAGCTTTCAAACAGTTGAGTTATAATTTAAGAATAGGAATGGACAAATTCCAGACAGATCCAAAGTCTCACTAACCAATTTTAACATTTCCATTACTTTACATGTTAATTAAGTACTTTTCAAAGTTTCACTGTTAATTCCCATGATAAATTACATCTGAGAGTTCCATACCATTGCCAAGCTTGGACAATAAAGCTTTCAAATTCATTATGCTAATGGTATGATGATAGTAGAAATTCTTCACAAAATTTACTTGAATAATCTTGAAAATCCACATTTTTACCTTTTCTGCTAATTGACAGCATGGAGGCAAATTACTCACACATGTTAACCATGTTCATACACTTTTGTAGTAAATTACAAATATGATTTTAAAGTACACATTCTCTGCTTTATTTTGACTACTTTTGATCAGAATACAAACAAATAATGCACTTACAATGCATAGATCTAGATTCAGGATAGCCATATGACCCGGAAGTGGTTAGTGAGACCCAAGGTTCTTCCGTGTAGTGAGAAAGGCTGAGTAGTTCCAATTACATAATCAGGTCAGGGTCATTAAAAAAGGTGATTTTTTTATGGCAGTGGTGGTCAAAATAAAAAAATGAATTTATCTAAGCAATGATTTGAATGAATCTCAACGGTGATTATAAACAGTGAAGCAGATGTGATTCAATTTTTTTAACAAATTTTCATTAAGGAAAAAATAGGGAAGGATTTGCTGCCCTCACCTATTTGTAAATCCCTGGACCTCATGCCAGTCATGGAGTGATATATACTTATACATGTATATATAACATATATTTTGTAATCTAGCTGCAAAATCGTTGCTCTTGATCTCTTTTTTTTTTTGATTTTGCGATCTAACGTTAAAAAATACAAAAAAAATAGTTAGAGCTACCTTTCGCAGCTGTTTTCCACTGAAAGTGGGCGATATATAATGCAGGGAACTGCAACATCATCTGATCACCTTATCCTGGATACTGGTAAAATGAGAAACGAGATGCGTATGAAAACAAACGAACTATTCACGAATTTTTATAAGTGAGATTCAAACGAAATCTTACGTAATGAGACGAAAATTGTTAAGGGAGACTTGCTCCAGCAGTGCTAGAGGTTGTCTGGCAAGCTATTTTCTGACTTGGTTTTGGGGTGCGGATGAACGGAATTCCGACCGCTTACTTTAATGTAAGACTGCAGCTGAGTAAAACCAAGAGAAAGAATTGAATGGAATATCCACAACCCAGCTACAAGCTCAGACATATATATGCAATCTCAGATACAATCTCAGATACTAGAAAGATGATCGATACTCGTCATGATCAGCATCAGGGCCGGATCTAGAAATATGGAAGGGGATTTCCAGGCCATGATTTGCTCAATTTTGCCCCAATTCTGCACCAAATTAACAAAACTGTCCAACGCCCGTTCCCCCGAAACTTACTCTGGATCCCCAGTAAGGCAAAGCTTGGGGAAGGCAACGGGCAAAAATTAGCATTTATATATTTCCATAAATGCCTGACCACTACTTGTTTATTTACTGTTGTTCAAAATTTATTCTTGATCTTTATTGCAAAGTTACTCTCTTTAGGGCCAAGCAATATCAACAATACGGGCCCAACAATACAAAACAAAAATGAAAATACAGCTTCACATTTGACAGAAATCCAACACAATTTATGTAAAGTTAATTGACAGTTTGCTCATCGAATGTAGAAAAGCGAGTTGAAAGTTACAAAAGAATAATGGGAAAGGCCGTTTACTCCCCTTTAATGGGTAAATTGTAATGCATTTCATATGATCATTTATACCTTGAATTACTGACACTGAAATAAGAAATGAATGCCATTTCTGCATTTCAGATAAAGTCAAATGACAGACTTGTATTTTTTTCCACCATCCGGTCCACTGCCTGATTGTTACTGAGAAAAGCACTTATTTCTTACTTGAATATACCTCGAACCAAAAATAATAAGTTCTCATGTACTTAGTCAATTTATTCCGCATGAAAACTTTAATATTTTTTTTAAATTGCATTAAAGCTTACTTGGTAATGTTTGGTCTATGCGCTTATCCCATAATCATTTAACTCATTAAAAACAAAATGCAAAAAGTGGATAATTGCTGTTTTTTGTTTAAGTTGGAATAATGAGCATATACATTTTTTGTACGACGGATAAGTATATTTTTTCACACACAATTATTGTTTTTATTACAACAACAACTAGAATTATTTGGTTGACCAAAATTGATTTCGATGTTTCTAAATTAGTTTGTTAATGTGTACATAAAATACAGAGACGTGCCAAAAGGATTGAGTCATTTGTGGAGTTTCCCTTTGTTTCTATGCAAATTCACATTTTTAACAAAAAAGTATTTGAAAAGTGGTTTCTTGTTGAATTTGCATGATTTTTCATAAATGATAAAAGCAATATCTGAAATTTTGCTATTTACTTTGAAAAAAATATTTTCTGACTAAAAGCGAACGAATTTTGGCACCTTAATTACCGAGACAATTGATGACAATTTTACTTTATTTTCAACTGAATTTATGACACTGATTTCTTCTGTATGAAACTCTCTGACACTTCTGAAAATGGTATAAAACTACAAAAGTTCTACTTTAACTTTTTCTTGTTAGCAGTACATTTTTTTTCAGAATCATCAGTTGAGATATTGTTTTAGAAATCGAAGTACCTATGTACCGAGTCAATTTATATCGATCGTTTGAATTTTTACGTCTTAAATGATAGTCAAATTGCAAAAATATGGGACAAAAAGAAAATATGGGGTCGAATTCAAACGTATCTTAACACAAGCTTATTGTTATAAATGTTTAATATTGGCTCTGATTCCGAAGGACATTAAAAAAAAGCACACACACACCAAAATTTATGATCATCGTAGCAGTGTGCAAGTTTGCTTAATATTCAGGTCCGATATCGGTTTACCTGGAACACCTAGATGAATTATGGAACAAAAAAAAAGATTTTGATTTTCAGGTCGAAACTTAAAATTTAAGCCAAACTCCGACACCTACGTGTCCTTTAAAAGCGCTTAGTTTCTGGGCACCTACAGTTTCAGAGACACGTACATTTTACATAAACGATAAAGTTTTAGAATGTAGTTTCACCAATCGTGTCTGGTGTAGGAAACAATAGCCATGTACTTTCAAGGCCCTGGAACACACATGGCTCTATCAAAATAACATTCACATGGCCAAAATAGCCAAATAGAATGATTATTGCAAAAGCAATGACACCAGATAAAAAAAATGACACAATTCCCGAGAAATGCATTATCGAAATTCCAATGCCTTCATGTATGCAGAGTTTCGTTTTTATTTTTCGATATCACGAAGCGGTAACCGTTTTATGGGTGATACGTCAGGATGGTTTCGGGTGTTATGCTAAAAATGGCCAAAAGATAAGCGGCAAATAATAACCTGAAACCTTTTTCTTTTCTTTATACAAGTTTTTTGGTCGGAGCCACTGCTCCTTTTCTGCAAGGGCCTGCATGAAATATCTGAAGACAGCTCTTCCAATGGGTACTCAGCATTCCTCTTTGTATTTCAATTCCATGATTGATGACTATCTATGATTTTGAGAGTTTTCATTTTTAGCTCAGCATCGGATGGTTTATTATGCGTCTAAAATAAATAGGCAACTCGAATATTTCGACATTGAACGACTGGTTTATTCGGGTAAATTCATAGAAATAAACATGTACTGATATGAGGTTAGATGTCAACTATTTTTAATTTTGGTTAATTCAAACCAAATTAATTTTTAATTTGCAGAAAAAGTGTTTCTTGGAGTTAGTTAATGGATAGAATTAAATTGATGTATTAGAAATACCTAAAACGCTTAATGAGGTATGCCAATGGGACTATTTTCCTGCGGTAGTGTAAGATAATTGTGGATGCTATCAGGCTTTACAAATCTAAAGGCTCTGGCGACTGCTGTATCAATTCTGATCTTCGAACTAAATTGATGGCACGTCTCTGTACTTACTTTCAAAATCATTAAAACATGTAAGTAACAAAAATATGACAACTATTTAACAAAATGAGTGAAAGTGAACAAATTATTATATAGCTATATATACCGAGAAGTTAATGAAAAACTATAAAAGTGGTGTATTTGAGTCTTGTTTATGTTTTGCAAGTGCGACAACTCGAAAACTATTTTAAAAAGTTAAGTATTGAAATGTTTATATTTTGTCTGTTAATTAAACGAGTTACCTTCTTCTTTCAAATCTGTTATTTCAATTGTACGATATGGGATACAGGTACTTTGTTTTGGCTAAAAAAAGTTAAACGAAAGTGAAGTGTTTTGTTTTATTACTAGTGCAACAAGCATTGATTTTTCTGAGCTAGGTAACGAAATAACATAATTATGTGAACTGAACTATTTGATTCCCTATATAAATTTTACCAATATATCAATATAATTCTGTAATTCATGACATATGACACAAAGTTGCCTGAATATGTTCTTTTAATCTACACACATAATCATTCTAGTACTAAGTAATTTTTAAAAAACGAATCTGTTTCCTACCCAAAAATATAGACCTGCACATAATTTCTCAACTAGGACGCTTACCTTACTGGTGCACCTGGTCCATGCTCCCAGTTTTCAGTGGAGTTTTTAGTTGATCATTTGCTTTTGTTACTTTGTATGTATTATTCAAGTTACTTTGTGTTCTTTGTTGTGCATGTCTGTTTTCCATGTCTGGTCTTTGTCCCTGGATTACATTCTTTTGATTACCGCTAGAATCTTAGTTCCCTTGATTACTCTTTCGTTAGGTTAGTCAAACTAACGAAAGTGACTCAATATGGCTGAAAAGGACATTTCAAAAGATTCCAGTACTTTGGAGCCATCCATCAAAGAGTTATCGAAGTATTGTTCCATTCATTCCAAAAAATAAAATAACAAAATTTTGCCCTCAGCATACCGCCCTTATTTGCGATACATGTTACTCACAGTCGCACAAGAAATGCGATGCCGCAATGAAAGCATCAAAAGGTGTTAGAGATGGGATTATTTCCGATGACTTACAAAATCGAATGATCTGTCTCCTACAGTACTTCGAAAATGTTTGGAATACTGGAAACCAAACTTTAGAAAGCCTTAAACATCAAGTAAAAAGTATAACACACGATATAGAGAACACCCGAAAGATTATCAATGAGGCATAACACACGATATAGAGAACACCCGAAAGATTATTAATGGACACTTAGATTCTATTGAAAAATCAACGAAGAACGCACTAAACAAACAATACGACATTTGTAAGAATAAAAATCGAGCTTGTGACGAAAATGAAGTCAAAGCATAGTACGGTCCAATCTTGGATCGACGTTCTATTATTCTCAGAACGTGAACTAAACGACGTAGAATTGTTCAGTGTCATGAAAGTTTTAGACAACAGAACGGTTCACTTTAATTCAAATGTTACTGAACATTCCAAATTGGTAAGTCTTGAACATCGTCTTGATGAACACCTTCAAGACTTTAAAGAAAAAGTCAAATCCTTTGACAAGGTGTCTGTAATCAAATGCAAAGAACCTATACGAAACCTACCAAAGTTTCAACAAGGTCTTCTATCACGCATGCTCCAACGAAAATCGGTCCTCCGTCACACATTCCATACATCAGCATTGAAATCAGAGGTAGATGTAGATCGGGGATGTTTTCTACCAAATCGCCGAATTTTACTATCTTCCTTCAATGCACCATTCCTATTTGTCACTGACCTTGATGGCTCTAATACGAAATCGATTAAGCTTGAACACAGCCACTACAATGTAGATTTGATAGACAATAAAAGGGCAGTAGTGACATTAGGAAGTAAAGGTTACCAGATACTAGAATTAGAGGAACTGAAATTAGGTCAGTGTATCAAACCAGGAGGGAATGGTTGTTATGTGTCTTGTCGCGACGGGCAGATATTAGTTAGGGATGATGATAAAAAAGTGTTACTCGTTGATATTTATGGAAACATAACACACGAGTACACGACGGAAAGGGACCCATGGTATATTTACCAATGCAACGACGGTAGCTTTTTCTATGACGGTGCTGGAAACAATGTATATAAAGTCACCAAAGATGGAAAGGAGAAGACTTTCCTAAGCCATCTGGACCTGAAGGGACCAAGAGAAATTGCAGGCGATGGACACGGCTATTTTTATATTGCCGGATCGAAGTAATGTATATGGCAAGCCAAAGTGGACAAAAATCAATATTTTGTAATATCAGAAAATGCTCATTTATGTCCACTTTGGCTTGCCATACATGTAATATACATAGAATATCATAGGATGGGAAGAATCATGAAATTTTACAGGACGAGAAAGACGGCATAAAAAATCCAAGTTATCTATGTTACAATACAGACAACCAACAGTTAATGATCGTAAACAATAAACTCAGACATATAACAATTCATGATTTAAAATGAATAGTACACTTTGATTTCATAATCATTAAAATAATGTTTGAACAAACACTACACATAATAAATCCGGCAACAGCATTTTAGGCTGATACTTATTGTAACACAGTCATTTTCGTAGAAATAACTGCCCAATTTTAAACATTTGTAAAGCATCTAATTCAGAAAAGAAACAAAAAAAATAAAATAAAATAAAAATAAATAAATAAATAAATAACAGACAAAAAACCCAAAAACTAAAAACAAAAACAACAAACAAACAAACAACAAAGTTTAGCTATAAAGACACAAACTATGACGGTACCATTTAATAAATTGAAATTGACGCCTTGATGCAAACATAAAATAGCACGCCTTGTCGTTTTAGGTGCTAGGTACTGTTTGCTCCTATTTGTACATTGGAAAGCCCCTCGAAACAGAATGTCGAAGTCCGATAACAACAACTAGTCGTTTACAACATATGTTCAATCAATGAAAAGTCGTATACCAAATTGGAAATCAATCCGTCCGATGAAAGTCGGGATTTGTGTGACGAAATAATTTCCTATCATTCCATTCATCGAAAAATGGCATATTCCCATCAAAGCAGAATGTTGACATCGGAATAGCAATAAAAATCGCTTACAACATACAGATATGTCCCATATATATAAATTCACAAACCAAATTCCAAAAAAAAAAAATGCGTCCCAATTGAAATTCAGATGGGATGAAAAACCATCCACTCATTGATAATATCAGAATATGTCAATTTAAAAACCAGGCAGGCGGAGATACAACTAAAATTTGATACTGAACTTTTCATTGCTAAATTTTATTCAAAACATCTACCAATAATTATAAACAAAATAGTTTTAAAAAATTCAGTTCGTAGATTCTGTGGTGGAAAGAGATAAATTTTGACGGTTAGCAAACGGTATTAAACGTGCGTGTACAATGTAACTAAACCTTTTTAAAAGTGCAAAGAATTATTTTGGCGATAGAGACGGCATAACTTGTTGGATATGCATGCACTACTGTTGCTTTTGGACAAGCCTGATTTTTACACCAGCCTGTAGCTGTTACTGTATCAATGCTGTTCACAATGGATGCCTTTCAAGAAGCAGTAACTGCTCACCCTTCAAGAGCACATGAGTAAACCACTATTTTTATTTGGGTTCAAGCTGCATATCTCTATTTGTAGTCAAATGAGGATTCAAGGGTATGTGCCCCATCGACTTTGGTGGATTTTTTATAGTTAAATTGAAAATCACTGGACTAGTCCACCTCTATTGCACCACATCAACAATCTTAGTTTCGGGGATTTTGTACATCGCATCAACCCAAAAGAACTTGAGATAAAGGACACTACGTACAGAAACTGTGAAGTCAGCCTCATATCTTGACCTACACATAGAGATCGAAGAAAAAGGAAAACTATTGACAAAAATATGCTATAAACGCGATGATTTCATTCCGTATTGTCAACCTTCCTTTCATCTGTGGCACCTGAGTATGAAGTTTTCATATCAAAACTCATACGTTACGTTTGCCGTAACTATGCAGACTTCTTACATTTAGGCTTCTGGAACAGGGTTGTGTTACTACAAGATTGAAGTCATCACTATAGAAGTTTTATGGTCGTCATCATGAACGCGTGGGTCGATAAGATTTATTCACCTGCACCATAAAAACTATGTTCAACATGCCATAGTTTTCCTTTCCTCTTTCGTCTACCCTGGACTCGATGTTTTATAAGCAACTCGGTGGGTGTTTCTAGAAAAGCAGAGGACGCTTACTCTACCAGGGCCGTAGCCAGGTTTTCTGAATGGGGGTGCGAACTGATCACTGATGAACAATTTTACTTGGATATATTAACTGGTATGATTTATCTGTAATTACAGGCTATAATGTAAATCAAAGTTTTTTTCTGTTTTTTTTTTTTTCAAATAGGGGTGCCATCGCACCCGTCGCATCCCCTACGGCCTTGCCTAGCGATACACCTGGTCCATGCTCCCAGTTTTTTAGTGGAGTCCGAGTTGCTCATTCACTTTTGTTGCTTTGTACGTATTATTTTAGTCATATTATATTCTTTATTGAGTATGTCTGTTTTCCATGTCTGGTCCTTGTCCCTGAATTGCATTCTTTTGATTTCCGCTAGCATCTTGGTTTCCTTGCATTGATTACTCTTGGACTGTTGTAATGAAGAAATCGGCAAAAGAGTATTCGGGTAAAGGGACATGTTTGTATGGGTACGGTTTACACATTTCGATATGTACCGCCCTTATATTCTTTATTTATGAATCTATCACTGATTTCTGGTTCCTTTGATTTTTTGGACTTGTTCTTGGTCTTGGTTTTCTTAATTTCTGGATTTGATTTGTTCATAGTATTACTTTCAATTCAAAATATCTTACAACCTGTAAATATTCAGTATGACCATTGTGTTGGGTCTTTTTCAGAAATTAAAATAGGGCGTTAAATGGAATATTAAGTGATACATTGCCATAATGGTGAAAAAGGGGGATGGCAAAATATTTAAAATACATGTATCCAAACTAGAAAACTTCTTATCAGATTTTGCTGATAATCAAACTAACCAGTATATCATGGTACTTAACAGCTGCGCTAAGTTTAAAAGAAAAATTCATTGCTCTATTTTCAAGTCATCTTCTAGAAACCTACAGGGGGTGGACAAACAGACTGACAGACACATCAATTTTGGGAGAATACAACATTTTGTGGTGGGCATAATAAGCTCTGCAAACAATAAAAGTGTTATCAAGTGCCTGGTTCTTATATAACTGGTCAGATCTTAAGTAACAGTCTGGGAAAGAATCATGCAAAGGCTACACATTTTTATTTTTGTTATTAAGTTGTATTGTGGGTCTAAATGAGGAAATATATTATATTAAATCTGTCTGCTCTTAGGAGATAATCCACATTGAAAATCAAACAGTTTCTATTGTATTTTAGTATCATTTACAGAGTTATCTCCCTTAATTTTGAATTCTGCAAAACATTCTATATAATTGTTACCTCATAGAGCACAGGTTATACGAAAAGCCACAAATTAATTTCTGCTAAATAATAACATTTTAAACAAAATATCAAAAATAAAAATATGTAGGCTTTCAAATCATGAATTGCATTTTGCATGATTTTTAGCTAGAGTGTTACTTAGGGATTCTTATCATGAAATGTTCTCTTGTGTCTTCTTAATGCACTTTGGAAGTTAAATGCTCTTCCACATGTCACACATGTGTAAGGTTTTTCACCAGTATGTGTCCTCATATGCCCTTCCAAGTCAATTTTCTGACTAAAAGCATTTCCACACTCATTACATATAAAAGGTTTTTCACCAGTATGTGATCTCATGTGCCTCTGAAGATCAGCTTTTTCAGTGAATGCTTTGCCACACTCAATACACATGTGTGGTTTATCACCAGAATGAGTTCTCATGTGCCTTTTAAGATTCCCATTTAGGTTGAAGACTGCACCACAAATTTCACACTTGAATTGTTTTTCACCAGTGTGTATCCTCATGTGTATATGCAAATTACTATTCTGGTTGAATCCTTTCCCACATTTTTCACATTTGTAAGGTTTGTCATTTATGTGTATTCTCATGTGTCTATAGACATCCCCTTTCTGTCTGAAATCTTTACCACAGACATGACATGTGTATGGTTTTTCACCAGTATGTGTTCTCGTATGTTTGTGAAACTCGGCCTGGTGACTAAAACTTTTACCACATTTATCACATATGTAAGGTCTGTCACCAGTATGTGTTCTCATGTGTGATTGCAGATTACCATTCATCAAAAATCCTTTTCCACATTCACCACAAACATAAGGCTTTTCACCAGTGTGTATTTTCATGTGTTTTTGAAGGTTACCTTTTAAGGAGAATCCTTTGTCACATTGCCCACAAATAAAAGGTTTATCACCAGTATGTGTTCTCATGTGTCTTTGAAGGAGCCAGTTCTGAATGAATGCCTTATTACATAGTTCACATTTGTAAGGTTTATTACCAGTATGATTTTTTATGTGGAGTAAAAGCTGATGACTTTGGATAAACCCTTTCCCACACTCATCACATGCGTAAGGCTTTTCACTATTATGGATTTTCATATGGTACTTTAAATAGTTGCTGGTCTTGAACCCTTTACCACAGATATTGCATCTATTAGGCTTGTCTGTAAGAGTTACTGCTCCTGACATCTTAAAATTTGCGTCAAATTCATGGTGAACCCCAGCAGTGGTGACTTCTATGCCATTATACAAAGTATCTAAAGTCAGTTTAAAATTGGAATTATCCACATCATATGACAAACCGCCATTATGTTCAACATTACTTTCACTTTCACTTTCACGACTTTCAGCTATAAATAAAGGGTATTTCATTGGTAACCTTTTGCTCATAGTTATACTCTGCAAGAATGAGTTCAATTTCTCTACTCTACATGGTTGAGGGTCTAAACCAAAAATAAAAAGTGGGGTAAAAATATTTCAAATTTGATAAAAAAAATTGTCATGTTTACAAACACTCAACCGATCCTCCTTCAGACCCCCACCCAAAAGTTTTTATTTGTGTTTTTGAAATAGAAAAGCTTCTGACTGTCTTAAAGAAAAAAAAGAAGAAAGACACAGATATTTTTTTCTATCCTAGATGGAAAAACAAGTTAAAAATACTGGATGCTTATATTTAGAATCGATCGTAAATAGACTATTGAATGCTCTTGTCCATGTACTAAGTCTATCACATGTTTAATCTTTGCAGATTTTGTTTTTTATTGCTTTCTGAGTTTAGTGTCACACTTATTTCATCTGAAAATAGATATAAAGATAAAAAAAATCCCTACTACTGACCCTCCAAAATTTTAGATGGGTGACCTGAAACACAACATTATTTTTGTTCAGCCTAAATATTTTTTCAATCAATTATCTAATCATGGACTATAATTTTATTAATGGTACATGTGTAGGATGGAGATTTTGACTGATAACTATGTTATAAGGAACATGCTTAACACATTAAATATTTCTTGACACATTAATGCAAGAACTAAATTCCCTAAATGAATTTTATTACTAAACATCTTTCAAGGCCAAAGAGGAGTCCTTCAAATTTTCAGTTGGTTTGAAGACTAGATCTTAATTTTATTTTGCAGAAATAATAGAATATTACCGAGTTGAATAATTGTCAGAAATAGATATACTGGTTATAAAAGAGGTATTGAATAACAACATTTGGACTATATTTCCCGTGTTTAAAAATAGAAGGAAGTTCCAGTGACATAAGGTATTTTGATCCAGAAGGAACAAAGACCCAAAAAGTTACGAGAAGTAACTTTTTTTGTATAATTGACATACATGTATGTTTGGCTAGTAACTTGTCTCCTATTGATTCAGCCACTAACTAACTGAAAAACAAACCTGAAAGGGCAACTCCAAAACCCACATCTTTGCCATTAACTTCTGGTTGAAGGTCTCCAGACATAGAACATTGATTAATTTCACCCAGTTCTCTTTTCACACCAACCATGTCAACATACATGATGAGATCCTTTGTATTCACACTGTTCATTGTTATGACACTAGAAAACAAGAAACAATGCAACATGCAACCAAATCTGTATAAATTGAACCTAGATGCAGATCCAAGGACTGGCATACCGGGTATACGCCCCCCCTTAAATCAATAAAAAAATTTTACCCCAAGTTTCGCCCCTTAATATTTTTTGCCTTGCTTTGCACTGCATTTAATTCAATAAACGCCCCCTCCCCAACCCAAATCCTGGATCCACACCTGGAACTCTACTTAAGGAAGTAGACCTAGGGTAAGGGAGATAACTCTTGAAATCAGTGATATGTTCGTATCTTATTCAATTTCACCAAAGCGCATCAAGCTTTCATTTAAAACAGAATGAAATCAGTCCAAGTTACTTTGATGTTTATAAGAGATTCATATAGAATGCTGAATACAAATGTTCCAATGATTTATAAGAGTTGTGTAAAAATCAGACAGATCATATAATATCAGTGGCACAGGGTAGATTTTATCCTACTGAATTTTTAGTTCCGATGTAATGTGTATACCATATGTATGTAAAAAAGTATAGTTTGTTTTGAATTGACAATGGATGGCTTGGAAAATTATTTTAAAGTTCCCTAACAAAAAAAGCAAAATTTGCTTGAATTAAAGAGTTATCTTCCTTTTTTCAATGAATTTCAATGCTTTATATATAATTCATTTCTCTTTTATAATGCTGCAGTTAATCCGAAACTAACATTCAACTTTGAGAAAGGATGGCCATTTGTGATATGACATGGGTGAACATTTTTTTGAAAAGAAAATTTGTCATGTGCCACCTACTGCCTTGTTTTTGCCTGGTACACTGCTTGAGACTTTCAGGTTTCCCCGTACATACAAACACACTAATCAGCATAACACACAATAAAACAATGCTCCTATATATAGTGTGCATTTATGTACTTATTTCTTTCAAAAACCATTGAATAAGCATTAAGTACTTCTCTGTCTAAGAATCAGGCAAAATATATAGAAGGTGTGGCACATGAAGGGATAAAACGCAGAGATTTTATTGCATTAACCAAGTATTTATACCTGATAACATCCAGAAATAACCATCAAACTGTTTGTAAAATTTGCCTTTTTAATATAATGATAGGTCAAATTTAGTTGAAATGCATTATGGAAAAATCACAGGAAAATTTTCCAGCACTTCTTCTTTATATAGGCAGTAAAAAAATATCTAGGTCACAGATGCTTCAGAATAAATTTAAATAGCTTTTCAGTTGTTTTCTAGATGTATTGAATATATTTGAGGCGCAAAAGACAAAATTGAGAAATATGATGTGCCACCCATTGCCTGATTCTTACATGGAATGGTACTTAAAAGCAAAATCCCATTTTATTTGATTTAATGCCCAGTTAGAAATGAGGGAGATTAGAACAATCAATGTTAATCACTACATTATGCTCAGAATACCACCACTCACACTATTTTAGTCGAAGCTGGGAAAGGGAGACAATGTATATGTACATGTCACCATGAAGAAGCAGTACACCATATAAATGTATCTAACATTATCTCCAGTAGAAGCTGAGAAAAATTTCCAGTATGCAGCACGTAAAAAGCTACAAAGTCGTTCAGTAAACAGGAAGTAGATATGGGACAAACCTAAAAAGAAGAGACACAATAAATGTTAATATGAAAAAGCAATATGCCACGAATGTAAGCATTTCCTCCTAAATTCAAGCTGAGAAATCTGTTACAAAAATAACAACGGACAGATTGACGGATGTACTGAAGGATGGACAACATGATTGCAATATAATAAGTGAGAGCATAATTTTGAAATGTGATTCAATTTTAGTATGATAAATGCCAGTTATGTCTCCAAAGAATGAAATACATTGTACTTCCTCAGATTATCAATTTTCTCAGTAAACGTACAGGAATTAAAAGACATACAGTATAGAAAGAGACATACTGTGACTGAACACAGACATAGTGGTGTATCGACTCTTAGAGTGGTTCTAAATAGTTTTTTTTTCTAATAGAGAATTTGTGTTACTTTCTCTAGTATTGGGAGTGGTAATATTTATTACTTTAAATGCAGAAAAAAATTTTAAAAAATATCTTCATTGACTAAAATGATATTCACTGCCACTCTAAATTGGTACATCACCATATCAGTGATCAATTACAGTATGTTTCTTTCTATACTATAAATGCCAATGCTGGTAAAAATCGCAACAGGCTTGCAGAAGTTTTGCTTCCAAGACAATATATAATACATGTACTTTTCAGATTACAAGTAGTGGCTTATTATCTGATTTTGTACAAAAAAGTTAAATTATTTCTTAATATTTAGCTATTATTAGAAATATATTTATCCAACCTTCAGTCTAATCATCCACAGTCATCTGGTTCGTGTCAAAAATATATGGAATCGTGATGGAAAGGAAATGTCAAACTTATCCGCAAATGAATGACTATAAATGCCATTTTGACCTGTGTTCTCATTTGTTAAACTGAACAGTTTTCTGTTATTGTTATACATGTGTACTAGTTTGACTGCATATTTGATAGTGGGAGCAAGCCCCTGTGCTTTAAAAATTGACAGGTTTTATGTTGGTCAGACAAAGAAAATCACAGAAGTTTGATGATTGGTGTCAAAGTTGATACATAGTGACTTTACCAGATGTTTAAAAAGTTGTTAAATATAAATATCCCACCTGTTAAAAAACACATGAAATGTTTTTAAACTTTCAGATTCTATAAAGGAGGACCAGTGTGATTGGATATGTTTCACATCTACCATTTAAAATGTGCCGGACTGATTAATGTACCAACACAATCTTTCTGGATGTGTAAACTTTGTTAAGAGTCTTTCAAGTTGGATTAATGTGTATTTGTTTTAATTCTGAATGAATTTTAATTGTTATTTGTTACATCTGTTACGATGTAAATTGTATTTGTATCAATTTGTATTTATTTGTATAAAAAGAATTTCTCACAATTTCCACATTATTTACGTAAATGAACCGTTTCAATCATGATTCTGTGTGTTATTGACTAAAACTGGATGTGTGGTTAATTAGCCTATAGTGTTGAGGCTCAATGTCCACTAATTGCGTGGACAGGTAGTTCCATAACAAAAAACCACGCATTTTATGTTTATCTTTCATGTTTTCATCGGATATTTTCATTTTTTGTTTATAATCAACATGCGAGGTTTTATCATGGGACGCCCTTTTGCGGGAGTAACGTTCCGGCGAATTGACCTGCGGGATGTTTTTGTCCAGATATAACGTAATAACAAATAAAAATATTTAAGAATGATTGAAGTACAAAGTTAAAAGACCTGGCTGTAAAATAATTGTTTTACCAGATGCAGAAATTCCATTACAAACATCCAAATTTGCTTTTAAATGAGCACCTGTAAGATTCCATTAACACCAGAATCGATCAGTCCTGAGAAGCACATTTCCAAATAGCGATCAGCAAATATTTAGGATTTTTAATGCTGCAACGAAATTCATTAACACATCATTTTGTCAAAGTTAAAATATATTTGAAAATCATGTGGTGAGTATAAAAGTAGTATAATAAAATTAAAAAATTAAGGTTTTCATAATTTTTTGTGATCATTGCCTTTGGAATGAAAAAAAACTTTTAACCTTTAAATAAAATTCATTCCACCATATGAATACGAAAATGCAGTCAGCCGTAACATAACACGATATCAGCTTCTAGGCCAGATCACTTCGTGTTTTCATTCGGGAATATTATCTTCCAAACAAGGTTTGTTGGGATAAATTAGACTTCTTTTTCTTGTAATTATATAGTTTTGTTGAAAAAATATTCTTAAAATGTCTTAATTTAAAGTTGATTTTTACACCTTGAAATTAAGGACCAATGATAAAACCTCGCATTTTGACTATAAACAAAACATGAAAATATCCGATGAAAACATGAAAGATAAACATAAAATGTGTGGTTTTATGTTATAGAACCATGTGGACAGGCAGCCAATGCCTTAAAATAACTCATAGTTAATTACAGTCTGTAGGTCCGCAGTTCTCCCTATGAATGAAGCTACCTAATTGTTGAACTTCTTCACACAAAATATATTGTTAAATGCTATGGCTATGAACAATAATGTCAGTATGGACCATACTATGATACAGTGATCGATGAAAACATAAAGTCACTTTATTAAGGTCAATATTAACGACAAACAAATAATACATAACTGGAAAACTTACATAATCTAAACATCAGCAATTTTGCATTAAATGCCAACAACTAAAAATCGAATCTGTCACATTTTTGGGTTAAATTGCTACTGGGAAGGGAAACAGTTTATATTTCTAATCATCAGATTTACGCTCGTCACTCGGCACTGCCGTCACAAAAACATATGGCGAGAAAAAAAATATAATTCAAGCTATCGTTAGCCCACGTATAACCAGGGATAACGGTCATGTCCCCGACCATTTAACTGTCCCTACCTAAAATAAATCCAGAAAAAAGTCACGAGGAATGTATACGTATTTGTAGCATATTTAGTCTCTCCATGATGCAGTAATTTCCTGATCGGAGGTACATGTATATCCAGAGAAAAGGGAGAGTCCGGTGTTCTAGTATGGCCCATTAAAAGGGGTTGCTTCCAGACTATATTTTTGCCTATTTTTGTCAGTTTATTTTCGATTGATCTCTGGGTCTACTGCTCATCCAGCAGTGCTAGAGGTTGTCTGGCAAGCTATTTTCTGACTGGATGGCCGGTATGGAGGAACGGAATTCCAACCTCTTACGTTGTAGGAGTAGATCTACTGCCAATATATTGGATAGAATCTGCAAAAACAACGATAAAAGCTACATGTAAACAAAACCATATTAAAATAATGTACTTAAGTCGTGGATATTTCGTGCATTATAAAGCTAACACAACGTAGCTTCGAGGATATGATTTGATTGTCTTTGTTGATATAAACTCAATGATTCCCCCGCCCCCATCCCCCCCCCCAAAAAAAAAAAAATCTTTCGTAACGCATTGTAACTAATCTAACGCCCGATATGAGTTACGCGGACGATCATGATGATCAACTGACTGTTCCTTTACTTGGTGTAATTGCCGTTTTCGTGCTAAGAATATATACTAAATACGATAAATCAAGGAGTTAGATGCTATATATAAATCCTTGAATACATGTATAACCATAATGTAGTACATGTATTTATTAAATATGATTATGACCGACTAACGTCCTTGGCTATTATTTGTTCATGAAAATCATTTATGTACTTTTAAATAGTGAGCAAAACATCATTCCAATTTATATAATTATCATAGTAGAAACTTTTTTTAAATACGGATGAAATGTACCCCGCGCGGTACCCCCCCTCTCTGTGTGTGTGTGTGTGTGTCGTAAAGCATGCAGTATTACGAAGAGAGGTTGTTTTCATTTTAATGGCGAAGTTCTGTTGTTTCAATACCTTAGTCGACAGCGTTTTCTCGGCTACCTGCATATCAGAATATTCCAATTTTACACGTTCAACTGTTAAGTGTAGTTTCGAAAATACCTAAACAGATTAAATTTGGATAATGTGACATACACGAACTGCAAATCTTCATTTGCAATATAATATGCCTAAATTTTGAATCTTATATTATCCTCCAGAGCGAGATATACATTAAACAAAGAATCTTTGCATTTAAAAGAAATCATGCATGCTGTAATTGATACTTCTTCAGCGTAATAGCATAGAAAAACCAGCGCTTAGAACGTCAAGGCTAAACCACCTGACTGTTCTTGCAAAACCTCTCCATTCAAATATAGTCCTTCTGGTCACGTCGTTACGGGAGATTTAACCATCATGGAAAACGAATATTTGCGTAATATCCTTTCTAAAGGTCCCAAGCACCGTGAACCACGCTCCATAAATTGGAATTATAACTTTAAAGTTTTTATGGATGCCGTCGAGGACTGTGCAAGAAAATGGATAAAATGAGAACAAGAAGACATTGATTCTCTGTCAGAGTGGTTAAAGGCCGTGAGGTCTTTAATTTTGAAACGAATGAAAGTTTTAAGTAGTTCAATGAGTGCCAAGGCTACATCACTTTCCAAAGACCCCGATGTAGCAAAAACATTGTCTACTATGAAGGCAAATATGTTGTCGTAGCAGCAGACAACCCAAAACAACATTGTTTTTGTCTGCAAAACGTTTTACATCCAATTTTTATTATCAGAGGTAGACGTAGAAAATAATAGCAGTGATAAGACCTTCATGTATACTGCTACCACACTCTCCAAAGAAGAGGTATTGGAAAACCATAAATCTGTGCTATCCCCTTTTGGTCTCTGTACCAAGGACGATGATCGTGATTTACCGTCTATGTACTAGATTCCTAAACTCCACTTCATATCATAGCTGGATCTGCAAAATGTACCACCAAACCTCTTTCAAAACTTTAAACTTCTATACTCACAACTATCAAAGAGGGTCTACAGTCCTACCACAACACTTGTTACTCCCGTACTGGTATTAATTCAATGTGGATCCTGAAAAATTCGAAAGATCTTTTGGAGACAATTAGTTTAAGACTATTATCTGAATATAATAGCATTAAAACCTATGATTTTTCAACACTGTATACTTCTATTCCCCATACTCAGTTAAAATCCCGACTTATACATCGTTGTTTTTCCAAAAAATATAGTACACCTAGATACAAATATGTAATTCTTGATGGAGATTCCTCATAATTTGTAAGAAATAATTCCAAATCTTCTTCCAAATATACAGAGGAAGATGTTTACAAAATTCTGGTATTTTTAATCGACAACATATTTGTCAAGTGTGTTGGACGTGTTGGACGGAGTCCGAGTTGCTCATTTACTTTTGTTACTTTGTATGTATGATTTTAGTTACTTTATGTTCTTTGTTGTGTATGTCTGTTTTCCATGTCTGGTCTTTGTCCCTGGATTACATTCTTCTGATTACCGCTATAACCTTGGTTCCCTTAATTACTCTTTCAACAAACGGTCGGCATTCCAATGGGAACAAATTGTGCTCCTTTAATTGCTGACCTACTCCTTCACTCTTATGAGGCTGACTTAACAGCTGATCTGATCAGAAAGAAAAAAACTATCGTTTGGCTAGATCCTTCAATCTCAGTTTCCGCTATACAGATGACGTATTATCTTTAAATAATCCTAATTTCGGGGATTTGATACATCGCATCTACCCAAAAGAACTTGAGATAAAGGATACTACAGACACTGTGAAGTCAGCCTCATATCTTGACCTACACTTAGAAATCGATGGTAAAGTTAAACTATTGACCAAACTTTACGACAAACGTGAAGACTTTTCATTCATAATTGTCAACTTTCCTTTCATATGTGGCAACATCCATTCAGCACCTGCGTATGGAGTGTTCATATCACAACTCATACGTTATGCCAGAGCTTGCCGAAACTATGCAGACTTTTTGCATCGCGCTAGAACTCTAACAAATAGGCTTCTGGAACAAGGTTATATTGCTACAAGATTGAAGTCATCACTACATAAGTTTTATGGTCGTCATCATGAACTCGTGGATCGTTATGGTGTATCCATCTGCACCATGAAAATTGATTTGTTCAACGGGTCATAGTTTTCCTTTCCTCGTTTGTCTACACCGGACTTCACTTTTTAAGTTTTTTAATGTTTCGAGAAAAGCAGAGGAGCTTACCCTACTGGTGCACCAGGTCCATGCTCCAAGTTTTTAGTGGAGTCCGAGCTGCTCATTTGCTTTTGTTATTTTGTTAACCCGTAGCAGGACATTCTGACTTTACTCAGAATTCCGAGCTTTAAGTTTGGAATTCCGAATGTATTATTCGAAAATCTGTACTTAATTTTGGAAATAGTTTTGAAAGTGAGGACTTGGGCATTTTTTCACTCAGAAAATGTTTGGAAAATATGGACTTCAAATTTTTTTCACTCAGAAAATGTTCAGAAAGTAGGGACTTTCACACGAAAAACATTTGGAAAATTGAACTTAAGAATTTTTTTTTCCAATTAAAGTATAATAGAAAAGCTGGATTTAGAATATTTCCTCTTAAATAGTTTAAACAAGACTCCATATATCAAATTGTACAGTATAATTTGTAAAGTTTACTTCAATAGAAACATAGCATGTATAATGGTTTGAAAAAAAATTCTACATTTATGCTCAAGGGTCTGAACTAATACAATTTCCAAGGTTCTCAATCAAAGCACTATACTACAATACATGTATCTGCATTTGTGTCTCAGATCAGAGTATTAAGCTTAAAACACATAGAGTAGCATCCACATTATACAAGGACTTTAATCTGGTTTCAATTCTTCTGACAAACTGTAAACGACTCATCTGAAATCAAAAGTTAGACTAGATATACAATGTACCCTTGTTTGGGTCCTAGTTGCTCAATGATACATGAATGATAATGTACATGTACATAGGTAGTACATGTATTATAAAAATCATTTTAAGTTTAATATATTGACTGATTACATAAAGAAAGTTATTTTTCATCTTTTTTTTTCCACATGTGTATGACAGTGACATCACAAACTTATTAAATGCTAACTTATTGTATTTTGAAGTTACAAGGATGTAATGCTCTTTTAGTTTACACAACCTCAAAACCTGTTGTGTTCATCACATAATTGAGAATATTACAGCACAGACAGGCATTCCTGAATTACTACCATTTTTTTTTTAAATTTGCACACTTCATCTTAAGGGTAATTAAAGAAATATTCAGTATTGTATACCCATCACAATCCACAATTTACAAGAGAAAATGCCAACACCTTTCTTTAGAATGCATGAAATAAATACCACACATACAGTATGTTTGTTACCACTTCCATTATTAGTTTTTGATAATGGCCAGTATTATTTAAGTAATCTAATTAATTTTGCAGACTGGACAATAAGTCTGCAACTCACTATTCATTATCTTTGATTATCTTTGTTGGTACAATTATACTCTCAAAACCTCAATGTTTACAAGTAAAAAAATCACTATTTCTGTATACTGCAACCCATACCTTAAAAAGAATGAATGTATAAAATTAAATTGTTGGGTTTCACTATGTAATGAAGTACTGAGAAACTGCCATTCAGTATTTGATTGTCATGGAGAATTTGTCGAGAAATTTACATTACTTAAATTACAAATCACCAATTTATTATTTCTGAAGCATTTGTCCATAATAATCAATGATTAGCGAGCGCTGCGAGCTCTACGGTTATTATGTGTACTTTCTAAATTTCCCTTAAGGTTTCCCAATACACTAACGAAAAAAAAGTCATGTCCCAGAAGTAAAAAAAAAGTGACTGTCCTTACGGCGAAAACACGTCATTTCATTCAATCAAACAAATAAGGAAATATGGGTTAAGATTACATTTCAGTAGAAATAAATTCATCTTTTCTGATAGTTTTCAAGACTTTTTCTAATTTGTTTTAATTATTTAAAGAAGTGAATGCTATGTTTATAAAAACTACGGGAAACACGTGGATGTACGTACGTGTATCTCCGCTGTTCCGCTGTTGTTGTTGTCAAGAACCTAACCCGCCTCAGAAAAAAAATATAACTCCGATTATATTATCAATATCGCAGCATAGCCTTTCTAAGATAGGAAAGGCAATAATTTTCTTGTTTGGAATTTGCAGCTGTCATCTGAACTTTGTTTATGTCAAATGTAAAATATTCCCACCATACATGGAGAACTGTAATATTTCTTGGTATATAACTTCGCTTCTTCGACAGATACCTACCAAGATGTCATTGTTTTCTCGTTGCACTTCGATTTCAAGCATTCCGCCGTTGATCGTATTTACATACGGGCATTTTCGAGATACGACGAAAATCGTAAATTTAAAATGAAACTGAATTAAAATAGTTTGAAAAGAGTATTTGTTTGAATGATTTAATAAAAAAACAAATTAAGAAATTATTTCTCAAGTGAAGAATTATTTAAAAAATATCATTTTAATGTCGACGAAGTCCTTTACGTAGCTCGATTTTGATTGGCAGATATATCCGGTCCTACTTAAATACGACTGCATACGCCTGTGGGAGAAAAGCATACGCCTGTAGCATTAATATTGTGTTTTCTGTGGAAATAATATTATATTAGCTTAGTAAGATGTATTTTGTTCAAATAAATTATCTTTCAGCAAATTATTTCTTGATGCGAAGTAGAACTAGCCGATGTAAATAACGATCTGACAGGCGTTCGACATTCGTGATTGCGCATGCTTAATTGTGTATTGAAATAAAACATGTGGACATGTGGTTTACAAAGTTGACAAAAAACAAGCCGCCATGATACATGCATAATGCACACACTTCGATCATTTGAACTAGGAAAAAAAACGAGAAATAATTGATGATAAAAGTCGACATGTTTGTTTATAAAACAACATTCTGACCTTTGAAATGTCGACAAGACGAGTTTTAACCAATTATTCTGACTTATTTTGAAAAAAAACTAGGAATCGGGTGTACCCTATGAGCTTCTATAACTAGTCGTGTGTAATCTGTGGTTATTCCAGGAAGTAAAAAGATAACATTCCATACTAAACCAACAGGGCGTTTTCCTCACTAACGTTCAAATAAGTTCGTGTTAATTGGGAATACTGACCAGTAAAGAGTAAGATTTACTTTTCCATTCAGCATTTACTTCAGTTCATTGTACCGTCTCCTTATATTGTCCGTATTTTATTATTTCATAATTGTTCATAAATATGTCAAGGGTCAAACTTTAAGACTAAGACTAGTTTGTTTGTTTGTTTGTTTGTTTTTTTGAAATATCAAAACAGAATGAGATCTGCCACATGCAGTGTACAGTCGTTAAGTTCATGTATAACAAGTATTAATACATGTATATTCAAGTACCAATCCACGTAGAATTCAGACACTGTCAATGGTAAACATGATTCATGGTGTAGAATCAAAGTACTCATGTACTGAATCAATATATATCGATCGTTTTATCGCCTCAAATATTCGTCGTATTGCAAAAATATGGAATAAAGGGAAAGTACGGGAATCGAATTCAAATCTTCGATCTTGACATAAGCTTATTGTTATAAATGGTTAATATTAAACTCATCGTTTTATTTTTCTTAAATTCACCATTCTGATTATGAAAGATATTTAAAAACACACACACACCAAAATGCATTATAATGCATCATAGTAGCGTGCCAGTTTGCCCAATGTTCAGGTTCGATATCGGTTTACATGGAACACTCCGATATAGCCCATAATTGAACTACAAACTACTAGTTGACCATTCCCAGTTTTTAAATTTTCACGTCGAAATTCAGTTTATCGACCTCCAGGTTGAAACTGTCTGTTCAATAATTCAAATTTAAGGAGGTAGATATAGGCCTCAAGGCCTGCATAAGACAGTTTTCCCAATAAGTACTCGGCATTATTCCTTTTCTTTGATTGAAGACTATTTACAATCTCGCTGGGTTTTCATTTCTAGTTAAACATCAAATGGTTTATTATGCATTTAAAAATGAATAGGTAACTTGAATATAGTCGTATGTAGTTCCCTTTTTCCCTTTAAATGTGGCTATTGTTAACTTATTCATTATTCTTATGTGCGTTTAACTGAGCCACTTCACAACGTATATTATTTTCAAATAGTTTTTCCTTCCTACCCAAAACACAATTAATTGTTTGAACGGAGCGTCAGCGACCTATATAAATGTATGTAGAATGCAAGACCAGAACTATGAATGGCTAAAATATTCTGATGGAAGTAGACGATTGCACAAGTGCTCCGTCCATCATTGTCATAGCCTAAAATCATATTAATTATAATGATTATTGGGATATGTTTCAATTTCTATATTAAAATAATGGATCTGGTTTGATTGGTTCTGTTATATTTCATTTCTTTCGATTTCGTTCTTCGTTTCGTTTGATGTTATATTGAGTTCGTTTCGGACTTTACAGGTACTTCTGATACTCTGTATTATGATTGAACTAGGAAGCTTTAAGACAAACTGCAACAAGTAGCTATCTTACCGTGACTCAATGTCGCATTGTTTGGCAAACTATAACAAAATGTTTCCTATAGAAATTTATAGTTAATTAGTGACAAGAGGTGTCAAGTGGGGACAAGAAAGGTCAAGAATTCGAGAAATTAAAGCGACATTTTTTTTTCATTTATAGGCAAAATAAAGTGACATAGGAAAAAAATGATATAATTATTGAAAAAATGAGTTAATTATTTTTAGGAAAATTTAGAAAAAAAAACGGAAGTCAACTGATACAAATTTAAAATTAAAAAAAAACATCTTTTCAATTTGACCAATGAACCGTTTGAACAAATTAGATACTACAATTCATAAAGAAACTATATCTATATATATTAGATTTGATTTGATGTGTTTTCAAATTGATAAAAATATGGAAACATGTTTTACGTGAAATAACAAAAACGAAATTATTTGGAAACAATATTAAGTAGTATGATTAAAAGAAAGGGTGATTTTTTTCCTTTAAAGAAAAATATAGCAACATGCATTGTCATAGAAGAACTTAGTTCAAATATATTATAGAATAGGTTATTATCTAGAGAGATATGAAAACTTGAAAAAATAATACCAAGATTAGCAATATGCCTTACTCTAAAAAAATGGGTGTATTGGTATGTCGTAAGTTGTGTGGTCGGAGCTGAGAGGTCGAGGGCATGGCATAGCTCCTCGAGATGTCGACTGCCTCCCCCTCCGACACGTTTTAATGGACAGTCACTATAGTTTTCTTTTCGAGTGACATTTTGGTGTTTGGGAAAACTAGTTAATGGTAGAGTCTGGTGGAGCGGTGTTGGTATTTTCTTGCTGTGACTCTGCCATACTTTTATTTTTGTTTTGTGTCCGTGGCCCATCGCACACTGCATGCTTTCGAGGCTGGCCTGGTAAATGAAGATATCAAGTTTTTACTCTTTATTGTCCTAAACGTACACATGCAATGATCAAAATATATTTTTCTAATAATATAAGCGTAATACTACATGTATTTATACTTTTATTTATTTAATTTATATACTTTTTCGTTTATTCATTTTGATAAATAAGAATTTAAATATTTATATTTACTTAGTTGCTTTAAATGGAACTTCAACTAAAAACATTACTTCTAAAATTCTAATTATAAAAGTTGGAAATAAAATATCAAATTTAAATTGTTCACGTACCTGGTAAATAAAGATATCAACTTTTTACTCTTTATTGTCCTAAACGTACACAGTGATGCCAGGGCTGGGTTGAGCTCCCTTAAAAACACAGTATCACGTGCTGTCGGACCTGTCTTTATTTACCAAAGCAATCTCTTAATTTTATTTAATGACCAAATATGAATATTCATAACGCCTGAGTATATGGGACGTTTGGTTTTGTAAGATTACGTTTACTCAAACTTACTTTATCTTTCATGTCTAATATTGTTTTAATGTATTTATCCTTAAACAATGGAAACTATTACCCAAAGCAATTAAATACATTTTACCAATCTCTATAAAGTGTCAGTTGTTTACATAAATTATTAGTAAGACAATTAAGCAAGTACCAAAGAATTCAAACCTATTTATTCTCCTGTCACTGATTATGTATTATTCAATATTACAAATATTTCTTTCTTTCGGCTAAATGTACAAATATGTCAAGACATTATCAATTGACTTAAGCTAAAATGCAATTTTATTTATTTTTGATTTTTTGCAGAATCATGTAGAATTTTACTGCATCACAGTATATATACATATATATTTTTCCCAAGCCACTGATACAGGGCGCATAGTTGTAATTAGTATTACCGGTAACTCGACATTGTGTTAAATTTCTGACAACCTTGTTTTTTTTTTGAATATTTTCTTGTTTATATGTTAGTATTTAAATTTACACAAATAATTCCCTCTCACTGTTATCTTCATTATATCTTTTATATTCAATGAATTTTGATGACATATTTCGAAGTCAGTTGTCACGGCCTTTTGGAATATCAATGGATCAACAGCAGAATATTTTTGTGTGATCATGACAAACATAATTTATTACTAATTTTCAAGACAACAAACTTAGTTAATATTGAGGTAGCCTTTATAGTGCAATTTTTCAAACAACCTTTTATCTTCACATGTTTACCTTAAAAATATTCTTTTCCTGTTTTTTTAAAACAATATTTTCCTTTTTTTTTTTTTTTTGCTTTAAATCAAACACATAAATAAACAATTGTATGCCTTTGTTTAAATGAAAACAAAATTGCCTTTGGGCTATTCCACTTTTTGTTTCTTGTCGCTTTTTGTCACTTCCTGTCGTCAATTAGTGAGACTCGCAGACTGACGTCATCATTGAAACAGCAACTCCGCGTCTGTCTGAAAGGCGCAGAAACACCGCTAATTTAAATCCCTGACTGTGTTGCATGTCTGTAAGTCATACAAACATATTGTCCCTCAATAACTGTGTTGATTTTCAAACTTATATATACGGTTGTGCCAAATTAAGACATGACAGTAACCTTTTGGGATTCAGTGCAGGAGGTATATTTTTGTTTTGACTACCACCGATCCCGAAAGGGATTAGACATGCCAGTACTTAAATTTGAGATTTCTGAGAGGTTTAACCTGACTCCTACGTAAGAAGTTTGAATTCCGTTCCCCCATACCCCAACTCTTAGGATGGCACCAAGTCAGAAAATAGCTTGCCAAATCGCCTCTGGCATTGCTGGAGTAGGTTTAACCTATGTAATCACAACTTTGGATTTTTTAACGGAAAACAAGGGCTTAATATACATGTACGCACAGTCATTTGAATATTAGTGACAAATAGCAAGAAAAGAGTCAAATATTGCTATTTGTCGCTACAATTCAAACGACTGATGTACGTATCTGCCAAGTCAGGTCAAGAGGCTTAGTATTTTGACCACTCCGCTCCATGAGGGTTAACCCACTGTATGAATAGTAATTAAGGGAACCAAGGTCCTAGCAGAAATCAAAAGAAAGTAATACAGTGACAAAGACAATACATGGAAAACACATATACCAAAAAAAAAAAGAACATGAAGTATATGTAACTAAAACAATACATAAAAAATAGGTTAAGTGTCCTCTGCTTTTCTAGAAACACCCGCCGAGTTGCTCATAAAAAGTGCAGGGTAGTTGAAAGAAGAAAGGTTTATATAAACTCATTCTAAAGTTGATAAAAAAAAATTGGTAATAAGCTGAATCCACCGCCGTCAAAAGAAAAAAATATCCCCAGTGCCAAATCACAAAATAATAGTTAAAGCTACGTTTCACAGCACAGCTGTATGTAACTGATTTTAACCAGTATGAAAGATCTAAACTCATTCAAAAGTCAATAAAAAATACATTTTGTAACAAGCTTAATCTGTTTTTGGATTCGACGCTGGAGAAAATTTTTTGCTTTGACCACCACCGTCAAAACAAAAAAATATAACCAATGCCAAATCCCAAAAATACTAAGCAATATATAATTGATTTTAAGATAATTGTCTCCTGGAATAAAATTAAAATTCATATTTTTCACTTTATATTGCAGAAAAATGGCGTCATTCATCAACAAAAAAATTCAACTCGACTGTGAAGAACACAAGCAAAGATATCAGTATTACTGTAGATCACACGATTGTGTTATTTGTCAAAAATGTCGACTGGAGTCCCATAAAAAGTGTAAAGACACTTTAGATATAGAAGATGTCATCTGTAAAGTAAAATCGTCTGCAGTTTTCGAGGATTTGTGGACCAATATAAAAACAAATCATCAAGCTGTCTTGAATGCAATCATTGATAGGGAAGAAAATGTGAAAAAACTACAGAAAAAGAAGGAAAAACTATCAACAGAGGTGAAAAAAAGAACACAAAATCTTATTGATCAAATTAAGAAACTAGAAAACAAAACATTATCAGAGTTAGATTCAGTTGTAAATGAAAATGTAAATGAAATCAAAGCCACCACAAAAATCCTAGAATCAAATAAAAGAAAACTTGGTGAATTGTTGGAACAGGAGGAACTCATTAAGAAACAGGCATCAAATTTCCAAACATTCATAGCAACAAAACAAATGGAGAGAGAAGTTGAAGAATCAGTAGAAATCTTACACAAATTATATGAAAAAGGAGCCATGGATAATACAGACATAGAAATGAATGAAAACATCACAGCAGACGACACAATTTTTGGAATAAAAACTCTGTGTGACATTAAAGTATCAAGAGAAAAACAAACAACATCCATAGACATAAACAAACCAAACATGGGTCAGGCAGAAGTGAAGACAATATTCCCCAGACAACTGACACTTAAACAACAGTTTGCAGAACGTCAAGGTTTGTGTACTGGTTATTGTACGCTGCCTAATGGACTCCTGGTGTTGACTGATTGGCTCAATGGTGTAGTAAACATACTACACAGTAATGGTCAACACAAATCATCAGTCAGATTTAATGGAGTAGCACCATGGGATGTAACAGTCATCAATGAGAACCATGTTGCTGTTTCTAATCTTGGCCATAAAACAATCTCCATCATAGATGTAGACAGGAGTAAAATCATTAAAACACTTCAGATAAAGAGTGAAGTCAGTGGAATTACACATAGTGATGGACATTTATACTTCTGTGTACCTGAGGTAGGAATCCAAAAAATTAATATAGATACAGAAAAAATAGACAAACTCCATGATGACCGGACTGTTGATGGTGAGTCATGTATAGACACAGATGGCAACAGAATATGTTATACCTGTCCTGACAACAACAACGACACAGTTACTGTCTTAGATTCTGACCTCAGAGTTATCTTCACATTCAAGGATCACAATACAATGTCATGGCCTCATGGAATATCAATGGATGAACACCAGAATATTTTTGTGTGTAATTATAACAAACATAATTTATTACTAATTTCAAGGGATGGAGATAAACATGAAGTTGTAGCCGGTGGAGATGATGGGTTGTTTTACCCTCTGTGTGTACATTATGATAAAGTGAACCATCTCCTCATTGTTGTTGATGATAATGTGGTCAGGATATTTACTGTATATTGACTTTTGATGGAGAACCAACACTGAGATAAACAAATTATTGAGATTAATTCAATTTCAAGGTAAGAAAACATTTCCACCTTTTTCTTAATTGTCAGACATAAATAAACATGTGATAATTAACTTGATTAAAAGAAAAGAAACATGATTTAATTTTTGGACTTTATTTTTTATATGTATACTCGAATTCACCTCAGGCTGTTTGCAGTATTTTGTTTTAATTATCTTTTAAATTACTCATAAGTTTATTTAAAAAATGCCATTTTATTCATGTCGTTCTTTACTACAACTTTCATACAATTATTTTTCGTTCTTACCTCCGAGATCGAAATATTTCCATATTTATTTTTTATGAGAATTTTGCATTGAGCGTATTGTTTATCCGCCATCTTGTTTCTATGGGTATTTTGAAATGTTCCCTATTATCTCACAATTGAAGAGCTGAAATACCATGATTTCCTGCCACATGTCTGGTTCCCTGCCAATTAAATACTATATGTGGTAAGTTATATATTAGGTACCAGGTGTAACATTTTCATTCGGAACTTCGGGTTTTTCTTTCATTAAATGTAAATAGCAGAAATATGATATAAGATAATTCTAAAAAATAAAAACAGGCTGAGGTGAATTCGAGTATTTAAAGTTTGTTTTTCTAAAGTAATTTTAATAATATCAGGCATTTTCACCTTTGTTTTAATTGTCAGACATAAATAAACGTACATTTGTTCATATGATAATTAACTTGATTAAAAGAAAAGAAACATGATTTAATTTTTGGACTTAATTTTCAAAAATCTTGACAATATTTGACAGAACTTTCTACTTTTATCTTGGCATAAGATTACAAAAATATGATAATTATTAACTTATTAAAAAATCTTTCAAAAAGTACTGAGAAATTTCATATTGAGTACAATGTAAAATAAATTTAATTTATATTTTTTTATCAATCAGTGTTGGTCTTCATCAAGATTGTCAAATACATGTACATGTATCTACATGTAGATGTATCATCATTGAAAATAATTTTTGCCTTTTGTTGTATATATTTGCATTTTCATGTTTCTAAATAAATGAAATTTTCTCGTTTGAAAACTGAAAATAATTAAAATTAAAAATTTTAATACTAGTATTACATTGTGTAAATATGTAACACCATTACAAGTTACAACATCAAAATATGAATGTGGTAAAAATTAAGTACATGTACATGTACTGTATTAGTGATTTATTCATACCCAGTATTTAGTTGTAGGCCTTTAAAAATAACTTTCTTTAAAACAATAATTAAAAAAAAGTACAGTCATGTAATGTACATGTAGCATTTGTTTAGTCATGGTTTGAATTAATTTAATAGAATTTTTTTTGGGCAACATGTGATATCCTTATAAGTCTTCATTGCTTCAACTACAATGAACATATTTTTTTTTAAATGGTTGATTTATTACAGAAATTTTATTGTTTTTTTTTCTTGAAATATCAATTACATGTATATTATTGAAAGATATTACTGAGGACATTAAATTACCCAGAACAGTGATTACATGTACTTGCAACTTCAATAATTAAAAGAAATACATGTATAAATGTTGATTTTTAAGTCAGTTGTTGTAAATATATATGTGCATGTATGTGTATTTGATTTTATATATTTAGCACTAACAGGGGTGGATGGAGAAATTATGAAAAAGGGGAGGGGTGCCAGGTTATTATCTGCTCATTAAGGTCCATAGATTACAAAAATTAATGATTATTGTGTGTGTGTGTGGGGGGGGGGGGTACACCTTGAACCCCTGGATCCGCCACTGTAATTATGTTGACACCTATACCTGTATTTTATAATTAGTTCAAATCTAATGAATGATTCATGTGAGGAACAATGCCAGTTCATATTTTTATGACTAATAAGATTATAACATGTATATGTACTTTGAATGGTGCATTTAGAATGATTTGGTGTTTTTTTTTCTCTTAATGGACTAAGACAATATTAATTTATTAAACAAATTCAGATTTAAAGATATATAAAATATGTTTAATCTATAATGATTTAATTTATCAGAAATCTTTATAACAATATCAGAAATTATCTTTTTTTTTCTAAGAAATGTTTTTCAGAAAAATGTTTTAATTTAATTACTTAATTATCTTTAATAACTTTTTACTTTTTTATTTACATAAATGTGATACATTTTGCAATTAACTTAATTAAAGATCTTTAAAAGAAATAATACAAAATTAGTTTATATAGTAAAATGATTGATTTTTTTTGAAATTATTTCATATTTCTTTATTAATAAGTCCTGGTCTTCACCAAGTTTTTTAAATACATGTATCTATGTGTCATCAGTGAAAATCTGTTCACTTCATTGTTGTTGTACATGTATATAGTTGTATTTATCATTTTCGTGTTTCTATCTTTGATTTAGTCATACTCAAATGATTTAAGAAATATTTATTTGTTATTTGTCATGAATATCATATATACATGTACATGTATATTCTTTGAAAAGACTCTTTAAAACAATGAACATTTTAGGCACTGTAAACAAATAGTTATAACTTATTGTAGTTATAAATATTATGAATACATGTACATGTATGTATCCTTTTACTGACTATTTATAAAAACAATACTTTCAAAAAATTAAAATGAAACTCTAAAAGAAGTAGTTATGTAAAAACATGTATTATACTTCATTTTTATTTTTGTCCAGGATTTCAATTGTTTTACAAGACATTTCAACTTCAACTTTGACAACTTGTGATATCCTTGTACATGTACATGCAAGTCAAATTTATTTTTGTATTTTTAAATTTAAATACATTTCTTCATGTACTGTACATTTACAAATCCTTCTGAAGTTACATGTATATTCATTTTTTTTTCTTGAAATTTGAAATATTTTTGTCTTTAAGTAAATAAACTGAAAATTGTTTTCACTGATTGTAAATACATGGAGATTTCTTCAATACTTACCATGTGTACAGTACATCATCTAGTTTAAATGTAATTTTTATCAGTATATAAATGTATATGGCATGAGTAGAATGCACATTTATTTATTTACAATATTTGTTTATTTTTTATTTTTATTTTTTTTTTTGTAAATATATATGTTTCGTTTTCGTGTGGATGTACAATGTACTTGCAGAGTTTGATTGAAAAATTTAAAAAAAGGGGGTTCCCCCAAGGGCACTCAGGTCATTATTTGCTCATTGGATATTTTGAATGAAGATACATGTAACACAAATTTTCCATCACCCCATGAACTCCCTGGATACCCACTGTAAATATGTTTACATCAATTATTTATAGTTCAATTCCACCTAAGTCTGACAATTTAATAGGAAATCTCAAGTGACTTGTTAACAAGGCTTTTTCCTGAGATGAATAAACCCAGTTTTTATTTTAGAACTAATGAGGTCTAGCCATATGGAATTACATGTTCATGTACATTGAATGGTAGAATGATTTGGAATTTATCTTCTGATACACTAGGAACAATATTCGTGTATCTACATGTAGATGGCCAAGGCATGGTGGAAGTTGGTTTTAAACACTTAGTGAATTTGGATTTTCCGATAATGGGCGAATCCAACATATTTTATCATGATCAATATGGATATTAATGACAAACCTAATATTTAATGTCCATCAAAATTGTGACACATTCCAATAGAGTCTGCGGAATATGTATTCATCTTCAGGACAAAGTAAACATGAACTTTAAAGATTGCGTATAGTTCTAGAGACTTTGCTGATTCACGGAGTCTTCAATTATGGATTATCGCATGAAAGGCAAACTATTCGGATTCTTTTTTTAAGATGGAATTATTTTTTCTAGCGAGAACTTCCATTTATGCAGAAATAAGCTATCAAAGGTTTTTCATGTATTATACATTGTGTCTTGATTATTTGTTTGAACTTGCACTTCAGCATGTTGAAGAGTGAAGTTAATAACACTTATAAAATACATGTACATGTAGTGTTCATTTGTAATTATTCATTCAGTTGTAGAGATTTCCAAATTTAAAAACATTATTGGTAATTGGCTAAATTGGAAAACATTGTTATGAGGCAAAAAAAAAATTATATGTCAATATTACTTGTTTTTTTTTATTTTAACACCACACCACAGTGCACTTTAAAAGCATATAATTTTGGTAAGGTGAGTTATAATCTTAATGAAATGCACATAAAATGAACATTTCAAGGGCAGCTAATTCTGTCAAAATTTATTTTTTCTTACATTCTCTTAAAAAATTATTCTGAACAAATCTATTGATGTAGAGATCAAAGTATAATTTTTTTCAAATAAAGAAAGTATCCTTGAGTAAAATTATTCTGTCATATTTGTGGGTTATGGACATGCATTTTTCCTGATTTAAAACTTACACTTAATTATTTAGTATCAACAGAGATGCAGTCCAATAATATTTATTCTAAAGTTATGGACATGCATTTTTCCTGATTTAAAACTTAAACTTAATTATTTAGTATCAACAGAGATGCAGTCCAATAATATTTATTCTAAAGTATATTGTATTACATTGTACAGATAGTTCTAAGGGAGATAATCCATTTTGCTTCCATGTCAATGCTGTCCATCATTCATCAGTAGTAAAATTTTGTTTCTGTGAACAAACAAGAATTTGAATCATCAAGATTTTTTTCATAGTGGGGACTTTTGTTTTTTTTTTTTGTTTTGTTTCGGTTTTTTTCTTTGTTCTTTTTTGTACACTTTATTACAATATTTTAACAACATTTACCACTTCATTTTTTTGTAATTTTTTTTCAATGCTATAGAAGTTAAAGTTCTGAAGTTACTATTGCAATAACTTAATAATACATGTATATCAATTTTGATCATGTGTAAATTAAATATGCTTTCAATTCAAAATTACTGTGAAACATTATCAAGCCATTCCAGTCCTCCATATTAGAAGAGAAGAGTTATTGTTCCTGAATTTTTTCAAGTATCCAGAATTTTACTTCTAATCCAAGCAAATTTGATATTTTTTTGTGTAAATTGTCATGTAATAGTATTCAGACTGCTGGTGTAAAAAAAAAAATAAAACATATTTTACGAAAATCTCTTTTTGTTTGCCCTTTAGGGCTAGTTTTAAATGTCCTTGCCCTGTCTCTGGCCATTTTCTGAAGATGTTCTCATGAGGGGTTAATTTTGCGCATTTGCAACACAATGGTATGACGCCATGTTATCTCTTCTTGGCTTTAGCTCTAGTGTCAATGGAAGAGCTGTTAAAGTGTGGTCTTGTTGATGTTTTGTCAAGATGTGTCCAATTTATCGCTACCATATGATGATATGTTTCATGCTTTCCTGATTTTATCTACTAAAGGGGTCATGTCTTCCTGATTGTATCTACTAAGGAGATCCATGTTGGAGGCCTTATTAAAGAGGGTTCCTTTCAATTTCACTAATATAACATTATTTTACACAAGAAAAGTTTGAAACAGATAATTTACTGCGGTGGAATAATGGTATCACGCTGTCGTTAGTTTGTTATTGTTGTCTGCCATCAAATAATGGTATCATGCTGTCGTCAGTTTCGTCATTGTCGTCTGTGATGGAGTAATGGTATCATGCTCTCGTCAGTTTCGTCATTGTTGTCTGCGGTGGAATAATGACATCATGCTATCGTCATTGTTGACTGCGGTGGAAAAATGATATCGTGCTATAGTCAGTTTCATCATTGTTGACTGCAGTGGAATAATGGTATCGTGCTGTCGTCAGTTGTCGTCTGTAGATTTTTCATGTTAGTATACATTGAGTGTATCGATTTTCATGAAATTTAACCACCAAAGAAAGCCTGGGATTGATTTTAGGGGTTTCAACTTGAACTAATTACGAATGAGGGATCAGAAACAAACATTTTCCTGTTTTGCAGATAATAGCTTGAGTAAAGATGAATAGATCTTAAAAATGAGCCTCAAGGTGACATACCTATCCTTAAAAGAAAGGCTTTGATTGATTGTGAGGGTTGTGCTTATTGAGCAATAAAGGGCAAAACAGGGACTTTGGGATCAAGTTCTTTTCCTGGCTAATTGCTATTAAAATTGAGATCTGTATCGAGCTTGGAAAGCACATAAAATTTTGGCCCAACTGTTCATGATTAGACATCTGCATTCTAATCAAACATTGCCCTGCGAAGCATTTCTTTTGCTTAATATGAAAGTAAGACACAGACCATTTTCTTTTTGAAGGGGCTCGGATTTAATGTTGAGTTAATTTTTGCCCACACACGAAAAGTATTTCTTTTTTTCAGCGGCAGCCGTAGTTAAAAATTGCATTTGAATATCTATATTGTTAAGGGATGGTGGAAATATTAAACAATATTAATATTTTTTTTTTCAATCAATGACTGAGTTAAATACTTATGGCTCAAATTTGGAATAATCTTATTTTTTCCATAACAAACCAAGCCTCCCCCTCAGTACAAAAAATGTTATGTGCCTAACAATTGGTACAAGAAACAGATTAATGGGAACTGTATTAGACTAAGAAGACAAAATTATCAAAAGGGTGGTTCTAACCCTTATACCCCACATGGAACTATAGCGCGTGAGCTGAGATAGCACCCGTGCACACCCTCCACCCTAATCAACTAAACTATGATTTTCAGATACCCTTATACCTCCCATTTCCGAATCTTTTTGACACCAAGAGATAAACTGAAGCATTTTTGTATTTTTTTGGCAAATTTTAATACCTCATTGAGGCAAAAATCAATTTTTTAATTTTTTTTTTCTACTCAATTCTTCTTTCTTCTTTCTGTCAATGCCCGAGAAAAAAGAAGAGAAACAAGAGGCTCCCGGAAGCCTGAATAGCTCACCTGGTTGAATGTTGCCTTTCAAAGGCAATAAATTTTAACGAGAAGTTGTCCAACAATTTTGACTCAAGAATTCTTTGGTAGGACTTATCATAAGATCTTCTCAACAATTGAAAGTTTCTTTAAATCTATCATAGTTCTCAAGATATTGACTGAAAACTGTTAAAAAAGGAGTCATTTTTCCCCTTTCAAGGGCAATAACTCATCTGACAAATTTTATCCCTGAAGACTTTTTTAGTCCTAATAATATGGATCATTTCAGCTATCGAAAGAATTTTGCTAAACCTAACGGTTTTGGAGATCTATGTGAAAAAAACTACTGTCTGACCCCTGTGTTCTATTTTTAGTAACAGCAGCAATGTTTTTTGACGAATCAAAAATCCCCACATTAGTTCTATGCAGGATACCCCGAGGAACATTCATACCAAGTTTGGTTTCAATTAGTCAAGTAGTGTCAGAGGAGAAGTTTTTGAAAGAAATAACATTGAAAATGGCAATAATCATTGAAAAAGGGCAACAACTCCAACATGGCTTAAGGTATCACTAACCACTTCTAACGTTTCCATTACTTTACATGTTAAAAAAGTAATTTTCAAAGTCTCACAGTGAATTCCCAGGACAAATGACATCTTAAAGTTGCATACCGTTGCGAAGCTTGGAAAATAAGGCTTCCAAAATCATATGCTAATGGTACGATGATTGTAGAAATTCTTCACAAAATTTACTTGAATGAATAATACTGAAAATCCACATTTTTACCTGTTCTGCTAACTGACAGCATGGAGGCAAATTACTCAAACATGTAAACAATATTCATTCACCTTTGTAGTTGATTGCATATATGATTTTAAAGTACACATTTTCAGCTTTATTTTGACTACTTTTAATCATAATACACACAAATAATGCACTTACAATGCATATGTCTAGGTTCAGTGTGTTTTTGGTACTACATAGGGGGGTGGCCATTTGACCCGGAAGTGGTTAGTGAGACCTAAGGGATTAAAACCAAAATTTGACCTGAGATAGATCTCATCATGCTGAACACTTTTATCCCATGTCAGAATTTAGCTAAACCTAACGGTTTAGGAGATACATGTGAAAAACTGACCCCTATGTTCTTGTTTTAGTAAAAACTGCAATGTTTTTTGACGAATAAAAAATCCCCACATTAGTTCTATGCAGGATACCCCAAGGAACATTCATACCAAATTTGGTTTGAATTGGTCAGGTAGTTTCAGAGGAGAAGTGTTGTGTATAATTGTTAACAACGACAACAGATGCCAAGTGATGGCAATAGCTAACATGGCCTTTGGCAAGGTGAGCTAAAAATGGCTTAAATTTTGAAAATTACTTTTCTCCAAATTATCCGACCCCACCCCCTTTCCATTAGTATTAAAAAGATTCAGTGCCTAAGATGGATATAGTATTGGTCTTCAGTTTTCTTTGGGTTGTGAAAGAAGTTTTCAAATATTATGACTATAAATATTAAGAGTGAATTTGAGAGAAGCTAAAAAATGGTCTAAGGGAGGTAATTCAAGAAAGTTTTCACTTCACATTAAAAAAAAAGTTTGATACAAAACTAAGATGGTTTCATATACGGTGAAACCTGTCTATACCAAACACTTTTTTTTAAAGATCTTTATATCAGTGTAAATGTACATTTTGGAACCTTAGAAAACCAACCACCTATACAAGTCTGAACTGAGCCAGTTTTAAATTTGAAATATATAGGTTTAGATAGATTTCTCACCATGTAGTTTTAATAAAATAATGCTCATAGATAAATAAATATTGCGACATTCCTTCATCAGTTCATTTTGTGCCTTAAACAGCTTGCCCAAAACCTGAAAGTAGTAAAAACTGACTCAGGTTTTTGAAACATGTGAGAGTTTCAGTTGTGTTTTCAAGAAAAAATTACTGAAATTGAGTGTTCATTTAGTAGCTAATTGAGTTAATGGCACAGATTGTTAGTTAGTTGCACTGTTTGATTGTGTAATATGTAATATGTGAATTGTAATGTAAATTGTCATATCAAATGGCCTAAACCCTACAGATTTGGAAAGCCTTAATCACTTCTGAGTTTATTACACTGAAAAAATACATCAGAAATGTAACAAGATGATCCTCACTCGTTATACTTCAAACCCCCCCCCCCCCCAAAAAAAAAAAAAAAAAAAAAAAAAAGGTCATGCTGGTTTTAAAACAGGAGGGTTAGGCTGGTCTTTAAAAAAGAGGTTTTGGCTGGTCTTAAAAAAAAGAAAATTAGAGTAGTCTGAAAAAAAAAAGTTAGGCTGGTCTTAAAAAAGACGGTTAGGTTAGTCTTTATAAAAAAAAGAAGGCCTAAATATATTTTAGAATACTCAAGAGGTCAAGCTGATCTTACATTTGTCTTTAGAAAGGGAGAGTCGAAATCCATTCTGGAAGATTGAAGGATAGAAATTCTATGGTAGGTCCCCAGTTGCTGAATCTATGGATGATGATGAAATGCCATAATCTCAAACAGCCCCATGCACATAGTACTGGAAGATGATATATACACAGTCAAGATGAACATGGAACAATTGAGATGAAAGCAGACTTTGATTCCATCTGACAAATTCTTCAATGCCACTAGAGATACAAATGTCCTGAAAAAGAAGAACAAGAATAAGAACGCTGTACTTCCATGCATAAAATTAGTAACAAGTGAACGAATGACCTTAATATCTAATACTAAACACTAATCTGTTATCAGTGAACTAATGACCTTAGTATTTAACAAGGAACTTTAATAAGTTACAGTGAAATTTTTATTTTTATATCTAAAAGAGAACACTTAAACCTGTCTTAACTGAACCTGAATACCTGTCTATAACAGACACTTTTTAATACAAAGAAGTGAGTGCTCTATTATACCCCACACATCCACAAATATGACTCAAATTAAAAGTATTTTAAAAAAAAAAAGTTCAGGGCCTTATAGAAAATCTCAACATAACATGAACTTGATCTGTAACTGATCATGATACACTGTAAACTCACATACCAAACATCAGCTCAATATGTTGAGAAAAAAGTCCTGAAAAATGTTGATTTAAAAGAAATTGTTAATTCGAAGGCCTGTAATTTTGGTAAAAGTCAGCGGAGCAGAACAAAACCTAGAGATACTCATCATGGTAGAGTTACATACCAAATATCAGCTCGATATCTGTAAGCGTTTAGAAAAAAAGTCCCAAAAACTTTTATTTTTTAAAATTTGCTCAGTCCAAGGCAAGTAATTTCGGTAAAAATCAGCAGAACAAAACGGAAACATGATTTGTTTCTCAAGATGGTAGTTTCACAAACCAAAAATCAGCTTAAGGTACCAGTATCGTATTGCATATCCCTGAGCGGGTGTACGTCAAAACATGGATGCCATAATAATATAGTGCATTTTCTTTTTGCCTCTCTACAAACTAATGTTTTGTCAAAAGACATGAACAATGACTTAAAAAATGGAGCAAACATCACACAGTAAGATGAAGAACTTTTTTAAAAGAAAATCTAACATAATATCATAAAAATGTTCCACTGAAAAGGTTGGTTTGGTGAGTGCAAAACGAAAGTGAAAGTAGGGAAAATGGCTATTTATAGTTCAAGACTACTTTTCTGTCCAATCTTCGTGGACTCACCCTATTTTCTTTGCGGGAAATTATTTTTTCACATGTCCTTAGAAATGCTACATAAGTGGAAGTTTTATTGAATCAATTTACATATTTTTTAAAAAATCCTAAAAATATGCACTTCACTATAGAAGTCTATGGGAAAATTAATACAATACTGAGACCTAGTAAGCCAGTTTTTCAAGTAAAGTTGGATATTCAGCAAGTGGTCTTTACCAGCTGAAAAAGTAGTACCCCAATACAGGTAACACTTTTAAGATGAATTAGCCAACTTTTGAACCTGATTTTTTATGGTAGCTCTGGTTTTTTTGCATTGATGGTTAATCTTTACCAAATTTAGAAATGCATTTTGTTTTCATGAATTTGTAGGATATCAGTTCAATAAAATTATTATCTTGACTATTTATGATGAGCATATCTATATTCAGGTAACCTTAAGCAAGTAATACTCCTGCATAAAGGATAGTTTTCAAGTTACAACACATTTTAAGTATGTGGTTAGGACTTGAAAATAGTCATTTTCCATACATTCCCTCTTATATATGAAAAAATGAATATTTTTTTTATAAATAGCTAAATGAGTTGCCATATAACTGTGTGGTTGATTTAAACACAGAAATGTCACAAAAGTCATCAGCCAATTTTTTAATGGACTTTTTTTAGTGGTTCAAATGGACAGATTCTAATGCGGCAAGAAAAATAATGGTGTTTTTTCATATAAAAACTGAATTTTTTCAAAAAGTATCCAAAGCAGACAATTGTTATTATAATATTTATACCAGTAAACTATATTTCTTGCATCATAGCTATCTGTTTTAAAGAAAAAGTCCTTTTCCTGTCACATTGAGGTCCATTTGTATCTGCCTGGGGTACCAAAATGGCTTAAAATCTGTATTTTCTGCATATGAAAAGCTATATTTTTTTAAAACTATGATATTGGTATAATTTTTTCTGGATTTATTATAATTGAAATGACCATATCTATAGTTTAAAACAGTTGGTTGTACCGCTCATTATACTTTACTTTAAACAAGAGCCTCCCTTGAGTTAAAGACAAAAAAGGAGGTTCGGATATTAATATTTCCATATATGGAACTCACAAGTGGGGATTAAATAATGATTTGGAACTCATAGTACAGCTCATGTATCTACCATGTCAGAATAAACCACAAAGTTGCTTAGTTTGATTAATGCAGCAGCTTTTTATCAAAAGTAATATTTTCTGGCTAACACTGAGATATTAGTCTTATGCCTGGAATAGGGTACCTATATAAGAATTTTAATAGAAAACTCATGTTTGTAGCAGGGCAATGATATTCTGAATTTGCAGTATGGAAATGAATACTCTAGCAGAAAAACAACAACTTTTAGGATTATATTGAAATGTTTATTAGTAATAGGTACCAGTATCGTATTGCATATCCCTGAGCGGGTGTACGTCAAAACATGGATGCCATAATAATATAGTGCATTTTCCTTTTGCCTCTCTACAAACTAATGTTTTGTCAAAAGACATGAACAATGACTTAAAAAATGGAGCAAACATCACACTGTAAGATGAAGAACTTTTTTAAAAGAAAATCTAACATAATAATAACCTAGTGGTCTCAGTATCGTATTAATTTTCCCATAGACTTCTATAGTGAAGTGCATATTTTTAGGATTTTTTTAAAAAATATGTAAATTGATTCAATAAAACTTCCACTTATGTAGCATTTCTAAGGACATGTGAAAAAATAATTTCCCGCAAAGAAAATAGGGTGAGTCCACGAAGATTGGACAGAAAAGTAGTCTTGAACTATAAATAGCCATTTTCCCTACTTTCACTTTCGTTTTGCACTCACCAAACCAACCTTTTCAGTGGAACATTTTTATGATATTATGTTAGATTTTCTTTTAAAAAAGTTCTTCATCTTACAGTGTGATGTTTGCTCTATTTTTTAAGTCATTGTTCATGTCTTTTGACAAAACATTAGTTTGTAGAGAGGCAAAAAGAAAATGCACTATATTTTTATGGCATCCATGTTTTGACGTACACCCGCTCAGGGATATGCAATACGATACTGGTACCTATTACTAATAAACATTTCAATATAATCCTAAAAGTTGTTGTTTTTCTGCTAGAGTATTCATTTCCATACTGAAAATTCAGAATATCATTGCCCTGTTACAAACATGAGTTTTCTATTAAAATTCTTATATAGGTACCCTATTCCAGGCATAAGACTAATATCTCAATGTTAGCCAGAAAATATTACTTTTGATAAAAAGCTGCTGCATTAATCAAACTAAGCAACTTTGTGGTTTATTCTGACATGGTAGATACATGAGCTGTACTATGAGTTCCAAATCATTATTTAATCCCCACTTGTGAGTTCCATATATGGAAATATTAATATCCGAACCTCCTTTTTTGTCTTTAACTCAAGGGAGCCTCTTGTTTAAAGTAAAGTATAATGACCGGTACAACCAACTGTTTTAAACTATAGATATGGTCATTTCAGTTATAATACATCCAGAAAAAATTATACCAATATCATAGTTTTAAAAAAATACAGATTTTCATATGCAGAAAATACAGATTTTAAGCCATTTTGGTACCCCAGGCAGATACAAATGGACCTCAATGTGACAGGAAAAGGACTTTTTCTTTAAAACAGATAGCTGTGATGCAAGAAATATAGTTTACTGGTATAAATATTATAATAACAATTGTCTGCTTTAGATACTTTTTGAAAAAATTCAGTTTTTATATGAAAAAACACCATTATTTTTCTTGCCGCAATAGAATCTGTCCATTTGAACCACTAAAAAAAGTCCACTAAAAATTGGCTGATGACTTTTGTGACATTTCTGTGTTTAAATCAACCACACAGTTATATGGCAACTCATTTTAGCTATTTATTTGAAAGAAAAACAAAAAATAAAAAAAATATTCATGTTTTCATATATAAGAGGCAATGTATGGAAAATGACTATTTTCAAGTCCTAACCACATACTTAAAATGTGTTGTAACTTGAAAACTATCCTTTATGCAGGAGTATTACTTGCTTTAGGTTACCTGAATATAGATATGCTCATCATAAGTAGTCAAGATAATAATTTTATTGAACTGATATCCTACAAATTCATGAAAACAAAATGCATTTCCAAATTTGGTAAAGATTAACCATAAATGCAAAAAACCAGAGCTACCATAAAAAATCAGGTTCAAAAGTTGGCTAATTCATCTTAAAAGTGTTACCTGTATTGGGGTACTACTTTTTCAGCTGGTAAAGACCACTTGCTGAATATCCAACTTTACTTGAAAAACTGGCTTACTAGGTCTCAGTATCGTATTAATTTTCCCATAGACTTCTATAGTGAAGTGCATATTTTTAGGATTTTTTAAAAAATATGTAAATTGATTCAATAAAACTTTCACTTATGTAGCATTTCTAAGGACATGTGAAAAAATAATTTCCCGCAAAAAAAATAGGGTGAGTCCACGAAGATTGGACAGAAAAGTAGTCTTGAACTATAAATAGCCATTTTCCCTACTTTCACTTTCGTTTTGCACTCACCAAACCAACCTTTTCAGTGGAACATTTTTATGATATTATGTTAGATTTTCTTTTAAAAAAGTTCTTCATCTTACAGTGTGATGTTTGCTCTATTTTTTAAGTCATTGTTCATGTCTTTTGACAAAACATTAGTTTGTAGAGAGGCAAAAAGAAAATGCACTATATTTTTATGGCATCCATGTTTTGACGTACACCCGCTCAGGGATATGCAATACGATACTGGTACCTATTACTAATAAACATTTCAATATAATCCTAAAAGTTGTTGTTTTTCTGCTAGAGTATTCATTTCCATACTGAAAATTCAGAATATCATTGCCCTGTTACAAACATGAGTTTTCTATTAAAATTCTTATATAGGTACCCTATTCCAGGCATAAGACTAATATCTCAATGTTAGCCAGAAAATATTACTTTTGATAAAAAGCTGCTGCATTAATCAAACTAAGCAACTTTGTGGTTTATTCTGACATGGTAGATACATGAGCTGTACTATGAGTTCCAAATCATTATTTAATCCCCACTTGTGAGTTCCATATATGGAAATATTAATATCCGAACCTCCTTTTTTGTCTTTAACTCAAGGGAGCCTCTTGTTTAAAGTAAAGTATAATGACCGGTACAACCAACTGTTTTAAACTATAGATATGGTCATTTCAGTTATAATACATCCAGAAAAAATTATACCAATATCATAGTTTTAAAAAAATACAGATTTTCATATGCAGAAAATACAGATTTTAAGCCATTTTGGTACCCCAGGCAGATACAAATGGACCTCAATGTGACAGGAAAAGGACTTTTTCTTTAAAACAGATAGCTATGATGCAAGAAATATAGTTTACTGGTATAAATATTATAATAACAATTGTCTGCTTTAGATACTTTTTGAAAAAATTCAGTTTTTATATGAAAAAACACCATTATTTTTCTTGCCGCAATAGAATCTGTCCATTTGAACCACTAAAAAAAGTCCACTAAAAATTGGCTGATGACTTTTGTGACATTTCTGTGTTTAAATCAACCACACAGTTATATGGCAACTCATTTTAGCTATTTATTTGAAAGAAAAACAAAAAATAAAAAAAATATTCATGTTTTCATATATAAGAGGCAATGTATGGAAAATGACTATTTTCAAGTCCTAACCACATACTTAAAATGTGTTGTAACTTGAAAACTATCCTTTATGCAGGAGTATTACTTGCTTTAGGTTACCTGAATATAGATATGCTCATCATAAGTAGTCAAGATAATAATTTTATTGAACTGATATCCTACAAATTCATGAAAACAAAATGCATTTCCAAATTTGGTAAAGATTAACCATAAATGCAAAAAACCAGAGCTACCATAAAAAATCAGGTTCAAAAGTTGGCTAATTCATCTTAAAAGTGTTACCTGTATTGGGGTACTACTTTTTCAGCTGGTAAAGACCACTTGCTGAATATCCAACTTTACTTGAAAAACTGGCTTACTAGGTCTCAGTATCGTATTAATTTTCCCATAGACTTCTATAGTGAAGTGCATATTTTTAGGATTTTTTAAAAAATATGTAAATTGATTCAATAAAACTTTCACTTATGTAGCATTTCTAAGGACATGTGAAAAAATAATTTCCCGCAAAAAAAATAGGGTGAGTCCACGAAGATTGGACAGAAAAGTAGTCTTGAACTATAAATAGCCATTTTCCCTACTTTCACTTTCGTTTTGCACTCACCAAACCAACCTTTTCAGTGGAACATTTTTATGATATTATGTTAGATTTTCTTTTAAAAAAGTTCTTCATCTTACAGTGTGATGTTTGCTCTATTTTTTAAGTCATTGTTCATGTCTTTTGACAAAACATTAGTTTGTAGAGAGGCAAAAAGAAAATGCACTATATTTTTATGGCATCCATGTTTTGACGTACACCCGCTCAGGGATATGCAATACGATACTGGTACCTATTACTAATAAACATTTCAATATAATCCTAAAAGTTGTTGTTTTTCTGCTAGAGTATTCATTTCCATACTGAAAATTCAGAATATCATTGCCCTGTTACAAACATGAGTTTTCTATTAAAATTCTTATATAGGTACCCTATTCCAGGCATAAGACTAATATCTCAATGTTAGCCAGAAAATATTACTTTTGATAAAAAGCTGCTGCATTAATCAAACTAAGCAACTTTGTGGTTTATTCTGACATGGTAGATACATGAGCTGTACTATGAGTTCCAAATCATTATTTAATCCCCACTTGTGAGTTCCATATATGGAAATATTAATATCCAAACCTCCTTTTTTGTCTTTAACTCAAGGGAGCCTCTTGTTTAAAGTAAAGTATAATGACCGGTACAACCAACTGTTTTAAACTATAGATATGGTCATTTCAGTTATAATACATCCAGAAAAAATTATACCAATATCATAGTTTTAAAAAAATACAGATTTTCATATGCAGAAAATACAGATTTTAAGCCATTTTGGTACCCCAGGCAGATACAAATGGACCTCAATGTGACAGGAAAAGGACTTTTTCTTTAAAACAGATAGCTATGATGCAAGAAATATAGTTTACTGGTATAAATATTATAATAACAATTGTCTGCTTTAGATACTTTTTGAAAAAATTCAGTTTTTATATGAAAAAACACCATTATTTTTCTTGCCGCAATAGAATCTGTCCATTTGAACCACTAAAAAAAGTCCACTAAAAATTGGCTGATGACTTTTGTGACATTTCTGTGTTTAAATCAACCACACAGTTATATGGCAACTCATTTTAGCTATTTATTTGAAAGAAAAACAAAAAATAAAAAAAATATTCATGTTTTCATATATAAGAGGCAATGTATGGAAAATGACTATTTTCAAGTCCTAACCACATACTTAAAATGTGTTGTAACTTGAAAACTATCCTTTATGCAGGAGTATTACTTGCTTTAGGTTACCTGAATATAGATATGCTCATCATAAGTAGTCAAGATAATAATTTTATTGAACTGATATCCTACAAATTCATGAAAACAAAATGCATTTCCAAATTTGGTAAAGATTAACCATAAATGCAAAAAACCAGAGCTACCATAAAAAATCAGGTTCAAAAGTTGGCTAATTCATCTTAAAAGTGTTACCTGTATTGGGGTACTACTTTTTCAGCTGGTAAAGACCACTTGCTGAATATCCAACTTTACTTGAAAAACTGGCTTACTAGGTCTCAGTATCGTATTAATTTTCCCATAGACTTCTATAGTGAAGTGCATATTTTTAGGATTTTTTAAAAAATATGTAAATTGATTCAATAAAACTTTCACTTATGTAGCATTTCTAAGGACATGTGAAAAAATAATTTCCCGCAAAAAAAATAGGGTGAGTCCACGAAGATTGGACAGAAAAGTAGTCTTGAACTATAAATAGCCATTTTCCCTACTTTCACTTTCGTTTTGCACTCACCAAACCAACCTTTTCAGTGGAACATTTTTATGATATTATGTTAGATTTTCTTTTAAAAAAGTTCTTCATCTTACAGTGTGATGTTTGCTCTATTTTTTAAGTCATTGTTCATGTCTTTTGACAAAACATTAGTTTGTAGAGAGGCAAAAAGAAAATGCACTATATTTTTATGGCATCCATGTTTTGACGTACACCCGCTCAGGGATATGCAATACGATACTGGTACCTATTACTAATAAACATTTCAATATAATCCTAAAAGTTGTTGTTTTTCTGCTAGAGTATTCATTTCCATACTGAAAATTCAGAATATCATTGCCCTGTTACAAACATGAGTTTTCTATTAAAATTCTTATATAGGTACCCTATTCCAGGCATAAGACTAATATCTCAATGTTAGCCAGAAAATATTACTTTTGATAAAAAGCTGCTGCATTAATCAAACTAAGCAACTTTGTGGTTTATTCTGACATGGTAGATACATGAGCTGTACTATGAGTTCCAAATCATTATTTAATCCCCACTTGTGAGTTCCATATATGGAAATATTAATATCCAAACCTCCTTTTTTGTCTTTAACTCAAGGGAGCCTCTTGTTTAAAGTAAAGTATAATGACCGGTACAACCAACTGTTTTAAACTATAGATATGGTCATTTCAGTTATAATACATCCAGAAAAAATTATACCAATATCATAGTTTTAAAAAAATACAGATTTTCATATGCAGAAAATACAGATTTTAAGCCATTTTGGTACCCCAGGCAGATACAAATGGACCTCAATGTGACAGGAAAAGGACTTTTTCTTTAAAACAGATAGCTATGATGCAAGAAATATAGTTTACTGGTATAAATATTATAATAACAATTGTCTGCTTTAGATACTTTTTGAAAAAATTCAGTTTTTATATGAAAAAACACCATTATTTTTCTTGCCGCAATAGAATCTGTCCATTTGAACCACTAAAAAAAGTCCACTAAAAATTGGCTGATGACTTTTGTGACATTTCTGTGTTTAAATCAACCACACAGTTATATGGCAACTCATTTTAGCTATTTATTTGAAAGAAAAACAAAAAATAAAAAAAATATTCATGTTTTCATATATAAGAGGCAATGTATGGAAAATGACTATTTTCAAGTCCTAACCACATACTTAAAATGTGTTGTAACTTGAAAACTATCCTTTATGCAGGAGTATTACTTGCTTTAGGTTACCTGAATATAGATATGCTCATCATAAGTAGTCAAGATAATAATTTTATTGAACTGATATCCTACAAATTCATGAAAACAAAATGCATTTCCAAATTTGGTAAAGATTAACCATAAATGCAAAAAACCAGAGCTACCATAAAAAATCAGGTTCAAAAGTTGGCTAATTCATCTTAAAAGTGTTACCTGTATTGGGGTACTACTTTTTCAGCTGGTAAAGACCACTTGCTGAATATCCAACTTTACTTGAAAAACTGGCTTACTAGGTCTCAGTATCGTATTAATTTTCCCATAGACTTCTATAGTGAAGTGCATATTTTTAGGATTTTTTAAAAAATATGTAAATTGATTCAATAAAACTTTCACTTATGTAGCATTTCTAAGGACATGTGAAAAAATAATTTCCCGCAAAAAAAATAGGGTGAGTCCACGAAGATTGGACAGAAAAGTAGTCTTGAACTATAAATAGCCATTTTCCCTACTTTCACTTTCGTTTTGCACTCACCAAACCAACCTTTTCAGTGGAACATTTTTATGATATTATGTTAGATTTTCTTTTAAAAAAGTTCTTCATCTTACAGTGTGATGTTTGCTCTATTTTTTAAGTCATTGTTCATGTCTTTTGACAAAACATTAGTTTGTAGAGAGGCAAAAAGAAAATGCACTATATTTTTATGGCATCCATGTTTTGACGTACACCCGCTCAGGGATATGCAATACGATACTGGTACCTATTACTAATAAACATTTCAATATAATCCTAAAAGTTGTTGTTTTTCTGCTAGAGTATTCATTTCCATACTGAAAATTCAGAATATCATTGCCCTGTTACAAACATGAGTTTTCTATTAAAATTCTTATATAGGTACCCTATTCCAGGCATAAGACTAATATCTCAATGTTAGCCAGAAAATATTACTTTTGATAAAAAGCTGCTGCATTAATCAAACTAAGCAACTTTGTGGTTTATTCTGACATGGTAGATACATGAGCTGTACTATGAGTTCCAAATCATTATTTAATCCCCACTTGTGAGTTCCATATATGGAAATATTAATATCCAAACCTCCTTTTTTGTCTTTAACTCAAGGGAGCCTCTTGTTTAAAGTAAAGTATAATGACCGGTACAACCAACTGTTTTAAACTATAGATATGGTCATTTCAGTTATAATACATCCAGAAAAAATTATACCAATATCATAGTTTTAAAAAAATACAGATTTTCATATGCAGAAAATACAGATTTTAAGCCATTTTGGTACCCCAGGCAGATACAAATGGACCTCAATGTGACAGGAAAAGGACTTTTTCTTTAAAACAGATAGCTATGATGCAAGAAATATAGTTTACTGGTATAAATATTATAATAACAATTGTCTGCTTTAGATACTTTTTGAAAAAATTCAGTTTTTATATGAAAAAACACCATTATTTTTCTTGCCGCAATAGAATCTGTCCATTTGAACCACTAAAAAAAGTCCACTAAAAATTGGCTGATGACTTTTGTGACATTTCTGTGTTTAAATCAACCACACAGTTATATGGCAACTCATTTTAGCTATTTATTTGAAAGAAAAACAAAAAATAAAAAAAATATTCATGTTTTCATATATAAGAGGCAATGTATGGAAAATGACTATTTTCAAGTCCTAACCACATACTTAAAATGTGTTGTAACTTGAAAACTATCCTTTATGCAGGAGTATTACTTGCTTTAGGTTACCTGAATATAGATATGCTCATCATAAGTAGTCAAGATAATAATTTTATTGAACTGATATCCTACAAATTCATGAAAACAAAATGCATTTCCAAATTTGGTAAAGATTAACCATAAATGCAAAAAACCAGAGCTACCATAAAAAATCAGGTTCAAAAGTTGGCTAATTCATCTTAAAAGTGTTACCTGTATTGGGGTACTACTTTTTCAGCTGGTAAAGACCACTTGCTGAATATCCAACTTTACTTGAAAAACTGGCTTACTAGGTCTCAGTATCGTATTAATTTTCCCATAGACTTCTATAGTGAAGTGCATATTTTTAGGATTTTTTAAAAAAATATGTAAATTGATTCAATAAAACTTTCACTTATGTAGCATTTCTAAGGACATGTGAAAAAATAATTTCCCGCAAAAAAAATAGGGTGAGTCCACGAAGATTGGACAGAAAAGTAGTCTTGAACTATAAATAGCCATTTTCCCTACTTTCACTTTCGTTTTGCACTCACCAAACCAACCTTTTCAGTGGAACATTTTTATGATATTATGTTAGATTTTCTTTTAAAAAAGTTCTTCATCTTACAGTGTGATGTTTGCTCTATTTTTTAAGTCATTGTTCATGTCTTTTGACAAAACATTAGTTTGTAGAGAGGCAAAAAGAAAATGCACTATATTTTTATGGCATCCATGTTTTGACGTACACCCGCTCAGGGATATGCAATACGATACTGGTACCTATTACTAATAAACATTTCAATATAATCCTAAAAGTTGTTGTTTTTCTGCTAGAGTATTCATTTCCATACTGAAAATTCAGAATATCATTGCCCTGTTACAAACATGAGTTTTCTATTAAAATTCTTATATAGGTACCCTATTCCAGGCATAAGACTAATATCTCAATGTTAGCCAGAAAATATTACTTTTGATAAAAAGCTGCTGCATTAATCAAACTAAGCAACTTTGTGGTTTATTCTGACATGGTAGATACATGAGCTGTACTATGAGTTCCAAATCATTATTTAATCCCCACTTGTGAGTTCCATATATGGAAATATTAATATCCAAACCTCCTTTTTTGTCTTTAACTCAAGGGAGCCTCTTGTTTAAAGTAAAGTATAATGACCGGTACAACCAACTGTTTTAAACTATAGATATGGTCATTTCAGTTATAATACATCCAGAAAAAATTATACCAATATCATAGTTTTAAAAAAATACAGATTTTCATATGCAGAAAATACAGATTTTAAGCCATTTTGGTACCCCAGGCAGATACAAATGGACCTCAATGTGACAGGAAAAGGACTTTTTCTTTAAAACAGATAGCTATGATGCAAGAAATATAGTTTACTGGTATAAATATTATAATAACAATTGTCTGCTTTAGATACTTTTTGAAAAAATTCAGTTTTTATATGAAAAAACACCATTATTTTTCTTGCCGCAATAGAATCTGTCCATTTGAACCACTAAAAAAAGTCCACTAAAAATTGGCTGATGACTTTTGTGACATTTCTGTGTTTAAATCAACCACACAGTTATATGGCAACTCATTTTAGCTATTTATTTGAAAGAAAAACAAAAAATAAAAAAAATATTCATGTTTTCATATATAAGAGGCAATGTATGGAAAATGACTATTTTCAAGTCCTAACCACATACTTAAAATGTGTTGTAACTTGAAAACTATCCTTTATGCAGGAGTATTACTTGCTTTAGGTTACCTGAATATAGATATGCTCATCATAAGTAGTCAAGATAATAATTTTATTGAACTGATATCCTACAAATTCATGAAAACAAAATGCATTTCCAAATTTGGTAAAGATTAACCATAAATGCAAAAAACCAGAGCTACCATAAAAAATCAGGTTCAAAAGTTGGCTAATTCATCTTAAAAGTGTTACCTGTATTGGGGTACTACTTTTTCAGCTGGTAAAGACCACTTGCTGAATATCCAACTTTACTTGAAAAACTGGCTTACTAGGTCTCAGTATCGTATTAATTTTCCCATAGACTTCTATAGTGAAGTGCATATTTTTAGGATTTTTTAAAAAAATATGTAAATTGATTCAATAAAACTTTCACTTATGTAGCATTTCTAAGGACATGTGAAAAAATAATTTCCCGCAAAAAAAATAGGGTGAGTCCACGAAGATTGGACAGAAAAGTAGTCTTGAACTATAAATAGCCATTTTCCCTACTTTCACTTTCGTTTTGCACTCACCAAACCAACCTTTTCAGTGGAACATTTTTATGATATTATGTTAGATTTTCTTTTAAAAAAGTTCTTCATCTTACAGTGTGATGTTTGCTCTATTTTTTAAGTCATTGTTCATGTCTTTTGACAAAACATTAGTTTGTAGAGAGGCAAAAAGAAAATGCACTATATTTTTATGGCATCCATGTTTTGACGTACACCCGCTCAGGGATATGCAATACGATACTGGTACCTATTACTAATAAACATTTCAATATAATCCTAAAAGTTGTTGTTTTTCTGCTAGAGTATTCATTTCCATACTGAAAATTCAGAATATCATTGCCCTGTTACAAACATGAGTTTTCTATTAAAATTCTTATATAGGTACCCTATTCCAGGCATAAGACTAATATCTCAATGTTAGCCAGAAAATATTACTTTTGATAAAAAGCTGCTGCATTAATCAAACTAAGCAACTTTGTGGTTTATTCTGACATGGTAGATACATGAGCTGTACTATGAGTTCCAAATCATTATTTAATCCCCACTTGTGAGTTCCATATATGGAAATATTAATATCCAAACCTCCTTTTTTGTCTTTAACTCAAGGGAGCCTCTTGTTTAAAGTAAAGTATAATGACCGGTACAACCAACTGTTTTAAACTATAGATATGGTCATTTCAGTTATAATACATCCAGAAAAAATTATACCAATATCATAGTTTTAAAAAAATACAGATTTTCATATGCAGAAAATACAGATTTTAAGCCATTTTGGTACCCCAGGCAGATACAAATGGACCTCAATGTGACAGGAAAAGGACTTTTTCTTTAAAACAGATAGCTATGATGCAAGAAATATAGTTTACTGGTATAAATATTATAATAACAATTGTCTGCTTTAGATACTTTTTGAAAAAATTCAGTTTTTATATGAAAAAACACCATTATTTTTCTTGCCGCAATAGAATCTGTCCATTTGAACCACTAAAAAAAGTCCACTAAAAATTGGCTGATGACTTTTGTGACATTTCTGTGTTTAAATCAACCACACAGTTATATGGCAACTCATTTTAGCTATTTATTTGAAAGAAAAACAAAAAATAAAAAAAATATTCATGTTTTCATATATAAGAGGCAATGTATGGAAAATGACTATTTTCAAGTCCTAACCACATACTTAAAATGTGTTGTAACTTGAAAACTATCCTTTATGCAGGAGTATTACTTGCTTTAGGTTACCTGAATATAGATATGCTCATCATAAGTAGTCAAGATAATAATTTTATTGAACTGATATCCTACAAATTCATGAAAACAAAATGCATTTCCAAATTTGGTAAAGATTAACCATAAATGCAAAAAACCAGAGCTACCATAAAAAATCAGGTTCAAAAGTTGGCTAATTCATCTTAAAAGTGTTACCTGTATTGGGGTACTACTTTTTCAGCTGGTAAAGACCACTTGCTGAATATCCAACTTTACTTGAAAAACTGGCTTACTAGGTCTCAGTATCGTATTAATTTTCCCATAGACTTCTATAGTGAAGTGCATATTTTTAGGATTTTTTAAAAAATATGTAAATTGATTCAATAAAACTTTCACTTATGTAGCATTTCTAAGGACATGTGAAAAAATAATTTCCCGCAAAAAAAATAGGGTGAGTCCACGAAGATTGGACAGAAAAGTAGTCTTGAACTATAAATAGCCATTTTCCCTACTTTCACTTTCGTTTTGCACTCACCAAACCAACCTTTTCAGTGGAACATTTTTATGATATTATGTTAGATTTTCTTTTAAAAAAGTTCTTCATCTTACAGTGTGATGTTTGCTCTATTTTTTAAGTCATTGTTCATGTCTTTTGACAAAACATTAGTTTGTAGAGAGGCAAAAAGAAAATGCACTATATTTTTATGGCATCCATGTTTTGACGTACACCCGCTCAGGGATATGCAATACGATACTGGTACCTATTACTAATAAACATTTCAATATAATCCTAAAAGTTGTTGTTTTTCTGCTAGAGTATTCATTTCCATACTGAAAATTCAGAATATCATTGCCCTGTTACAAACATGAGTTTTCTATTAAAATTCTTATATAGGTACCCTATTCCAGGCATAAGACTAATATCTCAATGTTAGCCAGAAAATATTACTTTTGATAAAAAGCTGCTGCATTAATCAAACTAAGCAACTTTGTGGTTTATTCTGACATGGTAGATACATGAGCTGTACTATGAGTTCCAAATCATTATTTAATCCCCACTTGTGAGTTCCATATATGGAAATATTAATATCCGAACCTCCTTTTTTGTCTTTAACTCAAGGGAGCCTCTTGTTTAAAGTAAAGTATAATGACCGGTACAACCAACTGTTTTAAACTATAGATATGGTCATTTCAGTTATAATACATCCAGAAAAAATTATACCAATATCATAGTTTTAAAAAAATACAGATTTTCATATGCAGAAAATACAGATTTTAAGCCATTTTGGTACCCCAGGCAGATACAAATGGACCTCAATGTGACAGGAAAAGGACTTTTTCTTTAAAACAGATAGCTATGATGCAAGAAATATAGTTTACTGGTATAAATATTATAATAACAATTGTCTGCTTTAGATACTTTTTGAAAAAATTCAGTTTTTATATGAAAAAACACCATTATTTTTCTTGCCGCAATAGAATCTGTCCATTTGAACCACTAAAAAAAGTCCACTAAAAATTGGCTGATGACTTTTGTGACATTTCTGTGTTTAAATCAACCACACAGTTATATGGCAACTCATTTTAGCTATTTATTTGAAAGAAAAACAAAAAATAAAAAAAATATTCATGTTTTCATATATAAGAGGCAATGTATGGAAAATGACTATTTTCAAGTCCTAACCACATACTTAAAATGTGTTGTAACTTGAAAACTATCCTTTATGCAGGAGTATTACTTGCTTTAGGTTACCTGAATATAGATATGCTCATCATAAGTAGTCAAGATAATAATTTTATTGAACTGATATCCTACAAATTCATGAAAACAAAATGCATTTCCAAATTTGGTAAAGATTAACCATAAATGCAAAAAACCAGAGCTACCATAAAAAATCAGGTTCAAAAGTTGGCTAATTCATCTTAAAAGTGTTACCTGTATTGGGGTACTACTTTTTCAGCTGGTAAAGACCACTTGCTGAATATCCAACTTTACTTGAAAAACTGGCTTACTAGGTCTCAGTATCGTATTAATTTTCCCATAGACTTCTATAGTGAAGTGCATATTTTTAGGATTTTTTAAAAAATATGTAAATTGATTCAATAAAACTTTCACTTATGTAGCATTTCTAAGGACATGTGAAAAAATAATTTCCCGCAAAAAAAATAGGGTGAGTCCACGAAGATTGGACAGAAAAGTAGTCTTGAACTATAAATAGCCATTTTCCCTACTTTCACTTTCGTTTTGCACTCACCAAACCAACCTTTTCAGTGGAACATTTTTATGATATTATGTTAGATTTTCTTTTAAAAAAGTTCTTCATCTTACAGTGTGATGTTTGCTCTATTTTTTAAGTCATTGTTCATGTCTTTTGACAAAACATTAGTTTGTAGAGAGGCAAAAAGAAAATGCACTATATTTTTATGGCATCCATGTTTTGACGTACACCCGCTCAGGGATATGCAATACGATACTGGTACCTATTACTAATAAACATTTCAATATAATCCTAAAAGTTGTTGCTTTTCTGCTAGAGTATTCATTTCCATACTGAAAATTCAGAATATCATTGCCCTGTTACAAACATGAGTTTTCTATTAAAATTCTTATATAGGTACCCTATTCCAGGCATAAGACTAATATCTCAATGTTAGCCAGAAAATATTACTTTTGATAAAAAGCTGCTGCATTAATCAAACTAAGCAACTTTGTGGTTTATTCTGACATGGTAGATACATGAGCTGTACTATGAGTTCCAAATCATTATTTAATCCCCACTTGTGAGTTCCATATATGGAAATATTAATATCCAAACCTCCTTTTTTGTCTTTAACTCAAGGGAGCCTCTTGTTTAAAGTAAAGTATAATGACCGGTACAACCAACTGTTTTAAACTATAGATATGGTCATTTCAGTTATAATACATCCAGAAAAAATTATACCAATATCATAGTTTTAAAAAAATACAGATTTTCATATGCAGAAAATACAGATTTTAAGCCATTTTGGTACCCCAGGCAGATACAAATGGACCTCAATGTGACAGGAAAAGGACTTTTTCTTTAAACAGATAGCTATGATGCAAGAAATATAGTTTACTGGTATAAATATTATAATAACAATTGTCTGCTTTAGATACTTTTTGAAAAAATTCAGTTTTTATATGAAAAAACACCATTATTTTTCTTGCCGCAATAGAATCTGTCCATTTGAACCACTAAAAAAAGTCCACTAAAAATTGGCTGATGACTTTTGTGACATTTCTGTGTTTAAATCAACCACACAGTTATATGGCAACTCATTTTAGCTATTTATTTGAAAGAAAAACAAAAAATAAAAAAAATATTCATGTTTTCATATATAAGAGGCAATGTATGGAAAATGACTATTTTCAAGTCCTAACCACATACTTAAAATGTGTTGTAACTTGAAAACTATCCTTTATGCAGGAGTATTACTTGCTTTAGGTTACCTGAATATAGATATGCTCATCATAAGTAGTCAAGATAATAATTTTATTGAACTGATATCCTACAAATTCATGAAAACAAAATGCATTTCCAAATTTGGTAAAGATTAACCATAAATGCAAAAAACCAGAGCTACCATAAAAAATCAGGTTCAAAAGTTGGCTAATTCATCTTAAAAGTGTTACCTGTATTGGGGTACTACTTTTTCAGCTGGTAAAGACCACTTGCTGAATATCCAACTTTACTTGAAAAACTGGCTTACTAGGTCTCAGTATCGTATTAATTTTCCCATAGACTTCTATAGTGAAGTGCATATTTTTAGGATTTTTTAAAAAATATGTAAATTGATTCAATAAAACTTTCACTTATGTAGCATTTCTAAGGACATGTGAAAAAATAATTTCCCGCAAAAAAAATAGGGTGAGTCCACGAAGATTGGACAGAAAAGTAGTCTTGAACTATAAATAGCCATTTTCCCTACTTTCACTTTCGTTTTGCACTCACCAAACCAACCTTTTCAGTGGAACATTTTTATGATATTATGTTAGATTTTCTTTTAAAAAAGTTCTTCATCTTACAGTGTGATGTTTGCTCTATTTTTTAAGTCATTGTTCATGTCTTTTGACAAAACATTAGTTTGTAGAGAGGCAAAAAGAAAATGCACTATATTTTTATGGCATCCATGTTTTGACGTACACCCGCTCAGGGATATGCAATACGATACTGGTACCTATTACTAATAAACATTTCAATATAATCCTAAAAGTTGTTGTTTTTCTGCTAGAGTATTCATTTCCATACTGAAAATTCAGAATATCATTGCCCTGTTACAAACATGAGTTTTCTATTAAAATTCTTATATAGGTACCCTATTCCAGGCATAAGACTAATATCTCAATGTTAGCCAGAAAATATTACTTTTGATAAAAAGCTGCTGCATTAATCAAACTAAGCAACTTTGTGGTTTATTCTGACATGGTAGATACATGAGCTGTACTATGAGTTCCAAATCATTATTTAATCCCCACTTGTGAGTTCCATATATGGAAATATTAATATCCGAACCTCCTTTTTTGTCTTTAACTCAAGGGAGCCTCTTGTTTAAAGTAAAGTATAATGACCGGTACAACCAACTGTTTTAAACTATAGATATGGTCATTTCAGTTATAATACATCCAGAAAAAATTATACCAATATCATAGTTTTAAAAAAATACAGATTTTCATATGCAGAAAATACAGATTTTAAGCCATTTTGGTACCCCAGGCAGATACAAATGGACCTCAATGTGACAGGAAAAGGACTTTTTCTTTAAAACAGATAGCTATGATGCAAGAAATATAGTTTACTGGTATAAATATTATAATAACAATTGTCTGCTTTAGATACTTTTTGAAAAAATTCAGTTTTTATATGAAAAAACACCATTATTTTTCTTGCCGCAATAGAATCTGTCCATTTGAACCACTAAAAAAAGTCCACTAAAAATTGGCTGATGACTTTTGTGACATTTCTGTGTTTAAATCAACCACACAGTTATATGGCAACTCATTTTAGCTATTTATTTGAAAGAAAAACAAAAAATAAAAAAAATATTCATGTTTTCATATATAAGAGGCAATGTATGGAAAATGACTATTTTCAAGTCCTAACCACATACTTAAAATGTGTTGTAACTTGAAAACTATCCTTTATGCAGGAGTATTACTTGCTTTAGGTTACCTGAATATAGATATGCTCATCATAAGTAGTCAAGATAATAATTTTATTGAACTGATATCCTACAAATTCATGAAAACAAAATGCATTTCCAAATTTGGTAAAGATTAACCATAAATGCAAAAAACCAGAGCTACCATAAAAAATCAGGTTCAAAAGTTGGCTAATTCATCTTAAAAGTGTTACCTGTATTGGGGTACTACTTTTTCAGCTGGTAAAGACCACTTGCTGAATATCCAACTTTACTTGAAAAACTGGCTTACTAGGTCTCAGTATCGTATTAATTTTCCCATAGACTTCTATAGTGAAGTGCATATTTTTAGGATTTTTTAAAAAATATGTAAATTGATTCAATAAAACTTTCACTTATGTAGCATTTCTAAGGACATGTGAAAAAATAATTTCCCGCAAAAAAAATAGGGTGAGTCCACGAAGATTGGACAGAAAAGTAGTCTTGAACTATAAATAGCCATTTTCCCTACTTTCACTTTCGTTTTGCACTCACCAAACCAACCTTTTCAGTGGAACATTTTTATGATATTATGTTAGATTTTCTTTTAAAAAAGTTCTTCATCTTACAGTGTGATGTTTGCTCTATTTTTTAAGTCATTGTTCATGTCTTTTGACAAAACATTAGTTTGTAGAGAGGCAAAAAGAAAATGCACTATATTTTTATGGCATCCATGTTTTGACGTACACCCGCTCAGGGATATGCAATACGATACTGGTACCTATTACTAATAAACATTTCAATATAATCCTAAAAGTTGTTGTTTTTCTGCTAGAGTATTCATTTCCATACTGAAAATTCAGAATATCATTGCCCTGTTACAAACATGAGTTTTCTATTAAAATTCTTATATAGGTACCCTATTCCAGGCATAAGACTAATATCTCAATGTTAGCCAGAAAATATTACTTTTGATAAAAAGCTGCTGCATTAATCAAACTAAGCAACTTTGTGGTTTATTCTGACATGGTAGATACATGAGCTGTACTATGAGTTCCAAATCATTATTTAATCCCCACTTGTGAGTTCCATATATGGAAATATTAATATCCGAACCTCCTTTTTTGTCTTTAACTCAAGGGAGCCTCTTGTTTAAAGTAAAGTATAATGACCGGTACAACCAACTGTTTTAAACTATAGATATGGTCATTTCAGTTATAATACATCCAGAAAAAATTATACCAATATCATAGTTTTAAAAAAATACAGATTTTCATATGCAGAAAATACAGATTTTAAGCCATTTTGGTACCCCAGGCAGATACAAATGGACCTCAATGTGACAGGAAAAGGACTTTTTCTTTAAAACAGATAGCTATGATGCAAGAAATATAGTTTACTGGTATAAATATTATAATAACAATTGTCTGCTTTAGATACTTTTTGAAAAAATTCAGTTTTTATATGAAAAAACACCATTATTTTTCTTGCCGCAATAGAATCTGTCCATTTGAACCACTAAAAAAAGTCCACTAAAAATTGGCTGATGACTTTTGTGACATTTCTGTGTTTAAATCAACCACACAGTTATATGGCAACTCATTTTAGCTATTTATTTGAAAGAAAAACAAAAAATAAAAAAAATATTCATGTTTTCATATATAAGAGGCAATGTATGGAAAATGACTATTTTCAAGTCCTAACCACATACTTAAAATGTGTTGTAACTTGAAAACTATCCTTTATGCAGGAGTATTACTTGCTTTAGGTTACCTGAATATAGATATGCTCATCATAAGTAGTCAAGATAATAATTTTATTGAACTGATATCCTACAAATTCATGAAAACAAAATGCATTTCCAAATTTGGTAAAGATTAACCATAAATGCAAAAAACCAGAGCTACCATAAAAAATCAGGTTCAAAAGTTGGCTAATTCATCTTAAAAGTGTTACCTGTATTGGGGTACTACTTTTTCAGCTGGTAAAGACCACTTGCTGAATATCCAACTTTACTTGAAAAACTGGCTTACTACTAATAAACATTTCAATATAATCCTAAAAGTTGTTGTTTTTCTGCTAGAGTATTCATTTCCATACTGAAAATTCAGAATATCATTGCCCTGTTACAAACATGAGTTTTCTATTAAAATTCTTATATAGGTACCCTATTCCAGGCATAAGACTAATATCTCAATGTTAGCCAGAAAATATTACTTTTGATAAAAAGCTGCTGCATTAATCAAACTAAGCAACTTTGTGGTTTATTCTGACATGGTAGATACATGAGCTGTACTATGAGTTCCAAATCATTATTTAATCCCCACTTGTGAGTTCCATATATGGAAATATTAATATCCGAACCTCCTTTTTTGTCTTTAACTCAAGGGAGCCTCTTGTTTAAAGTAAAGTATAATGACCGGTACAACCAACTGTTTTAAACTATAGATATGGTCATTTCAGTTATAATACATCCAGAAAAAATTATACCAATATCATAGTTTTAAAAAAATACAGATTTTCATATGCAGAAAATACAGATTTTAAGCCATTTTGGTACCCCAGGCAGATACAAATGGACCTCAATGTGACAGGAAAAGGACTTTTTCTTTAAAACAGATAGCTATGATGCAAGAAATATAGTTTACTGGTATAAATATTATAATAACAATTGTCTGCTTTAGATACTTTTTGAAAAAATTCAGTTTTTATATGAAAAAACACCATTATTTTTCTTGCCGCAATAGAATCTGTCCATTTGAACCACTAAAAAAAGTCCACTAAAAATTGGCTGATGACTTTTGTGACATTTCTGTGTTTAAATCAACCACACAGTTATATGGCAACTCATTTTAGCTATTTATTTGAAAGAAAAACAAAAAATAAAAAAAATATTCATGTTTTCATATATAAGAGGCAATGTATGGAAAATGACTATTTTCAAGTCCTAACCACATACTTAAAATGTGTTGTAACTTGAAAACTATCCTTTATGCAGGAGTATTACTTGCTTTAGGTTACCTGAATATTGATATGCTCATCATAAGTAGTCAAGATAATAATTTTATTGAACTGATATCCTACAAATTCATGAAAACAAAATGCATTTCCAAATTTGGTAAAGATTAACCATAAATGCAAAAAACCAGAGCTACCATAAAAAATCAGGTTCAAAAGTTGGCTAATTCATCTTAAAAGTGTTACCTGTATTGGGGTACTACTTTTTCAGCTGGTAAAGACCACTTGCTGAATATCCAACTTTACTTGAAAAACTGGCTTACTAGGTCTCAGTATCGTATTAATTTTCCCATAGACTTCTATAGTGAAGTGCATATTTTTAGGATTTTTTAAAAAATATGTAAATTGATTCAATAAAACTTTCACTTATGTAGCATTTCTAAGGACATGTGAAAAAATAATTTCCCGCAAAAAAAATAGGGTGAGTCCACGAAGATTGGACAGAAAAGTAGTCTTGAACTATAAATAGCCATTTTCCCTACTTTCACTTTCGTTTTGCACTCACCAAACCAACCTTTTCAGTGGAACATTTTTATGATATTATGTTAGATTTTCTTTTAAAAAAGTTCTTCATCTTACAGTGTGATGTTTGCTCTATTTTTTAAGTCATTGTTCATGTCTTTTGACAAAACATTAGTTTGTAGAGAGGCAAAAAGAAAATGCACTATATTTTTATGGCATCCATGTTTTGACGTACACCCGCTCAGGGATATGCAATACGATACTGGTACCTATTACTAATAAACATTTCAATATAATCCTAAAAGTTGTTGTTTTTCTGCTAGAGTATTCATTTCCATACTGAAAATTCAGAATATCATTGCCCTGTTACAAACATGAGTTTTCTATTAAAATTCTTATATAGGTACCCTATTCCAGGCATAAGACTAATATCTCAATGTTAGCCAGAAAATATTACTTTTGATAAAAAGCTGCTGCATTAATCAAACTAAGCAACTTTGTGGTTTATTCTGACATGGTAGATACATGAGCTGTACTATGAGTTCCAAATCATTATTTAATCCCCACTTGTGAGTTCCATATATGGAAATATTAATATCCAAACCTCCTTTTTTGTCTTTAACTCAAGGGAGCCTCTTGTTTAAAGTAAAGTATAATGACCGGTACAACCAACTGTTTTAAACTATAGATATGGTCATTTCAGTTATAATACATCCAGAAAAAATTATACCAATATCATAGTTTTAAAAAAATACAGATTTTCATATGCAGAAAATACAGATTTTAAGCCATTTTGGTACCCCAGGCAGATACAAATGGACCTCAATGTGACAGGAAAAGGACTTTTTCTTTAAAACAGATAGCTATGATGCAAGAAATATAGTTTACTGGTATAAATATTATAATAACAATTGTCTGCTTTAGATACTTTTTGAAAAAATTCAGTTTTTATATGAAAAAACACCATTATTTTTCTTGCCGCAATAGAATCTGTCCATTTGAACCACTAAAAAAAGTCCACTAAAAATTGGCTGATGACTTTTGTGACATTTCTGTGTTTAAATCAACCACACAGTTATATGGCAACTCATTTTAGCTATTTATTTGAAAGAAAAACAAAAAATAAAAAAAATATTCATGTTTTCATATATAAGAGGCAATGTATGGAAAATGACTATTTTCAAGTCCTAACCACATACTTAAAATGTGTTGTAACTTGAAAACTATCCTTTATGCAGGAGTATTACTTGCTTTAGGTTACCTGAATATAGATATGCTCATCATAAGTAGTCAAGATAATAATTTTATTGAACTGATATCCTACAAATTCATGAAAACAAAATGCATTTCCAAATTTGGTAAAGATTAACCATAAATGCAAAAAACCAGAGCTACCATAAAAAATCAGGTTCAAAAGTTGGCTAATTCATCTTAAAAGTGTTACCTGTATTGGGGTACTACTTTTTCAGCTGGTAAAGACCACTTGCTGAATATCCAACTTTACTTGAAAAACTGGCTTACTAGGTCTCAGTATCGTATTAATTTTCCCATAGACTTCTATAGTGAAGTGCATATTTTTAGGATTTTTTAAAAAATATGTAAATTGATTCAATAAAACTTTCACTTATGTAGCATTTCTAAGGACATGTGAAAAAATAATTTCCCGCAAAAAAAATAGGGTGAGTCCACGAAGATTGGACAGAAAAGTAGTCTTGAACTATAAATAGCCATTTTCCCTACTTTCACTTTCGTTTTGCACTCACCAAACCAACCTTTTCAGTGGAACATTTTTATGATATTATGTTAGATTTTCTTTTAAAAAAGTTCTTCATCTTACAGTGTGATGTTTGCTCTATTTTTTAAGTCATTGTTCATGTCTTCTGACAAAACATTAGTTTGTAGAGAGGCAAAAAGAAAATGCACTATATTTTTATGGCATCCATGTTTTGACGTACACCCGCTCAGGGATATGCAATACGATACTGGTACCTATTACTAATAAACATTTCAATATAATCCTAAAAGTTGTTGTTTTTCTGCTAGAGTATTCATTTCCATACTGAAAATTCAGAATATCATTGCCCTGTTACAAACATGAGTTTTCTATTAAAATTCTTATATAGGTACCCTATTCCAGGCATAAGACTAATATCTCAATGTTAGCCAGAAAATATTACTTTTGATAAAAAGCTGCTGCATTAATCAAACTAAGCAACTTTGTGGTTTATTCTGACATGGTAGATACATGAGCTGTACTATGAGTTCCAAATCATTATTTAATCCCCACTTGTGAGTTCCATATATGGAAATATTAATATCCGAACCTCCTTTTTTGTCTTTAACTCAAGGGAGCCTCTTGTTTAAAGTAAAGTATAATGACCGGTACAACCAACTGTTTTAAACTATAGATATGGTCATTTCAGTTATAATACATCCAGAAAAAATTATACCAATATCATAGTTTTAAAAAAATACAGATTTTCATATGCAGAAAATACAGATTTTAAGCCATTTTGGTACCCCAGGCAGATACAAATGGACCTCAATGTGACAGGAAAAGGACTTTTTCTTTAAAACAGATAGCTATGATGCAAGAAATATAGTTTACTGGTATAAATATTATAATAACAATTGTCTGCTTTAGATACTTTTTGAAAAAATTCAGTTTTTATATGAAAAAACACCATTATTTTTCTTGCCGCAATAGAATCTGTCCATTTGAACCACTAAAAAAAGTCCACTAAAAATTGGCTGATGACTTTTGTGACATTTCTGTGTTTAAATCAACCACACAGTTATATGGCAACTCATTTTAGCTATTTATTTGAAAGAAAAACAAAAAATAAAAAAAATATTCATGTTTTCATATATAAGAGGCAATGTATGGAAAATGACTATTTTCAAGTCCTAACCACATACTTAAAATGTGTTGTAACTTGAAAACTATCCTTTATGCAGGAGTATTACTTGCTTTAGGTTACCTGAATATTGATATGCTCATCATAAGTAGTCAAGATAATAATTTTATTGAACTGATATCCTACAAATTCATGAAAACAAAATGCATTTCCAAATTTGGTAAAGATTAACCATAAATGCAAAAAACCAGAGCTACCATAAAAAATCAGGTTCAAAAGTTGGCTAATTCATCTTAAAAGTGTTACCTGTATTGGGGTACTACTTTTTCAGCTGGTAAAGACCACTTGCTGAATATCCAACTTTACTTGAAAAACTGGCTTACTAGGTCTCAGTATCGTATTAATTTTCCCATAGACTTCTATAGTGAAGTGCATATTTTTAGGATTTTTTAAAAAATATGTAAATTGATTCAATAAAACTTTCACTTATGTAGCATTTCTAAGGACATGTGAAAAAATAATTTCCCGCAAAAAAAATAGGGTGAGTCCACGAAGATTGGACAGAAAAGTAGTCTTGAACTATAAATAGCCATTTTCCCTACTTTCACTTTCGTTTTGCACTCACCAAACCAACCTTTTCAGTGGAACATTTTTATGATATTATGTTAGATTTTCTTTTAAAAAAGTTCTTCATCTTACAGTGTGATGTTTGCTCTATTTTTTAAGTCATTGTTCATGTCTTTTGACAAAACATTAGTTTGTAGAGAGGCAAAAAGAAAATGCACTATATTTTTATGGCATCCATGTTTTGACGTACACCCGCTCAGGGATATGCAATACGATACTGGTACCTATTACTAATAAACATTTCAATATAATCCTAAAAGTTGTTGTTTTTCTGCTAGAGTATTCATTTCCATACTGAAAATTCAGAATATCATTGCCCTGTTACAAACATGAGTTTTCTATTAAAATTCTTATATAGGTACCCTATTCCAGGCATAAGACTAATATCTCAATGTTAGCCAGAAAATATTACTTTTGATAAAAAGCTGCTGCATTAATCAAACTAAGCAACTTTGTGGTTTATTCTGACATGGTAGATACATGAGCTGTACTATGAGTTCCAAATCATTATTTAATCCCCACTTGTGAGTTCCATATATGGAAATATTAATATCCGAACCTCCTTTTTTGTCTTTAACTCAAGGGAGCCTCTTGTTTAAAGTAAAGTATAATGACCGGTACAACCAACTGTTTTAAACTATAGATATGGTCATTTCAGTTATAATACATCCAGAAAAAATTATACCAATATCATAGTTTTAAAAAAATACAGATTTTCATATGCAGAAAATACAGATTTTAAGCCATTTTGGTACCCCAGGCAGATACAAATGGACCTCAATGTGACAGGAAAAGGACTTTTTCTTTAAAACAGATAGCTATGATGCAAGAAATATAGTTTACTGGTATAAATATTATAATAACAATTGTCTGCTTTAGATACTTTTTGAAAAAATTCAGTTTTTATATGAAAAAACACCATTATTTTTCTTGCCGCAATAGAATCTGTCCATTTGAACCACTAAAAAAAGTCCACTAAAAATTGGCTGATGACTTTTGTGACATTTCTGTGTTTAAATCAACCACACAGTTATATGGCAACTCATTTTAGCTATTTATTTGAAAGAAAAACAAAAAATAAAAAAAATATTCATGTTTTCATATATAAGAGGCAATGTATGGAAAATGACTATTTTCAAGTCCTAACCACATACTTAAAATGTGTTGTAACTTGAAAACTATCCTTTATGCAGGAGTATTACTTGCTTTAGGTTACCTGAATATAGATATGCTCATCATAAGTAGTCAAGATAATAATTTTATTGAACTGATATCCTACAAATTCATGAAAACAAAATGCATTTCCAAATTTGGTAAAGATTAACCATAAATGCAAAAAACCAGAGCTACCATAAAAAATCAGGTTCAAAAGTTGGCTAATTCATCTTAAAAGTGTTACCTGTATTGGGGTACTACTTTTTCAGCTGGTAAAGACCACTTGCTGAATATCCAACTTTACTTGAAAAACTGGCTTACTAGGTCTCAGTATCGTATTAATTTTCCCATAGACTTCTATAGTGAAGTGCATATTTTTAGGATTTTTTAAAAAATATGTAAATTGATTCAATAAAACTTTCACTTATGTAGCATTTCTAAGGACATGTGAAAAAATAATTTCCCGCAAAAAAAATAGGGTGAGTCCACGAAGATTGGACAGAAAAGTAGTCTTGAACTATAAATAGCCATTTTCCCTACTTTCACTTTCGTTTTGCACTCACCAAACCAACCTTTTCAGTGGAACATTTTTATGATATTATGTTAGATTTTCTTTTAAAAAAGTTCTTCATCTTACAGTGTGATGTTTGCTCTATTTTTTAAGTCATTGTTCATGTCTTTTGACAAAACATTAGTTTGTAGAGAGGCAAAAAGAAAATGCACTATATTTTTATGGCATCCATGTTTTGACGTACACCCGCTCAGGGATATGCAATACGATACTGGTACCTATTACTAATAAACATTTCAATATAATCCTAAAAGTTGTTGTTTTTCTGCTAGAGTATTCATTTCCATACTGAAAATTCAGAATATCATTGCCCTGTTACAAACATGAGTTTTCTATTAAAATTCTTATATAGGTACCCTATTCCAGGCATAAGACTAATATCTCAATGTTAGCCAGAAAATATTACTTTTGATAAAAAGCTGCTGCATTAATCAAACTAAGCAACTTTGTGGTTTATTCTGACATGGTAGATACATGAGCTGTACTATGAGTTCCAAATCATTATTTAATCCCCACTTGTGAGTTCCATATATGGAAATATTAATATCCGAACCTCCTTTTTTGTCTTTAACTCAAGGGAGCCTCTTGTTTAAAGTAAAGTATAATGACCGGTACAACCAACTGTTTTAAACTATAGATATGGTCATTTCAGTTATAATACATCCAGAAAAAATTATACCAATATCATAGTTTTAAAAAAATACAGATTTTCATATGCAGAAAATACAGATTTTAAGCCATTTTGGTACCCCAGGCAGATACAAATGGACCTCAATGTGACAGGAAAAGGACTTTTTCTTTAAAACAGATAGCTATGATGCAAGAAATATAGTTTACTGGTATAAATATTATAATAACAATTGTCTGCTTTAGATACTTTTTGAAAAAATTCAGTTTTTATATGAAAAAACACCATTATTTTTCTTGCCGCAATAGAATCTGTCCATTTGAACCACTAAAAAAAGTCCACTAAAAATTGGCTGATGACTTTTGTGACATTTCTGTGTTTAAATCAACCACACAGTTATATGGCAACTCATTTTAGCTATTTATTTGAAAGAAAAACAAAAAATAAAAAAAATATTCATGTTTTCATATATAAGAGGCAATGTATGGAAAATGACTATTTTCAAGTCCTAACCACATACTTAAAATGTGTTGTAACTTGAAAACTATCCTTTATGCAGGAGTATTACTTGCTTTAGGTTACCTGAATATTGATATGCTCATCATAAGTAGTCAAGATAATAATTTTATTGAACTGATATCCTACAAATTCATGAAAACAAAATGCATTTCCAAATTTGGTAAAGATTAACCATAAATGCAAAAAACCAGAGCTACCATAAAAAATCAGGTTCAAAAGTTGGCTAATTCATCTTAAAAGTGTTACCTGTATTGGGGTACTACTTTTTCAGCTGGTAAAGACCACTTGCTGAATATCCAACTTTACTTGAAAAACTGGCTTACTAGGTCTCAGTATCGTATTAATTTTCCCATAGACTTCTATAGTGAAGTGCATATTTTTAGGATTTTTTAAAAAATATGTAAATTGATTCAATAAAACTTTCACTTATGTAGCATTTCTAAGGACATGTGAAAAAATAATTTCCCGCAAAAAAAATAGGGTGAGTCCACGAAGATTGGACAGAAAAGTAGTCTTGAACTATAAATAGCCATTTTCCCTACTTTCACTTTCGTTTTGCACTCACCAAACCAACCTTTTCAGTGGAACATTTTTATGATATTATGTTAGATTTTCTTTTAAAAAAGTTCTTCATCTTACAGTGTGATGTTTGCTCTATTTTTTAAGTCATTGTTCATGTCTTTTGACAAAACATTAGTTTGTAGAGAGGCAAAAAGAAAATGCACTATATTTTTATGGCATCCATGTTTTGACGTACACCCGCTCAGGGATATGCAATACGATACTGGTACCTATTACTAATAAACATTTCAATATAATCCTAAAAGTTGTTGTTTTTCTGCTAGAGTATTCATTTCCATACTGAAAATTCAGAATATCATTGCCCTGTTACAAACATGAGTTTTCTATTAAAATTCTTATATAGGTACCCTATTCCAGGCATAAGACTAATATCTCAATGTTAGCCAGAAAATATTACTTTTGATAAAAAGCTGCTGCATTAATCAAACTAAGCAACTTTGTGGTTTATTCTGACATGGTAGATACATGAGCTGTACTATGAGTTCCAAATCATTATTTAATCCCCACTTGTGAGTTCCATATATGGAAATATTAATATCCGAACCTCCTTTTTTGTCTTTAACTCAAGGGAGCCTCTTGTTTAAAGTAAAGTATAATGACCGGTACAACCAACTGTTTTAAACTATAGATATGGTCATTTCAGTTATAATACATCCAGAAAAAATTATACCAATATCATAGTTTTAAAAAAATACAGATTTTCATATGCAGAAAATACAGATTTTAAGCCATTTTGGTACCCCAGGCAGATACAAATGGACCTCAATGTGACAGGAAAAGGACTTTTTCTTTAAAACAGATAGCTATGATGCAAGAAATATAGTTTACTGGTATAAATATTATAATAACAATTGTCTGCTTTAGATACTTTTTGAAAAAATTCAGTTTTTATATGAAAAAACACCATTATTTTTCTTGCCGCAATAGAATCTGTCCATTTGAACCACTAAAAAAAGTCCACTAAAAATTGGCTGATGACTTTTGTGACATTTCTGTGTTTAAATCAACCACACAGTTATATGGCAACTCATTTTAGCTATTTATTTGAAAGAAAAACAAAAAATAAAAAAAATATTCATGTTTTCATATATAAGAGGCAATGTATGGAAAATGACTATTTTCAAGTCCTAACCACATACTTAAAATGTGTTGTAACTTGAAAACTATCCTTTATGCAGGAGTATTACTTGCTTTAGGTTACCTGAATATAGATATGCTCATCATAAGTAGTCAAGATAATAATTTTATTGAACTGATATCCTACAAATTCATGAAAACAAAATGCATTTCCAAATTTGGTAAAGATTAACCATAAATGCAAAAAACCAGAGCTACCATAAAAAATCAGGTTCAAAAGTTGGCTAATTCATCTTAAAAGTGTTACCTGTATTGGGGTACTACTTTTTCAGCTGGTAAAGACCACTTGCTGAATATCCAACTTTACTTGAAAAACTGGCTTACTACTAATAAACATTTCAATATAATCCTAAAAGTTGTTGTTTTTCTGCTAGAGTATTCATTTCCATACTGAAAATTCAGAATATCATTGCCCTGTTACAAACATGAGTTTTCTATTAAAATTCTTATATAGGTACCCTATTCCAGGCATAAGACTAATATCTCAATGTTAGCCAGAAAATATTACTTTTGATAAAAAGCTGCTGCATTAATCAAACTAAGCAACTTTGTGGTTTATTCTGACATGGTAGATACATGAGCTGTACTATGAGTTCCAAATCATTATTTAATCCCCACTTGTGAGTTCCATATATGGAAATATTAATATCCGAACCTCCTTTTTTGTCTTTAACTCAAGGGAGCCTCTTGTTTAAAGTAAAGTATAATGACCGGTACAACCAACTGTTTTAAACTATAGATATGGTCATTTCAGTTATAATACATCCAGAAAAAATTATACCAATATCATAGTTTTAAAAAAATACAGATTTTCATATGCAGAAAATACAGATTTTAAGCCATTTTGGTACCCCAGGCAGATACAAATGGACCTCAATGTGACAGGAAAAGGACTTTTTCTTTAAAACAGATAGCTATGATGCAAGAAATATAGTTTACTGGTATAAATATTATAATAACAATTGTCTGCTTTAGATACTTTTTGAAAAAATTCAGTTTTTATATGAAAAAACACCATTATTTTTCTTGCCGCAATAGAATCTGTCCATTTGAACCACTAAAAAAAGTCCACTAAAAATTGGCTGATGACTTTTGTGACATTTCTGTGTTTAAATCAACCACACAGTTATATGGCAACTCATTTTAGCTATTTATTTGAAAGAAAAACAAAAAATAAAAAAAATATTCATGTTTTCATATATAAGAGGCAATGTATGGAAAATGACTATTTTCAAGTCCTAACCACATACTTAAAATGTGTTGTAACTTGAAAACTATCCTTTATGCAGGAGTATTACTTGCTTTAGGTTACCTGAATATAGATATGCTCATCATAAGTAGTCAAGATAATAATTTTATTGAACTGATATCCTACAAATTCATGAAAACAAAATGCATTTCCAAATTTGGTAAAGATTAACCATAAATGCAAAAAACCAGAGCTACCATAAAAAATCAGGTTCAAAAGTTGGCTAATTCATCTTAAAAGTGTTACCTGTATTGGGGTACTACTTTTTCAGCTGGTAAAGACCACTTGCTGAATATCCAACTTTACTTGAAAAACTGGCTTACTAGGTCTCAGTATCGTATTAATTTTCCCATAGACTTCTATAGTGAAGTGCATATTTTTAGGATTTTTTAAAAAAATATGTAAATTGATTCAATAAAACTTTCACTTATGTAGCATTTCTAAGGACATGTGAAAAAATAATTTCCCGCAAAAAAAATAGGGTGAGTCCACGAAGATTGGACAGAAAAGTAGTCTTGAACTATAAATAGCCATTTTCCCTACTTTCACTTTCGTTTTGCACTCACCAAACCAACCTTTTCAGTGGAACATTTTTATGATATTATGTTAGATTTTCTTTTAAAAAAGTTCTTCATCTTACAGTGTGATGTTTGCTCTATTTTTTAAGTCATTGTTCATGTCTTTTGACAAAACATTAGTTTGTAGAGAGGCAAAAAGAAAATGCACTATATTTTTATGGCATCCATGTTTTGACGTACACCCGCTCAGGGATATGCAATACGATACTGGTACCTATTACTAATAAACATTTCAATATAATCCTAAAAGTTGTTGTTTTTCTGCTAGAGTATTCATTTCCATACTGAAAATTCAGAATATCATTGCCCTGTTACAAACATGAGTTTTCTATTAAAATTCTTATATAGGTACCCTATTCCAGGCATAAGACTAATATCTCAATGTTAGCCAGAAAATATTACTTTTGATAAAAAGCTGCTGCATTAATCAAACTAAGCAACTTTGTGGTTTATTCTGACATGGTAGATACATGAGCTGTACTATGAGTTCCAAATCATTATTTAATCCCCACTTGTGAGTTCCATATATGGAAATATTAATATCCGAACCTCCTTTTTTGTCTTTAACTCAAGGGAGCCTCTTGTTTAAAGTAAAGTATAATGACCGGTACAACCAACTGTTTTAAACTATAGATATGGTCATTTCAGTTATAATACATCCAGAAAAAATTATACCAATATCATAGTTTTAAAAAAATACAGATTTTCATATGCAGAAAATACAGATTTTAAGCCATTTTGGTACCCCAGGCAGATACAAATGGACCTCAATGTGACAGGAAAAGGACTTTTTCTTTAAAACAGATAGCTATGATGCAAGAAATATAGTTTACTGGTATAAATATTATAATAACAATTGTCTGCTTTAGATACTTTTTGAAAAAATTCAGTTTTTATATGAAAAAACACCATTATTTTTCTTGCCGCAATAGAATCTGTCCATTTGAACCACTAAAAAAAGTCCACTAAAAATTGGCTGATGACTTTTGTGACATTTCTGTGTTTAAATCAACCACACAGTTATATGGCAACTCATTTTAGCTATTTATTTGAAAGAAAAACAAAAAATAAAAAAAATATTCATGTTTTCATATATAAGAGGCAATGTATGGAAAATGACTATTTTCAAGTCCTAACCACATACTTAAAATGTGTTGTAACTTGAAAACTATCCTTTATGCAGGAGTATTACTTGCTTTAGGTTACCTGAATATAGATATGCTCATCATAAGTAGTCAAGATAATAATTTTATTGAACTGATATCCTACAAATTCATGAAAACAAAATGCATTTCCAAATTTGGTAAAGATTAACCATAAATGCAAAAAACCAGAGCTACCATAAAAAATCAGGTTCAAAAGTTGGCTAATTCATCTTAAAAGTGTTACCTGTATTGGGGTACTACTTTTTCAGCTGGTAAAGACCACTTGCTGAATATCCAACTTTACTTGAAAAACTGGCTTACTAGGTCTCAGTATCGTATTAATTTTCCCATAGACTTCTATAGTGAAGTGCATATTTTTAGGATTTTTTAAAAAATATGTAAATTGATTCAATAAAACTTTCACTTATGTAGCATTTCTAAGGACATGTGAAAAAATAATTTCCCGCAAAAAAAATAGGGTGAGTCCACGAAGATTGGACAGAAAAGTAGTCTTGAACTATAAATAGCCATTTTCCCTACTTTCACTTTCGTTTTGCACTCACCAAACCAACCTTTTCAGTGGAACATTTTTATGATATTATGTTAGATTTTCTTTTAAAAAAGTTCTTCATCTCACAGTGTGATGTTTGCTCTATTTTTTAAGTCATTGTTCATGTCTTTTGACAAAACATTAGTTTGTAGAGAGGCAAAAAGAAAATGCACTATATTTTTATGGCATCCATGTTTTGACGTACACCCGCTCAGGGATATGCAATACGATACTGGTACCTATTACTAATAAACATTTCAATATAATCCTAAAAGTTGTTGTTTTTCTGCTAGAGTATTCATTTCCATACTGAAAATTCAGAATATCATTGCCCTGTTACAAACATGAGTTTTCTATTAAAATTCTTATATAGGTACCCTATTCCAGGCATAAGACTAATATCTCAATGTTAGCCAGAAAATATTACTTTTGATAAAAAGCTGCTGCATTAATCAAACTAAGCAACTTTGTGGTTTATTCTGACATGGTAGATACATGAGCTGTACTATGAGTTCCAAATCATTATTTAATCCCCACTTGTGAGTTCCATATATGGAAATATTAATATCCGAACCTCCTTTTTTGTCTTTAACTCAAGGGAGCCTCTTGTTTAAAGTAAAGTATAATGACCGGTACAACCAACTGTTTTAAACTATAGATATGGTCATTTCAGTTATAATACATCCAGAAAAAATTATACCAATATCATAGTTTTAAAAAAATACAGATTTTCATATGCAGAAAATACAGATTTTAAGCCATTTTGGTACCCCAGGCAGATACAAATGGACCTCAATGTGACAGGAAAAGGACTTTTTCTTTAAAACAGATAGCTATGATGCAAGAAATATAGTTTACTGGTATAAATATTATAATAACAATTGTCTGCTTTAGATACTTTTTGAAAAAATTCAGTTTTTATATGAAAAAACACCATTATTTTTCTTGCCGCAATAGAATCTGTCCATTTGAACCACTAAAAAAAGTCCACTAAAAATTGGCTGATGACTTTTGTGACATTTCTGTGTTTAAATCAACCACACAGTTATATGGCAACTCATTTTAGCTATTTATTTGAAAGAAAAACAAAAAATAAAAAAAATATTCATGTTTTCATATATAAGAGGCAATGTATGGAAAATGACTATTTTCAAGTCCTAACCACATACTTAAAATGTGTTGTAACTTGAAAACTATCCTTTATGCAGGAGTATTACTTGCTTTAGGTTACCTGAATATAGATATGCTCATCATAAGTAGTCAAGATAATAATTTTATTGAACTGATATCCTACAAATTCATGAAAACAAAATGCATTTCCAAATTTGGTAAAGATTAACCATAAATGCAAAAAACCAGAGCTACCATAAAAAATCAGGTTCAAAAGTTGGCTAATTCATCTTAAAAGTGTTACCTGTATTGGGGTACTACTTTTTCAGCTGGTAAAGACCACTTGCTGAATATCCAACTTTACTTGAAAAACTGGCTTACTAGGTCTCAGTATCGTATTAATTTTCCCATAGACTTCTATAGTGAAGTGCATATTTTTAGGATTTTTTAAAAAATATGTAAATTGATTCAATAAAACTTTCACTTATGTAGCATTTCTAAGGACATGTGAAAAAATAATTTCCCGCAAAAAAAATAGGGTGAGTCCACGAAGATTGGACAGAAAAGTAGTCTTGAACTATAAATAGCCATTTTCCCTACTTTCACTTTCGTTTTGCACTCACCAAACCAACCTTTTCAGTGGAACATTTTTATGATATTATGTTAGATTTTCTTTTAAAAAAGTTCTTCATCTTACAGTGTGATGTTTGCTCTATTTTTTAAGTCATTGTTCATGTCTTTTGACAAAACATTAGTTTGTAGAGAGGCAAAAAGAAAATGCACTATATTTTTATGGCATCCATGTTTTGACGTACACCCGCTCAGGGATATGCAATACGATACTGGTACCTATTACTAATAAACATTTCAATATAATCCTAAAAGTTGTTGTTTTTCTGCTAGAGTATTCATTTCCATACTGAAAATTCAGAATATCATTGCCCTGTTACAAACATGAGTTTTCTATTAAAATTCTTATATAGGTACCCTATTCCAGGCATAAGACTAATATCTCAATGTTAGCCAGAAAATATTACTTTTGATAAAAAGCTGCTGCATTAATCAAACTAAGCAACTTTGTGGTTTATTCTGACATGGTAGATACATGAGCTGTACTATGAGTTCCAAATCATTATTTAATCCCCACTTGTGAGTTCCATATATGGAAATATTAATATCCGAACCTCCTTTTTTGTCTTTAACTCAAGGGAGCCTCTTGTTTAAAGTAAAGTATAATGACCGGTACAACCAACTGTTTTAAACTATAGATATGGTCATTTCAGTTATAATACATCCAGAAAAAATTATACCAATATCATAGTTTTAAAAAAATACAGATTTTCATATGCAGAAAATACAGATTTTAAGCCATTTTGGTACCCCAGGCAGATACAAATGGACCTCAATGTGACAGGAAAAGGACTTTTTCTTTAAAACAGATAGCTATGATGCAAGAAATATAGTTTACTGGTATAAATATTATAATAACAATTGTCTGCTTTAGATACTTTTTGAAAAAATTCAGTTTTTATATGAAAAAACACCATTATTTTTCTTGCCGCAATAGAATCTGTCCATTTGAACCACTAAAAAAAGTCCACTAAAAATTGGCTGATGACTTTTGTGACATTTCTGTGTTTAAATCAACCACACAGTTATATGGCAACTCATTTTAGCTATTTATTTGAAAGAAAAACAAAAAATAAAAAAAATATTCATGTTTTCATATATAAGAGGCAATGTATGGAAAATGACTATTTTCAAGTCCTAACCACATACTTAAAATGTGTTGTAACTTGAAAACTATCCTTTATGCAGGAGTATTACTTGCTTTAGGTTACCTGAATATAGATATGCTCATCATAAGTAGTCAAGATAATAATTTTATTGAACTGATATCCTACAAATTCATGAAAACAAAATGCATTTCCAAATTTGGTAAAGATTAACCATAAATGCAAAAAACCAGAGCTACCATAAAAAATCAGGTTCAAAAGTTGGCTAATTCATCTTAAAAGTGTTACCTGTATTGGGGTACTACTTTTTCAGCTGGTAAAGACCACTTGCTGAATATCCAACTTTACTTGAAAAACTGGCTTACTAGGTCTCAGTATCGTATTAATTTTCCCATAGACTTCTATAGTGAAGTGCATATTTTTAGGATTTTTTAAAAAATATGTAAATTGATTCAATAAAACTTTCACTTATGTAGCATTTCTAAGGACATGTGAAAAAATAATTTCCCGCAAAAAAAATAGGGTGAGTCCACGAAGATTGGACAGAAAAGTAGTCTTGAACTATAAATAGCCATTTTCCCTACTTTCACTTTCGTTTTGCACTCACCAAACCAACCTTTTCAGTGGAACATTTTTATGATATTATGTTAGATTTTCTTTTAAAAAAGTTCTTCATCTTACAGTGTGATGTTTGCTCTATTTTTTAAGTCATTGTTCATGTCTTTTGACAAAACATTAGTTTGTAGAGAGGCAAAAAGAAAATGCACTATATTTTTATGGCATCCATGTTTTGACGTACACCCGCTCAGGGATATGCAATACGATACTGGTACCTATTACTAATAAACATTTCAATATAATCCTAAAAGTTGTTGTTTTTCTGCTAGAGTATTCATTTCCATACTGAAAATTCAGAATATCATTGCCCTGTTACAAACATGAGTTTTCTATTAAAATTCTTATATAGGTACCCTATTCCAGGCATAAGACTAATATCTCAATGTTAGCCAGAAAATATTACTTTTGATAAAAAGCTGCTGCATTAATCAAACTAAGCAACTTTGTGGTTTATTCTGACATGGTAGATACATGAGCTGTACTATGAGTTCCAAATCATTATTTAATCCCCACTTGTGAGTTCCATATATGGAAATATTAATATCCGAACCTCCTTTTTTGTCTTTAACTCAAGGGAGCCTCTTGTTTAAAGTAAAGTATAATGACCGGTACAACCAACTGTTTTAAACTATAGATATGGTCATTTCAGTTATAATACATCCAGAAAAAATTATACCAATATCATAGTTTTAAAAAAATACAGATTTTCATATGCAGAAAATACAGATTTTAAGCCATTTTGGTACCCCAGGCAGATACAAATGGACCTCAATGTGACAGGAAAAGGACTTTTTCTTTAAAACAGATAGCTATGATGCAAGAAATATAGTTTACTGGTATAAATATTATAATAACAATTGTCTGCTTTAGATACTTTTTGAAAAAATTCAGTTTTTATATGAAAAAACACCATTATTTTTCTTGCCGCAATAGAATCTGTCCATTTGAACCACTAAAAAAAGTCCACTAAAAATTGGCTGATGACTTTTGTGACATTTCTGTGTTTAAATCAACCACACAGTTATATGGCAACTCATTTTAGCTATTTATTTGAAAGAAAAACAAAAAATAAAAAAAATATTCATGTTTTCATATATAAGAGGCAATGTATGGAAAATGACTATTTTCAAGTCCTAACCACATACTTAAAATGTGTTGTAACTTGAAAACTATCCTTTATGCAGGAGTATTACTTGCTTTAGGTTACCTGAATATAGATATGCTCATCATAAGTAGTCAAGATAATAATTTTATTGAACTGATATCCTACAAATTCATGAAAACAAAATGCATTTCCAAATTTGGTAAAGATTAACCATAAATGCAAAAAACCAGAGCTACCATAAAAAATCAGGTTCAAAAGTTGGCTAATTCATCTTAAAAGTGTTACCTGTATTGGGGTACTACTTTTTCAGCTGGTAAAGACCACTTGCTGAATATCCAACTTTACTTGAAAAACTGGCTTACTAGGTCTCAGTATCGTATTAATTTTCCCATAGACTTCTATAGTGAAGTGCATATTTTTAGGATTTTTTAAAAAATATGTAAATTGATTCAATAAAACTTTCACTTATGTAGCATTTCTAAGGACATGTGAAAAAATAATTTCCCGCAAAAAAAATAGGGTGAGTCCACGAAGATTGGACAGAAAAGTAGTCTTGAACTATAAATAGCCATTTTCCCTACTTTCACTTTCGTTTTGCACTCACCAAACCAACCTTTTCAGTGGAACATTTTTATGATATTATGTTAGATTTTCTTTTAAAAAAGTTCTTCATCTTACAGTGTGATGTTTGCTCTATTTTTTAAGTCATTGTTCATGTCTTTTGACAAAACATTAGTTTGTAGAGAGGCAAAAAGAAAATGCACTATATTTTTATGGCATCCATGTTTTGACGTACACCCGCTCAGGGATATGCAATACGATACTGGTACCTATTACTAATAAACATTTCAATATAATCCTAAAAGTTGTTGTTTTTCTGCTAGAGTATTCATTTCCATACTGAAAATTCAGAATATCATTGCCCTGTTACAAACATGAGTTTTCTATTAAAATTCTTATATAGGTACCCTATTCCAGGCATAAGACTAATATCTCAATGTTAGCCAGAAAATATTACTTTTGATAAAAAGCTGCTGCATTAATCAAACTAAGCAACTTTGTGGTTTATTCTGACATGGTAGATACATGAGCTGTACTATGAGTTCCAAATCATTATTTAATCCCCACTTGTGAGTTCCATATATGGAAATATTAATATCCGAACCTCCTTTTTTGTCTTTAACTCAAGGGAGCCTCTTGTTTAAAGTAAAGTATAATGACCGGTACAACCAACTGTTTTAAACTATAGATATGGTCATTTCAGTTATAATACATCCAGAAAAAATTATACCAATATCATAGTTTTAAAAAAATACAGATTTTCATATGCAGAAAATACAGATTTTAAGCCATTTTGGTACCCCAGGCAGATACAAATGGACCTCAATGTGACAGGAAAAGGACTTTTTCTTTAAAACAGATAGCTATGATGCAAGAAATATAGTTTACTGGTATAAATATTATAATAACAATTGTCTGCTTTAGATACTTTTTGAAAAAATTCAGTTTTTATATGAAAAAACACCATTATTTTTCTTGCCGCAATAGAATCTGTCCATTTGAACCACTAAAAAAAGTCCACTAAAAATTGGCTGATGACTTTTGTGACATTTCTGTGTTTAAATCAACCACACAGTTATATGGCAACTCATTTTAGCTATTTATTTGAAAGAAAAACAAAAAATAAAAAAAATATTCATGTTTTCATATATAAGAGGCAATGTATGGAAAATGACTATTTTCAAGTCCTAACCACATACTTAAAATGTGTTGTAACTTGAAAACTATCCTTTATGCAGGAGTATTACTTGCTTTAGGTTACCTGAATATAGATATGCTCATCATAAGTAGTCAAGATAATAATTTTATTGAACTGATATCCTACAAATTCATGAAAACAAAATGCATTTCCAAATTTGGTAAAGATTAACCATAAATGCAAAAAACCAGAGCTACCATAAAAAATCAGGTTCAAAAGTTGGCTAATTCATCTTAAAAGTGTTACCTGTATTGGGGTACTACTTTTTCAGCTGGTAAAGACCACTTGCTGAATATCCAACTTTACTTGAAAAACTGGCTTACTACTAATAAACATTTCAATATAATCCTAAAAGTTGTTGTTTTTCTGCTAGAGTATTCATTTCCATACTGAAAATTCAGAATATCATTGCCCTGTTACAAACATGAGTTTTCTATTAAAATTCTTATATAGGTACCCTATTCCAGGCATAAGACTAATATCTCAATGTTAGCCAGAAAATATTACTTTTGATAAAAAGCTGCTGCATTAATCAAACTAAGCAACTTTGTGGTTTATTCTGACATGGTAGATACATGAGCTGTACTATGAGTTCCAAATCATTATTTAATCCCCACTTGTGAGTTCCATATATGGAAATATTAATATCCGAACCTCCTTTTTTGTCTTTAACTCAAGGGAGCCTCTTGTTTAAAGTAAAGTATAATGACCGGTACAACCAACTGTTTTAAACTATAGATATGGTCATTTCAGTTATAATACATCCAGAAAAAATTATACCAATATCATAGTTTTAAAAAAATACAGATTTTCATATGCAGAAAATACAGATTTTAAGCCATTTTGGTACCCCAGGCAGATACAAATGGACCTCAATGTGACAGGAAAAGGACTTTTTCTTTAAAACAGATAGCTATGATGCAAGAAATATAGTTTACTGGTATAAATATTATAATAACAATTGTCTGCTTTAGATACTTTTTGAAAAAATTCAGTTTTTATATGAAAAAACACCATTATTTTTCTTGCCGCAATAGAATCTGTCCATTTGAACCACTAAAAAAAGTCCACTAAAAATTGGCTGATGACTTTTGTGACATTTCTGTGTTTAAATCAACCACACAGTTATATGGCAACTCATTTTAGCTATTTATTTGAAAGAAAAACAAAAAATAAAAAAAATATTCATGTTTTCATATATAAGAGGCAATGTATGGAAAATGACTATTTTCAAGTCCTAACCACATACTTAAAATGTGTTGTAACTTGAAAACTATCCTTTATGCAGGAGTATTACTTGCTTTAGGTTACCTGAATATAGATATGCTCATCATAAGTAGTCAAGATAATAATTTTATTGAACTGATATCCTACAAATTCATGAAAACAAAATGCATTTCCAAATTTGGTAAAGATTAACCATAAATGCAAAAAACCAGAGCTACCATAAAAAATCAGGTTCAAAAGTTGGCTAATTCATCTTAAAAGTGTTACCTGTATTGGGGTACTACTTTTTCAGCTGGTAAAGACCACTTGCTGAATATCCAACTTTACTTGAAAAACTGGCTTACTACTAATAAACATTTCAATATAATCCTAAAAGTTGTTGTTTTTCTGCTAGAGTATTCATTTCCATACTGAAAATTCAGAATATCATTGCCCTGTTACAAACATGAGTTTTCTATTAAAATTCTTATATAGGTACCCTATTCCAGGCATAAGACTAATATCTCAATGTTAGCCAGAAAATATTACTTTTGATAAAAAGCTGCTGCATTAATCAAACTAAGCAACTTTGTGGTTTATTCTGACATGGTAGATACATGAGCTGTACTATGAGTTCCAAATCATTATTTAATCCCCACTTGTGAGTTCCATATATGGAAATATTAATATCCAAACCTCCTTTTTTGTCTTTAACTCAAGGGAGCCTCTTGTTTAAAGTAAAGTATAATGACCGGTACAACCAACTGTTTTAAACTATAGATATGGTCATTTCAGTTATAATACATCCAGAAAAAATTATACCAATATCATAGTTTTAAAAAAATACAGATTTTCATATGCAGAAAATACAGATTTTAAGCCATTTTGGTACCCCAGGCAGATACAAATGGACCTCAATGTGACAGGAAAAGGACTTTTTCTTTAAAACAGATAGCTATGATGCAAGAAATATAGTTTACTGGTATAAATATTATAATAACAATTGTCTGCTTTAGATACTTTTTGAAAAAATTCAGTTTTTATATGAAAAAACACCATTATTTTTCTTGCCGCAATAGAATCTGTCCATTTGAACCACTAAAAAAAGTCCACTAAAAATTGGCTGATGACTTTTGTGACATTTCTGTGTTTAAATCAACCACACAGTTATATGGCAACTCATTTTAGCTATTTATTTGAAAGAAAAACAAAAAATAAAAAAAATATTCATGTTTTCATATATAAGAGGCAATGTATGGAAAATGACTATTTTCAAGTCCTAACCACATACTTAAAATGTGTTGTAACTTGAAAACTATCCTTTATGCAGGAGTATTACTTGCTTTAGGTTACCTGAATATAGATATGCTCATCATAAGTAGTCAAGATAATAATTTTATTGAACTGATATCCTACAAATTCATGAAAACAAAATGCATTTCCAAATTTGGTAAAGATTAACCATAAATGCAAAAAACCAGAGCTACCATAAAAAATCAGGTTCAAAAGTTGGCTAATTCATCTTAAAAGTGTTACCTGTATTGGGGTACTACTTTTTCAGCTGGTAAAGACCACTTGCTGAATATCCAACTTTACTTGAAAAACTGGCTTACTAGGTCTCAGTATCGTATTAATTTTCCCATAGACTTCTATAGTGAAGTGCATATTTTTAGGATTTTTTAAAAAATATGTAAATTGATTCAATAAAACTTTCACTTATGTAGCATTTCTAAGGACATGTGAAAAAATAATTTCCCGCAAAAAAAATAGGGTGAGTCCACGAAGATTGGACAGAAAAGTAGTCTTGAACTATAAATAGCCATTTTCCCTACTTTCACTTTCGTTTTGCACTCACCAAACCAACCTTTTCAGTGGAACATTTTTATGATATTATGTTAGATTTTCTTTTAAAAAAGTTCTTCATCTTACAGTGTGATGTTTGCTCTATTTTTTAAGTCATTGTTCATGTCTTTTGACAAAACATTAGTTTGTAGAGAGGCAAAAAGAAAATGCACTATATTTTTATGGCATCCATGTTTTGACGTACACCCGCTCAGGGATATGCAATACGATACTGGTACCTATTACTAATAAACATTTCAATATAATCCTAAAAGTTGTTGTTTTTCTGCTAGAGTATTCATTTCCATACTGAAAATTCAGAATATCATTGCCCTGTTACAAACATGAGTTTTCTATTAAAATTCTTATATAGGTACCCTATTCCAGGCATAAGACTAATATCTCAATGTTAGCCAGAAAATATTACTTTTGATAAAAAGCTGCTGCATTAATCAAACTAAGCAACTTTGTGGTTTATTCTGACATGGTAGATACATGAGCTGTACTATGAGTTCCAAATCATTATTTAATCCCCACTTGTGAGTTCCATATATGGAAATATTAATATCCAAACCTCCTTTTTTGTCTTTAACTCAAGGGAGCCTCTTGTTTAAAGTAAAGTATAATGACCGGTACAACCAACTGTTTTAAACTATAGATATGGTCATTTCAGTTATAATACATCCAGAAAAAATTATACCAATATCATAGTTTTAAAAAAATACAGATTTTCATATGCAGAAAATACAGATTTTAAGCCATTTTGGTACCCCAGGCAGATACAAATGGACCTCAATGTGACAGGAAAAGGACTTTTTCTTTAAAACAGATAGCTATGATGCAAGAAATATAGTTTACTGGTATAAATATTATAATAACAATTGTCTGCTTTAGATACTTTTTGAAAAAATTCAGTTTTTATATGAAAAAACACCATTATTTTTCTTGCCGCAATAGAATCTGTCCATTTGAACCACTAAAAAAAGTCCACTAAAAATTGGCTGATGACTTTTGTGACATTTCTGTGTTTAAATCAACCACACAGTTATATGGCAACTCATTTTAGCTATTTATTTGAAAGAAAAACAAAAAATAAAAAAAATATTCATGTTTTCATATATAAGAGGCAATGTATGGAAAATGACTATTTTCAAGTCCTAACCACATACTTAAAATGTGTTGTAACTTGAAAACTATCCTTTATGCAGGAGTATTACTTGCTTTAGGTTACCTGAATATAGATATGCTCATCATAAGTAGTCAAGATAATAATTTTATTGAACTGATATCCTACAAATTCATGAAAACAAAATGCATTTCCAAATTTGGTAAAGATTAACCATAAATGCAAAAAACCAGAGCTACCATAAAAAATCAGGTTCAAAAGTTGGCTAATTCATCTTAAAAGTGTTACCTGTATTGGGGTACTACTTTTTCAGCTGGTAAAGACCACTTGCTGAATATCCAACTTTACTTGAAAAACTGGCTTACTAGGTCTCAGTATCGTATTAATTTTCCCATAGACTTCTATAGTGAAGTGCATATTTTTAGGATTTTTTAAAAAATATGTAAATTGATTCAATAAAACTTTCACTTATGTAGCATTTCTAAGGACATGTGAAAAAATAATTTCCCGCAAAAAAAATAGGGTGAGTCCACGAAGATTGGACAGAAAAGTAGTCTTGAACTATAAATAGCCATTTTCCCTACTTTCACTTTCGTTTTGCACTCACCAAACCAACCTTTTCAGTGGAACATTTTTATGATATTATGTTAGATTTTCTTTTAAAAAAGTTCTTCATCTTACAGTGTGATGTTTGCTCTATTTTTTAAGTCATTGTTCATGTCTTTTGACAAAACATTAGTTTGTAGAGAGGCAAAAAGAAAATGCACTATATTTTTATGGCATCCATGTTTTGACGTACACCCGCTCAGGGATATGCAATACGATACTGGTACCTATTACTAATAAACATTTCAATATAATCCTAAAAGTTGTTGTTTTTCTGCTAGAGTATTCATTTCCATACTGAAAATTCAGAATATCATTGCCCTGTTACAAACATGAGTTTTCTATTAAAATTCTTATATAGGTACCCTATTCCAGGCATAAGACTAATATCTCAATGTTAGCCAGAAAATATTACTTTTGATAAAAAGCTGCTGCATTAATCAAACTAAGCAACTTTGTGGTTTATTCTGACATGGTAGATACATGAGCTGTACTATGAGTTCCAAATCATTATTTAATCCCCACTTGTGAGTTCCATATATGGAAATATTAATATCCAAACCTCCTTTTTTGTCTTTAACTCAAGGGAGCCTCTTGTTTAAAGTAAAGTATAATGACCGGTACAACCAACTGTTTTAAACTATAGATATGGTCATTTCAGTTATAATACATCCAGAAAAAATTATACCAATATCATAGTTTTAAAAAAATACAGATTTTCATATGCAGAAAATACAGATTTTAAGCCATTTTGGTACCCCAGGCAGATACAAATGGACCTCAATGTGACAGGAAAAGGACTTTTTCTTTAAAACAGATAGCTATGATGCAAGAAATATAGTTTACTGGTATAAATATTATAATAACAATTGTCTGCTTTAGATACTTTTTGAAAAAATTCAGTTTTTATATGAAAAAACACCATTATTTTTCTTGCCGCAATAGAATCTGTCCATTTGAACCACTAAAAAAAGTCCACTAAAAATTGGCTGATGACTTTTGTGACATTTCTGTGTTTAAATCAACCACACAGTTATATGGCAACTCATTTTAGCTATTTATTTGAAAGAAAAACAAAAAATAAAAAAAATATTCATGTTTTCATATATAAGAGGCAATGTATGGAAAATGACTATTTTCAAGTCCTAACCACATACTTAAAATGTGTTGTAACTTGAAAACTATCCTTTATGCAGGAGTATTACTTGCTTTAGGTTACCTGAATATAGATATGCTCATCATAAGTAGTCAAGATAATAATTTTATTGAACTGATATCCTACAAATTCATGAAAACAAAATGCATTTCCAAATTTGGTAAAGATTAACCATAAATGCAAAAAACCAGAGCTACCATAAAAAATCAGGTTCAAAAGTTGGCTAATTCATCTTAAAAGTGTTACCTGTATTGGGGTACTACTTTTTCAGCTGGTAAAGACCACTTGCTGAATATCCAACTTTACTTGAAAAACTGGCTTACTAGGTCTCAGTATCGTATTAATTTTCCCATAGACTTCTATAGTGAAGTGCATATTTTTAGGATTTTTTAAAAAAATATGTAAATTGATTCAATAAAACTTTCACTTATGTAGCATTTCTAAGGACATGTGAAAAAATAATTTCCCGCAAAAAAAATAGGGTGAGTCCACGAAGATTGGACAGAAAAGTAGTCTTGAACTATAAATAGCCATTTTCCCTACTTTCACTTTCGTTTTGCACTCACCAAACCAACCTTTTCAGTGGAACATTTTTATGATATTATGTTAGATTTTCTTTTAAAAAAGTTCTTCATCTTACAGTGTGATGTTTGCTCTATTTTTTAAGTCATTGTTCATGTCTTTTGACAAAACATTAGTTTGTAGAGAGGCAAAAAGAAAATGCACTATATTTTTATGGCATCCATGTTTTGACGTACACCCGCTCAGGGATATGCAATACGATACTGGTACCTATTACTAATAAACATTTCAATATAATCCTAAAAGTTGTTGTTTTTCTGCTAGAGTATTCATTTCCATACTGAAAATTCAGAATATCATTGCCCTGTTACAAACATGAGTTTTCTATTAAAATTCTTATATAGGTACCCTATTCCAGGCATAAGACTAATATCTCAATGTTAGCCAGAAAATATTACTTTTGATAAAAAGCTGCTGCATTAATCAAACTAAGCAACTTTGTGGTTTATTCTGACATGGTAGATACATGAGCTGTACTATGAGTTCCAAATCATTATTTAATCCCCACTTGTGAGTTCCATATATGGAAATATTAATATCCAAACCTCCTTTTTTGTCTTTAACTCAAGGGAGCCTCTTGTTTAAAGTAAAGTATAATGACCGGTACAACCAACTGTTTTAAACTATAGATATGGTCATTTCAGTTATAATACATCCAGAAAAAATTATACCAATATCATAGTTTTAAAAAAATACAGATTTTCATATGCAGAAAATACAGATTTTAAGCCATTTTGGTACCCCAGGCAGATACAAATGGACCTCAATGTGACAGGAAAAGGACTTTTTCTTTAAAACAGATAGCTATGATGCAAGAAATATAGTTTACTGGTATAAATATTATAATAACAATTGTCTGCTTTAGATACTTTTTGAAAAAATTCAGTTTTTATATGAAAAAACACCATTATTTTTCTTGCCGCAATAGAATCTGTCCATTTGAACCACTAAAAAAAGTCCACTAAAAATTGGCTGATGACTTTTGTGACATTTCTGTGTTTAAATCAACCACACAGTTATATGGCAACTCATTTTAGCTATTTATTTGAAAGAAAAACAAAAAATAAAAAAAATATTCATGTTTTCATATATAAGAGGCAATGTATGGAAAATGACTATTTTCAAGTCCTAACCACATACTTAAAATGTGTTGTAACTTGAAAACTATCCTTTATGCAGGAGTATTACTTGCTTTAGGTTACCTGAATATAGATATGCTCATCATAAGTAGTCAAGATAATAATTTTATTGAACTGATATCCTACAAATTCATGAAAACAAAATGCATTTCCAAATTTGGTAAAGATTAACCATAAATGCAAAAAACCAGAGCTACCATAAAAAATCAGGTTCAAAAGTTGGCTAATTCATCTTAAAAGTGTTACCTGTATTGGGGTACTACTTTTTCAGCTGGTAAAGACCACTTGCTGAATATCCAACTTTACTTGAAAAACTGGCTTACTAGGTCTCAGTATCGTATTAATTTTCCCATAGACTTCTATAGTGAAGTGCATATTTTTAGGATTTTTTAAAAAAATATGTAAATTGATTCAATAAAACTTTCACTTATGTAGCATTTCTAAGGACATGTGAAAAAATAATTTCCCGCAAAAAAAATAGGGTGAGTCCACGAAGATTGGACAGAAAAGTAGTCTTGAACTATAAATAGCCATTTTCCCTACTTTCACTTTCGTTTTGCACTCACCAAACCAACCTTTTCAGTGGAACATTTTTATGATATTATGTTAGATTTTCTTTTAAAAAAGTTCTTCATCTTACAGTGTGATGTTTGCTCTATTTTTTAAGTCATTGTTCATGTCTTTTGACAAAACATTAGTTTGTAGAGAGGCAAAAAGAAAATGCACTATATTTTTATGGCATCCATGTTTTGACGTACACCCGCTCAGGGATATGCAATACGATACTGGTACCTATTACTAATAAACATTTCAATATAATCCTAAAAGTTGTTGTTTTTCTGCTAGAGTATTCATTTCCATACTGAAAATTCAGAATATCATTGCCCTGTTACAAACATGAGTTTTCTATTAAAATTCTTATATAGGTACCCTATTCCAGGCATAAGACTAATATCTCAATGTTAGCCAGAAAATATTACTTTTGATAAAAAGCTGCTGCATTAATCAAACTAAGCAACTTTGTGGTTTATTCTGACATGGTAGATACATGAGCTGTACTATGAGTTCCAAATCATTATTTAATCCCCACTTGTGAGTTCCATATATGGAAATATTAATATCCAAACCTCCTTTTTTGTCTTTAACTCAAGGGAGCCTCTTGTTTAAAGTAAAGTATAATGACCGGTACAACCAACTGTTTTAAACTATAGATATGGTCATTTCAGTTATAATACATCCAGAAAAAATTATACCAATATCATAGTTTTAAAAAAATACAGATTTTCATATGCAGAAAATACAGATTTTAAGCCATTTTGGTACCCCAGGCAGATACAAATGGACCTCAATGTGACAGGAAAAGGACTTTTTCTTTAAAACAGATAGCTATGATGCAAGAAATATAGTTTACTGGTATAAATATTATAATAACAATTGTCTGCTTTAGATACTTTTTGAAAAAATTCAGTTTTTATATGAAAAAACACCATTATTTTTCTTGCCGCAATAGAATCTGTCCATTTGAACCACTAAAAAAAGTCCACTAAAAATTGGCTGATGACTTTTGTGACATTTCTGTGTTTAAATCAACCACACAGTTATATGGCAACTCATTTTAGCTATTTATTTGAAAGAAAAACAAAAAATAAAAAAAATATTCATGTTTTCATATATAAGAGGCAATGTATGGAAAATGACTATTTTCAAGTCCTAACCACATACTTAAAATGTGTTGTAACTTGAAAACTATCCTTTATGCAGGAGTATTACTTGCTTTAGGTTACCTGAATATAGATATGCTCATCATAAGTAGTCAAGATAATAATTTTATTGAACTGATATCCTACAAATTCATGAAAACAAAATGCATTTCCAAATTTGGTAAAGATTAACCATAAATGCAAAAAACCAGAGCTACCATAAAAAATCAGGTTCAAAAGTTGGCTAATTCATCTTAAAAGTGTTACCTGTATTGGGGTACTACTTTTTCAGCTGGTAAAGACCACTTGCTGAATATCCAACTTTACTTGAAAAACTGGCTTACTAGGTCTCAGTATCGTATTAATTTTCCCATAGACTTCTATAGTGAAGTGCATATTTTTAGGATTTTTTAAAAAAATATGTAAATTGATTCAATAAAACTTTCACTTATGTAGCATTTCTAAGGACATGTGAAAAAATAATTTCCCGCAAAAAAAATAGGGTGAGTCCACGAAGATTGGACAGAAAAGTAGTCTTGAACTATAAATAGCCATTTTCCCTACTTTCACTTTCGTTTTGCACTCACCAAACCAACCTTTTCAGTGGAACATTTTTGA